>CM069865.1:11199733-11877233 GCA_036172795.1 Pelodytes ibericus
GGTTTGTGACGTACAATTTAATTCTGTTTTTTGAAGACCTTGCCTGGTGTGCTTCTATGGATGCCTTATCCTTAATTTAATGCAGGCCACTAAAGGATTCTTCAATTTATTCATCTAAGACAGGACCCTTTATCTCCATTTTTTTAACTTTAATTGTTTTAGTTCACGCAGTCCACCTCTATGGCCCAAGAGTCCATCCTATTGGGGGTGGACATGTTTATTGAGCTCTGTGAGACCAGCAGGTTGCTTGTCAATGCAACAATGTAGCACAATAGCTAAAAAAAATGTTAATTACCTGCTGACAAATCTACAGGTAATGGGTTGACATTGAATTTACTGGAACATGTAATTACAATTAATAGTAGTGTAAATATGAATCTATTAACTCTATCTGGACTTTTGTAGTTGGGGACAAAGATGATCTTTCTATTTGTAAGCTTTATTATAATATATACAATATTATTTGAAATATATACATATCTACACATATATTGTATAATGTCAGAAATAAGGGCATTTTAATTCCATAGAAAATATATTCATTGAAGTTTTATTTTCTACCAAGAAAAAAAATAATACATGTTTTAGTTTCTTAACAGTTTGCTTTTTTTTTATGAAGTCGAAATATTGATTTTGCTGGTATGAACTAAGACTTCAATGAACACATTTTTATAGTTTAAGAACACTGCACATCGAATAGAGAGTACATTTTTTTTAGAAAGCTCAAATGACTGATACAATAGAAGGTTGTCAGATAAAAAAATAAAACAGGATATGATTAGATTCCACAAATACCTAGCATGAGTCTACAAAGATGCAGGTTACCTAATAATCACCACCTTTTTATCTAGATCTTATTTCAGTGCCAATCAACCAATTCATTAATTCAAAAAATAAAATAAAATAAAAAACGAAAGAAAATACAAGAACCACAATACGTATGAAAAGCCGTTTTTCAACACAAGACAATATAACATTTGTAAATATTAGGTTAGGGCACATTTTATCTGATATTGTTTTGAAACATTGATAGGTCTTTTTAACATGAGTACATTGGCTTTTGAAGTGTCTCTACAAGTGAAATAATACTTTTCTTACATCCAGTATAATAAGTTTAAAAAAACATTAGTGACTTGATTGACATTCATTTTGTCTAACCAAAGTTAGCATATTTATCACTAATTACCATGTGAAGAAAGTATGGAAAGGGCCATCTTGGAATTACTTCACTATATTTAAACCCTGATATTTAAATAAGAAAAAGAAAAAGGCTACTACCAGAAATTGGAAATTCCTTGGTAAACAGTACTATGCAGGGGAGGGCAATTCCATAATGATGCAGAATGACCTCGGAGTTCAAAGACTGGCAACAAACTCAACACATTTTTCAACTGATTTTAATAAAATAACTGTGAATAGACTTAAAAATAGTTAACATAATGTGTGGAATACCAATGGAGGTATCTGGATTTACCTTAATAAAGCCGATTGGTAAAACATTGGAAAACCTGTTGCTCTGTATACTTTTTTTTGCACTTTTTTACTGTATTGCTACATTACTGGCCAGTTTATATGTCAGTAAAAGTCTGTGTTTGTAGTACTGTTCTTTTGTATAAGAGTGCACCCATTATATTTATTTGCTCAATTTCTATAGCTGTGGGGATCGGTGGGCTTGGGGGGTATGCACTTTTAGCTGCAGTGTATAATCCATTTACTTTATCTAACATGTGCACCATATATACTTATTGTTATATACTCTATAAATGTTTCTAAGTTTCTATGTCATTTGTTCAACTTCCATAGCTGTGGGGATCGGTGGGCTTGGGGGGTATGCACGTAAGCTGCAGTGTATAATCCATTTACTTTATCTATTACTGTATTTTATGCAGTGTGTCACCACCTCCTGTATTAGGAGAAAACAAAGAAACATTTTGCTAGCAGGACTAGCATTTAGCTAGTTATCAAATGTTGTCAATCTGCATCTGTCTGTCTGTCAGTCAGTCTGTCTGTGTGTCTGTCTATCTTTCTATCTATCTATATATCTATCTATCTATCTATCTATCTATCTATCTATCTATCTATCTATCTATCTATCTATCTATCTCTCTTTCTGTCTATCTATCTATCTATCTATCTATCTATCTATCTATCTATCTATCTATCTATCTCTCTTTCTGTCTATCTATCTATCTATCTATCTATCTATCTATCTATCTATCTATCTATCTATCTATCTCTCTTTCTGTCTATCTATCTATCTATCTATCTATCTATCTATCTATCTATCTATCTATCTATTGATCTGCATATCCATCAACCAATATGTATATCAATCTACCAGTCAATCTGTATAACAGTCTGTCTATCTATCTATGTTGTCAATCTGCATCGGTATGTCTGTCAGTCAGTCTGTCTGTGTATCTATCTATCTATCTATCTATCTGCATATCCATCAATCAATATGTATATCACTCTACCAATAGATCTGTATATCTGTTCATCTATCTATCTATCTATCTATCTATCTATCTATCTATCCATCCGTCCAAATATCTGTCTGTCTCTCTGTCTCTCTATTTAGCTATTGATGTATTGATCCAATAGTCCCTCTATCGACCTGGCTATCTATCTATCTATCTATCTATCTATCTATCTATCTGTCTGTCTGTCTGTCTGTCTGTCTGTCTGTCTGTCTGTCTGTCTGTCTGTCTTTCTATCTAACTAGCTGTTGGTGTATAGATCCAATAATCCTTCTATCTACTTGGCTAGCCATCTGTCTGTCTATCTGTCTCCCTGTCTATCATAACTCGATCTGTCTACCTATCTGCCTGTCTGTCTCTCTCTCTCTCTATATATATATTTGTCTATTGCTATATGTATCTCTGTATCTATCTCGTGAAGACATTGAGCGTTGTCATGGCAACAACATCAGCATCACATTCCATCGGTGATTATCTGTCATTCGACCTTCTGTCGACTTAAAAGAAAGATGTTCTCTGCAGCTATTTAGTTAATAGTTTTTCATTATGCTCAGACAACAAGCAAATGTACAATATAAGTGTACTAATGGGTTTCACTGTGTACAGGAGTAGAGTATTCTTTTAATAAAAATAAAGTGTTTCAGGGAATATTTGAAACATTATTTCTGTTATCAACCAATATCCTTGAATGGCTGGGGAAAAAAAAGAGAAAATTGCAAAGTTGCCTTCAATTTTGCCTTTTGTGTTGTACTTCACGTATTTCACAGCTTGTCACTGCACACATTTTAGTAGTTCTGGAGTTAAACATATAAGGTGACAATTAACAGTAAAAACGAATATTGCTGATGTAGGTCCAGTTACATGGGCTTTATTGATGAAAGAGCGAATTGCAGGGAATTGGCAAAAAAAATTGGAACATTAAACCTTGTTTAACCCTTGCTTCCTTGAAGAGCGGGGGCTATCCTAGTTAAGGTTCACCCTGCTGATCCCATGCAAAAACGAGGGTTCTCTCTCTGCGCTAGTTCTCCGCTGGTCGCCGACCAGATGGCTTCCTATGGAAACATGGCAGCCGTCTGTCAGAGGATAACTGGCGTGTACTATCAACAGTACCTGGCAGTTTATCCTCATACTAGGGACAACTAAAATTACACTTGTGCTTCTATATTACAAGCACAAGTGAAAAATAACATTTAGTGTCCCTTTAAGGCCAAGGTAGCTGAGTTGGATACATTTTCCAATCTCTTTGCAATTCCCTTGTCAATTTTCTGCAGTGAACAGTTTTGTTGGTAGTTGTGCTAAAGTAGTTTGTTGCTTAATGTATTAATTGTCACACATTAAAGAAACTGCATTACCTGAATACTGCTTTTACTGTGCATGTAGAGCATAAAAACTGATTGAAAATGAGCTATACATTGTATTAGCAAAACTTCAAACAAATGCCTAAATTAGGAGAAAAATGTTTTTTAAAGGTGTCTGTGGAGTCTGCTGCTTATGACATCATCCGTGGCACGGTATGCAAATGACACATTTCCCTTTGAAAAGCAGTTAATTTGCATATTGTGCCACAGGTGATGTCATAAGCAGGTGACTCCACAGACACATTTAATCCAACACAATGTACAGATCATTTTCAATCATTTGTTATGCTTTATATTCACAGTAAAAAAAAAATGTTCAGATGATACTGTCCCTTTAAAGAATTTCCAAAAATAGGGAACATCTTACATTGAACATAACATTCAACTCATTTTTATTTTTTTTTAATTTAGAGCAACAAGTTACATTAATTCAACCCAATTTATTTAAACCTGTGCCCTTTTGTAACTATGTAATAATATTGCTCCATCAATTAGACTGTGTGTGGATAACCCTCAGCATACAGCTGTGTACACAGGTGTGTGTGATGCCTACAGAGCTGATACATGCCCAGTATTTGCCCTTCTCCACACAGATTTCTACATGTGACTTCTAATGTGAATGCAGTTGCATGGAGTTTCCATAGCAGTCCCCATTCCCCTGTATGTGAACTGTCTGATTGGGGTATCCATCCCTAGAAAAACTGCATGTGAATTTCAGAGACAAGTTTATCAAACATGATTAATGCAGATGTATCTAGCTAGACTTGTTGTATTAAAGGACAACTGTCTGCAAACAAAGTATAGCTCTATCAGGGGGGGGGGGGGGATATGGTGTTTAGAATCTTTGCTTTGTATAGTTCTATCAGGGGGCAGACATGTTGTTTAGAATCTTTGCTTGTATAGCTCTATCTGTGGGGGGGGGGACATGTTTTTCAGAATCTTTGCTCTGTATAGCTCTATCAGGGTGCAGACATATTGTTTAGAATCTTTGCTTTGTATAGTTCTATCAGGGGGCAGACATGTTGTTCAGAATCTTTGCTTGTATAGTTCTATCAGGGGGCAGACATATTGTTTGGAATCTTTGCTTTGCATAGTTCTATCAGAGGGCGGACATGTTGTTCATAATCGTTGGTCAGAAGGGTCAAATGAAGGGAGATCTTACCCATCTGACCAAAGATGTCTGCCCCCTGATAGAATTATATGGATTTTTATAAGGATAGAGGACTCGGCAAGTTGCTTTGCATATACTTTTTCATAAAAGTATTTATATTTCAAATGCCTACACTTGATGCAATCTTTCAGTTAAGCAGAACTTATTTTTTGCTCACTGTTGTCCTTTAAGTAGTCATAAATACACCTGATTGGATGATTATTTTGTAGATGTTATTCCCTGACATGCTCCACCCCAAACAGGTATTATACCAATAAATAAAATATTGCTAAAACCGTCTGCTGACCATTACTGACCCATAGCCGTCATCATGAGCCAAGCGAGCAGTGAGAATAACTAGAATCAATCACAGTAAATAACCTTTTAATTGTGCTTTATGCATTTTTATGCCTTGTTTGCACACCGAGTCCTTCTAGAAACAAAAAGCACATTCTTTTTTAGGTTCCTTCTGAATTGTATATACATCTCTGCATTTTTAGTAAACAGGGAGATATCTCAGATTTGTCATGTTTGCGTCCTGGAAAATGCTCTACTTTGGATTTCATTTCCCTGATCTTGCAAAATACTTTCTGCAGAAATGCCGAAACATGCAAAGATTTCGCATCCTAGGAATTTAGCATAACATGCAATCCTGGCAGCTGCTAGTGATGACCCTTCCAGATGGAGAATGATATGAATTATATGGCTGATTACTTACTTTATCGATTTCTTGGAAGAATATGTGTGTATGCAATATAATATATTTTTATATATATATATATATATATATATATATATATATATATATATATATATTCACTTGTCCTGAACTCTGCCGAAATTGTATTAGATGAACGACTTGCCAAAGTGTAAAATTATAGAATCCAATGACGGATATTATTAAAAAAAAAACATAGTTCAGTGATTCAAGTCAATAAAAATACTTGACTGCAATTAGAAACAGTGTCGGCTTGCCCGGTATTCCTGTATGACTCTTGCAAGTCAGCAAACAAATATCCTAAGAAGAAAACAACAACAAAATAAAAAATAAAATAAAAACATGTATCAATTAAATTTCAATATCGTGAATAGAATTACAAGCATGATTAGGCATACAGAGACAGGCCGACACTTTGGAGGAGTCCTGGCCGAAAAGAAATTAGGGAAAGGAGACAGGGAGCTAGAAATGGCTGTGAATAATGCAGTGTGTCTTGCTCTCCAGGTAGGATCAGCCGAGGTCTTATAGCTGAACAGCTGTAAACCTCTTTGAAGAGCAGAGCTTTGAGAATCTGTAAAAAAATAAAAAAAAATAAAAAATTGAAAGGAAGGGAGAGATCGGGAGTTTCTGCAAAACACTTAATCATGTCAAGGCCACGGTGTCAGAATAGCCAGGATAGCGTGGTCTGGGTGGTAAAGTCACCGAGATCTACTGTATAAGGTAAGGTAACACAAACCAAGGTCTAGAGATGAGTCAGTACATTAACTCTACTGGGAATAACCAAAACAGCTGATCCATTACTGTGACCCGGAGGCATGCGTGAAGATAATGGGGACCTGGTATCTTGAGACCTTTAACCCCTTACCCTTCCCAATAAAGGACACTAGACTTTCTTTGGTTGAGAATAGGTCACAGCGTTTATTTAAACCGATTCACCCCAGTCATTACTTTTATTAACTCAACACAACAATATACAACTCATCCAATAACTAACATATAAACTCTAACTTCACCCCACCCCCCTTATCTTACTACTTATTCCAACCATCTGGGCTTCATGGGCCCTAGAATGCTGACCACTAGCCGGCCTTTGGCTCAGTGGCTATATCTACATCACTGAGATAGGAAAGGAAATTCAAACCTCCTTCCCATTTACTTCCAGTCCTCCCGGATTGGCAAGGACACACCCCGCCAGCTGAGATAAGAAAAAACACTTAGGACACCACATATACAGCACAAACCAATAACAAACGGGGAAGGGCTGGGGGGAAACTGGTACTGAGCTTTAGTTTTATTCTAATTGCCCAGGCTAATTATACTTCTTAGAGGGCTCCCTCTGGTGGCCATAGGATGAACCACATGCACCCATACACACACACACATTAAGCCATGCATGCCCCACACTCACACAAAGGGCCTTGTCCACATAGCTGTGCTTTGTCCTCAAAAGGGTCAGGTTTTTCTAGAGTCTTAGTTCAAGATCATTATTACATTGCAGAGGAAAAACCTAAGTATAATACAGGACATTAATAATGCGTGATTATTACATCTTTATACTGAGATTTGCAAGGTTTATAATTGTGACCTAAGCTGTATGCAAGCCTCTGTTAAAAATTAAGACTCTAGAGTAATGGTTCCCAAACCTACCCTCAAGCATTACTTTGGGGGGCCAGGGGCCCAGAAGGTTGGGGGCCCATCATTATATCATTCTTTTACAATCTCTTGTTGCAACATATATTTAAATCAGTAGGAAGACATTTTCAGCTGATCTAACACACAATCTGCTAATCAATGCCTTGATTTTTTTTTTAATTAACTCTATATTTTTCCTTTAGATTCCTGCAGTAAGTTTATGTTTTTTCTTTCTTTCTTTCTTTCTTTCTTTCTTTTTTTTAAATCTGGAATACTTACCTTGTAATATGTGCACTAGCAGTAACCTTCACAAAGCCTGTGGAGATAAAAAAAAAAATTTGTGTGTGTGAAAAATCTGGAATTAATTTACATTTAGACTATTTTCAATAGCAAGGGTTTTTTTTTTATTATTATTATATATTCAAGATACAAAACTGCTGACCAAGAGGGAAGAAAAGCTTGTAATGGTACAATTAATTCAGCATTCATTTAGACAGTGGGAAATCAAATAAAAATGCAGCCACAAGAGGTCAGACAAAATCTGCAGCTAAACACAATGGTAACTTGCTGAGATATCAAAATGGATTGAAAGCAGCATAGAATAAGCTACAAAAAAAAAATCCACTGGTTCTGTTTCCAAACTCCTGTTTTTTTTTTTTCCAGCAGAATTTGCTCTCCAGTCGTGTCCAATGGCTATACAGGTTCAGTAGCAAAGTACAAGACTTAGAGAGGAATACAAATGAAAATTCTGCTCTAAATGTTTGATTTTTTTTTTTTTTTTTATGCATTGCAACCATTCTCTGTAATTAGCCAATCAATAACCAATCCAATACAAAGGTCTTATAAAAAGAACAAATTATGCTTTATCATTTATTTATACAGCACCAGCAGAATCCACATTCCTCTATTATAGATGCATTTGTATATTGTGCACATGTTTAATCCTTTATGGTCTGGAGAGAATAAAGGCCATGCTTTTGAATAGGATGCATTCCTCTGTTGTTTCCAATTTAAGTTTGGAAATCTGCAAACATAGGTAGGGTGTGATCTCTTGGGGGCTATTCAGTGAAAGGTGTCTAGAGGTGAGATGACCATTAGCTATATCTCTTGCAGGGCCAAGCTTGGTGAGTTTCTCCTGCTAGAAGAGATCAGTTGATCGTGGATAATGCATAGCTATATCTGTTGAAATGACAGGGCTGACTCTGTTTCACTTGTAAGAGAAACTCACAGTTACATGAAATGTTCGTATCACTTCAACTCACCTGTAACTCACCTATTAGTGACCAGATCCCATAGTGTCTTCGGTGAACAGGTCCCATAATGTCCAAACAATCTTCTTGTAGTTTCAAACTATGATGGGGAGGATATTGTAGTCCATATGTGTGATATAGTGCAATAGTAAGTAGGCCAGGAGACGAGGATTGGTTATTGACATTGGTAGATTTGAAGAAATGAAAAGGAGGGATGTTGGCAAAAGATTTAAGATATTGGATGACAAGATTACAGGAAAGGCAAATGGAAAAGATAATACAGAGAAAATATAGGGGGACTAATAAAAGTACTCAAAAAAAAAAATTGGGCAGACTAGATGGACCGTATGGTTTTTATCTGCCGACACATTCTATGTTTCTATGTTTCTATGTTTCTATAGAACTGGCTGAGGACATGTCAAGGGCTGGGAAATCTAGAAGGGAAAAGAAAAAAGAACAATCGTACAAATTTTAAACAGAAGAGGGACTAAACCCTAATTGTTTCTATATAAATGAAGCAGAAGACAACCATCTTTCTTCATCACTGGTTTATCTCCTTCCCCATTTGAGCACCCTTCCATAGAAGCACCCCTCAGAAGTTGTTTTAAGTTGTGAGGACCCTCTTTAAGAGAAGACTGGATACACATTGTCCACTTCTTTTTTAGAGGAATGATAAACCCTTTCTTGGTTGTTGCTGGGATCAGTGAAATAGATGAGTCTATTCACGGAGATCCTGACTGAGCTCCGTGGAGGAGGAGAAGAGCTAGGTACTGTGTCACCTTGCAAGTACATGCATATCCTTAGGTAGACTACACTATGTGAACACACTATCCAAACCACTAGGATCTCTGGCTCAGACAAAACATACCTTTTTTTATTTTTTCTAGACATTGTTATTTGGAGGAATGTTACTGTCATTGATTTGTGACCCATTTGCACCGAAATATTTCTAGATACCCCTACCAACATTACACTGTGTGGATAGCTGTGAGTTCTGAACACCAGCTGTGCCCTGGCATTCAGAGGGTTAATATTTTTCCAAATATTTTTCGTGTTCTGCCTGATATGCACAAATTGGCAACCTCAGTGTGTGAGCACTGTGCCAGCATTTAATCCACTTTGCAGTATGAGTTCTATTCTTTTTATTATGTATTTTATAAGGGTTTTTTAGCGGTACCCACATGTGAGCTGAAACACAGGTTTTTATTAACTCTGAGACCACTGATCTCTCTGCACATTTCTAGCAGTATACTTTTTTTTTTAAAAAACCAGGCCAGACCCACTAGATCTTCCAAAAACTTGCATCTAAACCCTCAAAGTTTGGTAAACATTTATTAAAGGACGACTATAAGCCAGAAATTGTAGCTTTTAATATAAAGATTATATAGTGTTTAACAAAAGATGCTTTAAGAAAAATTAGAAGCCAAGGACCTTTATGAGACTGCTTTGTTTGTAGAGCTCTATAGGGGGCTGACATCTTGGATCAGATCTGACCAATCTGACCCAAGATTCTAAACAACGTATCAGTCCCTGATAGAGCTATCCCAGCAGCTTTCATTATAGCATTTCTAAAATGCCTGCACTTGATGCGATCTTTCATTTAAACATAAGTTTTCCTTTAAAAGTTCTGATACTTGGAATTATTAGAGATATCACTGAAGGCAGAAAAAAAAACTACAAATAATTCATATTTTTCTTTTCGTGCTTTCAATGAATCTCCAATTAACAATTTAATGACAAATTAATTTTTTCATCAAAAATTGAATTTATAGATATATATATATATATACGCTGCTAGGTATCTCAAAATGAGTTCTCTTTTATATGTGCTTAAATGTGTTTCTCTCACCCTGTTATATCTTGATGAGGTGACATGAGATTTGGATGAAGTGTGATATATCTGTTATTTTAAATCCCTCATCCACCATGTCTGCTTCTCTGCTTCTTTTATTTTCAAATCTATTTTTAAAAAATAGGCTGACATACTTAACATAGGAATAAGTATCCAATACAACAAAGGCCTCATTGACAGGGTTCGGGGCTGGGGGTCTGGAGGGGGGGGGGGGGGGGGGATGGCAATCAAACTTCTGACAGATTCATGCTCCGGGGAACATGTGTTGCATGTTAAAGTCATAGATTAGATAAATCGGAAAAATGTCAGCAGAGTACAGGAGCAGGTTGTGGAACTGATGTAAGTCTTCATGTTGGGAAAGAAAAATCTAATACAAATAATTTGTACAGCAATAATGATGATAATAATAAAAAAATAAAATAAAAAAAAGAATATATATAATTCCTTAGACTTGATTCAGATGTAGGAAGATGCTACCCATGCTTTCCCTCTGGATAAAGTGAGTTGGATATTAATTGTCTTTTATATACCACTTTTATTATTAATAACTACACTATATTAGGTATTATTTTGTTTGTGTTTCCCGGTTACACTATGTACTATTTACATACTATTTTTCCCATTTATGTGAGAGTCTCTGAGGTGTAGGGCAGAGTGCACTTGTCATTGTTTTGTATATGACCCATGTTGATGAAAGATTTGTGTAGAAATATGTGTGAACGCTAATGTATGTCTCCTTAACACACAAAAAAAGTAAAGACCATCGTAGTGCAGCATGTCAAACACTTTTTACAGATGTAAATATATACCCCTCATATGTGTAAATTCACAAGTGCCCTTTTTGCATCTTGGTTGGAAAAAAAAATCTTCAGTGCGGATGAATGGGAGAATTTTTCCAACTCGGATACTTTTGAAGTTGGAAATTCCCATCTCTATTACCTGCAGTTCTCTCTTCATTGAACAGACCCTTGTGTTGAACACTGCTTATGTATCATAGATTATGAGTTTCATGACATAACACAAACCTATGGATATTTCAAGTAGGATAGGAGCCCACAAAGGCATGGGAGGACCACATCTGTCCTGTAGGCCTCCATTTGGGAAATGGTAACATGAAGAGACAGAAGCCATAGAACCAACAAAGATTTATTGCTGTTTTCATCCTTTTTTATTATGCTGTCAGGTCTACCTGTAGTCCCCAAAACATTTTTTTGGGCCCCTATCCTGTTTTTAAAAAATCTATACATTCTATTGTATAAGCTCATGAAATGAATTACCCCTTTCAGCCTAAGACAGGATTCACGTTAATAAACAAGTATATAACTCTGATCAAGCACAGGTACTTAGAACCCTGGTGCAGTCAGCCTAGAGGGGGTAATAACAACATAGTAAATCCTCATGGATACAATGTAACAACATCTAGCAATACCTGCCTCGTAATGGACTGTGCAGATACTCTACTGTAAGAAAGCAAGCCTCTAACTCACCTCTATCCCCCTGTCTTCTCTTCCCACCTCTCATCTAAATTGGCACCCGTGTCAGCCGGTATGTCATTGGTATTCACCGCTAACATTAACAGTCACTATAGTATAAAAGCACTTTCAGTGTAATTGATTGACAAGATCAATAATTTTAAGATCAAATAGTAACAGCAGTCTGTTTTCTGTCTTTAATCAGTGTCTTTTTGTTTTATGCTTCTGCCTACAGCGAGAACTTGTTTTTGCTGCATGTAGACACAGTTTCCAGCTGTGTGCTGTTGAGAAAAATGAGGAGACAAGATAGTGAATCAATTTAAGAAGAAACACTTTGCTTAACAAAGCGCTAGTGCAGATTAATGGAATGTAAATATTGAAAACCTCTGGAAGGAAGGCGGGGTTAACGTAATCATATGGAGTGTCTGATAAATTATGCAATATACTGTTTATTTCATGTTCCGAGTCGGCCTTTTCTTGTTCTAAGAAATTATTATTATTTTTAATTTTTTTTTTCCTATCCAGTAATTTCAAGTTTTACATCTGCAGCAGAGGTGGAAGGCGCAGCCGGTTTTGACATTTATTTCAAAATTAGACTTAATTGGCTCATGTGAAATTAGTATCTCATCGGCTATGGATTCCAATAGCACAATTCATGGAAGGAATGTTTATAACTTGAGGTTTCATGTCATATGTTTGTTATATGGAGCAATTAAAAGTCACATGATTTATCTCTGTAGGCCCCCAAAAATTGCAAGACTTAAAAGAAAAGATGTAGCCGAAACTCTTAAATATTATGGGATTAAATTAATAGTTTCAGTTAATTTGGTTGAAAAAAAAAAAGACATGTAGTGCATTAAGTACATCCCTTCCACACACCCATGATTGTTGATATAGGAGAAGCCAAACCCCCCTAAAACAAACAATTAGATGCAATTTCATCTCAATTTTCATCTAAAAAAAATCCTTATTGACTCCACAGGATCTCTGTTTCACCCTGAATCATCATTGCCTAAGCTACTTTTAATTGTGATAACCCTGTATGTAACTGATTACTAGAAAGGCATCCAACTGTTTTTTTTTTTTAACATTCTGATTGAATCCACCCATAAAACTTCCCTAATAGTAAAGAAATATTTTTTTGCGGTACCTCCTTCCAATCTTAATGGATGCCCCCATGTTGTCTGTGAAGTTCGATTGATAGAAAGATGCCCAAAAATCTTTTGTATTGACATTGGACATACTTTTAAATGGTAGTCCGATTCCCATAGAATGTGTCGACAGATAAAAACCATTCAGTCTATTAGTCCCCTAGCCTGTGCAATTTTCTGCATACTTTCATTAGTCCGTGGTCTTATCACCTATATAGGATAGCCCTTTGCCTATGCATGCTTCAACTCCATCACTGTATTACTCTCTACCATTTTGCTAATAGAGGTAAGGCTATTCCATGTACCAACTACTCTCTTAGTCTTTTTCTCAGTACGAAAGAATCCCAATTTGGAAAACCATCCTTGATAGAAGTCTTCCATTCCATGAATCAATTAAATAGCATGTCCCTTAACCCATTCCAGTACCATTATATTCTTTTATGTGCTGCGTCCCAAGACCGCAGTGCATATTCCAGATGAGGTTTTACTAATTAATTGCAAAGAGGGAAAATGTCATTCTGACCTTGTGCTCTATTAATATATGATAACATCTTGCAGAAGTCGCTTCAGATTGTGCGCAGCTGCACAAACATTTGCGCCAGCATCCCTCTCCTCTTAGAAGCATCTTCAATAAATGCGAGCAGTGCTGGAACAAGAAGGCACAGCTAAAATGTAAAAAAAAAGAGAAGATGCAAGCATATATTATTTTACAGAACGGGTTATAGATGTCAGGAATAGTCTTCCAATAGAAACCTATTAACAGATGTTTTAGTGGGGTGGGTAGTAAGCTTCTTTAAAGAGATGAGTTTTGAGGGACTTTTTAAAGTTTGAGAAGGAGGGAGAGAGCTGGATGCTCTGTGGAAGGGAGTTCCAGAAAGAGGGGGCAGCACGGGCAAAATCTCGGAGGGTCAAGTAGGAAGAGGTGAGAGGAGTGCAGAGATTTTGCAGGGAAGTATCGGTTAACGAGGGAGGCAATGTATGGAAAGCCAAGGAGTGAAGGTCAATGAGGTTTAAAGATAGAATTTTATCCTAGAGCTGATGGGGAGCCAGTGGAGGGCATTGTAGAGAGGAGTCGCTGAATTGGACCGATGAGCAAGAAAGATGAAACCCATTGTCCACTAACGTCCAAAGAACAGTGGAGACTTTGCATGGTCAGGTCCTGTCTTAACACTGATATTAGCTGGTGTGATCATGTGTATGCATGATAAACATAAGGTAATCTGTCAAGAAGCATTAACACCTATTAGAGGACTAGCCCCAGTTCCAACCTCAGCACTTAACTCTGGCACATCGCTCCAGGCTTAGCGCACGTCAGCCTGGCATTAATCAGCAAATCCTAGATAAAGTCCTCACATGCTATATTTGGAGCATGAAAGGACAACTGTTGGAAACAATGAAGTTCTGTTTAATTGAAAGCTTGTTTCAAGTGCAGGCGTTTTAAATGGAAATGTTATAATGAAAAAAACACAAATAAAACAACTTATGGAGCGCTCTTTGCTCCGTGTAGCTCTATTGGAAGGCAGACATGTTGTTTAGAATCTTGGGTCAGGTGGGTCAGATCTTGCTTCCTCAAAATGTCCACCCCCTGATAGTGATATATAGAGAAAAGTACTGCAATACTGGATGATCATAACATGAAATATTTGGATATTTTGGTTTCTTTATAAGACCGTATAATGCGCAACCCACCACAGCATCAACGATTCCAATATTGGTGAATATTTTTAACATAGTGTAATCTGTTAAAATACATTACATTATTCTTCAGATGCACTACTTACACGACCATCTTATTTTTCACAAACTGAGACACTTTCACAATTGTTAAGTCGATTCGGACCCTTTTGATAGGGCACCTTTGATAGGGTGGGGTGCTCAACCCAGAAGCCTGGTCAGTGCTCCAAGTGTTGAAGGCAATGCTATGTTTTTCTCTGTCGATAGGTTTGCTTGTAATTCTGTTAACACAGCATGTACATTATTTTTATGCTTCTTTTATGACTTTCAATCGAGGCAGAGTTGACCGTTCAAGCCTACAGACTGTCACTCAGTTTGCCAGCTTAAGATCATTTGATTTCTCAGCTGTAACGTTTTTTTGTTGTTGAATGCATACATACACAGGATTACACAGGAGGTTCTTTGTTGATGTCAATGCACCTTTTACCCTTTCATATTGATAGAACAAAAGATACTATGTATGCGATCTGTTAAATCCACAGATACATTGTCGATCAGGCTGTAGCTGATCTGAGTTTGTATGAATGCTGCACACATTGCTCAGATTAACTCCTTCCTCCTTCATGGCTTGTACGTTATGCCTTGGCATCATCACCAGCAATGCTGGACATATACCAGTCACAATGTATACCTTATGTTACTCTATAGAATTGTAAAATAAATAAAAAATGTATCCCATTTTCGTCTAAAAATCAGGCACAATCAACATATGATCCCAGCTGCAATTAGTTTGTTATTTTTTTTTTAAAATATACAAAATCGTTACAAAAATCTTGCTAGCGGCAGTGCATCTCAGGACCTTACAAACTCCAGGGAACAGGGAGTGGCTTCTAACATTTTTTATTTCACCTTTTGCACAGTGTTGAGTTGTTAAAATTACCCCCCTGTAGTGGACAGGGGGGTAATTTTAACAACTCAACACTGTGCAAAGGGTGAAATAAAAAATGTTAAGTAATATTCCGGGGCTTGGCCAAAGCCCCCAAAATCAAAATAAATAATAATCAAACCACGCCCCCTCCCAATAAAAATAATAAATTATTATTATTATATTTGAGTGGATGTATTATTTATTGGAAGGTTGGGGAGCACTGGCATCTCCTGGCAAAGTTTTGAATACGGTTCAGGGATACTGGGAGCCATTTTAAACAGAGGGGCAAAGGATTATTATTTTTTATTTATCATTTTTAATTTCTTTTTTTTATGGGGAAGAATTTTTCCAGGCTACATCCAACTTGACAGTTGGATTTATGCTGAAAAGCATTTTTTTCCCTTCCCCCTTTTGAAGTTAATGGGTGCGAGTTTCATCTCCCTCCCTTTTATCTCAGCAGGCTTCACCTCATCTCGATCTTTGCAAAATGGTCAGTGAATACCGTTTTGCAAGGCCGCGATTAGAAATCTGAGGGGTGGTCGAGTCTGTCCGAGGTTGGAGGTCAAAATTGGTGATAATCTTGGATTTTAGTGAATAGATTGCACTAAAAAATATGCCAACCATAACTGTGATAATGGACAGAGGATATGCCATTAGGCTACTTACATATATAAGACACGGGTTGTTTTTTCGAGGTTTGAATTAATTGTATATAGAATTAAAAATAAAATGAGCTGTCTATCTCCTGCATCCATTTTGTAAATTTTACCCAAGATGCAACATTATCCAAAATCTTCCAGCAAGTCTCACTTTACAACTGTGGCCAGAGCCTGCATGATGATGTCATGAGATACAACCCTGCTCTCTTATTGGCTCCTGTGTATCATAGTGGACATGACTAGGTGGCTGTGTATCTATTATTATTTTTTTTTACTTGTCTTCTAACACAAAAAGAGCATATTAACCTGATAACAGGATCATAACTCCACCCCTTGTGATGTAATAGTTTTATTAGTTGAATTACATTCAGTGCTATGATCCGAATTCCGACTTATAGATTGCATTCTGTGTCCCCAGCCCCAAAGTGAGATACTAGTGCTGTAAAGTCACTAGGGGGTGGCACCCAAAAACACTATATTTCACAAAATGGCGGCGCCCAGTCACACTTAGTGAAAATTAAATATTTGAAAAAATAAACTCACATAACAAAAACAAAAGTCATATCTGAAATAAACAATGCAAAATAATAAAAAAATAAACCCTTTTCATTTTTTGGAAGGAGTGTCCCTTTAAGCGATGGGCCCCAGTGCTGTACCCTCTATTGTTCAGTCTCTGATTGGACGTGTCTGTGATCGTAACTTAGAATATGTTTTTTTTTTTAACCATGTTATTAAAAATAAGAACAAAAAAATCTCTGTCCCTCAATTTGCATATATCAAACTTATTCAGCTATGATTATGCATATTTTCAATCTCTCCATCCTCTTTTTGTATTTATCCCCGTTACACTTTGTAACATAGAATTAGATACAGTTGTGCAGTAGCCGAAGATGAGCCAGCCCTCTGTATTTACACATCTAGCTTTGCACAGTTCGGAGGATTAGCTCAGTGGGTTTCCCGATTGCTTGGATTTCACTGCTAGCTCCCGGCCAATACTTTAACCTCTGTGTAGGAACCTGCTGTTTGTGAAGTTGGCTGCATTTGTATTACACATAAGAATAAACACTGCAGCAAAACACTATGAGAAAAACAAGTGATATGTAAAGAACGGAAATAAGGAGGAACTTATCTCAGCCAAAACCAGATCCATCTGCCTTGCTAGAGATTGCGTTAAGTAACATTGCAACAAATAACATTGCAAAATAAGTTCTTATTATACATTTTACAGATCTGCTGTAGTTTTACATTGAAAATAGTTTGACAGGGACCTCTGAATTCAGCGAGAAAAAATATATGTGAATTGTGGGTTCTCCAACACTCTGCTATATAAAGCTTTCCAACGCAACTATAAACATGTATACATTAGCAGTGAGGGTGAACAAAATAGAAGAAAGTAATGTATCTGATCATCATTAAGGTATTGTATCATTTACTTTTTTTTTAAATCCAAGAAGAGAAAAAAAAAAGGACAAATATAGAGCAATCTGTTAAATCACTACTAAGTAGTCCCAAATAATAGTCCTCTAGGGAGTAACAGTTACAAGTATAGCGCCTATTCGATCCAGGCTCTGAGTTATCTTGCTCTAAATGGTCCTTTTATGGAGATCGCCAATGACAGCGTGGTGCGGTCCATCTAACCACTGCCACATGGAAGTCAGGAGGAAGGCAAGAATGATGCGTAAGAAAAACAAGAGGTACCAACCATCAACATTAACGGAATCGTTTACTTATAAAGATATAACATCTGTTTACATTATAAATAAGAATATGCCCTCTGCCACATTGCCACTCTAAAAAAGATGGCAATAATTTGGAGTGGGTCTCCGGCAAAAGTCCTATGTGACACCCAGGTTATGCTGGTTTCTCCCTCTTGTGGCACTACGTCTACGGGTTTCAGTATTCCTCCTTCATCAGTCAACGTATGTCATCGTTCCTCTGGAGAATGTTTATATAGCCATTTTTCAATCTTCTCATCTACCCCTTGTAATGAGGGCGTAATTGATTCATTGTAAATAAATGGAGCTTATTTGTTTCATTAATAAATTCTCATGGATAAAATCTATGTATTTCCAAACTGGCAAATAAATTAGAATAGAGAAACATTTCAGGATCTTAAGATTTCAAATGTTTCTTCAGTCCTATTTGGGACACTGTAGTATATCTGCCCTTCCTGTATTTTAAAGAGATATATGATGCAAGACCTTAATGATTATCAGATAAGTTACCTTATTGTGCTTTGCGCAGCCTCACTTTGAGAGGCATTCAAGTGCTGGAAACGCAAGGGGGCGTGACCTCAGGCAGCTTTATGTGGGAAGAGAGGGGCTTGGAGAAACAGGCAGGCTTGTCACTATAGCAGCAGTAGTACAACTATTACAATTAAATTGTATTTTTTTAAGAAATCGGAAGTGTTTTTCTCTACTTTGTATGATGCATGACGTATCTAGAAGAGTATTTTCTCAGACATTCCCTTAACCAGAATATGACTGATCATTATGCATCCACATGAGATAGGTTGCCTAGCAGATTATTTTTATATACCAGGTCCTTTAGGTGTGGGGTGCAGTATACTCTGCCAACCCTGCCGGGTACATGTTTAACTAATGTGTAGCACAAGAGATGCTGAATTCAGCCTTCATTCAGAGGAATCAACAGCATTATTGCAAACAGCCGGTTTAACTACAGGAGAGATATACAAATTGGCCTCGGGTTAGCAGGAGATAACAGGTGGGGGTTGGACAAGAGGAGAGTGGGCTGAGGGAAAACATGATGTTAGTTTTAGAAGTGGGAACAAGGCCTCGGGACACAGTGATAAATATAAAAAAAATAAAGCTATGGACAAAATCAACAATTCTGTGTATTTTTTATCTATAGCAACCCTCCATATTGAACTAAACTTTATCTTTAATATTTACATATTTATATTTAACAGGTTTAGTTTAACTAAATCGCTGCAACATTTTTATAATCATGTAACTGATGTCATTTTCTTACCTTTAACATCTTTTCTCCAGTCTTCACAGCGAGTTGGGCCGCCATCTAGGATTTCGGCGCTTCTTTAACAGGCGCGCTGATGACTTCCCACGAGCTCTGTTTCATTTTTTCCCCCTTCTTCTGATCGTCACCGGAAGCATGCACGTTCTACGACGCAGAGTCATGGGAAACGTACTTCCCTTTGATTCCGCTGTAAACAAGAGGTCAGTTATGCTACCTTTTATTGCGCATGTGCACGCAAGTTTGTCCTTTTCGGCCATCTTACAAATCAGCAAAGGAAGCTTCAGCTCTGCTGTGACGGATCCAGTTGCGTCGGCCACACACATGACCCTGGTTCTGCAGAAATGCGTGAAAAGTAAAACTAGGCGGGTCAGGGAGCTCAAATCAATAATCTTTGGTAAGTAAGCACGAAATGTAAGTTGAATTTAATTAATTAATGACTCAGTCTTGAATAGAAAGTTTAGATTTAGTCCTTTACAAAGTTGTTGAAAATATACTACATTTATTGTATAGCATTATTTGTGTCTATTATTAATATATAAAATAAACATTGTAGCGCTTGACTCACAGCAGTAACCTGCAGTACACAATATGCAGCAACAAGTAGGATTGATTTGATTCCGAAAGTAGTTGACAATGGCTTTTCTGTTGTTCCCTTTCCCTCTTTCTTCCTGGTGCAGGCCTAGACAGAATACCCCAAGAACCAGATAAGGTATGAGGATTTTACTCACTCGGGTAGATATATGGGCAAACTGGATGGGCCAAGTGGTTCTTATCTGCCAAATCATTCTGTGGCTCTCTGTTTCTTCACAACCCCTTTATTGTATTCAAATAAGACCAAATAATTTGTATTATTTATCTCAATGGAATCTTAACCTGAAAGAGTAGATCTTTATATTTCACGAGCCGTTCTATTCAGGGTTTCTGTGAAAAGCATAGATTTTATTAAAAGTAATTCAATATAATAAGCAGCCAATTCCCCAGACAGATGTTGCCTGTATCTGACCTCAGAACCAGCTACTAGGAATGAGGGAACATGCTTTTAAGATGTTTATCTCTATCTTTTTTTTTTTACAAGCCATTTTTGTGTCTATCATTTCCTCCATACAACAGCCGGTATGTTCTACAGATTTTTACAAATTAATTGCTTATATGTAAGAATCCACCATGATCTGAACACAGGACCAGGCAGAGGAAGGCTGGCAAAAAAAAATAAAAAATGAAGTGACCCATGCTACTTCTCCAGCCTACACATTATCATCAAAGATAGACAAAGATAGACAGGCAGAACAGATGTACTGACATATAAGGTATGGAGATTGACAGGCAGACAATTTGGATAGGCAGAAATATAGAGCTGTGGCTCTAATGTGTTTTACACAGAGTTCACTGGCTTTAATCACCCTTCTCTACCTCAGATCCATATACATAAAGGGAAAAGGTGTATGTGTATGAAGTATTTGGTAAATATGGCGGACCATGTGATCTTGTGGCTTTCTATTCCATTCTATTGATCCAAGTCTTGGCCTCATCTGAGGAGAAAGGCTGCTTAGTCTCTGAATGTCTGTGCATTTAGAAATGTGGCAGTCCGGACCACTGAAGATTGTAAAGCCTTTTTACATTTTAACACTTTATGTCTTCTAAGTTAGCACTGTGAATTCAAACATGCTCAAGTCATGTAACATCTGGTTTGCACTCCCTACGTCCCACTAAATGGACAGCATTTTTTAAATTGAGGTCCTGACATGCTACACTCCATCTTGCTTCTTTCTGTCTAGCTAATGAGACTCCTCTGTAGGTATTTTGAATAAAACAAAATCAGGTTCCAGTATGGTCAGCTATGCTGCTCTCACAATAGATAATACCTTGCTCATAGATGCACCATCATTATAATCATTCAAAAAGATGGCAATAAAAAAAAACACTTGAAACTCACCTCTACTCTCAGGCAATCCACCCATTCATCCGACTAAAAGGAATTAGTTTAGTTTGCACCAAACTTCGTAACAGTAACTTCAAAACTCCCTTCATTAATGTCAAAGGACAATACAAGGGTGGATAAGTTTAGCTTTTGCTTGCATTGCAGTCTACCAAAAGGGGATGGGACTCTTCATCGTCGCTGCTTCCGCGCAGCCGCTTCACCGCCGACTCTGCACAGCAAGACAGATCGTTGCTGGAGATTTCATCGCGGGACATTTCATCGCTAAAGGTAAGTATTTAAGCTATTTTAGTTTATTTCAGTAAGGGTGGTTAGAATTAGGGTTTAGGGGGTTAGAATTAGCGTTTAGGGGATTAAATTTAGTATTAGGGTTTAGGGGCTTAATTTTAGTATTGGGGTTAATTTTAGTGTTCGTATTGGGGTTTAGTGTTAGTATTGCGATTTGGGAATTATTTATTAGGGGGGGTTATTTTCGTTTTACTTTTACATTTGTAAGAGCTGACAGTTCAGCGCTAAACTGTCAGCTCTTACATAGCCGCGGCCGCGATGAAACGGCCGTGTTATTCTTTATTGCTGTCAGTTCAGCGTTCTAACTGCCGCGCTGAACTGTCAGCGATGAAGATGCTGCACGGAAGTGTCCTAGACCCTACCAAAAACCTGAATACAGATATCAACATAATATGTTTTTCCCCTGTGTTCAAGGAGGAGATACATCCTAAAAAAATCCTCTGGGTATTCAGTACTAAAATAGCGACCGGTCAGTATTATCTACTAACGTTCCAGGTATATTTTTTATCACATTATTGCTGTTAATAAGTATTTATTCTAATATATCATATATGTTTTAATTAAATGCACGATACGTCTCGTATTTCCCTTTATTCTTAATTGTTTGTCATTCAGCAATAATAGCTCACCGCACTGCTATCTGCATAATGACGACATATTTAATTATTTTCCAGCTTTCTCAAATAGTGCATCTTTATTTCAAGTCACCGACACAGAAATAATAATGTTTGAAGTTCGCATTATAATTCTCCTCCAGATGAGACCATTTAACATAAATCAGTCACGATAATTTATCTTGCCAATTAGTACGATAACGATACTGTAGTCATAGTAACTTTCCACGAATTTATAGTCGACTTCAACGCAGACACACAGAAAATCGTAAATGCGTTAGGGGGGGGGGACCCATGAAATGTTTTGCAAGTTTGCGGATGGTCGTACTCTGATTTAGCAAACGATTATTGCATGTGTTAAGTCCGTGTTCTAGGCTTGTGTCATAGCCCAAAGTTGCAGCTTTAGGATTGTATCCAAATTAACTGCGAAATGCAGCGGGAGTTATGTTGGCCTGCTTTTTGCGACTTAGTTGTCTTTTTCATAAGAGTTCACGGTTTATGAATAGAGCTCAATTCTATAAGCACCCCATGATTACCCCTTCAGCGTGGAAAGTCATTGAGCAATCATTTTAATCTATCATTGGGAAACAGCGTGTTCTATTACATAACAATGTTTAATCATTTTTCTCTCCTCAATTGTTCTTTAGAATCCAAATAATATTTATTCTGTATAATTTAAAAAGAAACATAAAGACTTAAAGAGAACCTTGCAGTAGTAATAAAACATTCAAAATTATTCAGGGCAACCCTGGTCCCCTTTAAAAAAATATAGTTATCTGCAATATTGTTTATTAAAGGACAATTCAACTATTTTAAAAACCGTTGCTTCCTTGGAGTAAGCAAGGGCTAAATAAACTGTCCTGATTCATGCTCATGTTATAGGGGTCTGAATTTTCCATAGATAATTAAAGAGACTGTCTAGTGCCCAAAATGCATCTTCCAAATATTAAAGCACATTAAATGTATGTTGCAGTGCTAGATGAACTTGTGAAATTGCAGCAGTTTTCAAGAAACCAGGACTGCCCACACTAGCTGAGTAAAAGTAATTTCCATTTTTTTTCTTTGCTTTAAGAAAGATTTCATTCAAATTAATGGAATTTCATGTCTATCTAGTGATGTCATCAGACAATGTTTTGCACTGTTAAGAGATCCTACTGTGTACAAGAGCAAGGTCACTTAGAGTCCACACAATGTATTCAATTCCAGGCATACAGGTGACTAGAGTGACTAAATGAAACAAAACGTTATATCCTCAGTGTCTATATAATCATTGTTGCCTCCCCTGCAGTAAACGTGCAGAGTAATCACTGGGGAGGGCTTGAGTCAAATCACACGGGGAAAAGGCCTGTACACTGTACAAGCAGTAATCTTCATCTTGCACCAAAGTGAGTTTGGGGACTAGACTGTCCCTTTAAGGTCCCCTTTGCTGATCCCATGCAAAAACGAGAGTCTGTCTATGCAATAGCAGAGGGAGATAGTCTCTGACCAGACTGAGCTGCCGGTCGCATGGAAGCATTGGCAGCTGCCGGTCTGAGGATAAACTGGCATGTACTGTAACACGTTTATCCTTACACTATAGGCAACTCATGTTTCACTTGAGCTTCTATACTAAAAGCACAAGTGAAAAATTAAGTTTAGTTGTTCTTTAAAGTGACATTACCACTTACATAAGATGTAACTAGATAACCTGGTCATTTAAAACAAACACCTTTATCAATAATATGCCACTGTTTTTAAAAAATATATATAATTGTATATAAAAGGAAAAATAAAATTAGGTGTTTATCTCCTGACTCCATTTTGTGAATCTTTCCCATAATGCAACATCGTACAAAATCTTCCAGCCAGTCTCCCTTTACAACTGTGGCCAGAGCCTGAGTGATGATGTCATAGGATACACCCCTGCTCTCCTACTGGCCGCTGTGTATCATAGCGGGCAGGACTAGGTGGCAGTGTAAAACTTTTTTTTTACTTATCTTCCAACACAAAGAGAGGAGATTAACCTAATCAAAAAGGTTCATAGCTTTTTTTTAAATCTATTTTGCATTGTTTATTTTGCATTGTATTTATTGTTATTACCCCATGTGGATAATTCTTCATTTTATTTACATTTTTTGGACGGTGGCTTATTTTTCCCAAGAGCAACTTCCTCCACATGTAAACTAGAGAGCAACATGTAGCTATAGAGTTATAGGTGCTTAAAAGAAAATGTAATATCCTATTGTATAGGTTCCTTTTCCATGACTGACTGGGTGAGCTGATTATTACACACAAAGCTACACCTGATATTGACAAATCTTTTAATTTGCTGGCTTCTTCGGAGATCTATTTCAAGGTCCATTCACAAAGAAAAAAGGACCTGAGCTATTTTTCCAACTAATGTAAGACCTGCCTCGCAGCTTTCCAATGCTATTAATATCTGAGAAAAAGGAAAAACTCAAATGTATCTACATGTAATAGATTGTGACCTTGCAATAGTCCCAAGTTTATATAGTTAATCCATCAGCCGCGTATAGCAGTAGAAGATGTTCAAACAAGCAGTACAAAAGTTCTATCTGCTATTTCACAAAGCGGCATATAGACATAGACACAAACAAATACAAACATATACTTTCTATCTAGGTTGGATAAACTCATACACAAACAGATGTTCTTAGAAACACACAAACACTATAGAAATATTGTTTGATTTGTAAACCAAGGTGAAAAAGTAAACTGTAAAAAAAACATGGCATTGATCTGTGAGGACTACACCTGAACTCATGAGGTCTTAATCTTTGATGGCTAACCTTTGACACTGTAGCTGTCCTGGACTACATTGAGCATCATAGATAATGTAGTCCACAACAGCAACAGTGACCAATGCTAGCCAACCCTGCCCTAGGGCAGACCAGATGGGCCAAATACCGTATTTGCTCGAATATAAGATGACCCTGATCATAAGACGACCCCCCAAACTATGGATATTCCTTTAGGAAAAAAACTAAAAACCTGAATATAAGACTACCCTATAGGAAAAAAGTTGAACTTGTATATATTCACATGTAAATTGCTTTTTAATATTTAATAAAAATGATGATATTAAACAAATGCATTTCTTGTTTTTATTTCCTTTTATGTGCCAATGCTGCCTTTCTCCCCCCCCCCTGCGTTGTCTCTCTCACCTTCCCATGTTGTCTCTCCCTCCCCCCAAACTTCTCTCTCTCCCCTTCCCTCCCTCCCCTTGTCTTTCTCTCCCCCTCCCTCCCTCCCCTTGTCTTTCTCTCCCCCCTCCCTCCCCCTCACCTGTCTCTCACTCCCTGGTGGCTAGTGGGGGCAGCCGGGGGATGTCTGCACGATACGTGCAGACATCCTCCATGCTGCCCGAAACTTCCGTCTATTATGACGGACAGCCGGTCCGCCATAATAGATGGCAGTGTTGGGCAACATGCTGCCAAATATCCCTGGTACCTAGTGGAGGCAGCCGGAGGATGTCTGCACGATATGCGCAGACATCCTCCGCTGCTACCCGGCACTTTCGCCGGGACTTTTATGATGAAGCCGGAAGCACCCGGCTTCATCATAGAAGTCCCGGCGGTCGTGCCGGGCGGTAGGGGAGGATGTCTGTGCGCATCGCCGACATGTCTGCTCTCATCTGCGACATCCATCTGCTGTTAGCTCTGCAGGGGACCTGGATCGCAGTCTTATAATCTGACCTCGATTTGAGGTCAGAATATAAGACGACCTCGAATATAAGACGAGGGGTATTTTTTTATAGTGCATTTGCTCTGAAAAAAACTTGTCTTAGCAAATACGGTAGTTCTTATCTGCTGACATGTTCTATGTTTCTCTTTGGTCTCGATCTTTGTGAGTATAAGTGTTTATTGAAGTCAAGTTCCAGTAGCCTATTGTGAAACAAAGTATGGATTATTCCCTGCCATCTTTGCTGTTTGATGTGTGTCGTGTCCTCATCAAAGCTTGTTTATTATAAGGGATTTGTTAGATGTCTGTCACATATTCCTTATTGATGCACACAATGTCACACAGTCTGGGCTGCTGACTAGCATGGTCCACAGGGCAAAAAAAATAATATTCAAATGACAAAAAGTATTTTTGCAACATATGAATTTCCCCCGACGTGAGTTGGAGTCTATAAAAACACTTTCTGAGGATCGCTTTCTTTCCAGAGTAAAATGAGACTTGACTGGTTAGGTGTGGATGAGGCTACACAGTGCATCTCATTACAGCATATTTACTAGAGATGTGCATTTAGATTAAAACAAAGCCCTGGAATCCATCAGAATCCAGCCTGGCTCCGCTCCATCCCGCCTTTCTGGAAAGAGCTAGACTTCGGTCATTATTTTGGCACCGTTTTCAAATAACTGAAAATGGCAGCGTATTGAGGGAAACCACATGAATTGCAGTCTCCGCAGCCGATCATGGCTTGGTGAGTGTGATCGACGCTATTGTACAAGTGTCAGTCTCCAAGGTCCTGGAAGAACAGTTCTGTGTCCCACACGGTGAAATATTAACCAAGCACGAGCCATTGTTTTGATCTTTTTGATGGGCAATATTATACAGGGCGAATCAAACCCGGAGACTTCACTATATAAATAGCACACCCAGATAAATGTATCCAATTCTGAGTTATAAATAAAACAATTCTAAAGCATGGTAACTTACTTATTGCAATAAAAAGATTGCCAATTAACCATGTGAGTATCAGGGTACGTCTGAACTGCAACTCCTATTCTGCACATCCAGCATACCCGCCTATTCCTATGGCGCCGTCACCTAGGTCATCTGTGATTTTTAGACTTTTCTGTTTTTGCATTTAAAAAGTATAAAATAATACCTAATCTCTATCAAACAAATCATTGTCTCTCCTCCTGTCCATTTTTCCCCCGTTTTAGGCATGGATGGGAACTGAGTAAAATTCTAAATTGGCAAATAATATTATTTTATGAGCTTTTTAATTTGGCAGTTTCCCATGCGTCCATAAACCCCAAAGTCTACGTTCTTTATGGTAACGGATAACAATTGAAGTGAGGATGTGTAAATATATGTTTAATACCATCTAATGGTCTTTTTACGAGTAGTTAAACATCTTGTGCAGAATGTACCCTTATTTGGGTAAACGGCCAAAACCGATGAAACAATGGTTGGGAGTTTGGTATGTCTGAGGAACTTTGAATGAACCATTTTTTTTTTTCTATTGAAAAAAAAAATAAAAAAGAGAGTGAAAGAGAGTGAAAGAAAGCTATAAACGCTTGGAAACATCAGTAAATCTCAGGCCACTTTATTAGCCAACTTAGAAATGGATGAAAGAGGAAAAACAGTTTTACAGTTGTACCTTCAGACAATACAGTGTATTTACTGATAGGCAAAGGAAAAATCGTTCCAAGAGTTATAATGTCTTAAAACATCTAAAATAAACAGTAAGAGGTTTAGAATGACG
Source organism: Pelodytes ibericus (assembly GCA_036172795.1). NCBI lineage: Eukaryota > Metazoa > Chordata > Amphibia > Anura > Pelodytidae > Pelodytes > Pelodytes ibericus. Next base: position 11,227,327 of record CM069865.1, read on the forward strand.
AACGTCTGTGGAATAGTTTGATAGGAATATGTTAGAGACGTGAGGTTAAATATATTTAAATAATGACTAATAGAATTGTATGATAAATTGGTTTAATAAAAAAGAGAACCCTACAGTATAGTGGTGTATTTGGCTTTTGTGCTGCCCTAGGCAGACTAAATTCTGGTGCCCCCCACGCACATTGCAGAACCGGGATGTAAGGAGTATGGAATTGAGAGGATACCAGTATGCAGGATAGTAGTATATATAATGCTGTACACACTTGAGATTCTGAGTGGAGGTCAATATAGGAAACAGGATCCGCTGTTCACATAAAAATTGTAATCCTGTAGGCAGTCAGCATACACAAACAGCAGGGGGTACATGCACAGGATGGTTGCAGGTATAAGCATCAGTACTGGGTAACTATTGTAATCCAAGGCAGTCAGTATACAGGAGAATAAAGGACAGCAGGAGACTGGAGGTATCAGCAACAGTAACAGTGATGCAGTGAGTGATGATCCACAATGATAATATGAATAGGACAAAGGGATACTTCAATGACACTGTTTGAGAATAAATGCACCGGAACTAGAGGGTATCCACAGCACAGCCCAGAGTAAGGGCAGAGTAAGGGCTGGTAACACAATGGCGCATAGATAACTCCAAGGGGCACAGGCAAATCATGCATAAACGGATAGGCAGGCAGAGGTCAGGGGCACAGGATCAATAATGGGGAACAGACCAGAATTCAACAACAGGGAATCAAAAACACAAATAGGGCAGAATTAAAACAAGAGACCAGAGGTGCGGAGATACTTTTTAAAGTTTTGCAGATTTAGGACATGCCCTATCTCCCACACTACACGCTCAGGACATGCCCCATCAACCACACTGCACAGCCTGAACTTAACCCGGGAACCCCAAGACATGCCCCTTCATCCAAACGGCATTCCCAAAACCTGCTCCATCACCCATGTTGCACACCCAAGACTTGTTCCAGCACCCCAGGAAATGCCCCATCGCCCACAATGCACACAACCATGACTTGCTCCAGCACCCCAGAACATGCTCCATCACCCACATTGCTGGCCCAGGACTTGCTCCGTCAATGACATTGCAGACCCATGACATGACCCATTACCCGCATTGCACACCCTGGACATGCACCATCACTCAGATGGCACAGCCAGGAGTTACCCCACCCAGCACCCACAGCTCCCTGCTATCTAGTGGCAGGCAGCATGGTGTCTGTGCACTGCCCAGGTGCACAGACATCCTACCATGCTGCCTCTTGCGCTCCCCATGCTTTCTGAAATCTGACCACTGGAAGGTCATGTGACCGGGTGCTCATACATCACAGGGTGCACGAGAAGCAGCATAGGAACATGTCTGGGCAACACATAGACACCATTCTGCCTGCTCTTGATTTCCCCAGCCAGTACCTCTGACGGCAACATTTTTTAAATGGTTTTTAGTCACCCCCCAGACAGACAAGACAAGTGCCGCCCTAGGCACTTGCCTTGTCTGCCTCACACTAAATACAGCAAAAAAACAGCAAAATGGTGGCTTGGGTGTCAGATTTTGGCTTCCCGAAGAAGTTGAAATCACTTCTGAATGATGCTCCATAGAAGGGTCTTTCAGTAGACGTTTTTATGACACACAAATTCTCTTCTGTTTGATTGAATAATTATTTAGAGGGTTTAGTCCCTCTTTAAGAATGTCCATCAACCAATGAACCACCAGAGGTAGGTGCTGACTGTGTTCATAGTGAACATTTTACTGGACTTTCTGATGGACAATTGAATGATGCACTATGAACCTTTCCCTATCCCAGTGAACCACCACAACAAGGATACAAGATTTTCACCTCCCTTCAACCTCAAAATATAATTTCCCTTCCAAAACAAGAACCACTCCCTAATTAGTTTCAGCAGATTAAAGTGAGCAACAGAAAGGTGCCTTACTTTGTGGTAGAGAGTAATATTTGTAACAAAAACCCCAATTTAAGTCTTCTCACCCCTGCTCTTGTCCAGAGCCACATTATTTAGCTCCTCTGAGAGTCAGAACTATCACTGGATACCGAAGTAAAGTTCCCCAGGGTCCCGTACTCAAGTCATGTTGAAATATTGACATACCCATTCAAACATTTCCATCTCACTCAATGTCTCTCTGGTGAAAAACACTCATAAAACATTACGCTTGTTTTAGTAAATATCAGTTAAGCTCTGATCTCGTACCATGTTGGTTTTTTTAGTAGTCTTGCGTCATTTTTGATGCCCGATTCAAATGTTGCCCAACTCTAAGCCAATCTCTCTGCCACGACGTCAGCATCTACTCAACATGGCACTTTGTATCTCACCGAGACAGTAACTTCCTTTTGAAGCCTCTTATTGGTTTGCTAAATGTGAACTCAACCCGGCAAGTGCAGCATCATGTGAAGAAATAATAAACAGATGTGTCTTATCAGTGTTCTATCTCACTAAAACAGTCATGCCTATTTCCCCCGAGAACCTCATGTGTTACGTTACAGCACCCAAAGCTGGCTGAAACCATGCCTCCTCCTGAGTCAAGCACTTGAAACAGCAGATGGAATCTGGCCAATGAAAAAACCCTTTCTGAGAGGGGAGCATGAAAACTGCCGTGGAGGCAGACATTCCGCTTCCTGTGTGCTTCCTCTCCATGATGTCCCTGAATTTAGAGGGCCCAGAAAAATTATTTTGAAAAAAAAAAAAAAAAAAATATGGAAACAATTTAATTCGTAAAGTAAAAATAAGTCCATTCCACGGATAATAAAATCACATACACCATTCACAAAATAAGGCAGGCAGAACTGCTCTTTTAACGATAAACCGAGCTTCTTTATTGTCAACCCAGTTCCTGTTCAATTTACAGATGTTTACTGTACCTGGTAGTTTTACTGCCAATCTATGGCATGAAGCAGTGCTTTTAAACTGCAGAACAGTGACATAAAAGCCATCGAACCTTCCAAAACACTGTTTGTACATCGTTCTAATAATACAGATTCTCAGCCATTCCAAGAAGTTGTTTTTTTTCCGGATAATCATGAAACTATTTGCCCAAGGGTCAGACTGGCTCTTTGTGAATAGATTGCTTTTATCAATATACTTTTTTTTTATACTTCCTCCTCTCAAACAATTCATGCAGTTATTAGTGAAATTAGTCCATAACCTTTTGATTTATATCTATGCTTTTTTTTTCTCTCTTCTTTTCTTTCTTTCTTTAGGTGCTGTGTCTGCCTCTGTTAAACCATCAGCTGAAAAGAAAACTTGATTGCATTTCAAATGAAATAATCACAAAAGACGTATAAGCAGCTCAGATTAATTATTATGGCAATATTGGGAACAAAAGGAATAAATTTACATCTTACATGGGGAATCTCAGACATGTTATTCTTTTCCAGCCATTGATCTAGGTGTTTTTATTTAATTACAATACAGACAGTGCTTATATATGTCTGTGTGTTTGTACAACACATCATTATACTTTTACATGCAGGATTTGATACACACACATACAGAGGGACAGCAAAATAATGGAAACACTTTACAATCAAGGCTCTAAGAACAGAATGGGACCGTTCATCGTCGCTCTTTCAGACCGGCCGTTTTTTCGCAGCTGACGGCGTAGAATGCCATTTTGTCATGGCGTGTGGAACTTAAGGTTTGTTTTAGAGTTAGTATCAGGGTTTGTTTTAAGGTTAGGATAAGGGTTTGTTTAAGGGTTTGTGTTAGGGTTTGTTTTAGGTTTTGACTTAGGGTTAGTATTAGGGTTTGTATTAGGGTTTGTTTTAAGGTTAGTGTTAGGGCTTGTTTAAGGGTTTGTCTTAGGGTTTGTTTTAAGGTTAGTATTAGGGTTATTAGCTACTTTTAGGCTTAGTATGTTTATTGTGTGGGTTAGGGTTATGCATCACCATTGACAGTCCAGTGACAAATGGCCGAGTTGAACTGTCAGCGCTGTAAAGTCCGCTGAGAATGCAACGGAGAATAATCATGAACCACATCATATCTTCTTGGGAGCTGTCTTAAGCAGTGTATTGTGGGATATTGTACCATTCTTCAGGAAGCCTTGTTGGGGGGTGAAAGAGGTGGAAGGCTACCTTTCACTTGAAATTCCATAAGATCCCAAAGTTCCATTATGATTTGTGGGTTGAGGAGGACATGGAAGCTTTTTCACCATAACTTGATGTTCCTGAAAGCTCTCTAGAAGTTGTTTAGCATTTGTTTAGCATTATTAGGAGTAAATCCTGCAATATGCAAGTCATGACCGGGCAATAGGGTTCATATTGTGCTGTAAACTGGTCTTGAATGTCTTCCCTGTTATATGACCATGCAGAGCAATCTTGGACATTATGACGGTTCATACAATGATGATTAGACCACATTATGTTGGCAGCAGGCATTGGGAGTTGAAGGCATCCTTTGAATTTCAAATAAATAATGATCAAAACCATCTAAATAAGTGTGCACGGAGGCTTTATCATTTTTCTGTCAACACCAGTTGGATCCACTGACATACTCCTGTTGCACCCACCGGCTTCCTCTTGTGGATTATTTGGAAACTACCCCACTGGTCGTGAACTCAGATCATTGCATATCCTTTGAAAGTCGTCAAATGTGAACCCATTAGGACATTGGAAATGGGATGAAGGGTGATTCGTCAAATCATATAACTTTTTCCCAGTCCAGATGGCCTTGCTTTGGTGATTTTTAGACTAGGTTATGTCTAATGGCCCAAACTTGCTGGGTATGGTGTTTAAAAATCTTCCCACTAAAATAAAAAGATTCATATCATAATAGTTTTATTACTTATACCCTAAACAATTTTATTCCTGTTTTTTTAATCAATTTCACCCCTGCTTTCTTGCTATTAACCTGAATTTCTCCACCCATTGCTATTTCTGAAGGATTCCAAGCATACAGCTGTACACATGTAAAAAAAAAAAAAAGACAACCTGTGGATGTTTTCTCTGCACTTGCCTGTGTGCAATCTATGGGCAGTTATAGTGGGTCATCCAGTAAGCACAGAAATACATGATACAGTAATGTCCATGTCACCCATTTATAATATGTATCGTTACATTATGAACATAGTCTATTCTTGTGCTTTAACCTTATGGTATAAGCCAATCTCACTCTCTAAGGCAAAACGAGAAGTTGTATTATTAATTTCCACAACAAACAAATCATTATATTTAGGGAATCACTTGACGCTGGTTGATTTTAAAAATACCCTTTTCACATCAGTAAGGTCTGATGCTACTCTTTTCTGTAAAAACGGTACCGGTTCAGTAAAACAAGACAAGGATCATTGAAAATGATGTTGCATAAAAAACACAAAAAAACATAAATCTTTTCAAATCTTTGAAGTCTTTAGAAAGAGATGGAATTGATTTGTATAAAATGTGTAATTTTAGGTGAGGTGCTTCTCAAATATCAAACGTCTTCAGAACAGCTACCGTAGGTTCCTATGGCTGCCTGCTCTTTGCATTTGAACTCCTTTTCTCTCGGCAGTCAATACTGGTCATTCTCCTTAGCTTTTTCCAAATGCCTCTTCATGCATCTCCTAGCTTTTTACACTATCTGGTGCCCCATTATCTGTCATCATATTGTCAGTTCCAGCCAGTTCAAGGTTAGCCTAATTAATACTATTCCATTTTTTTTAGCATAATGATTTCCTAAATCCCCCCACAAACCACGGTTTGAAGCACCACACCCCTTCGAACAGTGTCTATGTTTTGACTCCCACCAACCTTTTTCCATCAAACCCCTCTGGATGCCCAACAAGCTTCCACCTTGGCTTTGACAAAAGGTTTATATCCATCAGAAAAAGAAGACGTCGAAAGGGTGGGTGGAACAACAGGTGGGGAGAACATTCTTGGTAAAATGGCTGTCTGAATACTCTAGACGTTCCCCTAAGTAACCCAAGCTCTTCCTCCCCCAGCACCCTTGAAGTAGCCCCCCTCCTCTAGGCTGTCTGGGAGCTACATTATAGAAAAAAAGTAAGAATTTACAGAAAGTAAAAAAAATCATAAAAATGATTCTGGACTACTAAACACTTGCAGAAGGCTAGCACCTTATTTCAGTTAGTTGATGCACTTGGAGTAATTATTCAGTCTGCAAAGGTTATAAACCCAGAGGCCACAAAAATCCTGTTACTTGAGTCTCTTATCTTAACTTGAAATGTAATATGCATTCTCCATGATAAATTAAATATCTAGTATATTTAGTACTTTCCAGTTTAACTAGTAAAAGGTATAACCCTGCTCCTACACACACTTTAGTTCTGGCTTTATAAATATGGAAGAATATACAGTATTTATATTTATTTTTTCAATATCATGTTAACCGGTGCCTCGCTGGTGGATGCACAAGCTGCACTGATCTGGATTGTAATTAGGTATCTGCAGAAAGGCGACCATTTAAAGTTGAAGGACCCTGTGGTTTGTTTTAAATTATAAATCACAGAGTGTTCCAGGCTTCGGGATAGCAGTCACAGTAGTGCCTGATCTTTAAGCAGCTCAGGGAATTAGAGTCTGTTACAATGTTCCAAGCGGCTCCCCTCTGAAACCAGCACTAATCAGTAGCTAAGGGCAGAATTACAGACATGGTGCTTTATATCCCAGCAGGCAGTGCTCTTAAAGACACAGGTTTTCAATAAAAAAATAAACTATAATGGCTCGGGTAATATATAACCACAATACCTACACAATCTGTCCCCAAAATATACTTTGTAGAGAATAATAAAAAGAGGCAATCAATAGCATCTTTAATCCATTTTTTTTTTTTGCAAAGGAGGACACATTTGAAATAAAATGGGATTAATATACAGGCACCTATGACACATGTACATTTATCACTGAACGAAGAAAATACATGTTTTAAACGTCGCATAGTTTCCACCTTTTCCATCGAAGAAATATTGTCATATCCTTGTGATAATTCTCACATTCTGCTAGGCAGCCTCGTTCTGAAGATATATGATTTATTAAATATTTAGACACTTGTTAAATAATACTGGGCATACAGAGACAGATCTTGGTAAAGGACTCAGCATGGGATGTTAAAAAAAAGTTCAGTTTGGTCTGAATCCCAAGGAATCACACATACTATGTTAACTATATGAAATTCAGGACCCCCAGGACCGGATCAAAAAATGTATGTGAATATCTAACTGCTAGCTGCTGAGGTTGGAGTTGAGATTTTTCAACAGTGCTGGGCATGATACATTTTATTTTAAAATTAAAAATGGTTTATAGCATTCATGAGAATGACTAATGGAATAATCAAAGTGACACTAATGTATTAATAGTGCAAATAATAGTACTGCAGGTACGTAAAGGTACCCTACCCCCAGTGTGTCAGAAAACAAAAATGAAGTGAGAATACTAAAATATCATGTGTAATTAATAAATAAAGACTTGTATCATATAGAAGAGAGGGAATGATACACTATAAACCACAAAAGTGTGATATCCTATTACTCCTGAAGTCAGGATTAAAACATGGAAAATCCCACCAGACCCCTTTTACACTACTCTTTCTCAGGGCCGTCTGCAATCCCCCAGAACCTGTCCCCATTGTTATCCCCGTAAAAGTCCCAGTAGAGCTGCTGGTCCACAGAGAGGAGTCCAAAATAGTTGGATCATATAAGAAGCGCCGAGTCTCAAAAGAAAACCCATATGTCCTTCACGCAACTAATGAACTTTGGCCTTAACTTTGAAATTCCCGTCAGTTCCCTGTAATTCTCGCTTTATTAAGTAAACGCAATGTTTTTTTAAGGACAGGAAGGACTTTCTTATGAAAGACTTAAATCCTTTGTGTACTCCATAAAATGTAATAAAGCATGAATATGAAAAAAAAGCTACTTCAGTGGGTGTTTTTATTTTTATTTTTGTTTTTGGGACACAATATCTCTCTCTCTCTCTCTCTCTCTCTCTCTCTCTCTCTCTCTGATACAAGATCAAAGTGCGTCAGTGAGGGAGAAGGAGAATTTTTACTGTTCATAGAAAACCGATTGTCGTTTATGGCATGTGATCCCTGTGATTGATAATCACAGTGATCACATTAATAAATACAAAAACGGTTTACTGCCTAACCCTACATTTGGTGGGTAGCAGTGGATTGTGACAAGCCCCTTGGTTTGTCAAATCCTCTATGCAATTTCCAAAATGTGTGTCATCATTTGCAGCCTAAAACTGCCGCTAAAACTGCCCCTTTCTTGGGAGTCCAAAGGAAACCTGGAACATCCCTCACCCAAGGCAAATCGAACGGGGTGGCGTGATTGGCAGGCCAGTCATTTTTAACCATCCACCCATGCGATTGGGCAGTTGGGATGCCATTTATTTTTTGCTTCCCTGGATAGCCTTAACTCATGTACCATGCACAGTCGAGTCAGTGAAATGAAATGTCCATTTCACCTGTAACCTACCATCAGTGAATAGACCCCTTAATGTCACCATATAGAGCCAGGGGTCTGTATAAACCCCTAAAACATACAGCACCCTCAGAACATGGGAAGGCTGTGCATAAAATGAAACTTTCTTTCTTATTTAGTGTCTCAAACAAAATAATGGAAATCTAACAATTTATCAGTATCAAAAATCTTATATTGATTCGAGCCCCCCTTTTCCTTCAGAACTAATACTTGGAATACAAGTCCTGTGTGTAGTCCAATATTGCACTATTCTCTATGATAAAAAGGTGAGGTTTGAAAGAGGGGGGAATTTTGCTTTCTAGAATGTAATATAACATTCAGAGATATTTACTGGTGTAGCCTCAATTACTGTCACTTCCCCTTTCTCATCGGTAACTTTCTGTGCCAAGTAAACAAGGATGTAAGTCCAAGGAGATTACGTATCAAAGTCAAAGAGGACATTTTAAATATAAATGTTTAATTGAAAGAATATAAATAATGTACCTAATTGAGCCTTCTTTGCTCTGTGTAGCTCTAACAGGGAGCGGACATGTTGTTTAGAATCTTGGGACAGTTCCTCATTCGCCTTGGTTCAGATGAAGGAAGATCTGACCCAAGATTCTAAACAACATGTCTGCCCCCTGTTAGAGCTACACAGAGCAAAGAGGGCTCTATAAGGCACATTATGTAAATTACTTCATTAAAGCATTTATGTGCAAACTAGCTACAATTGATGCAATCTTTCAAATAAACATAAGTTCATTTTTTGCTACAGTTGTCCTTTAACACGGAACAATGCCAGTTAAGAATGGCTACATTTGTATATCTGTAGACTGTGTAAGCCATGTAAGAGGTTTGAGTCTACCCTCCTATACAGGACACCAGACAATAATGCTTGTTAGCAGTGTCCCAAACCAATTACACCAGAGTGATCTCCCAGCAGATTTAATTGCTGACATAGTACATTGAAGGCATCATCTGGCTTTTACAATAAATGCCTATAAACCTTAACATACAGAGGAGCAGTTCAACTTCCACCATTTCATAGAGATTTCCTCCAACTCACAGGATTCAGTGTCGGCCTCGAATATAATAGAATTGATTAAATGAATATATGATTGTTCTGCTTCTCCGAGAAACATATACATTCAGAGCATATGGTTTCATAGGCTTAGTCTTCCAGGAAACAATCTGTCAGTCTGAATATATTTTAAAGGGACCCCATCACTTAAACATTGCTTGCACAGTGAATGTAGAGGTTAAAAAATAATCTATAACATTATGCTATCAGTATTGCAAGTAAATGCATAGATTAAGAGACAAATCTCTTTTATACTCCCCTATTAATGACTGTGGTGTCTTCTGTTCATGACATCAGCGTTTCCCACCGAAACCGGCTGATTTGCATACCAAGCCACAGGTGATGTCATAAACAGGAGACTCCACAGACATCCATAGTGGAGATTAAAACAGATTTTTGCCTCTTAATATAGGCCTTTACTTGCAATTTTACTAACATAATGTACATATCATTTTATATTCTCCACATTTGCACTATAAATAATATTTAGTCCCTTTTTATAAAAAAAACAAAATTGTGTGTAAAAAATGTTTTTCTTTAAATGGAAACGCAATGTAACAATAAAACAATATTCTCATAAAAACAAAAATAATTTTTCAACACACACAGCTGTGATACCAATTACTTCTTTTTTTAATATAATATCTCAAACCAATTACTTCTTATTTTAATATAATATCTCAAACCAATTACTTCTTAAAACCGTAACTTTTATTTTAAAAAAAAACCAACACACATAAGCTATCATCACTAGCCCTTTATCGCTTGTTGTATATATTACGGAGTGTACTATTGTGTTCCAGAGCCCTACAAATCAAGTATTTTACTTTAGAAAAAAAGAATAAATTGTTATTTGGATGTTGACTTTGAAATAAATCTATGCTTCCAAACTCTGCATGTCACTTTCTAGAAATAGACCGAATTCTCTGCCCAGCTGGAGTCTCCAATTACCCCCAGGATGCCGTATTACCTTTCCAGTTTTCCAAAATACCTTCTATTTCACAGACACTCTCGGTGTCCGCTATTCTCTCAAGCATTTTACATTATTTCCATTGCTATCTACTATGTAAATTGCGGGTGTGAACATATTAAGAGATAAGGCAGATGTTCCTGATTAGACTTTGAAGGGTTAATTCTGATTAAAAAGCTGGGTTTCAGTCCATGCCGTGCTCCCCAGTGTATCTACCAAGGGAATGTAATATGCTGTTAAAATATGACAAACATCTCTATGTGGACCTCTGCATTAATATTACTCTTCGAAGGTCATCCATTATGACTTTATGGAAGGGGATTTTACCTACAGCATCAGCAAGGGTTCTTACAGTGAGAGCAATAAAGATTGTGAATTCACCGACTAGTGAGATTGTGCTAACAGATACAATCCATTCTTTTATGACTCCTTTCCAGCACAAGAGTTTTAAAATAATTAATCATTCTTAAAATCAGTACCTTGTGGGTCAAGGTAGGAGTCCAGTTAGCATTTTGAGCGCAGAAATATGCTCCCAAACGCACCGATGAAGAATTATTCTATGAAAAACCTTTGTATTTCTTCTTAAATTAAATCTAGTTCATTGTCAGATAACAGAAGGATCACCGTTATCTCAGAGGACAAATGTCGGCAAAAAGTTGAGTTAAAATGTAGGTATTTTAAGGAAAAAATATACACCGAGAACCTTTTTGATCCCTCTTTGCTTTTAAAGCTCTATCAGGGGGCGGACATAATGTTTAGAATCTTGGGTGAGATGGACAAATGATTCTAAACAACATGTCCGCCTCGAATTGAGCGATATTGAGCAAAAGGGGTTCAGTAAGATACTTTGTTTCATTAAAGCACATCTATTTAAAATGCCGACACTTTTAAGCACACTTTCTATCAAGCACAATTAATTGTTGACAGTTGTCCTTTAAATCTAGGGGTACAAACAACACATCTCATGATTCATTATTAAATAATATCCCAACACGCATATCAGCCCATCGTTATTTTTTTTTTTTTTTTTTGCGTAGAAGATAAATACCTCTGTGATAATGACAAAGGGCCAACACTTTTACTGCAAAACATTCCCAGCTTGTAAAAATAGTCATTCCTCATTTTTACCTGTATCTAAGTAACACAGATTCTACACCAAAGGTTATATTAAGTGTTCGCCCAGTAAAAAAAAAATCTAAATTTGTAACATTTTATGGAAAAAAAAGACACTCGCTGACTGAAAGATGAGTCTTACCCCTGAGCAAATTACGAATGCATTTATTTCACTTGCCTGAGATTCAAACTCATTTGACTGGTAATATCAAAAGTGTTCATCGAATTAATTTTCTGTCAGTTCAGCGATAGTCAATTGAATATTTTATGATTCGGCATTAGCCTTATTTGTCTAGAATTGTGTCATGATCGACTCATTCTCCGAGGGAAACACATTAATAATTAAAGACTGTCCGATGTGAAGTGCTAAAGATGACAGTATAATTGCATATATATATTTTTTTTTTTTTTGAAAAGCAGGGACGAGAATGCCTCACCACTGTTTAAATGTCATTTTGAAAAAGAAAAAAAAAACAAGGAAAAATGGAAAAACAAAAAATATGAAATTCTGATATTTTTCTATGGGATAGAAAATATAATAAATGCAAATTGCATCTTATATTGTGTTCGCAAAGCTAAAAAAAACTGTCAATACAAAATATTCAGTGTGTAGAGCACTTCAGTTGTTTAAAACAGTGTAGTGTTGCAACAATTGGGCAGTAACATTATACAATAGATGCTGAAGGGATATTCCATTTAAACTTGTTTGTAAGCACAGTCAAATGCAACAGTGATTATACTATGGATTCACTTAGTGTAACTCTATTGGGGTCACATGACCTTTGTGAATAGTCCCATAATCTGTATACTACAAATACTTCCACTCTAATCTATAGTAATCTATATTATTATCTCATTCCAAAAAGGCTGCTATTGTCTGTGGTCACCACCAAGGAAGCCACACTTACAATTAAATAAATTAAAAATCAATGGTAAAACCCAAAGAGACAAGTGTTTTGAGGGTGTAGACCTATTTTATCTCGTCCTGGCCTATCTGTCGGATATAAATCTCCTCACTTATATTGTATGTAAGTTGGGTGGACCACTGGGAGTAGCTACAGCACTTGAGGAAGCCACCTATTGTAGGCGAAATGTGTAATACAGCTAAAGTGCACTGCATGTTGGCACAGTCCAGGAAAAATAGCTGTGAAGGCTTCTGCAGGGGAATTAACAAAGTGTTACATGAGCCCATCACCCACATTGCATACACACTAAATGCCCCATCACTCCCATTACATGCCACCATCACCCTAATTTCATACCCCCACCACGTCCAGTACAAGCCTCCTGAAAATTTTTCAAGCACCAGAAGTGTGCTTTAACACCATCTGGCAAAGTGCCGCCCTAGGCGAGTGCCTTATTTGCCTTGTGGAAGATACACTACTGGGTGGAGTCATGGTAGAATCTTCTTCTCCTACATGTAACTAGACATTTCTAAAGCACACATAAAAGTGGGATACTAATAAAATCAAGTTGCTCTACATTATTTATGAAATATTTAACGTATTCATATTTTGTGCATTTGGCATTATCTGCTAGCGGTGTTTACTTAAAAAAAAAAAAAAGCTAAGATTACACAACCAAGAAATAAAAGCATTTTATGAAACAGCACTGTAATTAGGATCTGGGAGATTCTGATATTAGAAATGTATTTTGAAAAATTCAGTTTATTTAGGTGTAAGAAAAAGTACTGAAGAATGAAGATAAAGTTTTTCAAAGAAATAAAGTTATGTTGTTTTTTTTTTAAAACAAATGCATACGCATAGCATCGAATGTTATTTTATATAAAAATAAAACACGCATTCTTTGACATTTTTTATTTATCTGAAAGATTTAAGATAAACAGTGACTGTTTTTGATGCTATTAGATACATCCAGATACCTTCTACCTCCTGAAAGAACAATAATGAGGTGACACATAAAGATATATAGGAAACACTATCTGACACATGTATCCGTTAACCCATCTCCTCTTACTCGCTGTGCAATCTGAAATTAAACTCAGCGGACATGTTGGAGAATGCTCGTCCAAAACACTGAGAGATTTATTGCTTCAGCCAATGCCAGAACCAATTCGTACTGTCCCCCTTATTCTTAAAGAGTGAACGTCAAGGGTTGGAGTTAAACTCTGTAAAACTCTTGTTCTGTTGAAGAACTTGACGATTCTGTCTATAAAATTTACACAAAAAATATCCTCCTCCATTTCAGATCTAATCCTACACTTTTTATATCTATATATATATATTTCTTTTTATTTTTTATTATTATTATTTTTTCTGTTGTACACTTCTCTATATATTGTTCCACAGGTCACACAAACTACTTGGCCTAGAGAAGAGCTGGAGGCCGAAGCCATGTGGAGTTTGACTGAGTATTCTGGTTTGTTCCCTGGTTTCAGTTGTTCAGTGTGACTTTCGTTTTAGACTCGGAGATAAATCGTATAGTAAATGTGTGTGTTTATATCCATATTCTGCATTCCTTCCCACGTGTCTCACAGCTGAATTCCAGACAGGGATGAAGAACTGTTTCCAGTGTGAGAATGCAGTGACCAAAGCTCTTGTATCAGAATTGACAGAACATACTCATGATAAGGCAGTGTGGATCTCTCATTTTTAAGTCACTGATTCTTTTTTTTTTTAAAAACCTACCCTTTACATCTGTCCTTAAAGGACAACTATTATCAAAATATTAAATTAAATATAGTACCTACTTGTTTCCTGTTTGCTCCATATAGCTCTATCAGCGGGGGGACATCTTCGGTCAGATGAAGGAATATCTGACCCAAGATTCTACACAACATGTCTGCCCCCAGATAGAGCTATTCAAACAAAGAGAGCTCGCCAAGGCTCTTTATTTGTATTTATTCATTGAAGCATTTCTATTTAAAATGCCTAGAATTGATGCAGTCTTTCAATTAAACAGAACTTTTTTTCCCTAACAGTTGTCCTTGAAACTGCAAACATAAATGAAGGGTCCATTATCACGGAGAGAGATAAGGGAATTCAATAGAAAAGTGTGTCAGCTTTAATTTCAAGTCCATTATAACACGGAAAGAGAAAACTAATATTCTTTTTGATGTTAACAATGGTATCTATTCACTTAAAGGTGAGTTGAACATTGAGCTGAACATTCTATCTCATCGACTCAACTATACATTGTGCAGGGACCTACCTGGTGAGTTTCTTCTGCCAGAAAAGCACAGTGCACAGTGTGCTCCATTTTTTTAACATTCTTTATTTGAAGAAACCATTAATACATAAGTCCAAGATTTCAATAGTATACAATATACAAATGATACCATTACATGACAATACAAGAACACATATAGAAAATATTAAAAGGACAGTACATAAGTTCAAGACAACAATAGTACACCATCAACAAATGGTAACATAAATACAAAAACACGCATAAAAAACATTAATAGGACAGTAGAAATAGTTCTTCAATCAATATTTGTATAATTAATTAAGAAAAAATAAAAATAACATAAGCTCGTTGTCTGCTACTCATCAATTTGTTAAATCAACCAGGACAGACAAGGTTATGGGAAATATGATAGGAAAGTAGATAAGAGAGAACATACAACACTTAGGGTAAAAAACAAAAACTAGTAAAATAAAAATAACAAAAAGGGAGAGGAAAAAAAAAAAGACATATATTACCCTGGGAAAGGAAGATAAAAATGAAGGTGAATCAGAAAAGTATTAACGGGAATGGGTAAGGATAAAGGGGTATTGATATAATAATATAATAGGGGGACCCAAGGGTGGAGGAACGATTATAAGTTTCGAAAGTTAATATTATGTTATGTAATTTAGTAAACTATAAAGATTTAAGGGAGGGCCAAGGTCCATAATGACTTGATGACCCAAATCACGTTCCCAAGCCTTTATATAGGATGGAAAAATTTGAATTTAAGTCAAGAAAATTTTGGTATAATTGAGAGATCAGACCCTTTTGTCTAGGATCATTCAAACAAAGCTTTTCAAACCATGTCTGTTTCATTTTGGCCGAATTAATTGAAGAGCAAGGTCTCTAAGTTGTAAATATCGGAAATAATCAGGCGAGCGTAAAGGTAAAGTCTTTTTAAGATCATCAAATAATATAACAGAATTATTATGAAATAAATTACAGATTCTTGAGATCCCCCCTTGATCAAAATTTCTGAACTGAACGTAATCCATACCAGGCGGAAAATTTCTATTGCGACAAATAGGCTGAAGAGATGATTGTGCTGTTGTTAAATTAATTTTAATGGCATATTTGTCCCAAACTCGAAGGGAATTAAGTATCATCGGACATCGCGTCCGTAAAAGAGGTCTGTGATTTTTAGGTAACCAAATATAATGGTTTAAGACATCTGGACTAAATAAATCATTCTCCAAGTCAGCCCATCGAATTGTAGCAACAGGGGAATGCCAGGCTGAAACTTGTGCAATCTGGGCAGCTAGAGAGTATTTTGAGAAATCAGGAAGGCCTAATCCCCCAGCAGATTTGGATTTGTACAACGTAGAGATGTTAATTCTAGATTTCTTACCTTGCCAGATAAAACTATTAACTGCTTTTTGCAGTACCGAGAAATCTTTGGTGACTAGTGGGATTGGCAATGCCTGGAAAAGGTACAGCAACCGAGGTAGGAGGTTCATTTTAATTGTAGTTAATCGTCCCCTGGACTTTTCTGGGTTAAAATTATACAGTCTTAAGGGTGTAGCCCCAGGTATACATATTTTAGAAGAAGGTTTATGGTAAATTGCCGCCAGACAATTTAAGAATTGTTGTGGAAAATTCAATTTTTCTATGACCAGTCTTAAGAAAGCTCCATTTTTTTAACACTGCATTATACAGGTCTAGCTCTGTCCTTCTAAAGAGGTTTGGCCTCTGCCTACATCATAAATGAACACAAAGAAAATCCTAGTGTATTAAGTAGAATACAAATGGTGTTTTAGTGATATATAGTAGCACACTCACAAACCCTGGTGAGTGTCAGGCATCAATAAAACAGTGGCCCAGGGTATCTGGAGAAGGTGTGTCTGTGGAGAGAGAATAAAAAGCACATAGAGCAGTACAGTTGGTGATATAAAAACGGCCTCCTTTGTTGGAGCAACTTACAAAGTAGAAGGGCCCAGTAATTGGGCTAAAACATCAATATAAACAGTCTGAAGAATAGTCCCATGCAAAGTGTAGATAGTAGAAGCCTCTCTACGCGTTTCACTGAGTGCATTCCTGGCTTCCTCAGGTGAAATGAGCTTCTTGATGCGTTTCGCCGAATGCAGTCCTGGCTTCCTCAGGAGAAATTAGCCATTTCACCTGAGGAAGTCAGGACTGCAGTCAGCGAAATGCGTAGAGAGGCTTCTACTATCTGCACTTTGCATGGCACTATTCTTCAGAGCATTTTTCTATTGATGCTTTAACCCAATTTTTGGGCCCTTCTTCTTTGTAAGTTGCTCCAATAATGGAGGGCGCATTTATACTACCAACTGTACTGCTCTATGTGCTTTTTATTCTCTCTCCACAGACACACCTTCTCCAGATACCCTGGGCCACTGTTTTATTGATGCCTGACACTCACCAGGGTTTGTGAGTGTGCTACTATATATCACTAAAACACCATTTGTATTCTACTTAATACACTAGGATTTTCTTTGTGTTTATATTTTTTCATGTGTAATCCAGCTCTGCTCCACTTCCCTGTTTCTGTATGTAAGTACCGTGAGTATTTGGAAGCAGCTGCGTTTTTCACGTACGAAAAAAGTTAATTTCTTTTTCACAGTGTTTTCACTTCACCCTTCTTCTTGGTATTTTACATCATAAATGAGCCAGTGAGATGAACATAAAAAACAAACAAAAAAAAAAAAACATTAATTTAACCGTCCCAGTATTAAATTGCTGAATTCAGTATATAGGTTACACTTTTTTAACCACAAGGTGGGTTTATTAAAGCTTTTTTAACTTACAATTTGTCAGTCATCATCCCGTTAAATACTACCAGAAAAAGATCAGACAGAAAGCAGACATAGCCTGCGGAGAGACAGCTAATGTCACCTCTAGTCGTTCATGTCCAAGGGCTAAATCCATGCATTTTGGAGCAAAACCATTTAAATGATATACATTACAGGAAGAAATGATGCAACTGCAAAAAAAATGTATGTGTTTTTCTTTAATGCAGTTAGAGAGATGTGTTGTGGTTTATGACATACATACATATACCCTCTAGCCTATATGAGTTTCAAGGATAAAAGGTCTGTACTACACTATTCCCCGTAGGCCAAATGCTCAAATACACTTAACTTCTGCTCACTGTATAGGATTTGCTTATAATATTATAAATCCCCTAAAGAAAAAACCATGTGTTTACTCTATAAAATGCAAATCATTGTATATAAACTTCCCAAGGACTTGTAAGTATTCAAACATACTCGTTCTCCTTCTTCCTTATGTTAAAAAAATAATGGATATTGCTCCAGACATAATTAAAATAGAGCTGATCGTTTAACAGCCGCGCCCCCTGCTGTGAAACAAATCCGATGTAATGGATTCAACTTACAACACAAAATTACAACTGAACACGTTGTCATTGGAGATAATTCACATTAATTACAGGGAATAATACTCCAATGTACACAGATTTGGTTTTTTGGGTGTGGATGGAGGTTTATCCCTGGGTTTATCCGTTTCGGTTAACAAAAAAGAAAAGTCACCAGTACTTGTACCACTGAAACACCAGATGGCTTGTCCATCACAGGAATTTCTTCCTGAATAAAATTTCCCAAATCTGCCTTGTCTACGCAAGGTTTGTCCTATGAGTATAGGAAAGAGCAACATCCTCCCCCCAGTGACTCCTCCTCTAGACTATTGTATCCTAAAGATGGCCGATCCTTCACTACGCTTTTTCTGGTATCCCAAACAGGATGTAGTTTTACTTACAATGTCCTTGTTGTGTCACCACTCTCTTACATTACCCCATTCTCACCATGTATTTACATCAATATATTTTTCTCATCTACATAGAGGCAGCAACGCCTGATTAGGGTTGCCACTGCTTATTCTTAAGAAAAAATGTTATAAATACCGGCCATGCCATTGCCTCTGTAGACATAACATTGGCCAAAATTTTGCACAATACTTGAAGTTACTTTCAAGTAGCCAGATCTGACCCAAAATAGGGCCAGATTGGGGCTTCGTGCAGAATTGCAAAATTTTCCATAATTTGGTTACTCAGTATGGTCACTTTCGACCAGGAATCGTAAAGGGGGATGGGACACTTCATCGCGGCTGCTTCCGCGCAGCCGCTTCACCTCCGACAGTACAGCACAAGACAGATCGTCGCTGGAGATTTCATCGCGGGACATTTCATCGCTAAAGGTAAGTATTTTACCGATTTTAGTTGGTTTAGAATTAGGGTTTAGGGGGTTACAATTAGGTTTAGTGTTTAGTGTTAGGGGTTAATTTTAGTATTAGGGGTCTGGGGTTAGTATTAAGGTTAGTATTGGGGTTTAGGGGGTTAACTTTAGTATTATGGTTAGTATTGGGGTTTAGGGGGTTAACTTTAGTATTAGGGGTCGGGGATTAGTATTAGGGGTCGGGGTTAGTATTAGGGTTAGTATTGGGGTTTAGGGGGTTAACTTTAGTATTAGGGGTCGGGGATTAGTATTAGGGTTAGTATTAGGGGTCGGGGTTAGTATTAGGGGTCGGGGGTTAGTATTAGGGTTTAGGGGGTTAATTTTAGTATCGGGGTTAATTTTAGTGTTAGTATTGGGGTTTAGTGTTTAGTGTTACTATTGGGGGGGAATCATTTATTAGGGGGGGTTATTTTCGTTTTACTTTTAGATTTGTAAGAGCTGACAGTTCAGCGCTGAACTGTCAGCTCTTACATAGCTGCAGCCGCGGTGAAACGGCCGCGTTATTCTTCATTGCTGACAGTTCAGCGTTCTAACTGCTGCGCTGAACTGTCAGCGATGAAAATGCGGCGAAGAAGTGTCCTAGACCCTCGTAAAGTTCCCTCGATTTTGTGCCGATCTTCAACTATATTTAGTTTGGAGGAAATTACATGGTGAATGCCACGGATTCTCCCTACTCATAAAGGACCAGAATCCCCAGAAATGGCCCCAAATCTGGCAACAAAAGCCAAATTTTAGGAGTTTTTTAAACAGACTCTTTAAGAATATCAGCGAACAGCCAAACATTGCTTAACTGGGGAATATGCCAATTCAGACTTGACTTAAAGGGGCTTTCACACCCCTCAGGGAGCTCTCCTTTGATTGCGCAATAAAGATGACCTTTCCTATGTTTAACTACTAGGGCTATGTCACATAATTAACTCCATGAAACAGAGGTTTCAGCCATTTGGCTAACAAAACCATATAAACATTTCATGCTTAGCCCACCACTGCATCACATCACTCCATTACATTGGGGGGCTCTACACAAGAATGCAATATATAGATTGCCTGTGGGTGGGGGTTGTTACGCCCAATAGATTAATTAGGCATATAAATACAAGGTAATGGGGAGCACGACCCTAAACCAGCATATTTAATACAGTGGCCTGCTGAAGTGACCAGTTTATTAACACAACATAGAAATCTTTCTTAAAGCTACTTTAAAAGCAAGATATGTGCTGTTATACACAGCAAATAAACAGATTACAAGCTAGTAAAGCTTACTTATGCCTTTTTTATGATGGCAACCAAAGCTGATGTCAACATCCCACAATGCTTTGCACGCATGCAGTGCCACCCTAACACATGATGCTATTTTTGGTTGCTCTGTGACATCTTGTATGGCAACTGAAAATATGTAAAATTAAAGAGATTACATTTTTTTTTTTAAAGTAGGCTTCCACATTGCAAAAAAAGAATAATAATTAAAATCTTAATTCACCAACTTGCACTTGTGGGTTGACCTTAAATTGTATTAGATAATAAGATAAAACGCTGTCATTCTATTGAAAAAGCTCCTGTGCATCCTTAGTACCACTTGTCACATCAATGCCAAACCTGAGGCCATGGCTTCTGACGTCTCCAATCCACAGCTACCATTTATCAGTAGAAATGACAGTCATCTCTTTAATGTACACATCCCATTAACTGCAGAGCGACTTCCATTATTTGCAGTGACGCTTTGGGATTTAGCACCTCACATTAAATCCAGATAAAACATGCACCCTTGGGATCTCTCATGTTTTGCCCAATGCAAGATATCAACTCGGTTCCTTGAGTAGCCAGCTCGGCCCTAAACTGATTTTGATCTATTGTGTCTGAGTGGAGCTTCTCGCATTCATTTTTAAAGCTAGCATAGCTCTCTTTCAGAGTGTAATGGGTGGAAATAGATTCTGACAGGCTAATCTTGCCTATAATAGCATTAGACACGCCAAATTAATTTTCACACAAGTCAGACCCCTCAGTGATCAACAATACAATACGCAGCCTCTGACCTGCTCTTAATTAACTGTGTGTATAGTTCTATATCAAAAAATCACTGGGAAGGCATGACCCACTGCCCTTTTCCTTAAAATCATGCAGATTGTTCTTTTCTGGGAGAATAAATTCAGAGCGACAGAGTCCCACAGTCCTTGAGACTCATTTGTAATCTTCCCAGCACTTTGGAAGACTCAACTATGCTGGGAAAAAAAAAAAAACCTTGCAGTTTTTTTTGTTGTTGTTATAATATTAGCATTGTTTGCTTTCAACTTGAAATGACGATTCACAAGCGTACATAATTAAATGTCATTCTATTGCATATCACAGTGTCATAAATCCAAATTGCTTATCTTTTTTGTGTGTTTGTCAAAGTGGAGAACGACTTAAAAAAAAAAAACCCCGTCATTTTCAGATAAAAGCCCCTTATACGGTGTTACTATACTTGACGGACTGCATGCTCTTAGTCTATTATGGTATTTTATAAAAGGTTTAAATCATTGATTACTTTTCATACGCTACACATTCGATGGAATGATAATTTGAATGTTTGCACTCTCTAATAATAAGAGAGTTCTGATATTTGCTACTAATATACCATATTGCACTAAATTTCACTTTTGATAAATATGTGCCTTAAAGCCATGTACAACTCCCTTTATCTTTTGAATGGTGACCTCCTGTCCCATTAAAACTAGTTTTGAGGAGTTTAAATAATCCAGCGTTACTAATAGCATCCAGACCATGTCACTTCTCATAGCAGTACATACACAATTTCTAATTACTATACAAGCTTCTGTATACAGCCCCCAGCATCTCCAACACCAAGGATACACACAGAATGTTACATCACTCACACAATGACCATACATGAGTAATTAGCTTTCTTGAGGGGGTTAGTCACTAAAATGTGAGTTGAGGTGAGAGGAACATTCCCTCTCACCAATTTAGCTATACATTGTGCAGGGATAAACCTGGCGAGTTTCTCCTTTCATACAAACTCAACAGACTTGTCCCTGCCCAGTGTATAGCTAAGCTGGTGAGATGGAATGTTCATCTCACCTTAACTCACCTGCAACTCCCCTCAACTCACCCTTTAGTGAATAGACTCCAGGGAGCTTGTAATATATTATCTATCAAGTGCCCAGTTTGGTGCTTTTCCACATCAAGATAAATCTAAAGAATGGACATTAAATTAAAAAAAAAGACAATAAGTATGCCTAAGGCAATAAAGTAATCCTCGGCATTGGTATGCTCACAGAGTTATAACATAGTAACAATTTAAGGGTCGACTCAAAAAAGAGATAATATCAGGAAATTGAGACAGGAATTTCAAACTTAAGACCAAAGTAGTGAAGTTGTAAAAAAAAAAATTCAACTGGGCTACATGGGAGAATTTTTGGCACCTTGGCTCCTTTGAACGAAAGTTTGAAATTCGTGTTCCATTTCCCATTAGTTCTCTCGCTATTGAATAGACCTTATTCTATAGTATTCCCATTCATATGCAGCAAATGTTTCATCAATTTCCTATCTAAAGGTTTTCTTAAAATAAGTTTTATTGTATTATTATTCAATATATTGGGTCACACAAAGGACAATTGTTACTAGGTTCTTGGTGTAATCGGTACTGAAAGCAAAAAGCGATCGACCATCAATACCACATTTTAATTAAGACACATCCTCACATGCAACAATTGAAGAAGGCACTGCGTAGTTTTCAAACATATTTATAGAAAAAAAAAAGAATTAAAACTGGAAACTTATCACATCCAGGCTTATTGAAGCCATAGGGACTATGTATAAAAAAAGGAGCACTCAGAGACAGTGCCTTCTACTGGCCTCTTTGTATAACATGGACTCTTTACAAATCTCCTTGTGCGCCTGTCCCACATTTCTGGATTAATCCCGTGAAGTGCAAGTGCAACCCATGAATAAAAAAAAACAGGTGTTTTTTTTGTGACTGATAAGTGTTGGAGAACCTCCTCCGCTTCCATTTCTGTACAAAAAAAGGTTTAGAATGTATCATTATAGGTACAAACTCCAATATACATGCACATTTTTTTTATGTTTGAAGGACAACTGTCAGCAATAAATAAGTTCTGGTTATTTAAAAGATTGCAACAAATGTAGGTATTTTAAATAGAAATGTTGTAATTAAAGGATGTAAATAAAACACCTTTTTGAGTCCTCTCTGCTTGTATAATTCTATCAGGAGCTGAACATGTTTTTTTAGATATCTGACCCATATGACCCAAGATGTCCGCCCCCTGTGCTGTATAAGCAGAGAGGGTTCAATAAGGTGCCTAATTGTATTTTTTTAATAAATAATTCTTCATTTGATGTAATCTTTCAATAAACAGAACTTTAAGGCACAACTGTTTTGGAAAAAATTTGGTTTATGTTTAATCAAATAAATTCCCTTTTAAACCCTCTCTGACTGTATTGCATCACTGTATCATCACGTGGCTGGCTGACATCTTAGTCTAGATATGTCAGATTTTGCTTGATCTGACACAAGATTCTAAACAAGATGTCCACCCCCTAGTATCTCTATACAAGCAAATAGGGCCCAGCAAGGTATTTTTAATGTATTCTTTCATTAAAGCATTTTTATTTAAAATGTCTATACTTGATGCAATTGTTTGACT
The DNA here is from genome assembly GCA_036172795.1 of Pelodytes ibericus. Classification (NCBI taxonomy): domain Eukaryota; kingdom Metazoa; phylum Chordata; class Amphibia; order Anura; family Pelodytidae; genus Pelodytes; species Pelodytes ibericus. The sequence continues at coordinate 11,250,973 of CM069865.1, forward strand.
GCATTTTTTTTTTTTACAGCACTTTAAACATAAAAGCTTAATGTCTTCAGAATTTGTAACTTATATATTTAGGAATGAATAGGGGGCATATGTGTAAGGAATTGGAATTTTACCCCACTTCAATAGACAAGGCACTCTATTCATCCTTTCCCAGGGTACATTTTTTTTTTCTTAATTGTTTATCTCAAATATTTTAACCCAAGGATTTTTTTTTTTGGGTGGGGGGGGAGAAATAATTGTTCACACTGGACTTTTGCAAAATGCCCTAATTGTTCTCCACTTATCATTTTCCTGCTTCTCAGAGGAGCCAATGCTCTGGAGATCTGACCTTCAAGCATAGTAAATTGAGATGCATCCACTAATGGCTAATTGTTATTGTAGTTCCTAACCTGATCTATAAAGCTGAAAGTCAAACACAAGTCTCTGGAGAGGAATCTGATGCTGAAGTCAGTCTTTGAGGTTGTACAAACACGTATTCACTAACAGCCAAGAGCCTTCAGACTTGTTACAATAATTACTAGCATTAAGTTTGATAAACTAGTCTTTAGTGACTGTACAGTAAGTAAATTAGTGTTTATTGCATTTGCGCTTAAAGCTGGAACATGTTCTGGAGAATTAAAACCAGTTCCTGATTTATTACATTGCCATTTTATTCTGGAATTGCATGCATTCCAGCTATAAAGTCACAAATGCTAGAACGAAACACTTAAGATTCGGTAAAACACCATGCCTATATATTTTTTTTAATTTACGAAGATCGGCTTGTTCTAAAGTAGATCTCACGATGGCCAAATTCTATGGTTCCGAGAAACGTAGAACCAGTTCTAGAAACGGAAAACGATGCCCACAAAGGTGAGAAACAAAATAGTCAGAAAAAGAGTCTCAGTGAAGGTTTTGAGCTGAAATAATTTCAGCTCAAAACCTTCACTGAGACTCTTTTTGGTGTTTTACCGAATTTATGGTGTTTTACCGAATCTTAAGTGTTTCGTTCTAGCATTTGTGACTTTATAGCTGGAATGCATGCAATTCCAGAATAAAATGGCAATGTAATAAATCAGGAACTGGTTTTAATTCTCCAGAACATGTTCCAGCTTTAAGCACAAATGCAATGTTTTCACACCAATACCCATAACAGAATGTCACAAAATCAATAAATGGGACTGGACCATAATTAAAGGAGACCTATGTAACTTTAGATTTTTTATATATATATATATCAGATATCAGAAACTATGAAGGTTAACCATTATGGACGCAAATAACATATAGAGTTCATTTTAGTAGCAAAATGGTAGACCCCGTTGAATCATTTTTAATAATACTACTGTTTTATATAGCACTTTTCCCAAGGGAACTCAAAGTCCTTTAAAGAAATCAGCAAATGATCATAAGTATTTAGGATCTACTCAATAAACAGAGACCTGCAGGGAATGGAGGTGGGTATTTTAAACTTAAAATTATCCCATTCAGCTGCATTGGAGAATTTTTCCAACTCGGCTACATTGGCCTACAGTTCCCATCTCAAGTCCCAGCGATGCTCCTTATCCTAGGTAGAAACGTCTAGTGTTATTCAACCTAATGATCCATTTATCGAGCTGAGGAGGAATGCGAATGAGTTGACCCTGCTGGAAATTAAACATGGAACCCTGAAGACTAAACAGACTCTGTACTTCCTCGGTTGGTGCTAAACCAAGGGAACTGTCTCACCTACTGAATTGGGCCACCAGAAAAAAGAAAAAAACGATGGACCCTTTGGAAGCTTAACTCCAATAAGCCCTTTGAGTTGCAAAAGGTATCTGGTCTTGGTGAGACAGTGGGAGGTGTTATGTCATAATTTAATGATCGGGAACATTGAGATCTCTGCCTCCAACGGCCCACACCTTTCTCCAATTGCACCACAGTTTTACAGTCTTTTTCAAGCACCAAGGACTATCAGTTGAGCTAATTATGCTGCTGGAACACCAATAGAATGCAGTACACAGAATGCAAATCCCCTGGCCCGTTGGAACTACAGATCATATGGCCCCTTTTATTCCAATATTGGGTGTAGCAGTATGAGAATAAGGCAGCCTTTGTTCTGTGCATGCTTTCTGCCAGAATACCTTTTTGCAATCGTGAATGTTCAGTCTTTAATCATCTGGGAAGCAGAATAACTTATTCAATAATATTATCCTGAATGACATTTGTACCAACGGTGAAAGCAATTTTACTACATTGTTAAAGTTTTAATAACAAAAAAAAATGTATTTGTGTTTCAGTTTTATAGAACAAAAGCATATTTCAACATCTTTAAATGTGTAATGAAACAATATACGGTTAATGAGAACTCATTTAATTGAGACAACAGCTTCCAAAACATTGTGTGGCTTTTTTCAAGATGCCATTAACGTCTAGCGGAAAAGAGAATCCTCTAGTCATTCACATCTTAATATAATGAAAAAGCATTCATTTAGTTTTTGAACCTTGTAATTCAGAAGTAATAATCCAACCTTTTGTGCCTGCCACTGAAATTGTGTTCGGTTTATCATGTAATGTATAATATTCCGACTTTGTAACATCAGAACAGATTGCGACCTTGAAGAAAGGATGGAGGAGGCAGACAATAGCTACAAAAAGATTTAACTCGATCAGTCTCCATGTTGCATGTTACCCGCACATACTTACAAAGAGGCCTCGTGGTACTTCAACTCTACCAGGTTTTCTGTCTTTTGTTGAGTCCACATGGAATTTTGCCAACTTTTGGCCCTGTGGATGTTTTTCAGAGGACTGCCAGTGGTTGGGCAGATCGGCAATACACAAAGCAATCGAAGTGCATTTCCCTAAATGTATTTATCATTTATTGTCATGTGAAAATATGGACTCTGATAACCAATCTGCATCATCAGCTATTTTAGGGCATGGAACTTTAGGGCCATATGTAAAGTTAATTTCTGGGGCAAAGTTCTAAAAGTGATGTAATCAGCAGGAACATTCCATTTGGTTTCCACGGTGATTGGACCACTTTTAGAACATTGTCCACTATTGACCTTTATACTCCTACATTTCTGAAACATTTGCGTCTAGTCTTCAAGCGTTGAACAATACAGCATCTGACAGGGAAATGATAGCACCAAATCAAGGAGATGGCTCCAGTAAATGTGCATGTGATCAGGAGGACTGGAAATCCAAAATGAGTTAGGACTTTTTTTTATATATACAAAGTGTTATACCAGGAAGGTTGCACTGAGATGTTTCATCTTTCCAAATATATCTTGAGCATATTCTTTATCTAGGAATTCAGAGGTAGTCAATTTTTTTAGACGTGCCTCTGGCTGTTATCGTTTGGTGTCAGAAATAAACCAACAATAAAGGCAGCGTGTCCATCAGCAGAGAGGTTGTAAAGCTAAATTGTCTGTGAGATGTACCGGACTCAAGGACCTCTCATCACACCGAAGTGGTGACCCTGGTAGATAAAGTCACTGTTAGGATGTGAGAAGAACACTGATTCACAGAATACAGTTTTAGACCTTAGCAGGGAATTTCACTGTTCTATTTTGGGGATGTTGCTGGAGTCCAGCTGTGGGTAAGTGATCTCACCATTATGTTAGCATCCTTGGGCGGAAGGGTTCTACTTTATGATTGAATATTTGTTGTTACGTTCTTATGACAGTTTTGTGACTTGGTATTCAATAAAGACTAGGAATCTCAGTAGCAGCCCCTCCAATTGCTGAATCCCACCCAGCCACCTACAATGGGACTCCTAGGCAATGAAGACTTAGACTTTTTTTCATCCCAGAGTTCTACCCACTTACTCATTAGAATGGACTCACGGGCATCAGAACATCAAACCACTCAGCTTACCCCTCTCTTTATTTACGCGTGTGCATTTAGGCATATTTACGTGCATATATAAGATAACATAAGCAGTGATTAAACAAGACAATGTGCTTTCCTGCTGACTACAACACAAAGGAGAACTGCATATTCGTTATAAATAGACACCACGCTAGCTTAGAGCCTTCGTTGGCTACTAAATGATATTTTCTGCTGATTCTGGAATTTAGAGCATCTAACGTCTCAGTAGTGCCGTGGAAGTCTCTCTTAGTATGACTTACATTGGCCTGAAATCCAACGGGGGGGGGGGGGGGTTTGTAGAATATATTTTATGATACCCAGCTTTCAGGTGTTTAAACATGGCAAAAAAAAAAAGAATTTAAATCAAACATTCCCTCTTGGCTCTAACTCATAAAACCACATTATAATAACTAACAGGGATGCTTTGTGCATCAACCTATTTCACGGGGAAAAAAAACCTTTCTATTTTTCTGTCTTATTTCCCCCAAGCTATCATACACAATAATTGTAATCGGAACATGCAGGGAAAGAGACTTCGAGCAGAGTAATGATATTGCAGTAAATGATACCCATTCCTGCACTTTGGTGATGATATTTAGTGAGATGCTAGCATGGGTATATCCAGAGTAACATTTAATTAATCACTGGGGCTTCAAGCAGGCTGATAAGCACAAATAGTTTCCAGAGTTACTGTGACTCAAGGAGCAAAACTGGGGGGGGGGGGGGGGGGCGTGCATCTGGTCTTCTAACCTTATTTTATTTACACAAACTGTAATACGGAAAGAGCTGACTGTTTTCCAAAATGTATCCGATACACATACAAAGGATGAATCTGCACGGACATTCCACCAACTGCCGCAATGAAAAAGAACGATTGCACCCAAGTCGCACACCACTTTCGCCAAATTCTATACATCACCTTAAAAATACTCAGAGGAGATTTCCAAAACACCCAGGGAAGGAAAACATTTAAAAGCAAGATGACACATTTTTTTGTTTTGATTGGGACAATAGAGGATTTGAGTTTATTAGCGCATTACGGGTGTAGCAGTGGCATTATTATTAAACACAAATCTACACCCATCAGACAATCGCAAAGACTAATTTCCCCATGGTAATCGTAAACTCATAGTGCTACCACCACTGCAAGGGATTCTGGGAAGGCATAGGCAAATAAAATGAACAATGATCAACTGGACCCATTGTACAAGAAAGCCTTTAAACATAGCCCGGGAAAGAGATCCAGAGCCAGATAACCACTTATGGACAGCTGTTTCATCCTTAATGGTAACTCGTCAGCATGAGGAAACTTACTGTCTTTCTGCTTGAGGCCTGGAGCAGTTTGAGAAACATACATAACATAAGTTATAGTGGGGCAAAGGTAATATTGGAAATTGGGTCAGTGAGCTGTTCTGTACTCAGTTAGGTTGACTTTCTCGTGTATACCTTTATTATTCGTGTACTATTCAGGAATGGGTCACACGATACTGTACCCAACTTTTCAACATTTTGGGACAATAACCCCAATTTTGTTTGTATCACGGCATGTATTTTGATTTGACTGAATGTATAGAAAGAACAAATGCCAATTAGTATAAACACCCGTGGAAAACTAAGGAAAAAAAAAATGTGTGAACCCCAAAACGACTTCTAACGAGAGAGAAAGCCATTTATGCTTGATTATAACTGCATTTTGAATAGTGCTAGTCTGAAAATGTGCAGTAGTATGGAAGCCATTTTTATTTTTACTGGTGATCCATGTCTTGCAAATATTAAAAAAAAAAAAAACACTTTTCTTTTCTCCTTAATACTTTCCACAGGCTGAATATACTGGATATTTTTTTTTTGTGTGTGTGTGTGTGTGTCTGTGTTGCTCGGTGATAAATAATTTAAGAAATGGAGCATATGAACACAAAAAAAGAATGTAGATATAAATAGGTTTACGTCCCTTGATTAAATCAGTGTTTTTTTCACATTTTTACATTTCCAGGCATTACATTAGATAATTCAATATCTGGAGAAGCCGAAGAATGTCATATAAAAATTTGATAAATTACTTTGTGTCTCTAAAATGAGAATACAGGCTTGTAGATTGTGAAATGGAGCATTAACGCTAGAGTAGAATTTGATCCGAAAGTGTAAACACTTGAGTTAATGGCAGGGATATCTCAGAGTCTCAGAAGCAAAGGAACACAGGGAGGGTGAAAAAGAGGTTACCGAATCTCTTCAATATTTTACTTTGAACATATCCTTACAGGCTTTAATTAGACAGATTACCTGTTATGCATGATGTGGTATACTGAGCAGTTTTAAACTGTCTTGTCCTCCAGGCAAATGGAAAGGAAAGTCAGGAGGAATTACAGTCTGCACAGAATAAGAATGAGTCTTCTATTAAGGGCAAGACAAAATTAAACATTTCCTAGCTTCCTCGACATACTTTTAAATTTCAACTTGACCAAGTACGAAGGAAGTCTGTTAAATATTAATGGATTACACGTTGCTTTCCTAGATTGTAAATTTATCTACCTAAGGTGCATATATTTATTTTTGCTAGAGACATGGAAAAGAATATAACGCTTTAGAAAAAAAAAAGTATTTTAATGTATATATTTTTTACATGTATTACAAATCAACTGAAAGTTGGTTTGAGTTTAATCCTGGATTAGCAAATGCCATATTAATATAATACATATACATATATATATATAATTGCTAATATTTGCAATAATATGGCTTCAATAGATAAATTAATCCTATTCAGTAATGGAAGCACAGTTCATATGTGTTAAGGGGGGAAAAAGGATAATCCCCTTGGATAAGGAAAAGGGGGCAATAGTTTAGTTTCCTGGCACATTTTTGCACTTTTTTTTTCAGTACCTGTGTTACATTCTCATTGGTTTGATAAAATATGTGATCTTAGCTGAATGTCAGGTTAAGTTGCTCTATAAAATATATTCTGTCCAGCACTAATGAGCTAGAAAACTAGACACTTGGAATTTTAATTCACGTTTGCATGATACAATGTTCAAACCCTGTTTTTTTTTTTAGCAATGTTTAGAAAAAATGTGAGTGTTAAAAGGATCCTACACTATTTGCATTTTTTTTTCTTTTTCATTTTTCCCATTTTCCCATTTTGATTTGGGATCATACTGCTGTAGAGTGGAGTTAGTCCCAGGAATTGGAGATATGATCAGGGTCATTACCAAGTAACGTGTTAAATGGTTTCTGGTACATGTAAATTAGGGCTACTTGGGATGACTGGTAAGACCCAGTTAACAAATTTCCTAAACTGCACTATTGAATTATTATTATTTTTTTTTTTTTTGTAAATGGAGTATATTCTGGTACTGAGGCAAAAAGCAAGAACATTAGAAAGAAGATAAAACATCTCTCATGTGGAAGTATGACACAGTACTAATATCAATAATGATATTATGATAATGAATGGTAGTGTTTTTAAACCCAACTTAGATTTAGGTAAATGAGTCAACACGTCTATGACAACAGAATGAAACACATATATAAAAAAAATAAAACAAAACGGATTGACAATTATGATTTTTTTAAAGTAAGTGTTTCAAACGAGCAGTATATTAAATGCAATCTGCCCATCCAACATGAGTGGGTGGTCTAGTTGATTCAACTAGGTGAAAATACTAGAGAGAATAAAGTTATTTTATATTAACAAATGGCATATTCTCACTGTAGAAACTACAATGTGACTGCCACAGATCAGTATGTGACTATGTCAAGTAATCTAAGATTATATTCACTTTGTTTTTTTATGTGCATGCCGAAAGATTCCAGAGTTAGAGCAATATAATGATGAGATGAAAGAGAGCTAGGATCATCTGAATACAATGGAGGAGACGGTGTATAAATATCACAGAACTGATAAAGCACGAAGACAGATTGCAACAGACTTACAACGAGGAATCAAGTCAAGTGCCGCATGTTGATGGAGATTAAATACCTGCAGAAAGATCTATTAACAGCAACAGACACAGCTTGATGTTTTTAATTTTTTTTTTTATTTTTGTAAACCATAGCACAATAAATACCTCACTACTGATCTATTGGACTGTAGGGAATCTACATTACAAAGCTCAAATATATGTTAAAGAACCTAAATATTTAAGTGCCGCTGAAGGATACTTCTAACTTTTTGTTATAAACCCATTGCCACTTGTCGGGAGTAACCCCCGAAGTATATCTTTTGAAAGAGACACATAGGTTTAGTCCCGGCTCTCCTTTTCTAGAGAGAGCAGGAGACTGACGCTTATCCACTTGCTCTCACTGGTTCAGGGACCCAAGTAGCTCTACTGAACCTCCCACTCAGGCATCTGCACAAGAAGGACAATCCTAAAATGTTGTGGCGGAGTGCACGGCTTATATGGCTGGTATATATTGTTGGCATCAGCTTGTGTTAAATTTGAAATGAGGTAACAAACTAGTCGTTATTGAGGCAGGCAGCAAGTCAGTCTGGGCCCAGTTCCATGGTGTAATATTCCTTGGAAAGCCTGCATAAGTGACAGTCACTATCAAACACATGACGTTAGCAGGAAATTAATGACTGTATAATACCATAATATCATGGATCTCCTGAAAACACATACCTTGCAGAATGTAATATGTGTGTAAGTGAGAAACATGGTCTTTAAAAACCCTGTCTGTCTACCTCTCACCACTGCCCACCTCTTTCTATTCCTGCCTGTCTGCCTCTCTGTCAGTCTGTCTACATAAACACACGGTACCTCATGTTCTCTGCCAGTTCTCATTTCAATCAGAGCTTTTTAATCTCCCCATGTATCTCTAATACTCTAATTATTATGAATATATTAGCTCTGCAAGCCAACACTTTCTGATTTAAATCCAGAATCTCCAAGTTTAAAAACACTTGGCACTGATTGTGCAATGTATTTATAGTGAAATCAGATCCCACGCTTGTCATCTTGTTTAAAAAAAAAAAAATATTATTATTTATCCTAAAAGGCAACATAAATGGATTGTTTCTTGGTTGTTAACAAGGCACAACTAGTGACACTGTCATTGAATATGTATTAAATAATGGGAATTATCCCATGCCTTAATTCAGATCTGAGATTTATATCCATACCTGGTGTTCTCTGACAACTTCAAACCTGAGTGATTGATGGGTAATTGGGTTCAATATCTTTAGCATAAATACATTGTGATAACCACAAAATACATCCAGTGCTTTTAATGAGACACTCTTATTCCAACATAAAATAAGCATATATCATGGAACTCTCTTAGTGACTTTCAAATATATATGAATATATATAACAATCCACAAATCAGCACCCCACCATGCCAAACATTTGGAGATATAGCAATTTGCCTGAGTGCAGTTTCACCGATAATAATAATAACAAAATTCAAAAGACTTATTATTGTGTTTATTTTTAGGATCTATGTATATGTATATGTATATGTATATATATATATGTGTGTGTGTGTGTGTGTGTGTGTGTGTGTGTGTGTGTGTGTGTGTGTGTGTGTGTGTGAGTGTGTGTGAGTGTGTGTGAGTGTGTGTGAGTGTGTGTGTGTTATGGAACCTGGCTTATTTACTTCTATTTTTCACATGCAGGGAGCAGCCATAATTATTTATTTTTCTGATCAGGTGACCATGATCAGTATTCTAACTGGATTCTAAAAGTCTTGGAACATTGAGAAGCCAATTAGATTGCAGCTTTGAAATAGAATGTGTTACATTATATTCTGTGTCTCTCCGAAACTGATTATCTGCATTTTAGAGCACTAATAAACAAGCATGGCAGGCTCTTTCAAGCACAATTACATTTTGATCAACCCTGACTTTGCCAAAGTAAACCTAATGTATATCTCTTTACAGATCCAGGAGCTGAGGCAGAGTTCATCTGGAGCTGGCACATGCTTACAGTGTCAGCCAAACAGAGCTGGGGCTCCTCCAGGTCATCTGATCGGGGTCTGAATTAAGTGGGGGGTTTCTCAGTCTGCCAGGTAAAAGAGACACCCTTGTGTTTACATGGGATCAGCAAAAGGGACTTAGTTCAGGTCTGCGCTAGAAGAGAGAGACATTTGCCACCCTGACCATGCTTCCCACGTAAGCAGGGCAGCTGCTGGTCAGAGGATAGTATGGTTTGTACTGCCATACATCCATGCTAGTTTATCATCAGGATAGGGACCACTACTTTTTCATTTGTGATTCTATATTAGGAGAATAATTCATTGTCCATTAATCCCCACGATGAGCTGTGCTGTGGATCCCACTGCAGAGACTTACGGCGGGATCCCCAGTGTCAGATGAGGCCACTTTGAGTGGCCTCAGTCTGACATACAAAATGCAGCTGATGTACAAAATAAGCATAGAATTCATTTTCAGAGGCAGAACTTCTGTGGGATGTCGGCAGGAACCTTCATCAGGTCTCTGCTTGTATGTTCCTGGCTCCCGATCACAAGGTAATCTGGGCCAGGAGCACAAAGACACCAATATAGAGCTTTGGTCATTAAGGACCAAAGTACCATCTGGCACTATGGGTTAAGCAAGTGTTATCTGAAAATGATGGAGCAGATTATATATATATATATAAATATATATATATATATTTTTAAATACTTATTTTCTTTTAGTTATTTTATTTTTTTTGCTGTAGTGTGATTTCTGCACTATTCTAAAATGCTTCTTAATAGGTTTAGATTTACCCAGGAGGCCATGTGATCTGACACTGTCATGGCCAACTCTCAGGTGACATATTAGTACAGTCTGTAATCCTTTCCTGTACCTGTGACTGTCTGACGGAATCCACAGCTCGCAGGGGAGATGCTGAGCGCAAGATAAATGGGAGACTATATCTAATCCAGATGTTACCATACATTACATAGTCTATTTATACTTACACGTTGGTGGAACTGACATGACTGTGTATCCTGAGTAATAAACTGAAAGGTATCTGTTTAAAACGTGTAGGGGTTTTCGGGGGGGAAAGAAAGAGTTTGAAACTTTAAACCTTGTTTAATTTTTTTTGCTAAGTTGTAAAGCAATTATTTAAAAGGGATTCTTTCAACCCAAACATTGCTTGTACTGTGAATGGAGAGAATAAAATATAATGATGAAACATGATCTGTAAGTTGCAAGCAAATACTTACATTAAGAGATTTTCTTTTACCTGTGTCTGTGGAGTCTCCTGCTTATGACCTCATCTTGTGGCTTGATATGCAAATTACTAATTTCCATTGAGAAGTGTTCATTTGCATATCAAGCCACAACAGAATCTGTGTTCTAAATTACTCGCAAGTGGAACAAAAACTTGTATCTGAGCAAAAATAGCTAAAATAAGATGGTATGACCTAGATAATCTCATGTGAGAAGGATGAGTAACTTTGGCGCTGCAGCACTGTACAATCTCTTGTTGGAAGAACAAAAATGGCTGACGCTTGACTCCATGGGGGTCATGTACTAAACAAGTACAGTGGGGAAAAAAGTAGGTAAAACATAAGTAAGGAGCAATTTGCGACTATTTGTAACATTTAGCGTGTATTTTTCTGGTTTCGCTAATAAATTGCGATTAGATTTGCGCACGCTAAAGATGTTTGCGAATATTTAGTGAAAAATAATTCTTATTTGCGTGTGAAAATTACATTAGCTTTTCTTTTTCTTTTTTTTTTTAACCAGCGAGTGCTATCAAAAGAGGTAGAAAAAATATTCGCTAAATTGCCTGTTTTTATTCGCAATTTGCTCGTATGTACTATTGGAGTGTTAAATGTTTAGTACAAGGAGCAAAGCTCAAATATAGTTTTTGCACATAAAATACATTTGCGTTTTTTAAATACATGCCCCTCCATGTGTGATAATTCCCCCGGTAAATGCTTATCCTTACGAGATCAGCTGCTGAGAAGCATTAAAAGGACACTAAATTTATTGTTCACTTGTGCTTCTAACATAGACCCCCTCACATAATGGAGATCCTGAACAGACGAGTGGGGCTCTGATTGGCTGTGCGTACACTGTCAGTATGTGCCAGCCTTCAGACCTGCTGTCTCTCATTACTGATCTATTGGACTGTAGGGGAATCTACATTACAAAGCTCAAATATATGTCTAAGAACCTAATGAACCCCCCTGTATCTCTTAAAACACACGTTGGATTTACTCCAGACCCTTCCTTTAAGGATTAAGGGTTAAAACATATTTAGCTGGACATTTAAAGGAACTCTGTCACCTAAATATAATTCTATACATTGTGATAGCAGACTCGCAGGCAAATGGATGAATTAAAATTAAATGATGTTTTAAATGTGACTGTTGTGTGTCCTGTTTCTGCAAATCAACTCACTTGTTTAAAACACATTTTCTCTACGTACGCTTTTGCTTGCAATTCCATTACCAACGTACAGATCATTCTTCGTTAAGTAATTCCCAGGCTAAACCACGTTTAGTTGACAGGGTCCATTTAAGTATGTAAAATGTGTGTGAACGGAACTAGAGTGACATTCTTTAATATTCTTTAATACAGGAAACAATTAGAACTAAAGGCATCATGTTGTAATTAGAATGCTCTTCAGAGCAAAGTAGCCATTTTTTAAAATGGACCATTATTTGTATGCATCCCTTGATTTTAGAGACAAATCATACGTAAATTGGTATAGCGCAGAGCCCCGGATTTCAAAATGCAGTGAAATATGTGTAAAAACGTAATTAATTTGTAAGGCAGGATAGCCTTCTGCACACTCAAGGCTTTTGCAGGTATTTAGTACTCACTACTAGTTCCTCTCAATGATATACATATTCTAATTGCAGATTACGCTTCTTTTAGTAAGTCTCTCGTGCTTGTGGCAAGGTCATTAGAAGCTCACAGGACATTATTAAATTATCCATCACCCTGTCCTGTAAAAACCAGCCTTCTCTACAAAGTCCTTCAAAGTGCACCTCTTACATCTTTCTTTCTGTCCTTCCAATTCTTATAGCTTATGGTTGTCCTGTGCACCACTCTCTAGAGCTAGGGCTATGTGTGTGGTATTCTCCCAACCTTAAATACCAGTCTGTTTGAGTGCTGGCTAGATATGGGGTGCAGAATCTCAATTTAGACCCCACACTCCGAAACAATAGGCCATTTGATGGACAGTGGCCATAGAGATTGGGCCCAGGATCCCATTTTAGATATCCAATTCTCGAAATAGTCTCTACTCCCCATCAGCACAAATGGGCATTTCCTAAAAACAAATTTAAGAAAACCGAAGGCATTAAAGACATGTTTTTCCACTTTAAAATTGCAAATTAACGATATAGTTAAAAATAACAACTCCACTAAAAAAAAAATCCTTGTGAATATGAGTGTCATTAAGGTAAGAAAATAATACATAATATCCATTTCCTTTATCTCCTGACCATCTAGACAGTAACAATGTTTGGCAGGATGTTTCATGTCTTTACCTTTAACATGAACCCACCATTTGCCCTACAATGTTACAATGTCTCTCTAAAGTGTTTTATTTTTCCTGGGGGTCCAGAACGAGACTTACAAGGGAGAGTTCATTATTGCAGATGTTTGCAAAAGCATATAAATTTCCAACATCTAAATTATCTGACTTTATTGCCTTTCTCTATGGGTTTAAACCTTTTTTTCGACATGTTTTATGAAGTAGACTGTGGCTCATTTCAGAAGATATGCCTGGAGTCAAATTTCAACTTTTTTCATACCCTTGCGATGCAGTATTTTTTATTATTTTTTTACATCAGAAAATCTTAATGGATTGAATTTTTTTTTCTAAATCAGTATCATGTGCAGAAAAATGTACAAAAATAACAAAATTAATTTTTTTCGTAGCCAAACTAGAAATTATTTTCTATTTCTGGATATTATAATCTCCAGAAGTTAAGACTTGGTATCTGCTTATAAATTCTCATATTTAGTTCACGCTTTCAAAGGAGACTATGGGGGGATGTATAAACATGGCATACAATCAAGTTGAGCCAAATACTGGCTCATTTGGCAGATGCACCAATGTATAAGGTAGACTCACCAACACATTTTGTGAGTGTATCTTATCTATGCTGAATGCACAGAATTAGGGTGTGTCGGAGCTCGTTGCACCAGCACTGCGTTAGGATGTGTCTGAGCTCTGATTGCCCTTCTTGACTCCAAAGGGCAATCCGATTTCTTCTTGGATCAAGAAGCTCTACAATTAATGCTTATTACATTATTATTAACCCTGTATGTCCTGCTTTTCTAAAAAAAAAAAAAACAACAAAAAAACATCCAGACCATTTTTAAATGTATCTATTGAATTTGATAGCACCACCTCTTTTGGCAGTGAGGGACCTCAGATGAATCATCATTTACCAAGGGAATTATCACATGTGGAGTCACCCATCAGACATTTTTGTTCGTTCAGCAACAGATTAGGCAGACTTGCAGCACCAAAGTTACACATCCCTCTAATATGAGATTAATTCATATCTAGGTAAAAACCATCTTATTTTAGCTATTTTTGTAAATCAGAGCTCAGATACAAGTTTTTGTTCCACTTGTGAGTATCTTTAACCTGCTTATAATAGAGATCTTTACATTTAAAAAAAAAAAAAAATGAATGCATACATTATTATAATTATTTAACTTTAATATGCATTTTAAAAAGGTTGAAATTGTCCTTTAGGATATTTGTTTACTAGTCTGGAACCACGTAGGATTAAAATAATTTTTATTAGACACTTTCTTTAATTATAGCCACTTTTATCCATTTGATATCATCTAGATAAGAGATAGCTAACCTTGGCACTGGCACTGCAGTTTGGTATCTACATATCCCATGATGCTCTGTTGGTCATAAGGCTAACTGATCATCACAAAGTATGTCGTTCCCAAACACCTGCAGTGCCAAGGTTAGCCTTGGATCTTCAAAAACCTTCTTCACTTGCAAGGACGTTTTTTTTTTTCAGATCCAGATTTGAGACTATTTTTGAAAACAAAGTTTTGGAATTGATTACATCGTGCAACTTTAAAGTCATCGCAGGCTATAAATTAATGAAAAGGATATCACAAAACACTTCATAAATCTAAGATAGAATAAAAAAAAAAAACACCCTAAATTGTATACAAGCTTCTGCACAGGAGAGATTCCATTGCTCGGCTTTGAAGGCAGAAGTGAAGCATATGGATTAACTTGGAGAATTGTTCCAGTTCCAAAAACCATCTTGGTGTTTTTGTTTGAATGGAAAGGTAATTTGTTAAGAAACCATCTTGACAGGATGATAAAGCATTTCTTCGTTTGTTGTTTCCCCGTAGTGTATAGTCAAGAGAGTGAAGAGAAAGCTCGCTTTACTGTAACACATTGACTGACAATTAGATTTCAAAACTCTAGGAAATAATATCTTATAATGGTACCTAATGGGATTCTGAAAGAAGGTCTACTGCTCTCAAATATCATCATATGTTGAAATTAAAAGGAAAAATGCGGTAACTCAATTATTGCAGTAGTGGATCTTTAAGTGGGCTGTCAAATCAAGAGTATCTTGGCGTCACTGTTACATTGTGTCATTTTTTTTTGTGTGTGTGAATGTTTCCTGTGTCATTAGATATTATTATGATCTATAAAATTAATACAAAGGTATTCAACGTTTATCTGTTGTTCAGTTTGGTACGTATGGAAAATCTCTCGTACATCCTTTGTGCTGTCCACAGAAATAGCCAGAGATTAAAAGGAACAATTAGCGGACTGTAAAAGGGGAAACTGATCCGGCTTCGGAGTAGATTATGTTCTATAGAGTCCACGTGCATCCGTACAAGCCTGTCTCGCATGTTCTCTAAATGTCATGGTTTTTTCCCCCCTTTCCTCATCATTCGATGACATGTTTGAAATTCTATTCTGTAAAAAAAATGCCTTTGGCGTTTAGAGAAGACAAAAAAAACGCAGTCTGGGCTCAAATTTAATAACCGCTATAATTTAGTTGAAAACGCCAGACATCATAACCACAGATGTGCACAGAATGGGAGCCTTGGACTTTTATTTCCAATGAGTTAGTAACAGAACTGGATCCTTTTTGTATCTTCCTGCCAAAGCAGAGAATATTTACATTTTTTTTTTTATATTGGATCAATATGCTTAAAAGGGCAGTTATCTTTTTTCCTATTTTCTGCATGTTTATAAAAAAAAATCGAACAGAGATGTCTTATGAGTGGCGATAATGCATCCCTCTCCAACTTCTTCTCTGAAAAAGGACTTTGATTAACCTTCAATGTGGAATCAGCCTCTCTCAACTGTTTGGAGTGCCCAGGGTTTGGTTTCAGCCAGTCCTGTATGTTGTGATCTAACATAAGAAGGAGGGCTTCAAAAGATAGCCAGTACCACTGCTTAGTCAACTGCAGTAACTAGAATCAACTGTATATACAGTTTGTAGGCAATAGGAATACTTTTTTTTGCCACATTGATGTTCTTTGGCTTTAATAACTGTACTTTTACTTTACCTTTCTTCTCTGGGGGCTATTCACTAAAAGTTGAGTTGCGGGTGAGTTGGGGTGAGATACATTGTTCAGGGGCAAACCTGCTGAGTTTGCTTAGTGCTGGTAACTCACCAGGTCTGTCCATACACAAGGAATTGATAATTTGGGGAAATTAAATGTTCATCTCACCTCAACTCACCTTTTAGTGAATAGACCCCAGAGACGCAATCTGCTTTCCATCCTACATCATCGCCTACTATTATTAAAACAAATGTAAAAATACTAAAACACACAAAAAAGACCTTGCAAGGAATTGAACCTGAAATACTGAAGATGATGTGTACACCCAACCTATACTTGCCACGGATCACCACTTGTAAAGGAGGAGACTTCCCAAGTCTAGGCTTTGAGTTGAGGGAAACAGCCTTTTAGACCCTTTTTACGAGTTTTCTACTCCTTCTGTCATCCTTTTCAGCAGTGTATCCTCGTTCTCGGAGAATACAGGATATCAAAGGATTCCCTCGAGTGCCTCATCTTGAAATATGTTACTCAAAGTTTGCAACTTTTATATGATTTGAGAGCACGATAGGGGTAGCATCCTTGTCTGACAATGCAGGATATGTACAGGAATTGACTTTAATAATCTAGTAGGATAGACTGCAAATCACACTCACCAGGAGATTGATGGTGTTTGCCATGTTCTCTCTAATGATGGCAGGTAGTTGTGTGTTCCTCAGGCTTAAGAATTATTTTTGTGGAAGTTTTCTATCATTAAGCTTGATGATCTCCCTGCAACTAGGAGGGGAGGTGGAGAAAAAAAGAGAAAGAGAGAGAGAGCAAGCGCGGGCGCTCTGAAACGGGGAAAATGATTTGTATTTCTTTCCTTGCCAAAAAACTTTCATCATCCGTCGCTTTGACAGCTATGATTTGTTCAGGTTTTCTTCAGGGTGTTTGTAACAAAGCTTTGAATTTATTGTTTTGTGATTTGCATCTTCACTTCAGCCATGTATAAAATCTGGGATATTTAATGCTCGGTATTTTAGTCTTCGTTTCTCGGTTCTGCAGAGCAGAAAAAGAGACCCGCACACAAAAAATAAAGAAAGAAAAGAGAAATAAAGATAAATTGTAATAAGCAGAACTGGATTCTTATTAAAGTATTTGTGTTAATCAGTTACTGTTCTTTTTATGAGATAGGAAATGGGATAGAAAGATAGAATGGGTTGGCAGATCAGAACCATCTGGCCCATCTATTATGCCCAATTTCTGTCCAATTTCCAATAAATAAATGTAAAAATGTGGATATAATATAATGTTTCATTAGTCCCTGGCCTTATCTTATATCTAGGATAGCCTTATACCTATCCCACACATGCTTAAACTCCTTCACTGTATTAACCTCTACCACTTCTGCTGGAAGAATATTCCATACATCCACTATCCTCTCAGTAAAGTAATACTTTCATTAGTCCCTGGCCTTATCTTATATCTAGGATAGCCTTATACCTATCCCACGCATGCTTAAACTCCATCACTGTATTAACCTCTACCACATCTGCTTGAAAACTATTCCATACATCCACTACCCTCTCAGTAAAGTAATACTTTCATTAGTCCCTGGCCTTATCTAATATCTACTGTAGGGTAGACTTATGCCTATCCCATGCAACTTCACTCTTTTAACCTCTACCACTTTTGGATACATCCCCTTGAAGGAAATGGACTTTTAAGGAATATTCAGTACAATTTTAATGTGTTTCTGGAAATATGAATGAAGACAGAAAAATGTATTATTTATTTGTGCCTAAGACTTTTTTTTTTTAAGTATGTTTAATTGTAATTTGATTTCTATATTTTAGATTCTATATACAGACTTGATTACCAACACATATGCATATATTTTGAAAGTTGAAATTAAAACCAAGAATTACCTATACTTTGGCTTCGTAGAATTACATAAAAGAAGAGAAAGATTTGTATTGCATGTGTCTCTGATACCTTCTCTTTATGGTGTCACCACGTTGCTCGATAAAAATTAACTACTTTCAATGGGAAATGTGTAATTTGCATATCAAGTCACAAGATGATGTCATAAACAGGAGATGCCTTTAAAACACTTTTTTTTTTCTCTTAATCTATTCACTTGTTTCCAATTTTTCCATCACATCATTTTTGACCATTGTCTTTTTACGTTCTACACTCACAGTGCAGACTATGTTCAGATGATAGAGTCCCTTTAAATTAAAAGTTAATCATCAAAATAAAAAAAATCACTTACACTTGCATGTATTGTTCTATTGGCCTCTAGACATCTTTAAATGAGGCATACAAAAATGAAGTCTTTTTTCTGCCTGGTCATGAAGAAAGATATTCAGATGAAGCTCCTTCCTTGACAGGTTTGAAGATTAACCATCTAGCTAAAGTAATGAGTTATCATTACTAGGCACAATATGTAGAGCATATGTACGAATGATTAGTCCCTACGAAAAAACGACACATTGCACTGAACATATGACCTTTGACCTCCGCCTCGCAACAGCCATCTTGGAATCGATTCATTTTGGGTTCCTTCTCGATGCTAATACTGCAATGCTGGTGGAATGCATTCATCTGCATTTGGTGTGTGAATGGTCACTTTCTCCCTGGATACTTCACACAGGAATGAAGAGTCAAAGAAATGAGACCAGGCCCAAATTCTTGAGTTGAATAAGCGATGAAGTTTAATACAAACGTATATATACGTAGGGTAGCGTCTGCACAGACTGCACTGCCGCACCCTTCTTAACACACATCTTTATAGTAAAATAGAATAGCATAATTTCATAATGCACTGCTAATAGAAGCATATGATTGGTTATAATTTTGTCGCAGTGCCACGTATTATCTTAATAAAACCACATTGTTTGCCAGTTTAACTTACTGGAATAATCTAGAAAGACCACCTGATCCTTGCGGTTGTACCCTACATCCTGTATTTCTTAGACATAGTTGAGCAAGCCTGGTTTCCTGTGAAATATCCCAACACTAGAAGCAGAACTCACTTATACGTCCCCCTCAATTTCCACATAAACCTCTCACTTTCTTTGGGTATCACAAAGGACAAACATGGAAGAAGGCATACAAAATGGAGTCAGTAGGACAAAATGGCTTCCGAGATAAAAAATGGCTTCCAGGGAAATTTCATCTTCCACAGGTGCTTTAGTGATGGGCATCCCCTTGGCTTATATTAATAAACTAAAGCCTTTTATAAACATATACCATCTTAGGAACACAATGGCATCCTTAAACAGACACTACCTTCACTTTCTTTGTCCATTCTATTATCCACATACCCTCTGCATTTTTTCCTGACTTAGGTGGTCTTGTACTAAACAAGTGCAGTGGGAAAATAAAGTAGGTAAAACATGAGTAAGGAGCAATGTGCGAATATTTGTAACATTTTCCATTGTTTTTCCCCCTGATTTGCTCCTCTTCCGTTTATTTTTATTTAGCCTACATTTTTCCCAATTGCGCTAATGTATTGTGATTATATTTGCGCACGCTAAAGAGCTTTCCAAATATTTTGTGAAAAAGAATTCTAATTTGCGTGTGAAAATTACACCAGCTTTTAGCGAGTGCTGTCAAAAGAGGTAGAAAAAATATTTGCAAAATTGCCCATTTATATTTGTCATTTGCTCATATGTACTATATGAATGTACTGTGCGTTGAATGTTTAGTACATCGCAATAGGCGCAAAGCACAAGAATAGTTTTAAACATAAACTATATTTGCGTTTTTTTAGTACATCCCTCTAAATATTTAACTTTTCTCCCACATTCATCTTAGTGTTATACATTTTCTTTATATATATATTTAAAAGAAATCTTGCCAGCGTTTTTTTTTTCTTTCTTCTATAGCTACATTTCAACAATCGTTGCTTTTAATATGTGCTGTGCACTTCACCTAAATAACCGATCATTTTTAGGCCAAGACAGGTCTTTAAAGTTGGCGACCCGTTAATTAAATTCTACACGCAGTTTTTGTTTTCCCTTAAAGAAAAAGTCTTAATGTAGTTTAGTTCTTTCATGTGAAACAACGAATTGAGAAATGCAATTGCCATACACATCGTTCAACAGAAAAACGAAGCGTTTGTATATGACCTGTCCCTTACTGTCCCTATCAGTGAAAGCATATGTTATATATACACTAATTGTTAATTAAGTATTGTTTCAAGACTAAACTCAGCCCCCCTCTGATAATAAATAGACATTATTTTATCAGTAACTGTGAGAAGAACGTTTCCATGGCGTTGATATGCATGCTTGCTCTATAATCGACTTATTACGAGAAAGGCTATGATTAATGTTTTCCAGTTGGGTGTGAGGAACAAGCTCTTTGTTGTCTGATTTACACATGAAACATACAATAATGCCATTATATATCTGTAGCTGTAGATAATATAATTTCCTTGGTTATGTAAATGGATTATGAACACCCAGGATGCTTGTGGAGAACGTGGTTTCATGTTGAGACTAATAGTCATTGGAACTTGAAGCTGGGAGGGTTTTTGTTTATTAAAGACATGTTTATCTCACCTCAACTCACCCCCAACTCACCTTTTAGAGAATAGCCCTCCTAGAGTGACAAATAACCTGAAAATATAATATTATGGACTAATAATTAGAGCAACCTAGAAAATAAAAGCTTAGCATGCAGTGTGTACCATGTCTCTTAGTTCATATGGACAGTTCATTATTGAATTATTGGATCATTGTCAATTTATTTATTTATTTATTTTTATTTTTTTCTTCCTTTTTCCTCTTTATTATGCTTTCCAATATACAAAAAAATATACGACAAGAAATACAACAGTATATACATCATTCATATTCTAACACTCTTTATTTTGTATACCCTCGACTGATAGTTCGGTTCCCTTCTCCATCTATCAGCATGGGAAAGTACCTCTCATTCAGTCAATCCGTATGGGTCTTTTTCACCCTCTTTCCTATTGTAATCTGAGAATCTCGAGGTAGCCTTCCCCATCCTATGCCAGCATTCGTCTTTATTTTGCTAGGAGGGATAATTTTATCCTTTCAGTCATGGTGTATCGGGTAGATTATGCGTATTTTATACCATACATTCTTTACTTCTTTCACTACATCCTCCATTCATCTCTCCCATTGACGTCCCCACAGCGCTAGGGGAGCGAGCCCGAACCAAACGGACGGCCCCTTCTCAACCTTTGAGTTTCCATCAGTTATGCGGGGGGATTCCATCTTGCCCATGTTCTTAGGTATAGTTCCCTGGTTTTTTTATCCTTGTTGTAAAAATGTTTTTCAGCCCCAGCTTGCTTCGTTAGCTGGTTCTCGATTTCTAACCAAGTAGGTATGTCCTCTTTTCGCCAATATCTAGCGAGGCATAATTTTGTGGCCAATAGAATATTAATTAATAATACTTTCATGTGTTTGTCTCTGCCAGGAACGTCCATATGAAAAAGAAATATCTGTGGGGACATTTGAAAGGACAAACCAGTAATTTCGGTGCATTTTTCCTTCAGTTTTGTTTTTAGTTCTTCTAAAGCATCACATGCCCACCATATGTGTAGCTGAGAACCCTGCTCCTTACGACACCTCCAGCAGAGATCATCTGGTATTTGGTGGAATTTAAACAATCGTGTAGGTACCATATACCACCTATATACCAGTTTGATATATTGCTCCTGGAGGTTTGCGCAATGGGTAGCCCTTCTGGAGAAGCCCCATGCCGCATTCCATTTCCCAAGGGGCTCATCTATCATAAGATCCGTTTCCCATCGGAGCATTGCCCTTGGTTTGGTCTGCGGCTGGAGGTCCTCCAGAAAGGCCACTAATTTAGATATCAGTTTCTTTGGGGCGGAGGAGATATCACCAATAAAGTCTCCCCACACATCCTTGATGGGAATATCGGTATTTTTCAGCAAATGCTTAATTCTCAAATATGTGAAAAACTCTCCTGTTGGGAGTTCAAATTGCGCCTGTAGGTCTGGGAAATCCTGTAACTTAGCATTTCTAAACAAATCACCAACATATGCTATCCCGCTGCTGCCCCAGCATGACAAGCCCATGTCCTGGATCATAGTCGTAATTATGTCTAGTGGGGCATCCTGAGTAAGCATTTTCGGAGTTCCTATTGTTTTACGCAATCTATATACATTTTCTATAAGTGTTTTGACAATTTTGTTTTCATGCACCTGTTTTCTGAAGAGAGCTGGTTCCATCCACTGAAAAAGGAATGGGTCCATATCTCTCATTCCTACTTTCTCAATGTCTATCCATCCCATGTCCGACTGTTTTTTTACTTTCCATGCCAGTAAGTGTGCTAGCTGTGATGCATTCTGAAGTCTGATTAAATCAGGTAGGCCAAGGCCCCCGTTACCTAGGTTCCTTTTTAATTCAGAGGTTGCTATCCTGGGCTTCTTAGTATTCCAGATAAATCTCAGGAATTCAGCCTCAAATTGCCTTAGAGTTTTTATTGGAACTCTATATGGAATGGCCCTCATCAAGTAGAGTATTTTCGGGATAATGTATGATTTGATGATATTTAATCGGCCTAACCAGGAGAATTCAAGTGTCTTCCAAGAGTTTAATATATTTTTAATTTCCATCAGAAGAGTAGAATAGTTAAGCGGGACGAGAGTTTCCAATGTATGTGTAATTTTTATACCTAAATAATCAATCGGGGTTATACTATTTTTACTTTGGCCTAATCCTTCCAATACTTCTCTTTGGGAGTGATCCAGGTAAAGTGGTATGATCTGGGTTTTTGATAGGTTTAATCGGTAATTTGAGAAATTGGAGAAACTATTTATTAAGTCTAGCATCGCAGGTATTGAGCGTTGTGGGGAAGATAGGGTTAACATTATATCGTCTGCGTATAACATAATGGTATGGATCCTATCCCCTATTTTGATTCCCTTGATTTCCTCCGTATTTCGGAATGCCGCTGCTAGTGGCTCGATGGAAAGCGCATATATTAATGGTGCCAATGGGCATCCTTGACGTGTCCCATTCCCTATCTCGAAGGGAGATGAACGTAGGGTTGAGCCTCCCACCCTGGCTTTAGGGCCAGAATAAAGAGCAAGTATCCTATCCAAAAATGGCCCAGTCAAACCAAAGTTTCGGAGGGTACTCGACATATACTTCCAATTTACTCTATCAAATGCTTTCTCAGCATCTAATGCGAGAAGCACTGATGGAATTTTTTCACGTTGAATTACTTCTAGTATGCCGAGCAGCCTTCGAGTATTATCTTCACAAGATCTGGACGGAATAAAACCGACCTGGTCGGATGCAATCAATCCCTCAATAACCTGGTTCAGTCTCTGAGCCATAATTTTAGAGTATACCTTGATGTCCTGATTAATAAGGGAAATCGGGCGGTAGTTGGTAACCTGGGTCGGATCCTTCCCAGTCTTTAGTATCGGAAGTATCAAGGCTTCCAGCATTTCATTTGGGAATGTTATGTCTTTATTGATACTATTATACAGTCTCTCCAGTATCGGGGAGATAACTGGATCCAATACCCTATAGAAAAGAGCTGTGAAGCCGTCCGGCCCAGGTGCCCTACCAGTCCTCATCTCATATATTGCATTTGAAATCTCCGACCGTGTGAAAGGCTGATTTAAAGTTTCCAAGTCTTCCAGCGAGATTTTTGGTAAGCATAAATCATCCAAAAATTTTGACAGATCTAAATCTTCAATATGTCTGTTTGGAAGGTTATACAGGGATTCATAGTATGTACGGAATGCTTCAGCGATGTCTCTAGGTGATAGGCATACTTTGCCATTGTATACAATTTTTTTTATTCTATTACTTTGGTGCATTTGTTTTAATTTGTTTGTTAAATCTTTACCAACCTGATTATTACTGCAGTACCATCTTTGTTGTAATTTCGTTAAGGAATATTCAGCCTTTTCTCTGATTTTATCTGTTATTGCTTTTCTAATCTTACTTAGCTCTATATTCTTTTGAATCATGGGATTCTGCTTATTTTCTCTTTCCAATTTAGCAAGTGAGATATAAAGATCTACTAGTGGTTTTCCTTTCTGTTTCTTAATCCATGAGCCCTGTCGTATTAGATACCCTCGGAGGTAACATTTCATGGAGCACCACAGATTAAAATCTGTGGTGTCTCCTGTATCATTCTCCTTTAAGAAAAGTTCGGCATGAGACAGAAAATCAGCTTGTGCGGACTCAGTTATCAGGAGAGATTCATTCATTCTCCAAGCGTTTCTGGACCCATAGTCGGCATTCTGTACTATTTCCAAGAAGATAGGGGCATGGTCTGACCATGTGATGGGTCCAATCCGGGACCGGATACACCTGTCCAGGGTTGGGCCCAGCATAAAAAAGAAATCTATTCGAGAATAGGATGAGTGAACCGGTGAGTGATACGTGAAGTCTCTCTCATCCGGATTCTGAACTCTCCAAACATCATATAAATTACCATGGTTTAAGAGATTCGTAAATCTCTCGGCCTTTCTACCAAGTTCTTTATCGTATTTAGATTTTCTTATTGTCCGCCTATCTCGATCAATGTCAAGAATGCAATTCATATCTCCTCCGATAACAATTAGTCCCTTAGCCACTTCATCCACTCTCTTTAGAGCTGACTTAATGAACGGCCCCAATTTATCTGATGGAGCGTAGAGATTAATGAATGTGTAAAGAATATCATTGATTTGACAAATCAATATCAATCTACGTCCCTCTTTATCAGATTCATGGAAGATGTAGTCAAATTTGTTATGTTTGGCAATTATTATGGCTACCCCGCTTTTTTTTCTATCCGTTAAGGAAGCCTGATAAACATATGGGTATCGTTTATACTTCCAATATGTATTCTGGTCTTTTACCCAATGTGATTCTTGGATGAAAGCGACATCTATTTTTTCTTTTATCAAGAGATCATAGAGATATGCCCTTTTATGGGGTGAATTGAGTCCCCGCGCATTTATAGAGACTACTTTAAGTGACATCATTTGAAAATCTTTGGTATCCAGGGATCCACCCCTCGGAACAGTGCACCACCCCCCCACCGCCGCGAGCGTCAAAGAGAGAAACCTCATTCACACACCACATCCATTCATTCATCCCTTTAAATATACCTGTAGTGATATCCCCCAGGTATGTAAGGAATCCATTTCCCTTATCCATCTGGGAAATTTTGTGAGGAGCACCTACGAGCTTTCTTCTGTCCTCCTCCTTCCAAACCGTTCCTCCCTCCCCCTCCTTGTTTATTATCTAGTAAGCGGACTGCTTAAATGAATAAACAATCAGTACCAATGGGGAAGGTCTTCCAACCGAGTTTTTTCCTTTACTCTTCCCCCCCTTTTTCCTTCCCCTCCCTCTCTTTCTCTTTTTCCTCCCCCTCTCTTGGCTTCTCAGTCCCGCTGTAGTTACCAACTGTGGACCCTCTCCCCATATTGTAAAGTTCTTTCAGTTTCCCTATATGTTATGTCTAGTTCGAGCCATAATGCTACCGACTGATGATGAGAAACTGTGACATTCTCATATCCATCTTCAATAGCTATATCCTCAGTGGTAGCGGAAACAAAACCCAATCCAGGAACAGGGGGAATAGGGAAGAGAGGAAAAAAAAAAAAACACAACTCTCCCTGTCTTCCTCCGTTTATACCATTCCTCTTAACTTTAGATGTCTCTACAATGTTTACACAGACCTGTAAATTGTAGCTTAGACAATGGAGACAAGGAGGGTTGAACTGATTTCTCCTCAATCTTTAACTCTCAATATTCTTCCAATTTTTTCCTCCTTCCTCCCTCCCCCTTAATGTGAAAAGAGAAAAAAACAAAACTAAACAAAGCAAAAAAAAAAAAACTATTTAAATAGTGTATATTTAGTGGTTATTTAGTGGTTTTCATAATTCAATTCTTAAAGATTGGGGGTATAAAGTGCCCTCGATGGGGATGCGGGGTGTGCGTGATATGCATTTATTAAGTTTCCCCATTTTATCCCAAGGGGAGAGAGAGAGACAAAGAAAAAAAAAAAAAAAAACTTTTTTACATATATGATTAGGGGGAGAACCCTCTTTTCTCCTTAGTTTTTGGCTATGATTGTTTACTACCAATACTGGAGATATAGTTAATGGATGAGAAAGTGTGTTACATTTAGTGATGTGTATGTCATGTTTTTACGTTTCTATTTTCATCAATTTAAATATCTTTAAGTATAAGGTTTTAGAGTTATGGGAGCCAATGCATAGATTGTGACTTTAATTAATTTCCCCCTTTTAATCTCAAAAGAAAAAAAAAAAAAAAAATCATAAGTTAGTGCAATCAGTCATTTTCTCATTACTTCATTTCAATATGTGCCTCATAGTGAGGTTATACCTGATACAGAGTGAATCTATTTACTTAAATATCCTATAGTCCGTGATTGTGTACCTATTTTCTTATCTTCAAATATCTGTACATATCTGTACAATTGTAATTTACACCGTGGATATCACTATAATTTTTAAGTGTTAATATTCTATTCCTTCGTTCCCTTCTTCTGTTTTTTCCTTCCTCCCCCAGCTCTGAATACACCTACAAATCAGACAATCTATTTAATTAAGGTGTACAGTCCGTGGATTCCCTATTTCAATTCTTTAAAATTTTATATAAATTATATAAAGTGTCATAAGTGCTTCAGTGGGCGTGCAAAGTGTACATGATGTGCGTTTATTGAGTTTCCCCATTCTTACCCACGGAAAAAAATATATATAAAAAAAAAAAAAAAAATCAAGATTATATAATTCTCTACGCCTCCTCAGTCAGTGATATCATTACTAGTTGTCCTAAGATCTCAGACTGAGATCCTGACAATATAAAATCACAACAGATCTTAAACTTAGAAGAAGCATATACTCCCCCCCTCCCCCCACCACACAAAGGAGAACAGAAAATTAGTGCATATACAGATATATAGTCCATGTCTGTTTTCTTGAGGGACTTTATCAGAGTAATACTATAATCTTCAATATGGGGCCTCTACTGCCACGGGTTCTGGTTCAGGGTCGCAATCATCTCCATTAATATAGCTCAGTAATCAAGTGTTCCGATTTCATGCGTATAAACATTTTCCATGTGGGATGGTCTTACATTCCTCCGGTGGAATATCAGTCAGGGGGTTGAGGGAGTTTTTATTTTCACTATATCAGCCTCCAATTATCCATCATTATCCTTAACTGATCTGGATCAGAGAAGTTTAATTTCTCACCTTCCCTAATCACTCTGAGACTTGCAGGGTAACCCCAGTTATATATAATATTGTTGTTTCTCAGACGTTGGGTTAATTCCGTGAATTTTCTCCTAAATCCTCTAGTTGCAGGGGAGAGGTCCGCAAATGTTTTAAGATCAACAAATTTTACATTTTTTGCAGGATTCTTCCTCATCTCTCTCACCAGCATTTCCTTAACCCTGAAGCTTTGGAAGCAGATAATGATATCTCTGCTTTCGTTGGTTAATTGAAGGTTAGGCGGTATGGGGAGTCTGTGAGCTCTCTCTATAGGGACCGGGCCATATATTTTTGGATCTAAATAGGTAGAGAGTAACTCTAAGACATATTGGTGGATCATTGTCAATTTATAAAGATTATGCAGAAAATATAAAATAACCTCACCATTAAATCATAGAAAAATAAATAAAGAAGATATGGAAAATAATTTATTGGAGAAGGGATAAAATAATAATAACTTATCAGAAAAATAAACACAATTTCATGTTACAATTAAATTCCTTCAGAGCAATTTTAACTAGACATAATTTGAAAAACAAATGTTTTTGTGTTGTTTCTCTTGTAAAATAGGTTAAAGAGCTTAAATGATCTTTGGCTTTTCAAATCATTTTATCATCGAAAGGTGTTTCATGAATATTTTCATCCCTTTGTGTGTTGTATTTCATTTTGGTCACTTCGGCAGCATCTCTTCTAATAATAATGCATGTTCTGGTGGATGCTTATCTCCATATTGGTCTGACCACGATTCCTCACCCCCAGGGATAGGCAAAGTGTCCGTCCAAGGTCACGAGTGAATGTGGCAAGGTGTGTGAAGGTTCCATAGAATATCATTACATTGTCTTCGACAGACCCAGGTATATGTCTACCATGACCAATGTCCCTTGCTCAACATACATAACATACATAAGAGATTAAATTCTGTAAATTGTATGTTAGGACCCACCAGCGTTGGAGTACTTTGACGCAGTGGTGGGCTAAGCATTATGTGAGCAAATGGTGTGATTAAATCCACAATGTTTTCTTCTTAGACGGGTTCTTTTTATGTTACCATGACTGTACTGATCCCTTTCTATAGTGTACCAAAAAGTAATTTAAAAGAATTTAAAATAGGAAAACTGGTTCCACTCGTTGCTTCGTGGGCCAGGATCTGTTAATGTCTGGAAAGGGACAGCACCCCTTTAACGTAAAGATAGTCATACCATGGTATTGAGCAGATAAGGAATATTATACTAGGTTTAATCAATTTAAGACCAGCCATTTGTTTATTTTCCAGTCTTCTCTGGATTTCTCTCTCCCGTTTTTTGTCAGGTGCAAAACCCCACCCTTCCTCCAACTCTTTTCATCGCCCATGTTGACTTCGCATTTCAAATTGACAAAACCTGCTCAGTACATTGAAGGTTAAAGATGTTTTTTCATTTGCTTTCTGTTATTTTTTATTTTTATTTCTTTGCAAGATCTCTCCCAATTATTTTCTTTCTCCAGGCGTATTGATAAGTTATTCTTTCTGCATCTAGGAAAATAACATCAGTTCTGGCCACACTTGTGCTTTTTTTTTTTTTTTACAGAAAAGGTAGGATGTTGGTATCTTCTCTGTGAATATCTGGCGAGAAGTGTCTTTGCATTATATCCCAAGGCTCAGTGCACTGTATGAGAATAAGCCATATTCTTGCATCTGAAGCCAGTGATGTATTTAGTCAGTATCTTTCTGAAGAATAATTTTGCCTGTCCAAATCACTTTCCCATACCCTTGAAGTACTTTATCAGGTGAATAAATTATTTCGGTAATTGGTAAGTAAAAATATAATAGTAGTTCAATCATGGGCATCTGGTGGGTTTCTATGATTTGGCCTACAAAATATTCTAAGCATGGAGATTCCAAGGTACCAATGACCCCCGACACGTATATAAGAATAACTCAATCTCATGTAAGTCTATACTATAATAAATAACTTTTTAATGAGGAGGGGGCCACATACCATGCAGAAGTTTAAGTTGGGGGACCGGACATTCATTTCATAATGCAATAGGATAGAACCCATCAGCTTTTCAGTCAGATTAAGGAGGCTCTCACAAACCCACGAAGGGCACAACTATCCAGTGGGCCACCAGTTAGACATCGATGATACAGATCAACAAATAATTATGACCACTTCCTGTTTGCATGAAGGAAGTGTTTTGTGCTTTTTTGCGTTTAATGAGTTTTCCTTTAAAACTGCCAAGTAATTCCTAAATTATAAATTATAATCCCTTAACCCTTTTGTTTCACCTTCACCTGTAAATGATCAAGTCACAGTCACTAAAAAAAATATATATTTATTTTTCTTTTACAAGGAAATACTCCCACAGACGGAAAATTGTGCCCAATTTTACATTTCTTAACTGGATTGCGTCCAGTTTATAATTTTTGCCTGGAGCTGGCTCTGCTATCATACTGACAGGAAGATCTCGGGTGGAAATCAAATCCTATTTAGCAATCACACAAGATGGGCTGAAAATGATTCCATGATTAACAAGTACTTTTTTTTGGCATTGAGAATGACAACTCTAAACGTCCCCCCCTCTCCCTCTCCTTTTTTTTCGCTGCATGACTCAAAGACATTCCAGAAACCAAAAATAATTGTAGCAAAACACAATATCTTCTAACATGGATCAGCAGATCGAGTTGGGAATTTCAGAACTTACTCTTCCACCTTTGCGAAATTTTATGGAACAAACAGTATGCTGTTTTTTGTAGCAAATAAACGGTGAAACATATGATATGATCTCTTTACTCGTTTCTAATTATGGTACTAGGAAAAGAGGTTGTAGAAGTAACTATTAGTTGTCTGTCACAATACATCTAGCAGATTGGAAAAGAAAATGGGTGAATGACAGGAACAAATAGGTACAAAAGCAAAGTTCACAAGCAAGGCAAACAGCTTTAAAAACAAGCAAGCAAGGAATGCATAGTGGTGTGGGGTTATATAGTTTGTCAAGCCATGGCCCCTCCTACCTGAGCCATTGCGAGCCCTTCTCTGTCTGGCAGTGAATGGAGTGGCTCTGAGAGTCCCCACCTTTGTCCCGGAGAAGGTTGCACCATTGGGTAGCAAGACACAACAGACCTCTGGTACTCATGCTCGCTATGTTCTAGGTACAATCTAGTGCATGGCCCTAGAATATGAAAATCAGGAGTCTGGAGGTGGCTGGTCCAGGTAGGTGACCCCTGAGCCATGGCCAGGAGCCTGACACTGATTGTTACAAGAGTTTGGTTTATATTGAAGCTTACAATCTAGAATGAGTGGACACATGGAAGGTGTTAATCGCCCAGAACCCAAATCCTCTCCCATTATCTCTCCAAACTAGAAGAATAATAACATGTTACACTCTTCTTACATTCTAGTGCTTGTTATATTTCTTGAGCCTCAACATGGAGTTTCTGTCCGTATCTAAAATGTTTACGGTCCAGATATCCCTACTTTTAGAGTGATAAATAAAATAGAAACGCTGCTGGTTAACTGTTACCATAAGTGTTACAACAAATAACAATTGTACTGAAGCCAGTGCCAGCTAACTGCAGCAGGAAAACCCAACAACTAAATATATATATGCAAAATCAGTCACAACAGGACTGCTGATGCTGGTAGTAATTTATTAGTTTTATACCACTTGTGGTGCGTTATTAATTATTAGTATTATTAATAATAAGAGTAATGAGAAAGAAGCCAATTAAATAAACACCTGTGCATTGGTAAAGTAACGAATGGATGCAAATTTCTTAACAACGGTATTCATTTCAGAGTTTATAATAATAATTTCCTTTGTCTGGTCAACAAATACTCCCACAAAAAGCTAGCAATGAAACTATTGAAACCATTTGACATATATGAGTTAATTGTATACAGGGGTTGTAATTTTCACCGTTCTAAATATTCTGCTTTTATTTTTTAAATGCCACATCTCCCAAGCAAAACATGTTAAGAAAAAAATAATAGGCAATCATTTAATTAACAGCTAATTTGTCAGCTTTGACATTGTTCTTCATTTAAAAAAATAAATAAAATAAAAAATACTGTAATTAGAAAAAAAAAAAAAGCAACACACTGGTAACATAAAACTAACTGTGGCTATATATAGCTGCAATGTCATTAAATCTAATTATTTTTTGGATTTTACAGATGCACCCAAAACAATAAAAGAGTGACCTTAGTGTTTAAAATGTAGACTGTAATACAAGACCCTCGGAAAAAAATTAATTATTGATTTGACAGGAAGCACTTAATAAATGTTTTACAATCTTCTTATTAAGCAATTTACTAGTTGTATTAAAACAGTTGGATAACATATTTCCGATGTGAGGGTTGAACACCAGCTGTACTATCAGCAGTGTCCTGGCACTTCATTTAAGTAGTAAACACAGAAATCAAACAAGGGAAATTTTTTAAAATGTTACTGGATTTTTATCTGTTTAAGATAACAGGAGCTTCATTTGTTTTTTTATATTTATTTTACCTTCCGGTTATTGGTAAGTCTCTGCAGGGGTTTGTTTATCAAGATACACGAACGTTGCTAATATGGAATATATAATGGGTTTAGAAGGGATGACTGAAAAAAAAAAAGCTTAAAATGTAGGGAAGATAAATGTGCATGTTTGTCTCTGTGATTTGCAGTCCTAATACAACATGAGTCCAATTTGCTGGGATTATACTTTAGTTATAGAAAGTTAAAGTGCGTTGAGAAGTGGAGAGGTGCCCATTTGGTTTCTCTAATGCTACAGAATGTCCATAAGGCAAAGAGGCCTTGCGATGAACGTCTCATGTATTCACAGATGGAGTCATCGCTGGAGCAGGTTTTTTCTTGGACATTTCCAGATGTAGCCGTACTTTGTGCCCATGAGTTCCCTCTAATCTGTAGCTTTCTGTGCTAAGTAAACACAGATCCCCATGTAAGTCCGTGAAGGAGACACATCTGAAAAAGATAGCTTAATCCAAGAAGTCGCCAGTTAAGGACTGCTACATCAGTATATTTTGGGAGGTTTGATTTACCAGTTGCAATTGCCATCCAAACACTAGAGACAGGATAGCACTGACAAGACTTACCTTTAATAATAAAAGGGAAGACAGTGGTCTTCAATCCTTCCAAGGTCAGTAACCATACACTGTAGAGCTGAGACATTGATGTCAATTCATGGGGTGTTCCTAAATGCTTTAGAAAACCAACGCACACGTATTAGTCCTTGTTTTGACTCTTTGGATTGTTGTCTCCTGTTACCTACTGTATGTCAGTAAGTTTTTTCACTCGTAACAGTTACTATTATAATTCTCATTGTCGGGTTCTCAATTTTCACTGTGAAATGCTGACACAGGCAGGTTAATTAAGTAATTAAAGCGTGTTAACGATATGATATGGAACACGTGGGGATAATCGATTCCCGGGATGGGGTACAAACTATTGCGATCCCCATCCATCTGCACCATGCAAACTGGTTCAAACAGCCAGGTACCAATTTCCGCTTACATTCTCCATCTACGTTGAATTTATTCTTATAATGCATTGTCCAGTGAACAAATATATTACATTCATAAAGCAAATATATACATTATATTCTGGTCTTGACACACGTTGCCAGAGTGGGACTGAAAGGTTGATGCTGGTGATTGCAATTGTGCAACAAGATCTCATAGGTAAAAGAACTGAAGATCTCAGACTACTGATTCATTGTTTTTTTCATATACCTTATATTGCTTAACTACTACTAGAGACTACGCTCAAAAATAATTTAAACATGATACTCTTTTAATAAACACTAACGGATAAGTATCGAAAGCTTGCAATTAAACTCCTAAGCAGCCAGTAAATGGTATTTAATTTTAACTACTCTTTTGATTATTCCAAATAATCTAAGATATGGTGTAAAAATCTGTTGACAGTGAAAAAATATTTACTTTTATTGCCCCTTATGAGTGGTAATTGGGATTAAGGTTCGGGTCCCTATATTCATTTTTCCCAAATGTAATTTGTGTTATTTTGGCAGACCTGACCAACTGCTATATGCTAAAAAAAAAAAATGTACTTATACTGCAGTGATGTTATTCTATGACCTTTAGGACTGACAACTTGTTTGTTCGACTGTAGAAAAAGAGATGTCTTAACGTGTTCTTTCAATGTATTTATTCGTTAATAGATTTATAATTAATTAGGCAATTATAGAATTGTATTGAATTAGCAATCAAATAATGAAATAATAGACGGCTTGCATACTTCGGCAAAAAAAAAAAATGGTTTTGACGTAAACTGAGAATTTTTCTTTTAAATAGACCTTGGGGCAGAGCCAAAAAGGTCAGAGACCTTCAGGGACCTTTACTGCAGTGAGATTTTTTCCACTTAAAATAGGCCCTGCAGGATGGTCTATACTTTAGTGTTTATTAAAAGTGTGCCGTGGTTTAATCCTTTTTGAGTGCGGTCCTACTCTATAGTCATATATTTTAGATAATTTCTGGTTTCTCCTTGGAGGAAGGGCGTATGATAATAATATTTTAACCTATTTTACTAGATTTGTATAAAGTAAATATATCAACCTTGGGATGACATCACCTAAACATCGTGTATACGGTGAATGTAAAGAATGAAAAAGGATTTCTCCTAATTCAGGATAAAAATGTGTTTAATTGCGTCTGTAGAGTCTTCTGTTTATGACGTCATCTGTGTTTTCATATGCAAATGAACTGGATTTCAATGAGCAATGTGTAATTTGCATCTCAAGCCACACGCTAATGTCATAAACAGGAGACTCCACAAACGCAGTTTTTATACAGTTTTCTCCAAATTTCGGCATTTGCTTGCAATTTTGCTAACACAGTGTATAGCTAGTTTTTAATATTTTTTTTATTCTCCTTATTCACAATGTAAACAATATTTAGGTGACTTAGGGGCCTATTCACTAAGGGGCAAGTTGCAGGTGATGTAAGAGGGGATAGGCATTTTATCTCACCAGCATTGGGCAGAGAGAAACCTGGTGAGTTTGCTTAGTGGGAGAAACTCACCAGGTGTGACCCTGCATACATTTGTTTCTAATTCTGGTTGATATTATGGGAGCAGATAATGGGTGTTGAATGCATAGTCTCCTAAGTACGTGTGAGCATATTATTGTGATTTGTGATACAGTTTTACATTTATCAGTCGCTGTATTTTTGATACAGTTTTAAATGTATGAGTCACTGTTGCCTGGTGAGGCATATCCCACTGCCTACTCTGTATTTATTGTGATCATATTATAGTGTTGCTGCTTGGATTCTTTGAGCTGTCCGTGCTGTCCCCAGCATGCGTTGACTGACCCACTGTCCCCTCAATGCTGTCTGCAGAATGCACCTTTCCTACTGCCCAGAATGCTTGGTGGGACAAAAAAAACAAGGACACCCAAGGACGCAAAAGAAATAACATCTAAAAGTAAAGGGAAAAAGAAACTTTGATCACCACTTGAAACTTTTTTTTTATTCATGGCTATAAGACAACAGATTGGCCACAGCAAGCAAGCTATGTTAAACAGCATCTGTTGCATATTGGGGAGAAACTTGGAATGGCCACATTTTCCATTTAAAAAAAAATCACCCTCATAGAATTAACATTGAACTCAAGCCAGTTTTAATATATGGGATGGGTGGCAACCCTAGTAGAACCCAAGCACAGATAATAATAACCCTATCAGACATGTTTAGGATAAAGCACCCAGATTTACACAACATGGGAGATGCTAAATTATACAGGCGATATCAATTTCCATTCAGTAAAATACAGAGAGTTTCACTCTTGAATTGATTGGTGAGCAGAGTCCCCAAGTAATTACATAATACACTAAAAGGTTTGTCCCAAATTACAGGTAACCCAAGGATTCAAAAGTACTGTCAGCTTGAGAAAAATAGACAAATAAATTAATATTAAAGGGGACATTTCAAAAATAATAATTAATCTATTTGTAGGCTTCAATGAGTGAAGATGGCCACTGAAATCGTAAGCTCACCAATGACATCACACAACTGCCCAGTCCCCCTAATCACTTAAATAAACCAGGGAGACAGACACCAGCCTGTTACTGCACATGCTCAGTGCTAGATCACCCAGGTCACCTGCAATGGTCCTCTTTCCATGTAAGCAACAAATATAAACAAACAAGGGCTAGAGGAAACTCTGAAAATATATTTCCTGTATGCAAAATAATGTGCAGTTACATCACTACCAGATGCAGCAAAATCAGTTTGATGACTATAGTGTACCTTTAATATTTTAAATACTGACATGTTTACTGACTGGATCATGCTGAAGGCACAGGGCCATGTTTACTGTGGGTTAGTGCAATGGTGCATCTTGGTTTTGTGCTTCCCTAGGCAGACAAATTTTGGGCAACCCCCACCCATGTTGCACACCTATGATATGCCCCATCACTCCCATTACATGCCACCATCACCCCATTACATACCCCCACCACGTCCATTACATGACCCATCACCCCAATTAATTGGAAGGAGCTAAAGCTTGCTGAACGGTGGGGGAGGGAGCAAAAATGTTTGAAGCACCCGAAGTGTGCTTTAACGCCCTCTGGCAAAGTGCCGCCCTCTGGCAAAGTGCCGCCCTAGGCGAGTGCCTTGTTTGCCTTGTGGAAGAAACACTACTGGGCTAGTGTATCTTAACATCATTGATGTGCCAGTGATCGTACAAGAGTTAACCCACACACTGCATGCTTTGTATGTATGTTGTAAATCACTATTCTGCAGGTAGGGTTACTGGTTATTTAAAGCAAACTTTGATCAATACTGCTTTAAAACAAATGGATAAATTATCTCTCTCAAGCCCCATGTACCAAAACCTTGTACTTATTATACAGTAACTGAGCAATCTTACAGTCCTGTTGGGATTACATTCCGTGAACTTGGAAGAATAACTGGATCCTACTTCAGGCATCTTAACTATGTGAAGTAATTTCATGTGTAAGTACAGTGTGTCTCCATTATCACCTCCTGTTAATCTCCTTTATATTGTTGTGGATTTTATTTCAGTTGTTGCACTTGTTTTATTGTGTTGTTTTTATATTTCGCCTTAATAGTTTTTTAATGTGTTTTTTTTTTTTTTATTCAGTAAAGCAAAACAGGCAGAAAATGTGATTATTTCTTCAAAATAACTGTCCGGAATGTACAATAATTTAAGTTAAGCACATTGAAAGAAAAGACTGTTACATTTTTAATGTATTCGCTAACTCCATATACTGCACCGCAATGTGGCATAGTTAGGTATTATTATCTAAGCTTTTTAAAATGCTGATTTTTTGTATCCCCCACCCCATATTTTTTTCTGTATTGCGATCCTGATTTCAAATGAATCATCACTTGTACCTGCGCTAATAATACATAAAAGAGGCTTTATACGTCTGTTCAGTTAACACACAATTTATGCCTTGTGATAACTATGGGTACAGCAAATCTAAACTGTAGTTTGATTTAGAAACCAGTGCACAGAGCTGGTGATTCATAATTAACTGAGGGCCATTAATTATCTGTTTAAAATCAATATTGTAATTAAAATAGACCTATTTTCCAGCCCAAAGTAAGCCGTATCACGTAGTTTAGAGAAACAATGTGGTATTTATAAAATTAGCTAATGCCGGAGATCAAATGCTGATCTTCTCAATGGGACAGATATTGCGTGAACCGTTATTATTACTGGCGGTGGTAATTGGTATTATTTAAGTCCCAATTTAATCCACACTGTATTAAGCAAGAATAAAACAAATATAAAGTACAAATCAATATATGATATATTTAATTTGTCGCAGAGGGTTCAGTGTTTGTATTGATGATTTTTGTTTGATTGTGAGAAAGCTCAAATGAAAGTGGTGTAAAACTAGATGGGAGAGGAAGGAACATCATTATAGTAATTACAATGGTAAATCATTGAATCCACTTGAGGTAGACATGTTAGGTGACCTTTGCGAAGAGAGCGGTGGGTAGGCAAAATCATTGGTGGACTTCCAAGAAGCTTTTTGGGTTGGTGAAGAGTAGAGGTGGACACCAAAAAGTTTGTCACCGCAGGAGACAGCGCCATCAAGAACAGTAACCTCTGTGCTGACATCACCCCAACTGGCCACTCCAGGAACTCATCCTCCAATAACAATACTTGTTCACGTGACCTATAAGAGCATCTTTAAATTTTCATAAAGTCCAGTGACCTTCAAAAATGGACAATGTTTGTGTCTAACCCACATTCTTCTCCAGATCAGTGTATTGATACCTGGATAGATATTTTACATAGATAGATACATGATACAAGGTAAATAAATCCAAACTTTGATTCATCCATCATCGACGTTCATACTATTCTGACTTTGTGGACTGTAAGTTTGAAACAAAAAGAGGGATGTATGGGACAGCTTCTCTTCTGAGCTCTCTGGGAAGGTCCAGAAGGGTTTACTCATTGTGCCTAGAGGGAAAGAGTCCTCACTCAAGAGGCCTAATTGCATTGTCACGAAACACTGTGACTCTTGAGCCAGCTGGCAATGGTGTGTTTAAAATTTGAATGTATCCCTAGTATATCCTTATTAGCTTACCTCCCAGACTGGTGCCAGGTTCAATTGTATTATCCATTGTGTAAAAGTTAATCCTTTTAAGTATATTGTTCAATCTCCGGTGTTATCAAGATGTTAGTGTATAAATGTGGTGTCTTGTCTATAATAAAGTGTTCTTGCTTGTGACAAACCTTGGTAGCTGTGTCTACTTCTGGGGATCTCTATATTTTGATTGACATTCAGGGGGTTGGCGAAGAAGCTGACCCTCTATTCCTAAGGACTTGGGCTGAGGAGATGTTGAATCCTTACAAAACGAGAATTAACATCTGCCTAGTCTTCTCGTTACATGAATGTCTAGGGGTTGCTGTGTCCTTAATGCTGCTCTTTGCT
The DNA here is from genome assembly GCA_036172795.1 of Pelodytes ibericus. Lineage (NCBI taxonomy): Eukaryota > Metazoa > Chordata > Amphibia > Anura > Pelodytidae > Pelodytes > Pelodytes ibericus. The sequence goes on from CM069865.1 coordinate 11,289,420, forward strand.
GGCTATTACTTTAAAATATGTCACCACGGTCTCTACAATAAGAGGCCAATTGCCGTCAGAAGCTTTTTGGATTATTTTTTCCTGCACGGATGTAAACGAAACCAGCCACACTGTATGCTTCAGAGAAGCTTCCCACAAAACATGTTGCTAATAGTAGCTTTTTAGATTGTGTTATCTTATGTGCTGATATTTCCCCACAAAAAAAACATTTATACGTGAATCTCACAAGTTTTAGATGAATTTTCTTACTTTCAGAAACCATACGTAGCAGACCCCTCAGGATTTACGGGGCTTGTTCTACCTTAACACTCTTGAGATGAGCCCCTTGGTTTAATCCACAGTGACTTTGTGAGCATAAACCCCCCTCTTCTACTAGTGGAACTAGTTAGGTTCCAAACAGCAAATCTGGACCCAGCCTATGAAACCCTAGGTTGAGAAGAGCCTTCTATTGCAGTGTAGACCTTGAGGGAACCTGCAGCCTCTCAGCTGGGATTGACTACCCTGAATTATCCATACTGAAGCACCAGGACCTTAGCAATGTCTAAGATGTTGATGTCCTCCTGCTGTCATTGGTTAAGGATCTTTTGCAAATAAACAGAAAGCTCCTGGCATCAATTCTTCCTGCACTTAAGTGTCTGTGAGCCTGCCCCACATAGGATGCAGAGGACCAAGAGTATAACAGGACATTTTGACCTCACTGGTAAACAAAACGTAAATGCTAATAGGATTAGCTAGGAGCTGTGAGCCCACTGTAAAACCCGCTACCCAGGTTAAAGGGTTAAAGTCCTTTGATAACTGAGCATTACATTACACTCTTGAATAAAATGTTTTCTATCTTCTATATAAATCGCTTGTTAAAGGGAAAAAAAGTTTGACCTATTATAATCCTGGCGGTGAACCCGGCATTGATAAAATGAACTGTGTAAACTAGTACAGATCATTAGTGGTGTTTTTTAAGATAGGCACTTATTTTCTTAAATAGCACACTTTAGGTTGATTTTCAAACCACAAATCTTTGCAAATTGCTGTCAGTGCCAGTGAAATGGTAGAAGCGTTTCTCGTTAAGTGGGGCAGCTGATTAGCTGTTTTTTTATTTATTTTTTTCTTATTCGACGGAATCCGAGTAAATAACTTACATATGCGGAAACCTGCGTGTGTGTGTTTCTATATGGACGACCCTCGTGACCTGCCTGGATACGGATTTATAAGTGATCATGCGCTGGCTTTAATGGTTCGGCAAAATCTTTTTTTTTTTCTTGTTCAATTTTTTCCTCCAGATTTGATACATTAACATCTCTATGGATTCTCATTCTCGGGATTCTTCATCTTCGTAGTCACTGGATTTTTTTTTTTGTAAATTCTTTATTTTTCAAATGTATATATATATATAAAAAAATAATAATAAACATAACAAAATATAATACAAAATAAATAACAGAAAATAAAAAGTGATACTTCTGGATTCTATTTATGGCTAAATCTCTAAGTTGTAAATATTTGCTTGTTCCATTACTTGACTAATGGATATTCCTATGTGTTGCAGTTTGTTTGGCTGTTACCATATGTTATTATAAGTCAGACGGATCACTGCGGTTTGTCTACCTACGATTTCAAAGGTTTCAAACCTAATTAGCTTTATATGTTAAAAAAATTGAACACCAAACCACTTAGCTGTGCAAACCTGGTGTTAAGCAGATGCTCGGCTATTCATGATCTGATAAATTGTTTAGAAAACCCACAAAAAATGATGAGATTGACACTGTGACGGTCTTTAATTGGCGCTGTCAGCTCTGTTACACGGAATTGCACTTGCGTTAAATAGAGTTAATCGGTAAGAGATTCGGAACACGCTTGTTCAAATTGGGGGGCAAATAAAATAAAACATCTGGTGTGAAACTAAAAAAATAGAAAAAAAACCCAAAAACATGTTAAAAAGGTAAATGGTTAAATTTCAACTTTCCAATGATAAAAGGAAACAGATATATTAATGCCCAGAATCTAATTGGAACTCAAATTTACATGCTGCTTTTTACCTCTTTTGTATTTTATTTTGTTTATACTCTTTTGACACAGTGTTCACAACACAGCTGATTGTTGTGTACAACGTGTACCCAGTTATACTGTACTTGCAGCAAGCTCACACCTGTTGAGTAAGCATCATTTTATGTGCGTATGAATGCTCACACCTGGTTAGGACACATCATAACACACACACACGTGTTATTTTTGCTGTTTTCATATCGTTGAAGGTGTTTGTTTCTAGGTTTGTTGGCAGCTTGCTTTCCAAGGTTTAACTCTCAGAGAGCTACACCAACATTGCACCTTTACTGGGGTCTGGGACCACTATCAATTTTCTTGTGTATGAGGGGTCTTCACAGCCCACGGACTCTCTGCCTATCCATGAGACCTCCCCAAAACCCATTAAAATGTTTGTTTTTTTGTAGCAGTATATTAGGTTTGTGTGCCCACTGATTAGTAGATAAGAATAGGTGCTTATTGTATTAAGAGTGTGTTAAGAGATACGATTATGGCCAATCCTTGAAACCCAAGCCTCTCATTTCTATATAGTTAGTTTATTTCCCAGAGCTCAGTTGGTTTATCTATCTGAAAGGACCTCTGATTTATGCCTTAGACACAGGTGCTCAGTTACGACAGGGTGGCCATGTAAAAGGATACGGTTCTTGCTATTGGGATTGAAGTTAGTCATTAGGACAAATGGTGGCACCCCAAAGACCCCTCACCTCCTGTGAGTAAGGATAGGAAGAATGTGGTCTCTCATCATAGGAGGCTGGACTGGCTCTAATTTGGTGGGATCATCCCCCAGATATTAGAGGAGCCAGTAAAGGAAAGGGTGAACACTACTACCTCCTACCACAGAAGAAGGGTATAGTTGGAGTCCTTGCTGGCAGCGTACCAAATCCTGGGCCTCAAGGTCAAATGCAAAAAGTCTATCCTATACATGTCTCACGACCTTTATTTACATTGTTCCAGTAAGCATGGTTATTAGTAACAATGTTTCCAATCATCAAGATCATAGTGGGGCGAATCCTCCCCTGGACATTCTTACCCTTGTTTTCTGTGATTCTAAAATATCTGTAAACTTAATCAGAATGAATAAACCTATCTCCCCCACCCCAGCCCACCCTAGTTCACCCCAGCAAGGCAAAATTATTAACACCAAGCCATGGTCGAAGGACATTTCTCAGATCTTATTAAATGTTCATGTGTGCATACTTGAAGGATGTAAAAGATATTTAAAGGCAAAAGAAAATGACATCTATACAAGCGTTTTTAAGGGCATACCTTTTGGAAGTCCTATATTACAACATCCTAACAAACATCTTAAAAGCTGGTCAACGGATTGTTTTATGGTACATGTTATGTGCTAGTCTTAGCTAACTTGTATTTTGATAATAATAATAAAAAAAAACAATGTTTTCAATAATGTGTAGTGCCTGGTTCTTTGAGTCAGAACAACAGGGGCACTTAGAGGACCAAATGCCATACTGGATCTTCACCAATGCATTTGACTTAACAGTGGTACCTGAAAAAGATGCTGTTCATGTTTAATATATTGTTATGTGTCTTAAACAATCTGCATGTGCATTCACAAGAAACCATGGGTGATAACTGAAGCAAATATCATTACACTAAATGAAAGGGAGCAGTATCCGCATTTTATATTGTAAATGCAAAGATATATCTAGCATTTCAAAACCTTGTACCGTTTAGCACAAAGCCTGTTAACCCAATTAGATGGATCTCTGTATCCTGCAAGGTAAAATAATCTCTTTGATTAAAAAATAATACCGGGGGGAGGAAAAAAAATCCAGTAACCCATAATAAGGCAACATGCTTTCATATATTCATGGAAAAAAAATACCCTGTAGCAAGACAATGATCTCCTGGACTTGGTGGGAATAGATGGCATCTGAGTTTAATTGTTCTGGACATTTAGCCTTACTAAGCAGTAGCTATGTCTTGACCCAGTTACACCATTAAACTGAATTTGCTTGTCTTGCTGCTCAAAGATCTCGATTCACAGTTTATAGTACTTGCTCCCTGGTGTTTCACTGCACACATGTGAGCTCAGAGGCACTTTCAGCATGCCGGATGGTGGAATTAGCAAACAGTGAGGAAACACTGTTGCAAAAGCTCTGACAGTACAAACTGGTGGCATCAGTGCACATACCACGGCACTGATGAAATATATGCATTATTAATACAGATAGGGAGAGGTGGTTTCAATGAAGTTTAGTTTACGTAGATGGACTTTATACGACATACGTTATATGTGTAACAAGTTACTCTGAATAGGTTTCAAAATCTGTTTCTAGAACATCTGCTTGATAGCTATGCTGGCTGTGCAGGGATCGTTGCATTGGCACAGTCACAGCATAGCGACTGTGCAAACACAGTATGTGATGTCATTATTTTAGCTGTTGGTGTAACCGATTTAATGGCCTCTTTCCCCACTTTTTTGTGTGGTGCAGCTAAGGCAGAAATGAAACACAAATCCTGTGTGGCCTCCACTCCTCCACATTAGTGTTTATTTGAATCCTGGATAGTTCAAAAAGCCCTGGGGAAAGTGGTTTGTGAGTTTTATAAATAGTGTTTGTAGATACACTGTATTGTGTGATTTTTACACAGAGTTGTATAAATGCATTGTACTTGGGAGGTCTGTTATTAAAGAATTGTGGGCACCCTTTATATACTGTTTTTTAAATAAATATTTAACATGAAGTGTACATCTGATTGTCTATTGCATTGGTGGATTTTATGTTTTTTTTTAAATTAATAAAATATTTAATTTGATACCAAATGTCTGACTCGTAATACTTTTCAAGAGCTGTCTTTTTTTTTTGTGTATTAAAACCTGCTTGACTTGTCAACCTCCTCTCTGCATTTACTCAAGATTATCTAGCATCACATAGATAAACCCATGCATGAATCTCGATGTTTGAAATCAAAATGAAATAGTCATAGTCATCTGGGTTGGAGAGAATCCATCTGCAAACATCAGTAATGTCTCGGAATGATTGGGTTCTACTTGGCTTTGACCTTGGAACATGTCTATCAGGGTGACCTCCTTTTGTGACTCTAGAACTCTTCCTTCACGGTCTGCATTGTGTTCTACATGTGAGCCTTTTTTCGCTGTATCATACCTTTATGCCTTTCCAAGCATGCTCAGATTCCCCTATGACCACAAAGGGTAATACAGTGGTACATGTGCAGGCCAGATGTGCCAACAGCAGGTTCCCAATGATGCCTCACATCACAGATGATGCCAAACATTTTGGATAAGGGATGCTCAACCTGTATGGATCTTCCTGTCTAGCCACCACGTTTTCCTTCTACATTTCCCCTCTACATGTGATCCCAATTTCCTGACCCTTCTTTTGGACCCACTCCAAAAAGGAACCAAACCTCCTAGCTGAAGTCAATCTCTTCATTATACTAAACACAATAAATGACACATTTAAATGAAACACCAATTGTTGGCAAGAAATAAAAGACCTTTCCATCTGGTTAGTAGCCTCATGTATTTTTACCTAGAAGATGACCAGCACCAAATGATGAGATGTCTTGGGTTTCGTTCTCTTCACTTTTAATGATTAGCATCACTGGAGGTAACTATTATGCAGCTTAAATGGCTTGTTAAAAAAGAATTACTACAACCTGGGTTCAAGAACGTGATTGTAACGTATGTCTGTAATTAGCGAGTTTTCAGGGTAATAGAGAGACATAGAGAATAAGCAATTAAATAAGCAATCTAAAAATGTAATGTTATTCTCTTCTTTCCTGGGTGTTTCTGCCTTTCTTTCCTCTCTTTCCTTTTCTTCTTGGCCAGCAATGTCCCAGTGAGAAAACAGCAGGGGGGTTTCTTATAGTCATACATGCAAGTTAAATTCTCGTTAGTTGGCGTATGTCCGGAAAGCAAATACACACAATGATGGATGTTGTGCCATTAAATACTTCATAACTGTCTAATGTGTGCTGTACACCATGATACATATCATATAATTCCACGTAGACACCATTACCATGGACTGGTGTCCTTTCAAGCCTCAGAGACCTGTTTATTTGGGGACATTAAAAGAAACATTGCAATAAGGGTTGAATTCTGGTAAATCGGCTGATATGGGAAGATTTATGTTTGAAGTTGCTGAAAAAAATATAATGAGTAAGTTTTGATACTTAAAACACATAATAAAATATGTATTTTATACCTAAGCTAGTAATAATAGTAATCAGGGGCATCGTAATAATAGGTTGCAGAAGTCGAAACTAACTCCTTAGTGGACCTGGGTGACCTCTGTGACCACCGCGTTAAAAGCTGCTAGCTGCGGTTTCGAGGCAAGGAGAATGTAGAAATCATCCGATCCGGATGATTGAAAATGAATAAAAATGAAAATGATTGGAAATGATCTATACATTGTGTTAGAAGAATTGCAATTGAATGCCTCAATTAGGAGACAAATTGTGTTTTAAATGTGTCTGTGGAGTCACCTGCTTATGACATCACCTGTTTTGCAAATGTAAACACTGTTGCAAAAGCAATGGCAGTTTGCATATTAGGTCATAGGTGATGTCATAAGCAGGAGACTTCACAGACACAATTAAAACACAACTGTCTCCTAATTTAGGCATTGGCTGGCAATTTTGCTAACACAATGACTTGTCAATCTTTTTGTATTCTCGACATTCCTAGCAAAAACAGTATTTAGGTGATCCAGTCCCTTTAATATGCACTGAAAATGGAACTTTATTATTTTTGGTCATCTACATTTTCGGAGACACAATATGATGAGTCTATGGCATCTGTAGGCAAGGCTTCACAATGGAATATAGATGATGCCAGGTACAATCCGTAGCAAGGGCCTTTGACTGGTAAAAGGAAGTCTTCTGTCCAAATCAGAGATACCCTTAACTGAGCCACAGGCACACAAAAAATTATACGCTGCACCTCTACCACTCTCCGAAAAACAGGATGCGACTTACAGACAAGAATGGGATGATAGAGCAGGAAAGACAAGCAGACTCTTTAGCATCAATGAGGTATTTAAATTCCCCACCCATCTGATGACTGGGAAGGTAAAGGAAGTTATTTAAAACTGGCATGCGCAGAGAAACACTGCTGGCTATAGGGTGGCCATATTGAAGACACCTGGGCTCCGGAACCTCTGTTTATGCCGCCAAAGGTGCTGGGAGGACCCCCTCGACAGTTGCAGCAGGGACTGAGGAGGTTGGACGAGGATGAGACCTTTGTGTCTAAGGTTTGCAACAAGTTTGCGAATTGACTCCGGTTTACCTTTTAGATAATAAAACCTATTGTTTCTCCTTAAACATGAATGTGGATACATTTTTATATTTGTTTCTTATTTATCTGTAAATCAATTTGGGCTAGGCTCTCTTCATGTTTTGTTCAAGATTCACCAATTTGTTGCGTCTCTGTTATTTTTTTTACCCCGTTGTCCATCCCTGTGGCATTTAATGGTGCTTCATCAATAACAAAAACAAACAAAAAAAAAAAGGGAAAAAATAGCAGGTAAATAAATATTACATTGTATAGTAAAGGTATTCCTTTGGCATTGTATTCCGCTAGATCCATTTATTCATAATTTCATAAATAATTTAAATATGTTTAGGGTAAAATTCCAAAAAGTTAATTTTTTTTTATATATTGGAAAATGATTTTCAGAAGAATCCCTTTCAAGTTGTTACACAATAACTTCAACTAATTGTGAATATAACTTTTATAAGTATTACCTTCCAGGCTCAACAATAATTTAAAATAACAAGTCCAGTGAAAGAAAATGTAATAAAATCTGAAAATATGCAACCAAAAAAAAAAATAATATCATTTTTTGCTTTTTTTCATAATGGCCTCAATATCTTTAATCCGCGTAAAGGTAATCCAAGGTAACTTTAATAACCCATATTAATATTTGACTGGCACGGTTATTACTATTTTAACAGTTTTTGCAGCACTGGATATATATATATATATATATATATATATATATGGGTTTTACAGAACAATGAGCATATATTTAGCTTTTAATCAAGGCCAAATGTTAAAAAAAATAATAATAACTGTAATTTGATCAGCAAAGAAGGAACCCTTGAAAAAGTCGAAGATTTTCAAACACTTTCTGACAAGCTGTTTTAAAAGTTTTCCTGTGGAAATACTTAAATATTAAATAATCCCTGAGACTTCCCGCGAAACGCAAGTTATCTTTTTCAATTTTATTTTTCGTTAGAGAAAAAAAAAACCCTCTTTGTTTCACTAAAGGACAAATCTCCTGTGTTTGGTAATGCTGTTATTGAACAAGTTTAATGATTTGAGGAGGACCCCCGTCTGAAGGCTTTACAGGCCAACATGAGATTAAATATGTAAGATTGTACTAGGCTCAACTTGAGTAAATGAAAATACTTTATGCAACTACCAGGAAGTGTCTCTGGAGAGCAAATTAGAATCTCGCTGTGAAGGGGAATATTTAGACCTGGTCGGGAATTATTTATTAGAATGTTCGGCTCATGAGAGAATAAGAGGACATTATGTTTAAATTAAACAAAAGGGAGGAAAAAAAAAGTGTTTTAAGTAATTCGACTGCTAATGATAATTTAGAATTATTATGCACTTAGCAGATAAAGTGTTGTGCAATGGTACTAACGCGAGAAAAAAAAATTATAATGATCCACTTTTTATCTGCCACAAAGCTGGTAATAGCAAGGAACTGGAAAAAATCAGAAGCCATCGGTTGGGCAACCATATGGACCCAAACCCGTTTTCAAATAAAAATGGAGAAAGGCATAAACGTCTGGTCTTACTTTAACAACTCAAACTACCAAATGTGGAACAAATGGCTTCAGATTCTTGACATGAAAGAAAATATTTAATCCATAGATTTTCCTCAGTAGGAGAGACCCAACTAAGAAGAGAGTACCCACGTGTATACCCGAGGCTAAAATTAAAAAAATTAAAACGAGGATTAGGATCCAACCCAGGAGTATAGAACACAGGTAGACGAAGCCAGAACATAATCATCTTTGTGTAAGTCTTATTTGTTTGTAAGTCCTGTAAGTCCTGTAAGTCTAAGCTCAGTTCTCATTTCAGATGCTCTTAGCAAGCTCAATAGATGTCCTTTCGTTATCCCTCTTATAAAAAATTCCAAACACAACAATAGAGAATGGGGAGGAGAACGATAAGGACACGATGATGTGAATATATATAACACAATGAAATAAAGTTGTTCAACAAATACAAGCTGAGTGTCAAAAAAAAAATAAAGTGTTGTGCAATGGAACAATCACGTGTATTTCACAGTTGGCCGTTCTTCGAGGCTTATAGCTCGTAAAAACGAATGTCCAAAGTTTCCATATTTCTCTTTTTAGATATTTTTTTCCCCTGGTCTTCAGTATCAATTCCTGGGGAATCAAGAAAAAAAAACTGAACTGGAAAAGTCAAAGACATCATACAAAATATAACTCTGAAAATGTTGTCTTGTAATACAACCATATTGAGCTACGGTTCCACTGTGCTGATTGGGGGCAGTTCAAAAGTTCAGGCAGTGGAAGGGCGCATGGTCCAATATCAATCGCAGGTTTAATTTTACCAACCTAAAATTAGCTTTTCTGAAATCCGCCATATGTGATTAAGGTTACAGTAAGCACAATCTCATGGCTGATCCAATGGTTGGACGTTTTAATTTAAAAAGCAAGTTTTAGGCTGTGAGTAGAGACATCTCAGGCACTATCACAGAGTTAATTATGTATTAGATATTATTGAATAATTATTTTGTATAGGCAGTGAAGTGTATGCATTTAAGGAATTACATATAAAGAGCAGTTCTGGTGTAACATCACAAAAGTAGGATAATCACTGACTTTTTTTTTTTTTTTTACCAAAGAGATAGTTCTTCTTACCTACCGTGACCCTCAAATGTCCAGGCAGCATTTGGATGGGAACATGCTGGTCGGAGATCCTGAGAATCCTAGTTCACCAGCCAATTGTCTCTTTATTTGCTGAAGACTCGTGGTACACATGTTGGACCTTTAAATGTGTCAGGTGAATCGAAAAACATGGAGAAGAATATCACTGGCTTAACCCGACAAACTCATGAACAAAATAGAGACATGTTGAGATGTACCTAGAAGACTCAGATCCTGGATTATGAGTAAATTAATATGGCTACCTGTTTACATTAAAGATGGCAGCCGATATAGTGCATGGTGATTCTATCCGGGATTAAATACTTACATTGGGATGGGATGCCTTGTTGCTGTGTTGTTACTTTAATCAGATATTGTTATTGCTTGTTCATGCAGATTACATCTTTAAAGAACCTTTTCCTCTGACCGTTACACTATGGAGAGTTTTGTGTCCATTTTTTTTATTAGTCCATTATATTATTAGACACTTTGTTTTTACAGCAGAGAGTGTTCAATATTTTCCACCTTGAGTCTTATTAATGCATTGGATCCCCTAGGAAAAAGAGAAAACATGAGATACTTATTACCACCGTGGGGAAAGATAACATAGAAGCAGGTTTGGATAAGTATCGTTAGATGTATACAGATATAACAGATACACCATGATCCCCAGTTGTCTCTCTTTATGCGGGAGAGTCCAGGTTTGGGATTGCAATCCTTTGGTCCTGATTTTCCAGTATCCAAAAGACTTGAGAATGAATACTGTGCATGCATACACTGTAGGTAATACCTGATATTTCAATCAACCTGACTTTGGTTATAAATTAAACACGACAAAAAATCCAGTCGGAAAATATGCTTTGTCATCTTACCCGACACCAGGAATGGTCAAAGTGACCTCACAAGTACACCTGTGTCAGTAGCAAGGTCAGTGAAGGTCAATGGAACATCACCAAATTGTCCATCACGGACCTCAGTAAATGTCCACAATGAATGATGCACAAGACCCTTTTGTAATACAGAATGTGGATATCTACAAACACGTTGCCTTCACTTTTCAGAGTTTGGTAATCTAACTTGGAATGAGGCTATTAAAGAAACCCTGAGACATTACCCCTAATACACATAATCAAGGAGAGGAAAGATGATTTGCTAGACATGAACAAATTGGGTAGGGGAACCCACAGAACAAGGTGGCCTAAATAAAATACCTCTGCAAAGGACACTTAAAACTTAAGAAGCACAAGTGAAAAATGAAGTGCCCCTAGTATGAGAATACACTGGCATGTACTTTTGATGGTACATGCCAATTAGTTATCTGATTGGCAGCTACCATGCTTCCTGAGTCTAGTCTGGTCAGCGACATCTCTTTGCTACTGCAGAGAGAGAGAGACCCTAATTTTTACATGGGGTCAGCAGAGGGATCATTAATTAGGTCCCCTGTGTTGACCTCCTTGAAAACGAGGGTCTCTCTTCCACATTTACTGAAGAAAAAAAACAGCAGACGGCATAGATCGTCTATAGGCCTGACCGGGTCCCTGCTTGTATATTCCTGGCTGCCGATCCAAAAGTGATCGGGGCTAGGCACACAAAGATGCCAGTTTGGGAGCTTCACAGACTCCCTTATTATTGAAGTAACACACAAATCTATGCAGGAACGATTCACTTAGTATTTGTCACAGTAACAGATATGTACAAAGCTGTTGACACCATAGAGGGCAACGTGCCAGTAGGCTCCAAGAAATGTGTTAGCCCCATGATAAAACATTTGCATGCTCCAGGTTCTAGTGCCTTATAGATTACTCTTAACAAGGATGTGCAAACTACTATTGATCCTGAGATAAATAGAGCTCGGTTAGCATTCCCCGCTAATTCACAGATGTGTTTTTACTGTCTCTCCAGGAAATTACAGTGTCTTACAAATGAAGGATCATTCTACTATTTTAAATTCTTCTTACAAAAGGAAGACCCATTCGTCTGACAGGCCTCGCCGAATGCAATTAATATTCATAATGTTTTGGATTCTGTGTGCATTGAGAATAAATAATGCTAAAATACATGTCTCCTCAATGGTGCAGACTTTTAATTAGCTCTGAGGGTTTAAGAATATGCCATATAGAGATGACTGGGCTGTGTTGTTCTTATGCAATGCTTGACTAGGAGTATTTTACCAGATCTCATTACCCTAAGATTTACCCCTAAACTGCCCCATTGTAAGCGGGCTAGTACCAATTTGGAACAGATATAGTACTCAAAAAAAATTGGGCAGACTAGATGGACCGAATGGTTCTTTTCTGCCGACACATTCTATGTTTCTATATCCACGGTCCTTAGTTTTCATTGTGTAGTGATGCTTAGTTAACCAGTAGGGCATGTTAGGAGATGTGTTATGGATTTACCTGGACATGCAGTGGGCACCAATTTACTAGACCCGGATAAAGGTAAGGCCTTTGGTAAGGCCAAGTATTTCTATAGGGACCTGAATTCTGTTGCTAACTTGCCTCTCCTTGTCCATTTAGCAGTTCTCTGAGGCTATATGCATTTTTATTTCTATATGCATTCAGTAATATTGCAACCTAGCTACAGCAGTGTATCTTCCACAAGGAAAACAGGGCACTTGCCTAGGGCGGCACTTTGCCAGAGGACGTTAAAGCACACTACTGGTGCTTCAAACATTTTCTCCCTCCCCCACCATTCAGCAAGCTTTAGCTCCTTCCAATTAATTGGGGTGATGGGGGCATGTAATGGATGTGGTGGGGGTATGTAATGAGGGTGATGGTGGCATGTAATAGGGGTGATGGGGCATGTTGTAGGTGTGCAACGTGGGTGGAGGGTGCCCGAATTTTGTCTGCCTAGGGCAGCACAAAACCAAGATACACCACTGCCTAGTTGGCAAATGAGGTACCTCTCTACGTTAATGAAGAGACTGCGTTAATGCAGCCCCAATGATCCATTCCATCCCCCAATAATTACATTTCACCATTAATATTACAAGTTATGTGCATTTTTTGGATTCTAACAGTAAACTTTGTGCTACAATAGTAAAACTCAGTAAATAGCCCATTATATATTTCATAGCCACATGTCCTATTAAAATACAGTAGCATTTTTGATATTTTTCTATACTTTCTTTCATATAGTCTGCTAAATCTCTTTACTCACTTCAAAGTGTTGTAGTCTTTTTTAAAAAATATATATATATATATTAATTAAGGCGACAATAATATTGGTATGAATTCAGATCAATAAATAATCCTCATAATAATGTAACCCCATCAAGCAGGATCTCCATCAGTTTACAAAAAAAAATAGAGAGCAAGTCAATAAACATCAGGTTAATAAATGTATTTCTAGACTGATTGTTTATTCATTTTTACAATGAAATCATTATTCGCTAATGAATCTAATTCTGTTCAGAATTATAAACCAGCTCTAATGTTATATAATCGTATTTAGTTCCCAATGGATGCCATTCTTTAAATACAAACACAATGGAGAACATTTGGATTCTAGTTAGATTCCACCATGACCGACATTTATGTAAATAAATATGTTGGAATATACAGATTTTTGAAAAGAAAAAAAGTTCCCTTGGCACTTATGAATATGTGTTCGTATTCATTTGAAACTCTAACCATCCAAATTACACAAGTCATTGGAAGTATTTAAAAACACATCAATCATGTTCTGAGTTATTTGATTGTTTAAAAAAAAAAACCTTTGCCCTCTGTGCGAGAAAAGGGTTCTAGAATGTATTTGAGGGACAAAATTCCATCTCGGTTGTACGAAGGGGGAAAATTCCACCTCTAGATACATGAACTCCGGCACGAGGAATGTGCTTGACGCTCTTAATTTATTTTTTTTGAAAAGTCAATTATGAGTTGCATTAATATTTTTATTACCTAAGATTTCTCTGTTACATTACATGATAAGATTTAATGAGCCATCGAGGACCAGGGAAACATTAAAACAGTAGGAGTCCTTCTGTAACACATTCAAATGTATATTTTTCCAGCAATTAATATGGGAAAAGAAATTAACCATTCTGAGGCTGTTTGCTCGAAAGAGAGTAAAAAAAAGCCAAAAAAAGATGCATTCCAGAATTTTTTTGTCAGTCTTTATTGAAAAATTAACAAGACTCCAAATGTTTTATTTTAGTATAGATTTCCTTGATGGTTAATAAGATATTAAGATAATTACCATCCTGTCAAGCTTTTCTTTCGTTACGCTTTATATTAGTTCTAAACAAGGAATGACAGGATTTTTGTTGTAACACAATTTTTATATAAAATCCTAATCAACATTATAATACTGAAAGAATCCATGTGATAGATCCTGACAATTAAAAATTGAGCAGTTTTAACAGATAGCTTCTTACGGATAACACTTTAGCACATTGATGTTTTTCCGAGGATTATATACTCCGAGGAGCCACAATAACTTAACAGAATAGAATCACAATAAAATGGGTCTAGAGACATCATGATAGGGGTGCCAGGGATTGGATAAATCATGGCAAGACTAGAATCTCCATTCTGACCTTCAGTCTCCAGTCTATGCAAAGGTCTCCCCGCCTCACTTAATTCAGCTCTGATAAATGGAAATGCCAGCTACCACCCATTAAAATAATCCTAATATCCCCTTTCCTTGTACTTACAAATATATATCACTACCCAAAGAGGTATAATAAAGATGCTTAAAGAAAATCCACATTAAGTTAAAAAAAAAATATTTGTTCCATTTTTTGAAATTCAGATTTTCTTACATTTTTTCTTTTAAGCAACCAAAAGTGGAATAATCAGAAACAGAAAGTATTTAAGTGATATAATGACTTATGTTTGATAAAGATGGCATGCAGTAGAATGAAAATGAAGTTATTTGTTAATGAAAGATTGCATCAAGTTTCGTTCTTTTATTTTTTTATATAAAGTTTTTATAACGGTTTTTGAAGTGTAGGTATTTAAAATAGAAATGCTTTGGTGAAAGAATATAAATAAATTAACCTTGATGAGACATTTTTTCTCTCCATCTAGCTCTATCAAGGGGCGCATATACTGTTTAGGATTTTGGGTCAGATCTTCCATCACCCAAGATGTCAGCCCCCTGATAGAACTATATGGAGCAAACAGGGCTCAATAAGGAACGCCCCCTTTCAAGCACTTCTATTTAAAAAGCCATTTTATGTAATCTTTTGCATAAACAAAACTGATTTTTTTTTTACTGACAGTAATTCTTTACTTAATATACAGTATAACGCCATTTAATTTTTTTTTTTATATGTCTCGACATATACTGGGCCTGCCATTAGTTAATAAACCATTCACACAAGGGATGGCTATTTTATTTTTTTATTTTTTTTTACTTTGTTGAATGATGTATATGATTTTTCTAAATTAAGAGCACCTGAAGTCTCAGTTCAAAGGCTCCCTTTCCAGCTAAAAAAAAAGTAAAAAATGATTTCCCCAAATCAGTCTATAATAAAGACTGGCACAGGTCACCCTGTCAAGGATACAGGATCATTGCAGAATGCTTTGGTTTCAGACTGAAGTGAAATCGGATGCCTCTGGTGTTTTTGTCTGACATGCAGATCTGTTAATTTGCGGCATTTTCATAAGGACGGTGTCTCTTTCAACCACACATCCCCTAACTGCAAAGCATTTGATTTCTAGCAATTAATCAGGTCATCAAATCTTCTAGGCCTCCTGCTCATCAGTGATCCCAGTCTGACCTCAGTAATAAAAAGAGGCAGTTTATGTTCTATGAAGAGCAAGAGCAAACTATGATCCCTTTTTTTTTTCTTTTATGGGTCTGTTTGTGTCCTTTGTGATTCTACCATTTCTCAGTTAAATACACACACTTAGTGTTAGTGAGAGGAGAGTACGCACAGCAGTGGCGTCACGAGGGGGATGCGGGGGTGCGGACCGCACCGGGTGACACCACCAGCGGAGATGACACCCGTGCTGCCGGCACCCTCTGCATTCAAAAAAAATTAATCAAAAACTTACCTCCTTGCTGCTGTCTCCCGGTGCAGGTCCGTGGCTTTGAGGGAAGCATTTTGCGCTCCCCTCCAGACGCGCGGATCAATAATGTTTGTTGAAACTTTTTTTTAAAACAAATTTTATTGAAGCCGCGCGGCTGGAGGGGAGCGCACAACGCTTCCCTCACAGCCACGGACCTGCACCGGGAGACAGAGCAGCAAGGAGGTAAGTACTGGCTGGGGAAGGGGGGAGGAAGGAACATGGTATAACACTTCATCCTCTGTAACTTGGTATAACACTTCATCCTCTGGAACTTGGTATAACACTTCATCCTCTGTAACTTGGTATAACACTTCATCCTCTGGAACTTGGTATAACACTTCATCCTCTGTAACTTGGTATAACACTTCAACCTCTGGAACTTGGTATAACACTTCATCCTCTGTAACTTGGTATAACACTTCAACCTCTAAAACTTGATATAGCATTCCAACTTCTGTAACTTGGTATAACACTTCAACCTCTGGAACTTGGTATAACACTTCATCCTCTGGAACTTGGTATAACACTTTATCATCTGGAACTTGGTATAAAACTTCAACCTCTGGAACTTGGTATAACACTTCATCCTCTGGAACTTGGTATAACACTTCATCCTCTGGAACTTGGTATAACACTTCATCCTCTGGAACTTGGTATAACACTTTATCATCTGGAACTTGGTATAAAACTTCAACCTCTGGAACTTGGTATAACACTTCAACCTCTGGAACTTGGTATAACACTTCATCCTCTGGAACTTGGTATAACACTTCATCCTCTGGAACTTGGTATAACACTTCATCCTCTGGAACTTGGTATAACACTTCATCCTCTGGAACTTGGTATAACACTTCATCCTCTGTAACTTGGTATAACAAACTCCATAACTTGTTAAAACACGTTATACTCTGGAACTTGATATAACACTTTAATCTCTGGAACTTGGTATACCATTTAAACCTCTGAAACATGGTATAGCACTTCAACCTCTGGGACTTGATATTGCATTCCAACCTCTAGAACATGGTATAGCACTTTATCCCCTGGGACATGGTATAACAGGTAAACCTCTGGAACATGGGATAACACTTTAAAGAAGAAACATTGTCTTATTATAGCCTTTTGATGTAGGGTTTTTTAGGGGGGGGGGGGGGGGCTCTGGTGGCCAGACAGGAGAATTGCCAAGACCATCACTGTAACACTGTAAAGAGAATGAGAAATGCCTGGGGATGTACATTAGGCTAGCCTGAATAATAAATAAAGATGAGAATTCATAGACAAACTGGATGGGATGCACAAAGTGTTAATTCAAGGCACGGTGTGTGAAATTTAAATCACCATCCAGTAAACGTCCACCATTTAAAACTGGACAGACAGTACCATTTGTGTTTCTATTCTTTTATTCTATTCTCATTCATTAGTATTACCATTCAGAAATATTATTAGCACACCCATATTTATTTTGTGTATTCCTGTGTATACCAAGAAGGGTACTCATAGCTGAGATTTTGTCTTGTTTTATACTTTGACCATGACAATCTAATGGGATCTAATTTCTTAACACGAGATAACACACTTTATCTGATGGCAGGTAGGGCCCATTTTCTATTTTATTGCATATTTTTCATAAACAATCATATTGTTGTAATATTGTTCTCACCTCCCCCCCTCCCACCCTCGTATTCGTTCCACACTGAGAGCTGAAATGACCTTATTCCATTGTACATATGTCAGATATATCCAAAAGTGCTTTCCAATATAGCGAAAAAGGTTAGATGAAAAACACAGATTCATTTTATTTTTCAAGGGACCCTGCTGTTTTTCAAGGAGTTTATCTGACTTCATAACGACAGCAGTGATTGTGAGACAAGACAGGTTTTTTTTTTTTTTGGACTCAGATCTTAATCTTCGGTTTGATGGCAACAAAAACAACATGAGTATGTTTGTATTTCAGAACATCTTAAGTGCGTCCGACAAGCAATATAACACTAATAGTATATAGAGTATTTAGAAAAAGCAGGGACACAAATGAAAGCAATTTAACAAAAGATTGAGAAGACTTTTTTTCTTTTCTTCCATGGGATAGGACCATTAGCTAAGCATTATCACAAAGAACAAGCAATGCATAGATGTTTTATAGTTTTTCCTATTTATTTTATACATTTTTTACATTTTGATTTTTTTTTTCAAGCCTCAAAGATAAATGCCACAATTTGGCACAAGCATCCACATCAGTCCTTCCATATTTGGAGGTCATGCCCTATGCACCCCCCCCCCCCGGGGGGCACATGTGTTATTTCGAGGGGGAGGAGTGAGTACTCCAGGCAGAATCTCTGTAAATTATTTACTGTTGCTTATAAAGACTCGCAAACAAACAGGGGGGCTAAGTACAGTGAACGAAAGAACAGAAACGCCACAGCAGTTGGTAGAAGCAACCCATCAAAAGCATGGGAGGACATGAGACTTTTTTTTATAAGAACACTAAAAAAGTGTCTGTTTAGTTCTTTTAACAAGTCACAGTGATGGGCAGTATTATCACTGGAGAACACATCACAATGCTTGAATGAGAGCTTAATTAATTAGAGACCAAGAGAAAGGTTTGGATCCAGCCACATAGAATGATAGAGGCAATCTGGATCTTGCTTTAACATCTGCATTAAAGCAGTAGTTTAGCAAGATCTCTGGACTCATATTCAACATAGAGACATAGAATGTGTCGGCAGATAAGAACCATTCGGTCCATCTAGTCTGCCCAATTTTCGGAATACTTTTATTAGTCCCCAGTTCCCTATCTTATATCTAGGATAGCCTTGTGCCTAATCCCACACATGCTTAAACTCCTTCACTGTATTAACCTCTACCACTTCCGCTAGAAAGCTATTCCAGACATCCACTACCCTCTCAGTAAAGTAATACTTCCTGATATTACATTTAAATCGTTGCCCCTCTAGTTTTTCTTCTTTTAAATATACTCTCTTCCTTTACTGTGTTGATTCCCTTTATGTATTTAAATGTTTCTATCATATCCCCCCTGTTACGTCTTTCCTCCAAGCTATCCATGCTACATGTACATATTACCATCCTGCTTAGTGAGTAAATGGATTCTGCGCTATAGCTCTGTATGTATGGGAACGGACTGGGGCCGTGATGAAAACAAGACAATATTATCTTAGATAAAATTCTCTTTACAGCTTGTGATTTGCATTGAACCTCACAGAAAAAAATCCAATATAGTTACAAAAAAAAAAAAAAGTTATTTTTTTTTCAGTTTTGAAAATATATGTCCAATCTAGTTGTAATAAAACAAGCTTTGGACTGGAATTTAGAAATTAACATTCTCCCTTGAAGTTCTTCAAACAGATGACTTTTTTGTTGTTGTTGCAGAAAGTATTTATTCCCATCTTCAAAATATCTTGTAAAAAAAAAAAAAAAACCAATACAACCACTTCCAATGTATTGGTTGGAGCTTAATTTGCATACATCTAGCAGTGATATCTTAATTAGCATGTGGCACTGCACACTGAAACTAAAAGGCAAAACAATAATACGAATGGCTCTGTTTTATGTGTTTTATGCCGCGCTCTGCTAATAAAACTGTACTTTTCTCGGTGAATAATATTCCCTGAAAAATTGTGAAATCTAAATCTAACAAATTGTTCCTTAATATGCTGTTACAACATAGGAAGAGAGAGAGAGAGAGAGAGAGAGAGAGAAAAAAACAAGGATTCGCTATATCAGCATCATCACAAAGTGGAAGACTGACGGTTATGTCTACTCTATGTAGGGCTCCTCTGTGATAATGTTGAGCTAGTTTTATGGCAATTAACATAGTCTCATCAGGCATCATTAGAGCGTGACCTCTTTGTGACCCACTACGTCAGTTCAGCGATGATGTAAATTAACTTTTAATATTCTTAAATACTTATGTTACTGTTAAAAAAAAAAATAAAAAAAATGAAACGGCGCATTGCTTAAAAAAAATCGACGTAGAGCTCCTAGCATTGGTTTTATCTTTATGACACTAACGATAATCCCTTGTGTAATTAACTATGGAGTGGTTATATTATGCAGTTTGCCGTCCATGACAAGTTTCGGAGAAAATACATCAGTATTAGCCACAGGTGAATTCGTTTTAGAAAGATTAATGACTGCACCTGAATTTTAATGTCTTTGGAAGAGAGGCAACGCTGAATCCTTAATTAAAATCTTGAATGACTGCTCCTTTGGTTTGTTTAACATCACAGATTTTGGAGAGACATTTTTGAAATTCTAATGATGTCAGCATGGGAAGGATTTGACTTGAAGAAGGGGATTTTCGAGTCCCGTGGAAGGGGGGTTTGTTCTAAGATGTTTTTATATGGTTATTTTATGTATCCCATGGAGGACTGGATCACATTAAACAAGGAGGGTGGTCTATGCATAAAGTAAAAATGACTATATATCCTTTTTTATAGTTAAAGTGATACATAGAACACGGAGCTGGATACATGTGACAAGTGATGACCGAATGTTATTGAGCAGAAAAAGAAAATCAGGTCAGAAATATTCCTACATATGCATAACTTTTTTCAAAACATCTTTAAACTTAATACATGATTGAAAACAGCAATAAATAGAATGCACAACATCATTGGTTGTTGTGTTGGCCATATGAAATGGGATTATTGTTATATACGTAAAGGTAATTTTTTGGGGAAGGGGCTGATTACCTTCCTTTCTGATTGTTTCCTTCTGAATAATATTAGGTAATTACTTGCCATGTGAATGCATTGCATATACAAGTACTGGGATCATTTAGTAGAGGGAGCTTTTCAAGAGGTCTTTTTTTTGTTTGTTGAAAATGTTTTTATTGCATTTTTAAAGACACATATAACAATAAAATAATTGCTTCTGGAGTACATTGTAAAGGAAATTGAAGTGTACATCGAAGCAGCCAATATAATATCTTTTTTTAAAATACAGATACATAAAAATAAACTGAACACAATGGGGGAGTTGCACTACTAAGTATAGCGTTATTATATATGTGAAAAAAAATTAGCGCTAGAAATAGGGGAGGAAAAAAAGTCCTAGGAAAGTGTATTCAATATACACATTCTTGCTATACTCGCTAGACACATGGTATCTGGAAGGGATCATAGATTGTATCAAGTGTAGCTGTCCAGCTGGGAGGATTTGACAAAATGGGTTAGTCTTCTAGATAGGTCGTCCATGCCAACCATTTAAATGTTGAAGATAGTCCATCGGCATGGGAGTATGCGGTCCTCCGTCTTCCTGATCATCTCCCCCAAAGGCAACCTACTCAGCACATCTAGGTGAGTGGGATTTGTTTCCCAAAAATCTGGGAATGAGCATTTTACCGGTGTTTAGTATAGATGGTATGAGTGAGCATTTGTTATTTTAAGATGGGTAAGGTGGTATGGTGTAGTAGTACTGGTAGGATTCATCTTTGAAGTTTGGGTCTGGTCATGGGATAATGATATAGAGTGTATAGTTGAAATTAATTTTCTGGGAGTATTGGTATAGTGATTCAAATGGGGTCAGTGCCCCCACACGTCAAAACCAGGAGATATATGGATAAAAGAACACCATCTATCTAAATCTAAGTTAACGGAGGGTTGTAGGGTAAGAAAATTAAGAGTGTAAAAGCTGTCTAAGTTTCTGGGAAACGGTATTCTTGAATATCTGATTTTGTCAGGTGTCCAGCAAAAGCATAAATTACTTTTCAGAAGGCTTCCAATATGTGGCACAACTTAGTAAAGTTTGGCTTTCAGTTGGCTTTTTTTCAGTCATAATATTAGGGACGGACATATGAGGTTGGGACGCTGGTAGTAGCAGAGCTTTTGTGGTCCCACTTCCAGTCCTACGATGTTTGGGTTGGAGCAGATGGTCTTTAGAAAAGGTTCTAAAATTTAGGAGGTCTTTTAACACCACTCTAGACTTTGAAAGAGATGGGTTAAATAAATGCCACAACAAAAACTGGATTAGAGAGAGAGAGAGAGAGAGGCCCTTTGTGTAAAGTGTGGGAAGCATTGTAGACTATTCTCACGTAGCCCAGGCTGCTGTTTCTCCAAATTGTGTTCCCTATGAGTGCTGCATTGCTACATTTAACTTGAAACATGTCAGGCTATCAGTTCCTCCCTCAATGTTCCTGTTTGTGATATTCCAAATTAAAATAAAATGACTTTTGTTCGGATTAAAGGTGCATTTCTGTCCTCTTTGTCTTCATTTCTGGAAGAAGTATGCTGCATTGTCTTCTTGTATATATTTACTGATTTCTAGTTTATTTCTTTTCAATAAAGAAGTTCATATAACCCTCAGTCCAGCCAGGCTCACAATGATGCCCCATAAGTAAGGTTTGGTGCCACCAAGGGACTGTGCTGAGATTAGGGAATGTGCATAGCACATCGAACTCAGCACTTTCCTTCAAGCTGAGCATTCAATGTCATTCTCACATCCAGAAATAGAAATAATAAATGAAGTCACTGTGCAAATTAAAGACAAATACATTAAAATCTGGTGTGGACAATACTTGTTCCTGATTCAGCAAAGGAAAAGGGATATCTATGTATCCCTGGTTTTTCGGTAAATTGTGAGCTATCCCAATGTCTACTACCATCCCAATGTCTTCTACCATCCCAATGTCTACTACCATCCCAATGTCTACTACTATCCCAATGTCTACTACTATCCCAATGTCTACTACTATCCCAATGTCTACTACCATCCCAATGTCTACTACTATCCCAATGTCTACTACCATCCCAATGTCTACTACTATCCCAATGTCTACTACTATCCCAATGTCTACTACTATCCCAATGTCTACTACCATCCCAATGTCTACTACTATCCCAATGTCTACTACCATCCCAATGTCTACTACTATCCCAATGTCTACTACTATCCCAATGTCTACTACCATCCCAATGTCTACTACCATCCCAATGTCTACTACTATCCCAATGTCTACTACTATCCCAATATCTACTACCATCCCAATGTCTACTACCATCCCAGTGTCTACTACTATCCCAATGTCTACTACTATCCCAATGTCTACTACCATCCCAATGTCTACTACTATCCCAATGTCTACTACCATCCCAATGTCTACTACTATCCCAATGTCTACTACTATCCCAATGTCTACTACCATCCCAATGTCTACTACCATCCCAATGTCTACTACTATCCCAATGTCTACTACTATCCCAATATCTACTACCATCCCAATGTCTACTACCATCCCAGTGTCTACTACTATCCCAATGTCTACTACTATCCCAATGTCTACTACTATCCCAATGTCTACTACTATCCCAATGTCTACTACTGAATTAAACACACTTTAAAAAAAAATAATTTTACAATATTCACTTTCAAGCTCACTGACTTTAATATGTCACTGTCCCTTTTATCTTTGGAGGGATATACATCATCAAATGGAACAGATAGAAGGAGCTTGTGCCACAAAACAGAGATAATACAGCAAACAAAAAACATGGAATTATATGAAAATTTGTAACTGTACGAGACAGGAAATAAAATTATAGAAAACAACCTGAGGCTTTGTTTAAATAGGATTATAAAACACACAATGATAGATTCACTTTAACTTTACTCTCCCAGTAGCACTCCAACTGACAGAAGCTAAATTTAATTTAAATTTGAGGAATTCAGATTTTTTTTTACCCTCTTTTCCTTTTTCTCAAACTCACTTACTTTTTTTCACTTTTCTATTTGATTTAACAACAAAAATTTCGTTTGAGACAGTCTATCATGTACTGCAAAATATTGTGTGGCACTGCGCAGTGGATACGCTTAATATATAACAAAATATAACAAAGCTGGGGATGTTATGAGCTCTGGTGATATACCGGAATTCAAAATGTAGGACAAAACTCTGCCACAAGATCTTAGACTCTAAAATAAATTAAAATTAGAAATGTAATGCCTGTATATTTGACAATGTTGACAAGTGTGTTACTACAGGAGACTGCCATTTTGAATTCTTGTTTATTGTCATAATTCCGCGGATTCTAATGTTCTCACCTATCCCTAGTGACCATTTATGGTGCACCTTTATGAAAAACGGTGGCTCTCATCAATCATTTGATACTCATTAGAAGATAATGTCTCCTTTGGGCATTTAATAAACTGACAAGTAGGTTTATTCCTCCAATGGAGATATCCTTGGCTCCACCAAGACATAAATATCTCCGTCCAGCACTGGAAGTGTGTCGGCTGTGTCTGCTTGCCGATTTGCGTGCCGCCTTCATTCACTGACCAAGCGTTGAATATTAATAGCAGAAAACAATACAGAATTGGCACTCACGAATCCTCAGTGAAAAAGGTTATATTTAATGGCAGGGATGCAAATAATCAACAATGTATGTACAGCAACAAAAGTTGTGGGATGAACTCACTTGACGCATTTCGCATGTTTCCACGCTTTATCACAAGGGTAATTGACAAAGCAAATAAACAAGCAAAAAGGTCAAACACAATCAATTATTTAAATAAGGTGGCTAGAAAAATTCAACAATTTCAAATTGCAAATGATTAATGTCTTACTGCACAGTGATAGCAATCAATAATTAATACAAAAATCCACATTGACAACAATGTAAAAATGTAATCTTAAAACGATATAGTGAATAAGAAATGTGAGTAAAATCAGTGTATTGTTAAAAAAAATACCAGTAATATGTGTCACCAAAATCTGTTACTAGACCATCCAATCTGAACCAACAGTGCGGGTTTATTTAAAAACATTATGTATTTTTTTGTTATGTATTTTCCAATTAGCTGAGACAGTGTATCATAAAGAAGTTCTATGAATAGTTAATCATGTCCTGCTAAAATTCAACAGATAGTCTTATTATTAAGCTTTGAGGTTTATTTTTATTTTATAGAAGCAGATATGATTTCAATTATTAGATGAACTGACAAGCCCCACAGTCCCTATATTATATTAGACCTGAATATCATTATCTAGTATTTTTAATCTTTAGTACACTGATTTAAATTCCTCAGATCCAAATGGCACTATTTATTATTTTTATTTATTTTAGGCTTTCATCCCACATTGGGGAGATCCAAGATTTTATTTGGATTATTGGTAGAGAATATGTTATATGACCCAGTTGTATTCGAGTTATGTTGTACTGTATCAGGCTAAGTTATTCGTAGACCAAGGGATCACACAAATCCTATTCAGACTAAATTCTATCCTCATTGATTGTATTTCACCTATACCTATTGTACACTGAGCAAAGAAGATCCAATAGACCTCTCTCTGGCACAGGCGACGATGAACAGTACCTCCTCTCGGTCCTTTTGTACTTTTCTCAATTACCCAAACAGAGAAATATTTTAAATTGTTGTTATTACAAAATAAAAAAATGTGTTTATTATTTGTGTTAAAGTTATTTAATCAAAATGTTTATTATTTGCATCATTAAATATAACCTTTTTTACTGAGGATTTGTGGGTGTAGATTCCTTCCTTTATTGTTTTCTGCCATTTAATAAACTGGGCAATACAGAGCCATATCCATGGGTCTAATAAAAAGAGAACTGCAGGCAATTGAGAAGGGAATTTCAAACTTTTGGCAAGTGTAGCGGAGTTGGAAAAAAACCTCTAATGCAGCCTAATGAGAGAATTTATCCAACTCAGCTACTTTGGTCTTAAGTTTTAAATTAAATTCTCAATTGCCTGCAATTCTGGTAATGGTGTTCGAAGAGACCTTATCTCAGTAACTTTAACCAAGGTGAGATGGGGAACAGGAATAAGATATATTTAGAATATTGGTGACACAGTGACCCAGATATCATCTTCTCCCACCGATCATCCCCTAGACACAGGAATATGTGACTATGGATAGTAAGAGGTGGGGCCTGATTGTGGCATATGGTGGGCACTTGCAAAAATAGGGGCTAAAAAAAAAAAGTACTTCCTCTTATTCAGAGAAGGCGTGTCTTCACACAGACGTCCAGCAGGTTTTTTTTTATACTCACAATGTACACAATCTATAAAGGAAACATTCTTTGGTACATCAATTGGGTTGAAGGATAAAACTTACCAGGAAAGGTTAAAGCATCTTAACATGTATAGCTTGGAGGAAAGACATAACAGGGGGGATATGATAGAAACATTTAAATACATAAAGGGAATCAACACAGCAAAGGAGGAGAGTATATTTAAAAGAAGAAAAACTACCACAACTAGAGGACATAGTCTTAAATTAGAGGGGCAACGATTTAAAAGTAATATCAGGAAGTATTACTTTACTGAGAGGGTAGTGGATGTATGGAATAGCCTGCCAGCAGAAGTGGTAGAGGTAAACACAGTCAAGGATTTTAAGCATGCGTGGGATAGACACAAGGCTATCCTAGCTATAAGACCGGGAACGGGGGACTAATAAAAGTACTCAAAAAAAATTGGGCAGACTAGATGGACCGAATGGTTCTTATCTGCCGACACATTCTATGTTTCTATGTTTCTATGTAATTCTTCTCGGGTCTAGTTTCTAACATACAGTGGATTTTAGAAGCTCGTGGTATGTCATCGTACACGGATGTTTCCCATGTATCCAATGGTAAAAAAGAAAACAGTAATTGGTTTGTCTTCTGAGATAATAACGGCCACTAAGACAAAGAGAAAAACTACTGGTTTGTTTAAGATCTGATCAGTAGACACATGCTCTGCGGGGGACAAGATAAACATGTAAATATCTCTTGGAAAAGCAAACAGACGAGTAAAAGAAAAGTTACTTAAAATACCCATCTTTCATTTATCTTGTGTTAGTGGATAACAAAAGCCAGTTAATCACCAGACTTTAATACTTCTACTCACTCCCCCCCCCCCCCCCCTCAATGTATAGAGTTACCTTACTAAAGGGCTAATGGTTACACGAAAACACATCATGGTAAACAGCAAACAAATGCAAAGCCAACTCCAAATCCATGATATATCCCTTTAAACTCTGTGTCTTTACTTTCACTTTCCCTTGACACTAATTCCTGACAACTCTTTAAGATTTGAATGTAGAAGCCATTGTTTGGAGAGTCACCACCATATTTTCCAGGCTTTATCTCAATTTTGTTTTCTCCATGTTTGTACTTGTAAAACAAGTTACGGTTCTCTTGTAGTTTTACACTGAAAATCATCTCACCGGGGCTTCTAAATTCATTGACATCCAATGAGGAGCGAGTGGTGAGATAGGCAGGACTATTACTATAGTAACAAAAACGATATGTATTAAACCTGATTTGCTGCTTTTTTTTTTTTTTAGAGATAGGAAGTGTTGACAACAAATTGCTGATCAGACAGATCTATTTATTTTTTTCTTTAAATACATGATCCAGCCACTCTCGATGAGACTTTCCCTTGAAAGAGAGATTTGCGTAAAATGATAGTTTAATCTTCTCAAGGAAGTCTGCATTTTAACACGAGATATGATAGGAGAGTCTTAGCTAGGTATTAAGAAAGAACATGGAGGGTTAACTATCCATACAGGAAGGGGAATAATTACCAGCAGTTTCCCGAAAACATGTTGATTGTTTTTTTAATTACAATTAAGCCTAGAGGGTATAGGATACAAATTATCAAACAAGACTAAATGGCTGCAACAAATATAACGTGTGAGAATAATCTGTCTTCTTTCACTATTAAAATAATTGTTTTTAGAAAATAAGCTCCTCCCTTTTTACTGACATCACTTTAAGACGGGTATGTATTTTTTTTCTCATCTGTTAACGTCACTTTAAATATAGTTTTGGAATATATACGGATGTGTAATCAGCAAAGTACATAAAAGAACAACTATAGCAAAAAATTAGCTTATGTTTAATTACAAGATTAAAGTGTAGATGATCTAGAAAGAAATTATTTAATGAAAGAATACAAATGAAGTGCCTTATTAAGCCTTCTTTACTCCAGATAGTGCTCTCAGGGGGCAGACATGTTGTTTAGAATCTTGGGTCAGATCTTCGCTCACCTTGGTTCAGAGGAACAAAGATCTGACCAATCTGATCAAAGATTCTAAACAAAACGGCTGCCTCCTGGTAGATCAATTTGGAGTAAAGATGGCTCAATAAGGTACTTTATTTGTATTCTATCATTAAAGCATTTATATGTAGAATGCCTGCACTTTATGCCATCTTTCAATTAAACAGAAATTTTTTAATATAATATAAAAATATTGTATCAATGGAAAGCTGTGTCCATTGCTTCACAGACATATGAATAATGGATTAGCCAATCAATTGGAACACATTTTAAAACACTTCCTGAAAAGAAAGGAAAGAATAAAGAACGTCCATCCGCCAATTATTCCCAGAGTACCTGGCTGCATTTAACGCTAAAGCTTCTCTTGATTGTCTCGTCTATCGAGTCAGAATTCCATAAAGATAAACTTGTCACATTGGATTTTGATTTACTATGTGGCATCAGTTGAAACATTCACATGTCAGACTTGAAGCCCCACATCAGTGTTTTATTCTTGATATGTTATGTAACGCCTGGATCAGCGACATTCTGTTCTTAATTTAGAGGATTAGCCTTCATACTGTAACATTTTTTTTTTATCTGCCATTTTTCAAGAAATGAAGAGAAACTGGGTTTACTGCAAAAGTCAGCCTCTACTTCAGCTAGCTTGAAAGACAATGTGGGTAGGGCTTAGGAAGAAGTGTGGGAGGGAACAGGTCTGAGAAGGCTGTTACATAGTGTTAAGTGAACTTGCTAGGGAGATGGGAGGGAACAGGTCTGAGAAGGCTGTTACAAGTGTTAAGTTAACTTGCTAGGGAGATAGGAGGGAACAGGTCTGAGAAGGCTGTTACATAGTGTTAAGTGAACTTGCTAGGGAGATGGGAGGGAACAGGTCTGAGAAGGCTGTTACAAAGTGTTAAGTTAACTTGCTAGGGAGATAGGAGGGAACAGGTCTGAGAAGGCTGTTACATAGTGTTAAGTTAACTTGCTGGGGAGATGGGAGGGAACAGGTCTGAGAAGGCTGTTACATAGTGTTAAGTTAACTTGCTAGGGAGATGGGAGGGAACAGGTCTTAGAAGGCTGTTACATAGTGTTAAGTTAACTTGCTGGGGAGATGGGAGGGAACAGGTCTGAGAAGGCTGTTACATAGTGTTAAGTTAGCTTGCTAGGGAGATGGGAGGGAACAGGTGTGAGAAGGTTGTTACATAGTGTTAAGTTAACTTGCTGGGGAGATGGGAGGGAACAGGTGTGAGAAGGCTGTTACATAGTGTTAAGTTAACTTGCTGGGGAGATGGGAGGGAACAGGTCTGAGAAGGCTGTTACACAATGTTAAGTTAACTTGCTAGGGAGATGGGAGGGGAATCACTCATGTGACAGTACCAGGTGAATCAGTTGGAGGAGTATCCTCTTCCTCTGCAGTTTGCAGGGTGCTGTTCCAGGGGTTAGACAGGCACAGGGAGCCTGTGTCTCAGCCAATCCAGCTGCAGATAGAGTCAGGGGACTGGGCTTTGGCAGAGATCCAAAGGAACCAGAACCAGAAGTCCAAATAGGTAAATGCAATAGTCCCTCCATAACATTTTAGTCATATATGGCTTTTAGTAATAAAATTTGATGAAAACTATGACGAAAATCTCTAGTCAACAAAATTAACACTGCTGTACATAGGATAGCACCATCTTACTTAGTACTTCTTCTGGGCATGCACATCTGAGCATACAGATATAAGCTATTATAAAAAATTCAATATTGCCTGCTTGGTGTGATCTTTGCAATAGTGTTTGGTGCAGACTCTTTTATTCTATTTTTTTATTTGAGTCCATTAAATTACCTGTGCTTCTAAACACAAAGGGGTTAAACCCTTGTATGGTACGTTTTTGATATTTCCCTAATTATAGGCACAAAAGCTGCACCGTAAGGGAAATATATACATAATGCACAATGACTCTATCAGGCTGTTCAAATATCCTCTGTATTCAAATCCTCTCTTGGAAATTATTTAAAAATCTGTTCTTCCCTTGAACATGTTGTGGTTAAGTGATAATAGTTTTGCATAGAAATCACATTAGTAGGTGAAACGTTTGCCCATTAAAACACTGAACAAAGCCTGGTGTTGTAATTGGTAATGAGCAAAGCTGACATAAGATCATATCATCTTTTACATCAATCCCCCCCCCCTCTTTGGGAAGAACGCACTATTGATTATTTTGCATTGTTCCGTTGACTGAGCTCTGATTTTTCAAAAGCACAATCGAGTTTCCGAATGCTTGGCTCTGCTGAGTCTCTATATTTCAAGATATGCTTTTATACATTATGTTTCCTTTTTTTTCTCCAGCACACAGAGGAAAAATATTAGACATTCATTGCACTGTGCTACATTAATATGAGGCTGTGTTTCTTACCACCTGCTGTGGAGAAAATTAAACCTTCGCGTAGAGAATGACTCTACACCACATACCCAAATAACATTTTATTATTTATTCATGAAGACTGGCTAATTTGTAGATTTCTGCTTCTGTGGAGGAGAAAAGCCAAAAGCTCCTCGTAACTCTTATTTGACGGGCTAAGAGGAGGGATATTTTGGCTTTTGGGGAATTGAAGAGTCAATAAACCCTCCAGATGATATTTTAATCAGGTAGCAGGCAACTTCTGTCGGAAGAAAAAAGGCTTCTATTGCCTTTTGACATGAAAGACTCTGCAAGACTTCCTGGCTGCCATGGTGTGGAACTGGTCCTCCATTATCTGACGTCGCTGATTGGTGCGTGGGGTAAGTGACGTCATACACACCTCCAGCAGAGAAGGAGATGTGCATCTCCTGCTCCGCTCATCACTGCATGACTGATGAGTGATGTGTACACACCAATGGCAGAGAGAGACTGTATCCTGGAGAGACATGGGGAGAAAGTCGAGGGGAGGATAACTTTTGAAAGTGCACCATTAAAATTGCGTTTTTAATGAAGTGGAGGGGGTTCATTAAAATCCATTTTTAAATGCCAATAACTCCGTAACATCTGGAGTGACATGACTTGCTTATATTGCTTTATATGTTGGTTGCTATCGTGCAGCAACATGTGAATCACAAAGTTCAGAGTAACAGATTTCAGACTTCCCTGGGAATTGACTTATGTACTGTATCTCTTATCACGCAGGGATTCAAGCTGGAAAGCTTAGTAGCCTTTAGGGCTGTTTTGTGTTTTTTTCTATACTATACCATTATATAGTGCTTGTATACCTATACACTGTGTTGACTACACTCACTGTCATTTTAATTTGGACACATAGGGCACTTTGTATCATCAAAGGTTAACACCTATTTTCCAACCTGTACATAGAGGGCTGCTTGAATCTAATCAGGGGAATCCCAGAAATCAAAGCTCCTGAATTGTTTGCTGATGGCAATATTTTTGTGTTTTTATCAGATATTGAGCTCTATTCAATTATCTTTGGTCATTGACTAGCATGAACTGCAACAGTCAATTTAGAAACATAGAATGTTTCAACCATTCGGTCCATCTAGTCTGCCCAATTTCTAAATACTTTTATTAGTCTCCCTATCTTATATCTAGGATAGCCTTCTGCCTATTCCACAGATGCTTAAACTCCTTCACTGTGTGTACCTATACCACTTCTGCTGGAAGGCTATTCCATACATCCACTACCCTCTCACTAAAGTAATACTTTCATTAGTCCCTGACCCTGTCTTATATCTAGGATAGCCGTCTGCCTATTTCACAGATGCTTAAACTCCTTCACTGTGATTACCTATACCACTTCCGCTTCAAGGCTGTTCCATACATCCACTACCCTCTCAGTAAAGTAATACTTCCTGATATTACTTTTGATTCATTGCCTCTCTAATTTAAGACTATGTCCTCTAGTTGTGGTAGTTGTCCTTCTTTTAAATAGACTCTCTTCCTTTACTGTGTTTATTCCCTTTATGTATTTAAATGTTTCTATCTAATTCCCCGTTTCGTCTTTTCTCCAAGCTAGACATGCTAAGATCCTTTAGCGCGGTAAGTCTTGCAACCCATGAACCAATTTAGTAGCCCTTTTTTAGTGCACTTTAATACTTTTTTTAGATTTAATTCTCTCATTTTGAAACCCTGGTAACTATGTACTAAGCAATAAGAAAGCTCTCCCCCTGCAGAACTCTTCCAGCTTCCCCCGGAACACTAGTATTTGTATAATAGATGATGGAGCTTAATATTTTTTATTAGGTCAGCTCAGTCCTCCCCCATTGTTAGAAGACAGTCCCCCCCCCCCCCAGTATTTTCCAAGGACGTACAGTACCTGTGAATTGCCAGGCCCCATTAATATCATATTTTTATACATAAAACCAATGCTATTAGACACATATACACATCGCTACAGGTTGCCGGGCCTGTATTGAAAGTCATGTAATTTATGTAGTATTTTCTCCTATTATTAATGTTAAGTAAAACCAGTATTGTTATCTTACCGTACAGTAAGTAGAATTCACACTGAGCGATGACAATCCTGACCACTGTTTGCTACTTTCGCTCAAGAATTTCTTTTGTGATTTGAGAGTCTATTTTCCGCTCTTGGATATTATGGTGTTTAGGTTTTGTACAATATTATGTTGTTATTTAGGTTTCTGCATCAGAGGTCCCAACACAATGTTACAGTCGTTCTGCGCCCAGCGGTGGCCTGGGCTATTTAGAATGAGTCTACACTGAAGGAAGGGGACACAGAATAAAACAGGAGATGACCTAATAGGCCAACTAGTTCCATGGAGATTAATGTTACGTACGTCGGGGCTGACTTGCGGGCATTAAACTGGTGTTGTTATTCTGTATGGCTCTTCTTAACAATTTTTACGCCCTGGTAAATTTAACCCCAGTTTCCTCTTGGCATGACTTTTTATAACCTTTATCATGGGACACTATATTGGAAAGTTGTATCTTCACCAATTTATTGTACTGAAGAGTACAGTTCCAGAAGGAAATGCATCACCCATGTTTCTGTTTGTGTCTCTTTTAATTGGGCTGTGCTCGGATCCCGCTGCAGGGACTTGTAACGGGATCCCACCTGTCAGATTAGGCCACTTTGAGTGGCCTCAGTCTGACGGGGAAAATGTAGCCGGTGCTGAAAGCGAGCACCGGCTAAATTTTACTTAATCAGGCTGTGCCTGTACTTCTGGGTTCGGGCACGCCTCTGTGACGTAAACACGTGATGTCCGGAGGTCTCGCTATCGTTTTGGCCAAAATCATTTTGGTGCTTGCGTCGTCTGGGACTCAAGCACTATGTGTGGCGAAGGCATTAATGGAATTAAATAGAGGTGTAGAATAGATGATTATGGAGTCACTATTTGTTCTAGTTTCCATGTGTAGACTGGAAAGAAGTTAAAACTATCTAAATGGTGTATAGTCCCCTTAATTGGGAGGTAATTAAGATTTTATGCAGAAAGGTATATATATATATATATATATATTTTTATTTTTTTTTATTTTTTTTTGCATATACATATATTGTTAAAATTTAAATAAATACAAAAAGACATATTATGCATGAACATCATATATAGACAAATCGTTTCAGACATATAGACTTACAAATTAATATAAAGGTATGAGCTTCACTCCCGGGGGGCCATTGCGTTATCATATTAGATTATTAAATAAAGTTGACAGACAGAACGACATTGAGGACTAACATCTAGGTCGTCATCAGAATCAAAGCTATATATGCATTGCAAAATACAAAAAAGAAAATACAGACAATTTGTGCATGTTTTGTTTTAAAATGTGTGATATACATTAACTGGAACACTTGCCGTTTAAAACCAAAGTGGTTCCTTTAAGACATAGAAGCCGCATTTATCCCAGATGCTTCTGCCACGATTTCTGTACATTTATTTTAAGGGCAGGTTAAGAAACCAATGAATCTAGGATCTGAGGCGTGGCACATGCAACGTAACCATGTTAATGGCTTACCTGACTGACCGTGAGTCTTATTTAAGGTTATGCTATATATCCAATACGCAGTTTCCTGGATTTGCCAGGACAGACTTGTTTTTTGGGGGCCTGTAAAATTTGGATCTGACATTGCTTTTGCACTGTGCCCGTGTGGCATAGTCCAAAATCCATCATGTGACCTCTGTATAAGGCAGGGTGGAGCTTACTCTTAGAGGGTCCAACCCTTGCGGTGTACCTGGACCCTGTCCAGGGTTGCTGGTCTATGCCCAACATGGGCTGAGGTTAGCATGCATGGTACATGGTAGTATGGTCAGTACATGAAAATAGAGCAGAGATTTATAGACGAAAGGGCTTATTCTGCTGTGTCAGACTAATAGTAAGCAGTAACACTATTGGTTCACAAACTAAATGACTGAGAGAACAGGTAACTTGTGTAAGCAGCATGCAAGATAAGTTATTTCACCTAGAAGGACCTGACCCGAGGGGAACATCAGTAAGAAAATCATCATCAATCAAAGACAAATGGGACCTGTCACTAAACGAGACATGCCACTCAGCACAGTAATTAGCTCCAGGGAGCAACTTCCCACCTTGTTCACACTGCTGGGGGCTGTGTATTGACAGTCAGTGTCAGGTGCTGGAAGGGCTGGAAAGTTTACAGGTCAATTCCTATAACTCATCCACTGACTATTACCTGTAATGTATCACTTGTATGACAAAGAGAGAAAAGCACAAATATTAATGTCAGAATATTAGATCTCAAAAGACAGATAGATACTGATACTGAGAGAGGCAAAGACAGACAGACAGACAGACAGACACACTATTACATAGATAGACAGGCAGACAGATAGACAGGCAGACAGATAAACAAATTGATAGCTAGATAGCTAGATAGATAGATAGATAGATAGATAGACAGATAGGCAGCGATAGATAGATTCTAGATAAATAGATTTATAGATAGATAGATATATAGGCAGAAATAGACAGAGAGAGAGAGATAGGCACACAATTAGATAGATAGATAGATAGATAGGCAGACAGAAAGAGAGACAGACAAAAAATTGATAGATAGATAGGTAGATAGGTAGAGTGAGAGATAGATAGATAGATAGACAGACAGACAGATAGGCAGCGATAGATTCCAGATAAATAGATTTATAGATAGATAAATAGATATATAGGCAGAGATAGACAGACAGATGATAAATAGATAGATAGATAGATAGATAGATAGATAGATAGATAGATAGATAAATATATATGCAAATAGTTATATAGACAGACAGACAGATAGATAGATAGATATATAGATAGATAGATAGATAGATAGATAGATAGATAGATAGATATATAGATAGATAGATAGATAGATGATAGATAGATCGATGATAGATAGATCGATGATAGATAGATCGATGATAGATAGATAGATAGATAGATAGATAGATAGATAGATAGATAGACAGCGATAGATTCCAGATAAATAGATTTATAGATAGATAAATAGATATATAGGCAGATATAGACAGACAGACAGACAGACAGACAGACAGACAGATAGATAGATAGATAGATAGATAGATAGATAGATAGATAGATAGGCAAATAGTTATATAGACAGACAGACAGGCAGACAGAGAGACAGATAGATCGTCAACAGTATGCTGTAGAAATCTGTTACGCTTGCAAATGAATATGCCAAAATCATTGACAGATCTTTTCAGGTGAGAGCAGAACAGAGAGGTGAGTTCAGTTAAGTTCCAGCTTCAGATTGAAAACAACCCAAAGTCGACTCAGATAGTTACGATTTTCATGAGAAAATCAGAGCTCTGATTTTTGGATCCAATCAGATTACTTTGGTGGTCCGAGTAAAAAAAAAATTGACACATTAGTTAAATACATGAAATTAAATAAAATTAGCATAAAATTAAATATTTTTAATTCAAATTTAACAATTAAGAATTGTATATAAATATTTACTATAATTCTGCTACACTCCTAAATTCTTCTGCAAAGCTAAAAATCTGGATAATTGAACTGCCTTAAATTCAGCAATTTTGGAACAGCTTTGGGGGCTTTCGGTCCTAAAGCAGTAAGCAAAATCCATAAGAACTCACTGTCCAAACCCCCTGTACCGAATGTGGCCAAACGACGGCTCAAAATTGTTGCAAATCTTGTGCCAATATCAGCCATATTGGGTAGCTGAAATGCGGACTTCTGCTCAATTCGGCCATTCGTTTGGGCCAGATCTAGTATATTGAGTAGACTCTGAAATCTTTATTTTTAATGTTGTTGAAATACAATCTTACAATCAAGAGATTCAAAGTCAAGACGAAAAGGTATTAGTAAAATTCGGGAAGCGTACTGTTTTTTAATTGCACAGGCTTTGTAATTCTGAGCATTAATATTGTACATTGGGGGTCACTTATGAAACTCAATTCTGGAGAAGAGTTCTAGAAGCTCAGGAACCCTCTAAACTGCAGGAACATTCCATTGGAACATTCTATGGCAGCTGCTCTACTTGTGGAACCCAAACCCATAAACGTTTGCAGCAGATAGCTTTCTAAAAGCAAAAAAAAGGACAAACAAAAAATTCTACGTTTTCAGTCAGCTTGGTAAATTAAGGGTACAGTGTCAACATCATGTTTCCAAACCCTTTTCCTGTCCAGCACATTCTTCTGAAAAGATCAGTTCTGTGTCCTCCACCTTATCCCAAGGCAGTGTCATCAGTTTATCACTAGATTTGTCCAGCTGAGAATGATACAAGAAAAATAAGATTAAATGCACACATGGTGTGAAAAGTCTAGAGGTATTCTAAGAGTGCATGAAAGGAAGAGGAAGATCTTTTGGATAAATAAATAAATCAGAAATGACTAATAGTTATTATTATTCTTGATATCAGTTATGGGGGCCACACATTTTTCTTGCAGTATCATATAACATGTTACATTTGTATATTTTTAAATCCCTAAATCTCCTTTCCCTAAAAAATACTGCTTTTACTTGGGCAGAGTGGATGTTCTGCATCATGTAGTTCTAACACATTACAGCACAAAATATTGTTGGTATTTAGCCATTTTTTTTATCTATGTATCTTTCTATCTATCTATCTATCTATCTATCTATCTATCTATCTATCCATCATCTATCTATCTGTCTGTCTGTCTGTCTATCTATCTGTCTGTCTGTATGTCTATCTGTCGGTATGTCTATCTATCCATTATCTATCTATCTATCTATCTATCTATCTATCTATCTATCTATCTATCTATCTATATGTCTATCTATCTATCTATCTATCTATCTATCCATTATCCATCTATCTATCCATTATCTATCTATCTATCTATCTATCTATCTATCTGTCTGTCTGTCTGTCTGTCTGTCTGTCTTTCTATCTATCTATCTGTCTATCTATCTATCTGTCTGTATGTCTATCTGTCGGTATGTCTGTCTATCTATTATCTATCTATCTATCTATATATATGTCTATCTATCTATCCATTATCTATCTATCTATCTATATATCCATTATCAATCTATCTATCTATCTATCTATCCAATATCTATCTATCTATCTATCTATCTATCTATCTATCTATCTGTCTGTCTATCTATCTCTCTGTATGTCTGTCTGTCTGTCTGTCTATCTATATGTCTATCTATCTATCTATCTATCTATCTATCCATTATCTATCTATCTATCTATCTATCTATCTATCTATCTATCTATCTATCTGTCTGTCTGTCTATCTATATGTCTATCTATCTATCTATCTATCTATCTATCTATCTATCCATTATCTATCTATCTATCTATCTATCTATCTATCTATCTATCTATCTGTCTGTCTGTCTGTCTGTCTGTCTGTCTGTCTGTCTGTCTGCCTGTCTGCCTATCTATCTATCTATCTATCTATCTATCTATCTATCTATCTATCTATCTATCTATCTATCTATCTATCTATCCATCCATCCATCCATCCATCCATCCATCCATCCATCTATCTATCTATCTATCTATCTATCTATCTATCTATCTATCTATCTATCTATCTATCCATCTATCTATCTATCTATCTATGCAACCTACTGTGTGTTCTTTAAAATGGTCTTCCTACAGGCACTGCATCAAGTAACCAAATACAGATCGGTCTGATATCTCTCTTTCCTAAAAAAAAAGAAACAAACTGCTTACAAACAAATGTAAATGATATATTGCTTTTGCTTTAACAGACCTGTTTATCTCTCCCATTCCCTCCTTCTTGGATGTCACAGAATTTACAATTTTTCCAATACTTAAACTGGAAATTGTTGAAAAAACAAACACAAGTGCATTCGACATGTATTAGAGTCAAGCACAACCCAGAGAAAGTAAGCTCGGTGGTGCTGTCCCTTTAACTCAATCCATTTGTGTTTAATAAAAAGTGTACATTAAATGTT
This sequence comes from Pelodytes ibericus, assembly GCA_036172795.1. Classification (NCBI taxonomy): domain Eukaryota; kingdom Metazoa; phylum Chordata; class Amphibia; order Anura; family Pelodytidae; genus Pelodytes; species Pelodytes ibericus. The sequence continues at coordinate 11,327,752 of CM069865.1, forward strand.
ATGGCTTCTAACAGTTTGCTGACGAACAGTGTGGCATATTAATGTGTTCGGAAAGTGTTACCCATCGCCAGCTTCGGGCCAGGGAATTTCACTGCTCTGAAAAGCAGTAACTCTGTGTTAAAACTGCCTAGGAACATGGATGCACTTGTCCTATCATCAATCATGTACCCAAGCACCATTACCCAATCATATGTGAATGTATACCCAGCCATCCTGGATAGAAAGAGCACATGAATCTTTACCACGAGACATCTGGGAGTTTACACACAACTTAAAATCAACCATTTATTTTTTTATTTACCAATGAATCTGACCTTTGAAGTGAATGATCTCAATGTAATAAAAATGTGAGATGATTCGGTCATACTGATATTCCAGCAAATCTCCTGGGAGGGCTCCGCGAAGAAATAATCAACCATAAATCAAAGATCAGTCTTTCCGTCTGTAAGCCGGCTTCTGACAATAAAATGCCTGATCAGATTTATCCGGTAAAACGTCACAGCATTTCTTTTTATTTTATATTTTGCTCTATGGGAAGAATTAGCAGCTAAAACTCTGACTGACACCCTTCCTTTCCCACCTCGTTTCCTCCCCCACCTTCCCCCTGAGCATTTCGTCCTTACCCGCACCCTTTGTCCCAGCTCGTGTAAGAATTCCAAGGTTTTGCTTAACCTCTGTCCCATACTTAGTATTTGTCTGCCAGATATTTGATTCTATTCTTGACTCCGACCCTATTCGCATTCCTCTCATGTTGATGGAACCGTGGCTACTCTCTCTACTGCATTTGGATTTCTCTCTTAACTTTCGTGTCCTGTTTGACCTTGACATTGCAGGACTCTACACAATACACAGATTGTACCTTACATATTCCACACTTGCATTTTTCACACTGGTGCGTAGCTTTTTAATACGACTACACTGTTTGAAAATGTATCACATTGCCACTCAGTCTGTCTTCGAAATTGGCTTCTATTGTTGCAGTCTACAAAAATGCTTTCCACACTCATAAAAAAAGAAATTGCAGGTAGAATTTTTTTCTTTTCGATTAATTTATTAATAAAAATGTTTATTGAAGGGCATATTGTCACACAGTGACCCCCCCACAGAGAAACGCATAGTTCCTGCCCATGTATAAGATGCACAGCTACCCCCTGGGGTGAGCACCAACCATGTTGATGGTGGACATCTACTGGACTTTGTAACCTTCACTGACCTTGCCACGTACATGATTGCCCTGGTATAGTCACTTGCAGAGACACCCAACACAGACGTTTATTCTCTGAAGTTCTAGATAATATATCAAGGATTCCGACACATCTCAAGGGTTCTCTGCTCAATCTTAAGTCATACAGCTTGCATAATTTGTCCACACTTTTCTGAGATATGAGTCCACACCCGATGCAGATGAATTTGAGGATTGGTCTGCCATCAGGGAGACCGATCATCCTAGCGCTTTATTCATAAACGAGAGAATTACTGGGAAATGTGAATGAAAATTCAAACTTACGGCCATAGTAACTAAATGGGACAATTTTTCCAGCTTGGCTACTATGGCTTTAAGTTTAAAATGTCCTTCTCGGTTCCCTGCAATTTTTTTCCCCATAAATAAACCCCTTAGTGTCAGAGGGACGTACAAAAAATAGCATGTGGTTTGGTACAGAATATATATGCAAGGTATGAATTCTCATGCTCTTACTATATCATATGGTATGTTAGAGTATTAGCAAATATACACCAACGCTGGGTCACTGCTTGTCCATGCCCCTGGCGCATTCTGGGTAGGGAGGGGGCAGATATTGGCAGGTACTTAAAGGGGAAATTAAAATTGTTCATGTAAGAGCAGTACAATGTATTATCAGGAAATATATTCCTGCTATCTGTAAAAATACAATGAATAGATATACATATATTAGCATTATAATAGTGTGCTCTTTAAAATGCAATATACGTTGAATACCAACCTTATTAGGACGCATTTACACATGAAGGCCTGTGCACATCATGAATGTAAACAAGGGGCGTGGCCAAATAAAATATATATATATAAAATTCTGATTTACAAAGATAATTAAGGCAACAAAAGAAAGACATAAGCTTATATATACATATAAACAAATCCAAAAGGAATGCACTCACCAAAACTATCATACATTATAAGGGCGCTGCTGAGACCAAATAGTTATAGAAAATCCAAAGAGCACTAACCTTCAAAGCAGGTAGGAAAAAAAACTCTTAAAGCTATAGGTTTCATTAAAGCTGCTTAAAAAAAAAACACCTGTCTTTCTAAGATAACAAAATTGGAGATTTGGTTACATATATGGCCATATTATGCTAAGCCCACCACTGCGTCAAAGTACTCCAATATTGGTGGGTCCTAACACTAAATACTGTTTCTTATGGGGCTTAATCTCTTCATGTGTATTGCTTACCAGGGACCAAAAATTATTTTCTATTGTATAATACAGAGACACTCCGGGAATTTTTCGGGCTGGACACCACTTAATGAGCACCTGTGATGGGGAGGGGTGCGCCATAATATATATATATATATATATATATATATATATATATATATATACAGTTTGCATGAGAAAGCAAAATGAGAAAGAGAGAATTTACAGTTAATCACAGTAAATAACAAAAAATCCCCGAAAAAGGTCTTGTCCACCTTGTGTTAGTAAACAGTACAGCGGTGATAGCAGGAATCAGAACCCACCATGTTATTCCATGTGCTTTATTAATTATAGCAAAGGCAGTAAAAATAAATAAAGGTATGATGTGAGGTCTGAGAGATACTGACATGTTCACTGTTCAGCCAACAGAGAACAAAGGGTAAACAATATGATAAAGGGAATCCAAGAATTGAATTATGAAGTGTGGCAGCCAAACTCAGTTTATTTACTCTGTATAACAGGTGCCGGAGAGATGATCTTATTACAATATACAAGTATAGTCAGGACAAGGAGAGAACCTCTTAAGGGAACTGTTCATCCCATGGATCGAGCAAATAACAAGAGGCCAGTGTTTAATCTTCTGGCTTCAGCAAAGAGAGCTGCTATTAGTGGGACTTATTATTATTTATAAAGTACAAGCTTATTCTGAATGATGGGCTATAACTGACAGGCAAGGAATGGCGCATACAACAGAGAGTGATAAATGCCCTTTTCCTATGAGCTTCTTGTTAATACAACATAGAGGCACATTGATTTGAGAAATGCGATAGGACAGCCATCTTGAATATTAAAGGTTCCATAAAAGCAAAATAATAATAAGAATGTCCGCTGCTTTGTTACTTTTATCCTAAATCGTGCTTCTGAATTGAGGATGGATCTGGACCATATTGGCGGTACCTTAATGTTGAGCTGTCTAGGCAGCCCCGATGTGTCTCCAAATTCGGAAATCATAGCCAATTTTACAGCGATAATATCCAAAATGGAATGCAGCCAAAACTTCACTGAACCAAAAAGACAGCTTAAAAATCCACATTATATCCTATCTGAGCATCAACAAAGAAAAACTAGACCCAAATCATCAAAATATAACCGAATCAAAACCGAAAGAAAAATCTGAAATGCACATATTTGCAACAAAATTATAATTTTGGAAGGTTGAAAGCTACACACCATCATTAACTGACAAGAACAGGGTTGTGAGATGCCCCATACAACATGAACACAGAATAATACAATGCCAAACGGAAGAATTTGAATTTCAGCTTCATCATTTGTGTGAGTAGCAAAATGTGTTCAATGTGTTCAATACAAAAGGGCAAACACGCAAAAAAGTTAACTTTTAGGAAAAATACAGCATTAGGTAAGGAATTGTCCAACTGTTACCATAAGGTAATTGAGGCCACAGACAGAAAAGCCAACCAGAAGATGAGAAATACCCTCTGGAATGGGATAACCAAGCATGGCAAAACAGTCTGAATGCATGAGAGATCAATTGCTATTGTCAAGAAAAGGTAAGGAACATCACGATAATCACACATGATAGGCCACCTAACAGATTACTCTCCATACATAACTCACATACCTGTAGTTTATATTATACATTTGTTACCTGAGTAAACACAACTTGTCTGAGAAAGTTACATATCTGCATGATGACACACATGCCTTGCTGTTATATTACAGGTACTCAGATATCAGGAGACAGGTGCTGAAGTAGATAAAAAGGCAAGTCCAACATGTGTGGCACAGCAACACCCATCCAACCTCAATGAGTATGAGCTGGAGCTCTGCAACTACAGGACTCCAGCAACAGGGCAGTACATAGGCCCCAGTATATACACAAAATATTTTATGAAATGCACCATGTAGAGGTAAAAATAAACATAGTGTGTGAGAAATTTCCTTGTGTGCAAACTGAGGGCATATATTGCACTCTGCAGAAGTATATATGAAGGCAGTGTGTGAGATATAACCTTGTGTACTTTTTTTTTTTTTGCACCCAAAATGCACTCATAGGGCTTGCCCAAGCACCCAGGACTTAGCCCAGCACCTAGATTGGACTTAAAGGGCTTGCCCTAGCACCCAGGACTTACCCCAACCCTAAGATTGCACTCACATGACTTACTCCAGCACCCATATTGCACTGACAAGACTTGACCCAGCACACAGGACTTGTAGTCTCTGTCACTCCCCACCCTCCTCCTGGAACTTATGCTGCTGGATTAAATAAAGCGACCACAGCTGAACTGCTTAAAGAGGCGATGGCTACCAAATTTCTTTCTTGAAGTGCCCCCAGGCGCAGATGGCCTACCTCCTTTGTTCAGGGCCCATTATGATACCTGTATGCTCACATTGAAAATATAGTTATCATGAGGGATACATTTATTGTTACTTTGCTGGAAGAGGGACAAATACTGCGGCAGGGGTGTCCAAGGAGGTAGTGTCAGATGGACTGCTTTTGACCCACGGCCCACATTTGGGACACCGCTGGATAATGGTGTCCCTAAACCCACAGAGTTCTTCCAGTACAATGTAGATCAAAGGAAGTCACACTTGCCGTGTTACCTGGCTAGCGTTTTAAAGACAGGGCCTTATTCAGAGCTGGTCAGAGAAATGTATGGACTCAGAACCAGGGATGGGCCAACCTGGGAGGCAGTAGCTGAGGTAGCTATCACCCCCACAGGCTGATCCTTGGGGAGCAAATATTGGACGGCTACATGCAGGGGCAGCGATGCCAGTAGCCGTACTGAATGGATTATGCCTATGTCCGATCCTCAGGAACCCAGTCCTAGATGGCTGGGATATCCTGCGGTGACATACTTCCGCTTAGGTGGTTCTTGTTTTTCATGATTGGTTAAGAGTTAAATGTTGACAAATAAAACTGTTAGAGTATTTTATTCAATAAATACCGTGGCCTTTCAAGCCAGTTCAGCATCTGTGTTTTCCTATGGGGAGGGTGCATTTGTGTTATTTGCCATAAATTAATGTTTAAACTGTGTAGACTAGGGCTTGTTTAATGCATTGGTTTGTTCTCCCTCATTGGAAATGCTGATTTATAGATCATTAAAGTTATTAAAGACAAGCAAGATGGCAGATATAAACTCCAAATGGGTTCTGCCTGTTTGCTGATAATTCGGGATGCTGTGCTCTCTCAGAATAAGCCCGATTGATATTTCGTAACCGGCTACTTTGATTGCTGAACATCATCTCACAATGGAGCCCTGATTACTCTGACAATTCCTCCATGCACAGCCACGCAGGCTGGGAATATCTCCGATATAGCATATGGTTCCATCAGGTGATACACCGAGAATAAAATGCTGAGCATCAAGCCCTGTGCGGGATTTTTTTTTTTTTTTACAGAACTTCCCAAGTATTAATGAATCCTTGTGACAAAGAGGCGAGCACTGCAATGTTTTAACTGTGGCAGAGTGCAACTCCCATACTACTCAGAAAAGAACTCCTGACATCTCACCAACTGCAGAGAGTATGAAGAACAACAATTATCTATACGTTATGTCAGTAGAATTGTAAGCTAATGAATAAATTCTGACCGTAGACTTGCGTTGATTGGGAAGCAATATAACTATTACTTCACAAGGGGGCGGAGTTATGATCCTGTTTGATCAGGTCAATCTCTCTATGTGTTGTACACAGCCCCTTAGTCCTGCCCACTATGATACACAGGAGCAAGTGAGATAGCAGGGGAGTATCTTATGACATCTTCATGCATTCTCTACCCACCCTTGTAAAGTGAGGATGTTGGAGAATGTTGCATCATGGGTAATATTCGCAAAATAGATGCTGGAGATAGACACCTAATTTTATTTTTACTTTTATATGCAATTATTTCAAACGTAGAAAAAAATCAGTAACATATGTCTTATATATGGGTTTGTTTTAAACGCACAGGTAATCTAGTTACATCTACAAGTGGTAGTGTCCCTTTCAGTCCAAAGTAGCTGAGTTCGAAACATTCCATTCAGCTGCATTGGGGAATTTTTCCAGCTCGGCTACATTGGTCTAAAGTTTGAAATTCCCCTCTCTGTTCCCTGCAATTCTCTTCTTTATTGAGTAGATCGTTTTAGTTTCTGTTGAAATTGAAAGGGGGGGGTTAAGCATTATTTTAATATATTTCACACCCATTACACAGTGAAAGCCGGTCTTTGTGAGAACAAAAGACAAGACTTTTGAAAGCTTAGGACAATCTTCTGAAAGGATTGCTTCTCTATCTCTTCATGAATGGATCTTTTTAGGCAAGCAGCTATGGGAGGATGATAATATAGCTCTGCTTGGAGTGTCCTGTGGTGTCATTTATTCTGATTTATGCCTCGTACGGTATCAGGAACACGATCGCATTGTTAATACTCGTCAGAATAAGTAAAATCATTGCATTAAAAAAAAAAAATCAACGCGTTTCGAAAACAAACAGCAAAATGTCCCAAATAATAGATACAAACTTACAATCGCGTTGAATAAACATATGTTTTAGTATTATCTTTGTTTAAAAAAAAAATAACTGTTTAAAAAAAATAAGTCTTATTTTTGAGCTGGGACATGTTATGTATAAGAGCAAAACTTTTTTTTATAAACTTCAAAAAGTGGAACAATCAGCATGAATATTTTATTTCTTTCCATGGTGACTGGTTAAACTTTTAAAACATATTGTACCATTTCAGGAGTGCTGTTGTCTCTTCTACAGAGTGCTTCTAGTCCTTCCTATTATGAGGGGGGGGAGGCAAAGAACGTTTCAAAGTTTAAACATAGCATTCAGCCCTAGAAATGCCATATCATTTTCCCACCTTAAAGGGACTGTATCTCATAAACATTTTTTTCACTGAGCTTATAGAGGATAAAAAAAATATTGAAAATGATCTGTACATTGCATTGGAAAAATTGCAAGAAAATACCTATATTAGAAGAAAAGTGTGCTTTAAAGGTGTCTGTGGAGTCTTTTGCTGATGACATCACCTGTGCCTCGATATGCAAATGGACTGCTTTTCAATGGGAAATGTGTAATTTGCATACCGTGCCACAGGTGATGTCATAAGCAGGAGACTGCCACAGACACATTTAAACCACTTTTTTTCTGCTAATTTAGGCGTTTGCTTGCAGTTTTGCTAATACAATGTAGAGATAATTTTCAATCATTTTTTATTCTCAACATTTATAGTAAAGCAATGTTTAGGTGATACTGCCCCTTTAAAATGATGCCGTAATTTATGGCCAACTATGGGGCAATGTTTCTAAAGGTAGAGCAATGATGGAGACCAGTGGTCTGAATGACGTTTTACACATATAATCACCTACGTCCCTTTTTAAGAGATACTACTGGGATTTTATTATCCTATCGCCACAGTCTAAAATTATTGTAAAACTGTATTTTCTCCAAACATTATGTCATTTTTTTTTTTTAATGATAAAGAATACATCATTCATGATCTTGTAGGTTAGCTTTTGTTTAAATCTCCTTTATTCTTGCTTACAAACAGGATCGAGAACACATTTTCTGTCTTTCATTGTTCTAAAGGTTATAAGATCTCAATGAGTCAGAGAACAATGAGTCATCAAAGGGGTTTTGATAGCAATAAATAAGAAGAAGGACATGGTTTGAATGGCTTTTGCAATGAAACTCATATTTGTGAAGTTGGGAAATGTGACCTCCATATTGCTTCTCTACACTGTGTCTGACTACTTGAATAGGATAATAATAAAGTTCTGTTGGTTTAACACATTATGTGAGTACCCTGTCGTAAGCTGTGTTCTTATAAATGTTGGCTATAATCTTATTAATAATGTTAAGGCTTACCGAAACGCAAATATCAACATTAACCTTACCGCTGATACATGTATTAACACTAATATTATGATAAGCACTAAAAACTAATGCCTTAAATTAAATGTAATTCGTGTTTTACTTAGATTTCCCTCCGAGATTGGACTGCAATCTGTATATGACCAAATACGCAGTTAGAAAAATCAACCTAATTGGTCGTCGATAGATGGGGCAACCCCGCCCACTGAACCTCAAAAGTACTTGTTCTAAGCCCTTGCCCAGTCTACTTGTCTTCCTGCGAGAAAGTGTATCATCTTTCGATCACCTATGCCAAACTACATAAGTCCAGACCCTAAAAACCCTCATTGGTTATCTCCGCAAAGTAAAGAAATTCCACTAACAAACAAGATGTTGAATAAAATACTTTTTCATCTATTTGATTGGAAAATTTACACTTCAGAGAAAATCCTGGTGCATTTCAACAGCCTCCTGAAGCAGCCTCTCACCCCTCACTCGCATTCGCCGTCTTGTTTAATATTTAGCAAGTACGTTAATACCTTTATCTTGTGATCTGGAGAGATAATATCCTTTACCCCCCCCCCCCCCCCCCCCACCATATGCTCTTTCTTCACAACTGTTGTTGTTAATGCTACAAATCTTTCACTTTTTGCTGTCAGAGTCCAGGATCTTGCCCTAAAGTTTTCCGTTTAGGCTCCTGCAGAGTCTAATTAGTCATGCATCCTAAGGGAAGTTGGGTTTGTTTGTGCCAAATGCTCAGCTTCAGGCAGGGAATTTTGGATCTGGATTTCTCTTACATGTGAAGGCTGCATACCTAATGCTGTGCCTTCAATACATTTCGCTCTCCTATATTTTTTTTTCTCGCCCTGAATATTTCAGTATTGCTCCCAGATATACAGTTTGGTTCCATGTTTAAATCATCAGTATAATTAATTCTTCAAGGTTTGAAGACAAACTGGGCATTTTAGATTCTTTTTATTTTTTTATTTTCTCCTCGTATTTTTTTTTGCATTTTCAATATTTTATGGTCCTTTTGTATAAAGATGTTAAATATCGTGAGGGTGGAGGAAGGGAAAAAAATATATATATATTTTAATGTTACTGCTCCATGAAAGCAGATCTTTGTGAGTGTCAAAAGCCAGGATTATTAAGTTTATTAAAAAGAACCCTGTGAATAAAGAAAGTTAAACACCACTGTCAGATCTTATTGGCATAACACTGATGGTAGGCACTTGTGCTGTCAACTTAATATCATACAAATTTTTTACAATAAAAAAAAAATAATAACATAAGTGAGAAAGCTGAAAGATTGTAGCCTGTATTTATATAAGTTATAGAATAAATTAAAATGTCTCCTTCGAACTTAAAGGTGGAAAAGATAATTACAAGATTTTGCTGACATTTGCCTACATTTTTTTTGTAAAAAAAAAAATGTACAAAAAAATATATATAAATGTTTCTATTTCCCAGTTCTTTTGTCTGTGAAAAAAAAAAAAAACATGTTTTCATTGTGAATAAATATTCGATAATTATTGTTTTAGGTTTTACAATATAACTAAACATTTTCACTTTTCAGTGTTCATAATGCTTTTCAAATCTCTAAAAAATATATTAATAAGAAAAAATGTACCCAGAAAACTACATTGAGATATTCTCTTTTTTTTTTATTGCTTCCCAGAGATGGAACCAGCATCCAAACAATGAAGGATTTCAATTGAAAATGTGAATTGTTTTATAATTTTTTAATGGTAGAGAAGTTCATCCAATGCACAATAACTCAATGAAAGTTGTGGGATCTCAGGATTCATGGTTAAGTTACATTTTTTGTTGGCAAAGCATCATTAAAAATAAACTGGATTTTTATTCGAGATGAGATGGCTAATATAAACAAAATATTACATTTAAGACATATATAAACAGGGAGGATTAGCATTCAAGGATCGATTCCACCACCTGTCGGGTGAGTGGGCAGACGCACTATCCACTTCCTTCAACAGGAAACCAGGGATCAGAAAGAGGTAAGTACATTTTATTTTAACGGAACTATTAATTTGCTAGTCGCTAGGCATATGTTAGAAGTTTATTGAAATTGTACTTTCTCATGTTATAAACTACAGAGTCTCTTTAACCTCTTTCTGAACGGACTATATGTCAAATTTTTTTTTTTTACCATGCTGGACAATGGCTGTTTTAACATTTCCGCAGTGTTTGTGATTAGCTGTAATATTCCTCTTTCTCATTTACTGTACCCACACAAATTATTTTTAAGGATAAGGAGGGCTTTCTTTTGATACCATTATTTTGGCCATATAATTTATTGTAACAAACATTATGGTAAAATATGGCGGAAAATTATTGTGCTTATTTTACACACTTTGTACTTCAGGTATGAATTTACAAGAGTTAGCTTTGTGTTACCAACAACACCCAAGTATATGATCAGCAACTTTGAGTATAGTGACATCGCACGTGACAGCCAATGATAGCAAATTAATGTATATACCTGTCAAACCCAGCTATCATAGGGCAGGGAAAGTCTAACAATAGTACCCCCAGTTTCCCAATTAACTCCCCCTTCCCCCCATGCACCCCTAAATATTTTTGGGAATGTTAGGGTTAATGTTTTAAGGTTAGTGTTTTAAAATTCAGGTTTTATTTTAAAAAAAATAGGTCTGCGCGGACCTAAGACAACATTTTCTGGAGTGACTTGATTTTGAGGCACTCAGTCATGTCAGACCCCTTGCTATCACGGTATGCCAGTGGGCATACCACCATTGGCTCTGCCAGGCACATCTATTGCATAATGTGCCATGGATGACCATCAGTGACTTGTTTGGCTCGTCCATTTTCAAGAAAAGGGTTAAAGCCCTCTGACTACTCAAATGAGTGTGTTAGGCACCGAAAGAAAATGAAAACACAAAACACTAGTTTGTCGGGCCTCTGAAGGCCAAAGGCCTAAAAATGGAAAAACAAACAGACAATTCCACCCGGGAACAAAACTTTAGACTTCTCCTCACCGCACAACTTTTAAATAAATTCTACTGTTATCACCAAGACCCAAGAGGACATCTACAAATACATATCCTAAACAGTGCCCCTTTAAACATGGTCCTTTATTTAAGTGTCGACAAGCAATTCAGAATTTAAACAGTAACAGCAAAAAGACCCATTCTTTAAAGGTTTTTAAAAAAATCTCTACAAAGACATCACACAATCTGAATATGAATGTCATCATAAAAGAATATGACAAATTAAAAAAATCCCCAATCCCCAGGGGAGCACAGTACGGGAGAGACAGAAACACATTGGTATCTGGGGGGGGACCCCATTCAGAAAGTGTGTGAAATCCACTGGTTTGTGTCTTCTCAGACATGGTCTCACTGTATTATTCCCCACTCAGCTTTATTTTTCATTCATGAATACAAAGCACATTTTTTTTTTATTACCCTGGAGGAATGTAAATCATTCTGTTTCCATGTCGACAAACATACGTGCACAAAGTAACTGCTCTAGGGCTCTGTGTATGTAAGGTGTACCCCCTCCCTCGCACAGGAAGGTCCATGGATGAGAGATGTCTGCCTAACATACATGGAACTCTCTAATTAATATATTAAGCTGTGCGTCTGAATTCAAGTTTTCTCTTTGTTTGTTTTTTTTTTTTACATTTTACCATAAGTTATTCTCGAGCTAGCCTCTCCAGGATGACAATAAAAGTAATATATAAGAAAAATGGGGGGGAGGGTGGTGTACCATTTTACTTATATAAATAACAATGAAGCAGGTTAGTCCAGTAATAGGGCCTCCATCCTGATTATTTCAATGGATAAAGAAACAAAGAAACCGCCACTTTGTTGCTTTCTGTGTTTAGTTATCCAATTTAACTTATTTACTGATTGCATTTTGGTGACATTAGATGATCAGTGAATCATTGCACTGGAGTTATGCTCCAGTATAAAAAAACTAAACACATTGACAGATTCTTGAAGAGAATATTACACCAGCACCCCCAGATGGAAACATCAGGAGAAGGTTTTTGCACAATGGTAGACATTAACTGGACTTTCTGATGGACAATTTCACTTTTGTGGCACTTCCCAAAACTTGCCACAGACACTTTGCCTAATTTTGGGGTTTGGTCACATGGGCAGTTTTTGATGGTATTTCCTCCATGTCAGAAGTAGCTTTTAACATATGCCATAAGCAGAATATTTTTATATGGATAGTATATATTAGCCAGCATGTTATGTTTTTTAATGTTAGTATTCCAGTCCTGACTAGTATTTTAGCCCTGTCTAGTATTTCAGCCCTGTCTTATTGTTCCAGCCCTGTCATAGTGTCATTCCTTTCTAAGAGTCCTGTTTAGTTTTGTCCTGTCTTAGAATCCAATTTATCTCTGTAAATCTTTAGTTTCTGTCATGGTTAGGGACTTGCTCTAATCTATCCTTAGCCCAGTGCTCTGTATTCAGTTCTGTTCTGCCTCAGATGTTTTCTGCTTTTGCTCTGCTTGGTCTGTCTCTAGAATTTTTCTTTCCAAGCCTGCAACATCCTGTTTTTCTATTGAGTTTTGATCCATGCCTGCTCCAGGGTGTCTGCAAGTTTCTCTAGTCCTAGCCATGATATACTGGATACAGCTGCTGCATCCACAGGGTCTCAGGATGTGGCTGCACAAACCTGGAGTCCCAAGCTACTGGACAAGTACAGTTACCCAGCACCAGGCTCTGTGTCTCCAAACCTGCAACATAGCACCTGTACTCAGGTGCTCAGACAGAGTATCATGCCACCTGGCCCCCGCCTGTTAGAGGTTGCTACATCTAAAAAAAAAAAACTGCATTAAAATTGTACTGAAATGCATGATTGATATGGAGCAACAGGGTAGAGATCAGGAGGGTGGTGATTGGAATATTGTTTTTGTGATCTTTAATAAAGCCAGTTCAAAATCAAATTACATTTAGGCCATGGTGCAAAATGCAGAAATAATTCTATGTGGGTCAGTTCTGGAAATTGACAAATCTTTTAGTATTTGGGGTTCAACTAGTGGGTTAACTTTGAACACTAAATATATACAAATGCGTTGGGTAGAGTTTTCTCCATAACTTTTTTTCATCAGTCATTCGCCTAGAATGCAGAATTAAAATAAATGAAATAAAAAATTAACAGTTCGTGATCAGACCCTAAGTGAACCTTTTGATTCACAAACTGCCATGGAGGAATTATCCCAACAGATCAATCTATGGTTATTGATGCCTTTGCCTCTGTGTATATATATAAAACTCACCTTTTGAGAAGTGAAAGGGCTGGGTATGAAAAATAGGGAATAGGTACAGAATTGGAAGGGATGTCCAGTAAGGATGATAAACTCCACTTATTTATGTCCTTAAAAATTATTTTTTGCGAAAGGATATTTATTTTTTTGCGGGGGGGGGGGGGGGGTATGGGCTTGAGATTGGTAAATTCCACATGTTCAACTTAATTGTTTGAACACAATAGTAACCAAAACATCTCAACGTCTTAGTTTAAATATAGATTTTACAGCCTTTATCAGATTATGTAAAATAAGGGCGAAAGGAAGAGAGCAATATGTCATGGAATTAATGAAGCAGAGCAAAAAGCCTGCTTTTGGTGAATTGAAAGTGCCTCTGATCAGATATCAAATCATTTGAAGCATCAAAGAAAATAAGTTAAGAAAGAGACTTGTCTGTGAAATAGCTTCTGTGGAAACAGTATTTTATCTAACCCTAACTAACCTTAAACTCTCCAAATATGCAGTGAAACAGAGGAAACTTTCCTAGCGGGAGACAACTCAGCCAAATTTGGACTCAACGCTCAAGATTTCCGAGAATGGAAATGACACAGCCACAACCAACGATCAGCCCTGTGGCACGCATGGAGTTAAAACCAAATAGGAAACGATGATATAATAGAATGGAGAGGAGCACATATTTGGGGATGTGTTCTAATATGTTGCTGACGTTCTTTTCATAAAGAAATCAAAGAGCAGAAATATCAGCCATCAAAGTGATTCATCACCCTGTATTATTTCCAAAGCAAAAATTATTATGGGTTCTAGAAATATAACAAAGGGGGAGGCAGCTCTGGCGGTTAAACGAAATGCTGTTATATAAGCAAGAGAAAGAATTGCAAAGATAATTTAGCTGAATGTATGCAGCAATTTAAAGGGGAATATTGATAGTTAGTAAATGTATTATTAGAAATTCATTTAAATAGAGCCATGTTTTATTGTACTGAATTTAAATTTAATACCTTACACAGAAGTCTCGGGTCATATGCACTGATCAGCCATAACATTATGACCACCTGCCTAATATTGCGTAGCTCCCTTTTTGACACCAAAACAACCCTGACCCTAGTTTTAGGGCCAACTTCGGCAGGGATTGATCCTTTAGGAGTAAGCGAAATCTCCGACCCCGCTAACCTATAAATATATATATCACCTTCAGTTATTCATTTAATTTAACAAAAAATAAAAGCATGAAGTTTCCATTTATGGAAGGCCCGTGTAGTCTTCTGCATTCCTATTTTTTTTTTTAAATACAGAACAATTTTTAAACAGGTTTTTTTTTTAACCTGTTTAAAAAAAAATCCAGGAAGATTAGAGCATCATGCATACACTAGGATTAATAAATGTTCTCCTCTTTCTCAATGCGAGCGCTCTTGACCACTAAACCCTTGTAAGCCACGTTTGGAGCTATTTGGCTTTTTTTCCCCAAAGCAACCTAGAGAAGTTGACATGATGGATTCATTATTAGATGCAATGTCTTGCTTCTGATCAATAAAGCATGCAATATAATTATGTGAATATTGCTTGGTGTAAATATTGTCAGGTAGAAACTCGCAGCAGAACACTTGTGCTAATTTAAGCTTCCCGTGGCTACGTTCTGCCAAGTGAAGACCCGTTACAGTCTAATGTACATATAAACGCCCTGCTATTGTACTAAATGACGTTGAAATGGATGACAGATTTTGGACACTGTGTAATGTGTCTTCTGCGATACGCAATCATTCTGGGTGTCATTTGCTGGAGTGCTGGAATATTTTTTTTAGCTGACACTGCTAGATACTAAGCAAAAAGCATTACAAAACAAGGGATAATTTAATAAAATTCATGAATTTCTTGACATTATGGAAAATGAGACTTGTAGTGACTCATGAAAACAGGGACTAAACCCTGAAATTAAGAATTGAGCAAAAAATAAATAAATCCCAGTATAGTAAAAGCATTATTACATCTATTATTAAGGAAGTATTATATGAAATGATGTTTTAAGTGAGGCAGAAAACCGCTATTTGAATTTGATTATCCAATTGTGCACCATTCAAAAGTTATTTAGTTCAGGGCTTCAAAAGACCAGGGAACTACTATTTCATGGAGCAAGGCTCTGTGGCTATAGTAAGGACATGTCTGTCAACAGAATCTTTCTGTCATTTGAGTGTGAACATGAATTACCCACAAATTAAAATGGGTAGTAGGTGATCATCGCCTGAGTACAAAGATGCCAACAAAGCCTACAAAAGGGCAATTCAAATGGCTAAGTTGGAAAATGAGAAAAGGATTGCTAAGGAGAGTAAAATTAACCTCAAAAAGTTTTATAAGTATAGAAATGGAAAAAAAGATAAAGGCAGAAAATGTAGGGCCCTTGTTATCCCAAATGGGAAATTTGGTTAGTGAGGACAGAGACAAAGCAGACATTTTTATTAATTGTTTTAAATTCTGTTTAAACTAAGGAAGAACCGTCGGATGAGTCCCCGCTACCGGAAGTTACGGAACAGTCCCCGGAAACATGGGATTGGGTAACACAGAAAAAAGTGCTTAAGCAATTAAACTCTGTTAAGATAGACAAGGCCCTAGGGTCAGGTGGTATACACCCAAGGGTCCTTAGAGAGTTAAGCATAATACTGGACAGACCACTATTTATGATCTTTAGGGATTCTTTCAGTTCAGGTACAGTGCTAACAGACTGGCGAAAGACGAATGTCATTCCAATATTTAAAAAGGGATCAAAATCTCAGACGGGTAATTGTAGACCAGTGAGCTTGACATCTGTAGTGGGGAAATTATTTCTAAAGGTATACACTCAAGAATACATCTTGAAAAAGAATATAATTAGTCAAACAAACTTAATAACATTCTATGAAGCAGTCAGTAAAAATATAGATCTAGGTGTGGCAGTTGTGATCTATTTAGATTTTGCTAAAGCATTTGATACAGTTCCACAAAAAGGTCACTCTACAAATTGAGAGAAATAGGATTGGGGGCAAATGTATGTATTTGGATTGAAAATTGGCTAAAAGATAGAACACAGAGGGTTGTTGTAAATGGAAAATCCTCAAATTGGACCAGGGTATTGAGCAGAGTACCTCAGGGGTCTGTTTTAGGCCCTCTCATTTTTAGTTTGTTTATTAATGATTTCCCAAGATGTGCTGAGAGCCATGTTTCAGTGTTTGCTGATGACACTAAGTTAGGTAAGGTAATACAGACTAATCTTGATGTGTGTTCTTTACAGGAAGATTGTGTCTCTTTTTTCAACCTAAATGATTATGTTACTATGTAATTCAGCCAAAAGACACACACACACACACAAAAAAAAAATCAAAGACAGTTAGGCTAGAATGGTTAATGTATAAAAACATTTATTAAATAATCATGTTAAAAGCCGAGACTAGACCATACACCCAGGTGATAAATGTTTTTATTTACACAGGACACTATAGACCTAACGCGTTTCACACATCTAGGCGAGGCTGAAAAGTGACAGAAATGTACTCAGTGTCCAATCCAAAACTGAGATCCTGCAAAACAACAACGCAACACAAGTTACATTCTTACATTGTGACACACACACAAAAAATTATTCTCCAACATGAATAACATAATGATAAACAGGATAGCACTAATGTATTTCGTTAGAATTATCCCCATTTTGACTTCTGAAGAACCTCTCTTTTTCCTTCTAGCACTGTCAACCATAATAATAATGCCTATTAGACTTTCAGAACCCCCCCCCAAAAAAAACATTCGAAACTTGTTCCTCTAATCAGAGATATTCAAAACTCTGCATTACTTGTGTTTTTTTGAAGTCTTAGCAAACATAAAAAGCCAGCACCTCTGCGAATTGACTGTTCATTATTCAAGAATGGTAACAATGCGCAATTCAAAACCAAAAGTCATTAAAGCAATTCAGATCTTCCTTGTTTTCCCAAGACTTACATACAATTTAAGCAATAAAATGTCTTAATCTCCCCGGAATGGAATATAGCTGCTCTGTGACAAGGACACCAGATTGACAGAATTTGTAATATTATTTCTGGTTTGTGACACAAGTGTCTGATTTCAAGAGCATGACTTGGATTGACCCAATTGCAAATTAATGAAGGCATTCTACAAAAGTGATCGGCATTGAAAGGCGGAGGATGTTTTATTATTAAAATTCTGATCTCTGTGAAGGTAATATATACATGGAAATGCAGAAATAAAACAGAACGTCCAGCACTGGCTCAATCTGAATTATTTCCTACGTTTTGGAGACCCCTCACTGTGAGTGCGGACCCCAATATGTATTTTGACTACCTGGATTATTGCAAGGGAAAAAAAAAATGTGTTGGGTCATATATGGAAAACAAATTGACTACTTTGGATCTACATTTGATGCCATTTTTCAACTAAAATAAGTCAATGATTTGCCTAGATCCCTATATCCTCGCAATGTATATTTAAGAACCTATAATATTTAACACAAGGTCTGGCAGGTTTAGATATCTCAGTTCTGTAGTCCCTCTACTTAGTTTCTGTTGATAAATCCTATGTAATAAGCAGAAGGTATCCTCAAGCATATGTAACAACTATTCAGCATCTGTTGAACATTCGATTATAAGTACTAGGCCAATTAATATTGCACTGAAGATGCTGAGTATCCAATGGTATAACTGTGAACAAATGGCTACCATAGAATATTAGAACAACTCATTCTTTATTCTAGCAACATAGTCCTTAAAGAGTAAACTCCACAATTTTTTGTTTATGTAGAAAAGGCCATTTCTCTATGTTATGTATCATTTCTGAATGACACATAGCAGCTGCTGCTTGACTGAGATGGTCCAGTGACCACTGGTCGCTCCTAGTGGTGTATCTCTGTGTCAGTCATGTAAGCTCCATGATAATGCAATGCTAATGTGATCAGTCAGGAAGGATGGCAGTGGATCAGGAGTGAATGTGAATCTTCATAACACTTTAGTAGGAAGGAGGCAGACCTACAGTGAGACAGACACAAGATGTTGGCACTGTAGTGGAAGCAGCACAGAACATGCTGAAGATGTATTATTACACCAGGATTAAAGTTAAGAATTAGGGGAAGCCTTTTAAATGCAAATTGTTATTTTTTAGGTTTATTCCCTTTTTAAAATCCAATTTCATTATTTAAATGTATTTATGGTGAGAACAAATACAAACACTCACTGTCCTTGAGGAAATATCCTTAGCATTTGGATGTAGAAAAGCGCATTACATGTCACAAAGGTTTTTGAACAAAACCTAATGCGTTTCGTGCATAGAGCTTAATGGTAGCTGGGTCTAGAAGGTCACTGTATCCTTTCCACTCACATAGCGTCATTGACCTTGTACTTTTTTTTATATTACCGTTATAGATTTTGTTTCCATATTTTTCCTGAAGAATAAAATTATTTCTGCTATTGATAAAACTTCCACCTTGGATCATATTCCGCAACATCAAATACCACATGGACAAACGTACTAAAGGTCAATATCGTATTTCATTAAAATATTCCCATTCTCATCCTTGTCTCTGGACGGGAGTAAGATTCCGCCTCGTCGTTTACTATGATTGATGATTTTCAATTAAGAATTAGATACAAGTGCATTGTAAAAAAAAAATGTACAAAATAAACATTTTTGATTTTAAATAGTGCAGGCCAATTAATTGCTCTCTGCTGACTAATTGTAAATTACCTGGATCATTTTTTCTCTCTCTTTTACGTTAGATTTTATCTTCTTTTAACGTAAATTACCAGAAGTCTAGAAAAAAAAATACTCTGATCTGTGTCTGTAGACCCAGGATGCTGGTATTTAACCAAGAAAGATACTGGTACTTAACAAGGATATTGAAATATTCCCTACATTCTAATAATACACAGAATAGCGTAGTCATTATTCGATAGTGAGCCAAGTAGAGTGAGTATATAGGAGGTGTTTGTAGGCATAACGGTTTTTCTCTGCAACTCTTCTCGTTTTCTCCAATTACAAATATCGATAGCACCTCCAAATACGGATATTAGATCTAAAAATGGATAGCATCTCCAAATATGGGTATTACCTCAAAATATGGATAGAATATCCAAATATGGATAGCACCTCCAAATATGGATAGAATCTCCAAATATGGATAGCACCTCCAAATATGGATAGAATCTCCAAATATGGATATTACATTCAAATGTGGATATATATATATACATATACCTGCATGTGTGTTAATATACTTACTATACTTCGCTCACTATTTGATGAATTACTACACTATACTGTGTTTGTTTGTTATTTCTTTTATATGTACCTTGCACCCTGACTGGAGTTCTTAAGTTGGGCGAACAGTTGATATATTACCTGTATTTACAGCCTCTAAAGTTCTGTTTAATATATTATTATCAACTAAGGCACTAAGATGACACATTTAGCCAGGCTAGGGCTGGCAAAATTTTGCCTGGGCAGAGGGGGGTAACTATTTAGTGGTCTATAGTACAATTTGACCAATCCCTCGGTGATAGACATAAATAAAAATATGCTGACATACAAGAGCTTGCTTAAACTCCTTTGTTGTGATTACATTTACCACTTCCGCTGGAAGGCTATTCCATACATTCACTACCCTCTCAGTAAAGTAATACTTTCATTAGTCCCAGGCCTTATCTTATATCTAGGATAGCCTTGTGTTTATCCCACGCATGCTTAAACTCCTACACTGTGTTTACCTCTACCACTTCCGCTGGAAGGCTATTCCATACATCCACTACCCTCTCAGTAAAGTAATACTTGCTGATATTATTTTTAAATCCTTGCCCCTCTAATTTAAGACTATGTCCTCTAGTTGTGGTAGTTTTTCTTAATTTAAATATACTCTCTTCCTTTACTGTGCTGATTCCCTTTATGTATTTAAATGTTTCTACCATATCTCACCTATTTTACTGGCTTCTATGAAGCTTTGTTACCCCTTAGGGAATTAAATATAGACCATACATTAATGTCATGGGTTATCTGTAGGTCCGCTCGTCACATTAAAACACTAGGTAAAATAAAAAGTATATTTTCTGTTGGTGTCCACAATGGTCTGGCCCCTTTTTATTGGGTTATGTGGATTTCAGATTATAATTGTATCTTAAATACACATTTGTAAAATCACCCCAATTTTAATTCAGCTGCGCATTGATGTTTAATCCCTTTTATCCTTTCTGTTTAACACCAATTTAGACATACAGTATATGCAGATGGAATAACAAGAAGAGCTTATCTTATAGTATGGAGGTAATTCTGTGCAAATAATGGTCTTCCACTTAATTGAATATAGAAAAAGATGAATATATAGAAGTTACAGCAATGTAGTAATGAGGATAATTACACATGGGTGGCACTGTGTAATTGTAAACAAGTGACCTGTGTGATACTATATAGAAGGTCAACCAAAAATATATAAAACAAAGGGAAGCCTCTTTGAGCTTACGTGTCATTTACAGACAAGCATAAAGTTGTACCAATATTTGGTACCTGGCCAGGCTGCTCATTGACTGGCTTCTCTATTTCAGAGCCCCAACATAAGCTTATATTGCTGTACAAACCTACGGAAGGCCATCTTGAGGAGTGGCATGTCGTGTTCCACATCCATGGATGACCTCGCCTACGGCAGCCCGGCTGAAGCCCTTCTAATATTGGGAGGTATGGTAAGGTCTTACGAGCTGAGGAGCCGAACACCGTATGGATAAATAATTAAATATTGTCCAATAAAATCCCAAGTCTTAGAAGACAGGCTGAATGTAAAAAAACAAACATAAACTGGGTTCCCACAGAAAGGAGGAGAGAAGGCTTTTTATATTTTTGGTTCTTGATCTCCTACCATGATGTCCAGCCAATTGTGATCAGGAGGTAATATCTTACAATGTGTCATCGTTTGAAAGGTTACGTGTCTGAGCATTTCTGATCTTTCTAGGGCTTTGTTTTTTTTTATTTTCATGGTCCGTTTCATTAGCATTGTAGTGTCAATCTCAGATGCACATATTATAACAGAAATGATGGGCAAGGTTTATACCCCAACTTATATTAAGCAAGAAAGTCCCATGATACTCTTTCAGTTGTAATCCACCAACATACGGCTTAGCATCAGGAGATCCAAATCTGTATGACAGCCATGGAGAGAGAGACGTCTTCACAGCCCTGGGCTAGTGAAATAGTCCAATATGCTTCTAACGTCATTTCATTTGTTTACTACACTTTAATATACAAAAAAAAAAATATTCCCGGTATGTGATTACCTCTCTGTTAGCTACAGGGGAGATCAAGACTTCACAGCGCTGGAACTGTGTCTACATCACATTGCACCTTTAAGTAATAACACTCCTGGGTGACTCTGTCATAACGGAAAAAAAAAAAATAAGTGTTCCTTAAAACACAGGCCCTCTGGAGAAGGAGAGCTATTTAATCTGCAAGCCCTCTTTGAAGTCGCCTTTTGAAATAATTGTATGTCATGTTAACAGAATTGCCTTAAGAAAAATATGAAAATAGCATGTTTTTAGCTACAAAACCAATATTAATAGCTATAGTTGTGTATACTATATGTCATGCGCTAGCAGAGTAACGCCACAATTATAGAGAAAGGCCTTGGGTGCACCCAACAAAGCCATGACCTTTACATTAATTCATAGAGAAGTCTATATATTGTAGTCACATGTTCTAAAGCGTTGTGGTCCCCCTCAAGAAATTAAGGATGTTCCTGATCTTCCTATTTGGTCTGCTCCACGGCACTTCCTGCTTTTTTATCAGACCTCTTCTCAGCTACTGCTGGTACAGTCTTAACTAAATACAGCCAGTCTATATAGTGAGTTAAGCTAGCTCGGTCTGTGTCTCAGTCAGTTGTAGGCACCAATATTGGTCATGGTGGACTAAACTTTGTGATGAATAATGTAAGAACGTTCTCTGGACCTCGTGTGGACACTCTGCATTCCCTTGATCTCAGTTCCAGTTCTCCGCAACTATGTAGGTATAGGGTACAGCAGCCTCTCTGGCTAGGATTGGTTCAAACCCATCCTCTTCTTTCCCCTTATTCAGGTATGAATATAGCTGATCTCCATGTAGATCTTGGCCACCACAACGCTGACCTCAGATCCTGTTGAGTGCTTGATTTTATATTGCTGAGTGCTGCTGTAGATGATGTATCCAGCAATAAAGCTAGCAGGAGGGGTTCTAGGGTCTTTTTCGGGCCCTAAATGAAATGTTCAGAAGGGGTTTCCTGTTTAAGCTATTTGCCTTCTCTCTATAACTGTGTCCTTAGATACTATGGAGGCCCAAAGCAGACACTTATGGGTTTGTGTTCTAAAGCTAAGCTAATATGTTTTATGTTCAAAAAATTTTTTCTCTTCGCTCCATTTGCAGTGTGCTAAACATTTAACACAGATAGTATATATGAGCAATTTGTGAATAAAAACAGGCATGTTTGTGAATATATATCTTTTTATTAGCACTTGCTAAAAGTGGGTGTAAATTTCACACCCAAAAGAAGAATTATTTTTCACAAATATTTGCAAATGTCTTGTGTGTGGCCAAATATAGTCACAATATTTTACCAGGAAAATGCACAATAAATAAAAATAAACCGAAGAGATGCAAAAACGAGAAAAAAAATCTCAAAATGATACAAATATTGGCAACTTCCTCCTTACTCATGTCTTACCTCCCCTCCACTCCACTCCACTTGTTTAGTACATGACTACCATAGTTCTGTTATATGATGGCATATGAGGACCACAACTAGCCAAGCCCGACCAAAAACCTGCTACATATCAATTTAAATAATATTTTAATAATTCCTACTCTCTGCCCTCCCCTGCCTTTCCAGTCCATGTGTAGACATTTCATCTTTTGCTGAGCATCAATCCAGTCCTGTTCAATGAGGAAGTGAGGGATCTTCGGAGCGACCATAAAAACCAGAGCATGGTCATAACTCAAGAACCGAAGCTGAGTACCCAGAATCTTCATAATATGATGAGTTCGAAATAAAACATCTTGAGCACCATAGGTAACATTGTCGTCATTCACTATCTTTTCATTTATTTTTTAATCAGGATATCAGTAACATTTGAAAGGAATTCATTAATCTGATCTGAAACCAAGATATGTCATGTTATATTTTAACCCACTCCTTTGTGACAGAATTTATTTAAAAAATACATTGTAGCCTAAATATATAAATCCATATTAGCAAGGTAAGTAAAATGTACCCAAGATTTTTTATTTAACATGTATTGATTTTTTATTTAACACTTCATGATTGCTGGCTAGTCTGGTTGCCAACTATCACTCACTATATGACCTGAGTGACACTCAATTTTATGTACATGTCTTGGAGTATAGCCAGTGGGATTTTTTTTTAAATTTATTTTTTAATAAACCTTCAGTTTCTGTCAAAGAAGCAGAATTTATTTTGTGAGCTTTAGTGGATATTTAAACTGTATTTTTTTTTTTACCGTTCTTGTCTGACCTGTTAATTTAAATCATAAAAATATTAGAGAGATGAATTTAAGATACAGTGTCAAATAATCAATCAAGCACAGCTGGGGTATTTTATAGACATTATTTAAACCGTTGCTCGGTTTGTACTTGGGATGTAATTAAGGGTCGATTTGCGAGTGTAAAAAATTCCAACAATCTGATTCATGAAAAAAAAAAAAAATCTTGTCTGTAATGTGCTAGATTTATGTTAAATCTATGAAATTATTATGACTGTCGGATGGTAATTTTTTTTTTCTCATTTTACAGAGAATCAGATACGTCTTTGTGTAATCGTTCCCCAGTGTCAATGAGTCATAATAATTTTACATTGTTCTTTTCTTTCCAGTGTGACATGAAGAGGGTGCTATCGTTCTTTGCAGATATTGTTTTCCTGTGGGTTTTTTCTTTTTTTTTCCCACAGACATTTATACCTTTCCCTGGCATTTTTTTTTTCCTCCCCGGGTTCCGATTTCTCTACACATCGTACTCCCTGATCTCCCCCTGCCCCCCATCTATAATTTTTGCCACGGAAAAAAAAAAATTAAAAAAAATTATTAAATGCAAAATGAACCAATGCACAAACCGAGCAAGCAACCGAGGTGCTTGATCCCAAAGCCTTGATGCTTGAGAAAGGATACAGCTAGAGCAGGTCAATTGTTCAGAGTCTTCCCTTATTCCCCCCCCCCCTCCTCCCGCTTCCCGATACAGTGTTACTTACTGCAGTACTGCTGCATGGATTGGATGACAGAAAGTATTCTATTCAGAGTAAACGCAGACTGGTTTCCCTTACAATTCCCTTCAGTTTCATCTAAATTACAAAGGTATGTTGTCGGAGAAATAATGTGACACTATTCCCACTGTTTTTTTTGCCATACAGAGTGCATTTGCTGTAAGGATGCAGCATCCGAGATGTATTCCTAATGTTTTGGTGTCAATGGCGCAGTTCAAAGAGAGAAAGGCCTGTGATTCTTTGAAGCAAGATTACAAGATGGCTGCTGTCAACATGCTTAATAACTACCAGTCTTTATACAGAAGAGCAAAAGATCATGAGGTGCTTTAATCCACATTACTCTTTAACTTTGGCAGGATGTTAAGCAAGTGTGTTTGTAGCTGGACTAAGAGACGTTCCTGAGGATTTGGGGTAGGATTGCTAGTCTCAGGCAAATCCAGGGAGACTTGGTTCAAAAATTCTGATTGCTGGCTCCTGACTTTTTTGATTAAAATAATGTACCATGTCCCCGGCTCCTAAAAATTATTCGGCTGGCCCTTGGCCTCTGCCTGGCTCCTAAAGTCTATACATATTTGTAAAGCCCTTGGGTAAATTGTAGGGAATCTGTCACCTATATATTTTTTGCTCACACTCTGAATGTGGAGGGTTAGCTGAACTGTAAGCAAATGGATAGCGTGAGAGGACAAAAATGTGTTTAAAATGCATCTCTTGTCTATGACATCGCCAGTGGCTTGATATGCAAATGAGGTGCGTTAAGTGGGGGAATGTGTCATTTGCATGCCAAGCCACAAGCTGATGTCATAAACAGAAGACAGACACTTACATCAGAGCTTTCTCAGAAGCTTGGCATGTGCTTAGAACTGTGTAACACATTGTACAGATATTGTCCACACAGAATAAGCAGTGTTTAGGTGACAGAGCCCCTTTAAGCAATGCTTATATCGACAAATGGTTACGAGGAGGATGATAGTATCTATATTTAGGAAATCTAGGATGAAGGACCAATTCAGATCGGCTCCTTGCTGCAGAAACCAATCAAGAGTGACCAGCACTGCTATCTCAGATTTATTGAAGGAATAATATGTAATGTAATCACATTTCTCATGCGATGTTCGAGTGGGTTGTTTAAAAGTGAAAAAGGGACTGTGTTCTACACATCCATAATGATGAGAATATTATGTATATAAGGGAAGAATAAAGTGATTTTTTTTTTCCCCATGGAAACAAGATGGAGAGAAAAAAAAAAATCGATCTAATAGATTAAGCCATGGTTCATTAGCATAATTATAATGGAGGGTAATGAATGATGACATAATTAGACAAGGCTTTTCCTTAATAAAAGGTGCTTGTAAATGGGAGGGTGGGGGGGAGGATTAATCTTATTGGGGTCAAATGGATTCAGGTCTAAAGACGTTTCACCGGCTGTTGGCGTTAGGAACGAGAACTGAGAGATTAGCGTCTCATGATCTTTAGACGCCCCGTCCTTGATTTCATATTTGATCCTGCGATAATCAGGACATTAGTCGCCCGCACTCAAAGAGTTAATGGCGAGTAGTTACTGTCACAACGTGGCACTAGTGATGCGGAGACACGCAATGTGAGGGACACACACACAGCTGCAATGCTTAATACCATGCCAAACGCACAGATTGAGGGAAGACGGGCTTCAAATGTTTCTGTGTTGCTTTCTGTCTATGACATCACCCTGCGGGGACTGTATGCCAATGACACATTCTCCAGTTGGACATGGTGATGTCATTAACAGGAGACTACACAGAAATGTCTAAAAACACAGTTTTACCTTAATTAACTCATTTCCCACCCAGTTTCGCAATTTATATAAGTGCCTTTGTAAGAATATCTGTGTATAACAAGGTAATGTGTAGTCTCTTCCTTTGCAGGATCAGCCCAAGACATTGTGGTGCCTGGTTCCAACACTGAAATGCTGTTCTCCTACTTTCCCCCCTGTACAGGTACACACAGGGTCAAACACTCTCACATGCATGATCCGGTCTCACATTCCTCCCAACTCTTAACCTTGGCCAATCTGGCCATTGAGGGGTGGGGGGGCGGAGCATGGGAGATGGAATATCAGCGCTACCACTCACGCTCACCGAGAGGCCTCAATTTGTATAGCGGCAAAGTCCTGCTGTCCCGCTGAGCTCTACCCCTTCCCCGAAAAGTGGGACAGAGGCAGAGTTCAGTGGGATTTCCTCCCAAAATGGCATGCAGTCACACACACACACACAGTAGCACACACACATATATACACACATAGTTACATACGCACTGTCACAAATACTCATGCGCACACACAGCCTTCCGAAAAGGAGGCCATCAATTGGGTAAAAATAACATCTATTATTCAGCTACCGATTCATTTAATTCCAGGAGCTTGTGTTTAAAAACTCTTTGATTCCAACTGGGAGACAGGCGATATGTAAATACTAGTTATTATTATTACTATCCCACACAACTACATTGATTAGTTCATTGATTACCTTGTGATCACATATGACTTCTAAACACTGCAATGCACCATGCGAAAGTAACATGTGGACAATATGAATAGCCAAAGGTGGCAACTCTGTCTGCTATGCGCCAAGCAATCTGTTATTTTTATGACTGTGCAATCAAATGTGTATTAAGATCAAATAAAGAACACAATATGAATTGCATTTCCTTAGTAGTGTATTAAATCTGCTTTGTATTATTTCATTCCGTCTAATATACTCCTCTGCTTCATGACAACATGGAAAAAAAATGTAAGATCTGTTCTGAGCCTCTCTGGGAATGGTTTACCGCAGCCCAGATGAGAGAATATACATTCTTTGGTTTATTGGTATATGAACTATTTTAAATATAGAGAATTGTTGCATTTTGTTAAAGGAATATGAATCGCACAACAGAATTATAAAGAAATGAGCATAGTTTTCACCCTTTTGAAGTGCTGAGTTGTAAATTGCTTATTAATATCAGTAAATAAAGCATTATGACTTTCTAATAGACGTCATCTACATGTACTTAAAGGATCATGAATTGGACAAATAAATGCATATTGAAGCTGTCACTTTAAGAATAAATATGCATGTTTCATTTTTGTTTTTTGTTGGTTTATCGATGGAATGTCACTCAAAGGTGCAGTGAATATACCCAGGCCGTCGGATTGACTCCCATGAAACCCCTTTTCAAAACATTCTGAGGATGTGCCATCGTATTTAATTTTTTTTTCAAATATATATATATTTTTTAATATGCATACTTCATATTAAAGAATCAGTTTTAATACACACATTCTTTCTAAAACAAAACAAAAATGAAGGAATGTCTTTTAAATATCCCTGTTGGTTATAAAGTAGCAATAATCAATAACTTTGAATGTCATGCATTGTGTCACATGATATTCGATTTGATATCTCACAGGAAGTCTACATCAAGCAAAATGGCCGCACTAGCATGACCTTATTTGGTCAACTTTGCTATTATAAACCAGACGACTTGGATTGTTAGCAAGTAGAGAAAGTTTTGGGAAGAATTGTCCCTATTTCTAAAATTAATTGAACCCCAGGCATTAAGGAGGAATGAATTGCATTTAATTTATTCCACTAGATGTCTGTTTTATTCAGTCAGTCATTCTTGTTGTAGGAAGACATTATTTTGAAATGTATATCAGCAGTAAGTTCTTAAAAATAGCAAAATACAAGAATTTTGTGCTGTCACTCAAACATATTTGGAAATAATGGCAGATGCTGTGACACGTATAGCCTCCAACTGTGTTTGCATTTCCTGCCATTAAAATAAATTTCAAACCCCACCCACCAGCTTGCCCGTCTATCTTAGTTTCCTAATATACACCTGTCAGACTCCATTACACATGTCGATAGAGAGAAAATAGCATCAACGTCTTCTATTTATACACTCCGCAATAAAGTAAAAGGCTAAAATAGACAGCAAGTCACAGCTGGAAACATTTTAGAGTCAGATAAAACCTGCCAAAATATATTTTACTGTCTGTGCTATCATCATCAAATAGTGGGTCTGAAGCGTACTTCTAAAAAAAAAATAAAAAAAAATAATAATAATGTCTGGGTAGTTCGAGCGGTGCTTGGCTTTCAGCTTTCAGGTACTTTGTAGGAAGCAGATAAATAAAGAAAAAATACACATAATGAGGGTTATGTAAAAAAAAAAATCCCCACGTACAAAACTGTTGGAAAGTTTTGAAGAAAAGGCTCAATCCCGATTTGTTATATATAGCGGCTCTTGCACATTTTCACCACATTATGACACATCTGTGTGCCCAAATCTCTACCTAACAACGTCTGGCGGAGGTTCTATGAGTAGGTGCTAAAAAGAGCGTGATACAAGGTTTCTGATTGGAGGAGATAAAAAGAAGTTTGTAACCAGACGCACACAGCACAGTCGCCTGACCTTTGTGCACCTTTTTTCTAAATAAACCCAATTTGTATTATCACTCATGGCAATAATAAGGGAACTGGCAATTGAAGTGCTAAAATCAGCCATTAATAGCTGAAGTGGAAAACATCTCCAACTGGCCTTCCTTTCTAACTCCCCCTTGATGCCTACTGGTCGTGTTTAACCCTGAAAGTAGCGTCTTGGTATAAGAGGAAGCATTACCCTACCTAAAGCAAGACATGTTCTAATTAGTAGAACAATTAAACTAGACGAGGTGCTCAGATGAATCCAACTTGATCATCTTACAAATTACTCATCACAATATCCTGTTTGAAATAGATGATACTTTTATCCAATTAAGTCTATAACGGTTGCTGTTACAGGAAGCGTGCTTGCCAAGACCTCAAGGGGTTAAGAATGGAATCAGTATGTAATTGACTGATTCAAGTTCTGATAGCCTTTGATCTTCATATATTATTATTTTATTTTTTTTTTGCCTAAAAGAACAAGATTGACATTTTCTTATGCTTTAGAAATTCTTCAGCAGTTCCAAAGTGCTTGGTAATGACTAAAATGAACCTGAGGGCCTTTTCTCAAAGTCTTACCTTAAAACCTCATTTGACGTCTGCAAACTATTTACATTTTATTTCATTTTTTTTTCCATTATTTTTTTTTTTTTGCAAATAAATATTCACAGGAAAAAAGAAAAGAAAAAAAAAAAAAGATAAAAATAAAGAACAATATTTAAAACCCAAAGGGGAGCACTGGGGGAGGTGGGGGGGGGGGGGGGGGGAGGGGTGGAGAAAAAGGCAGATTTTAGATTATTTTAAGGCTTTGACAGTGGATAGGCTAAATTAAAATGTTTCTTTTACGGACGCAATTGAAATGCACCAGAGCACCAGAACGGCAGATAAAGAAAATGAATGGACTACAGATGCACTTTAAATGGCTTCTCTGACATACATTGAGAGCCCGTTATCTGACAGGGGGAAGGGAGGGGTGTCACAGACTGTTATCCCCTTTATTTGAAATGAGAAAGAGCAGGTCTGCTCCGAGAACCCAATTGTTGATTTTTTTTTTTCCTATCAGGTTTGTGTGAGGTATCCTGACTAGCACTGTGTCCTGTTACTTTGTATTCTCAACAGTCTTTTCCCAATTACTCTCAGTAACAGATTCCACCTGAGGAAACAGATTTAAAATCAATGTTCATTTGCCATTTATATACAAATTGTCTAATGTAATCAAACCAGTGATGACTGTTCCCACATACATTATTAGGCCAGTTTCCCCAGTTAGAGAGGCTGTCTCCAGTACAGGGATAGAAATTAGGCCGGCAATCCACAGCAGCTCAGTAAAAACTCAAATGTGTGCAACCAGATATAGGCTGTTAAGAAACAAACATTTATTAAGTTTGTGGCATTTGTGCTTGTGTGTTTGTGTGTGTGTATGTGTCTGTCTGCCTTTACCTTTACCAATTTAACACTGAAAAGGCTTGCCAGATGCCAAAGTGTAGGCTGGGAGGTTTTGTGACTCGTTTTTGGGGACAAATCAGCCTCTTTGGAACTGCGCAAGTTTTAATGCAACGTGTGCAATTTCCTCTATATTAAATGTAACAGGTGCGGAACACAACAAACTCCGTGATTGAGACGACATACCAGATGAAGAAATGCTTTAATCAACATTGATCCTGATAGGTGATGATGTCATATAACGTTAAAGATAATTCAGTTCAAGTACCACTCGTTCTTTCAAAAAGCAAAAGAAGTGTTAGCGACTTATTTAGAAAAAAGATTCTGATCATAGTGTAATATTACATTTAATATCGTGTTTCTGCGGTATTTATACAACTTAGATATTAGTGCACTCCCAGGCTAGACATTGCTGATAGACGCTATTAGAAATATTAATAGGTTCTCCCAAATCATGTGACTGCTGATACCAGGGTCAGGCTAATTACACTTAATGCCCCCTGCCATTATACCATCTTCCCATTCTCAATAAACCACTCTAATGACCTACTGACTGTATAACCAAGGTCATGCAGACTATTAGAATCTTGGCTCCTACTATGGATTAAACCATAGGCCATGGCTGTCCAAGACTTAAAACCCGTACTTATTTGTTCTTCATTTAAGAAGAGCTGGCCAAAATAATATTCCTCATAATGACAATAACTGAAATATACATACACAGACAACATGAAAAGAAATTGGGAGCACAGATTGAAGCAGGTAATAGAAAGTTTTATGGAGCTCAACGGGAATCATATAAGGTAAGATCTCCCTGCCCACAGATGCTTATAGTCAAATCAATCACATGGTACAGTTAGTTGTCGTATTACCAAGCAAACATGATGAAACAGGATTATATCCCTTTCCCAGTAGACCTATGAAGTGTTCATTTTCCCAGGGATGCTAGGCATCTTGACTGTAGCATGAACTTAGGATCTGAACAATATTTGTCCAGAGATTGGACATGTCTCTTTTCTTGTAGACCTCAGATGTTTGTATTATACACTTGTACGATTGTGATGTCATGGGGTTTACGTAAAAAAAAATATCCATTCTGGGCCAAAGTTCTAAACGCAGAGAAAGTGCTATGGAGACCAACAAATAGTTGTTTTTCCACTTTTCGAACTTTGGCCCAGAATTAAACATTATAAGTGACATTCAGAGACTAATGACAAATGATAAATATTCTCAGGATGTTTTTCAACTATATTGTGAGATTTTTCTGGTGCACCAGAGAGAGGGTACGAGTTTCTGGTAAACTCCATTAAATAATCATACTGTGCTCTATGTAACATAGGACAGGAACATGTTAATTGTACTTTGGCTCCTTCTTTGTTTTTCAGGTGAAAGCTCCCAGACGCAGTTGCCATTCTTTGTCAGCCAAAATTAACAGGTTCTGTAAAGGCAGATTAATGAATGGCACTGTACACAACAGGTAATATTGAAATGGATCCACCCAGAGACTAATTCATTCCAAATAGGAGGACTGGAAATGTTTTCAGGTGGGAAGCTCAGAAGAGGCGGGATGGAATCCAGGTGGCTGCTTTGCCAGGTGTGGACCACCCTAAATTTGCAGATGCAGGATTAGCATGTAAAACAGTCTACAAGCATTTTAAAACACTGTTACAATAAGATGGATCTTATCTTCATAGACATTCACTAGGGTCAGAAGTAGAATTACTGCGCTGCTATTTTTTAATGGGAACATCTACTATAAGCAAATAATGTCTCATTACTTTGCATATCAAATACTTTAAAGAATACATGTATATATATATATATATATATAAATATATATATATATATATGCACTGCTCAGCCATTACATTATGACCACTGACAGGTGACAAGCCGCGGAGGCAGTGTGATGCTTTGGGCTGACAGGTGGCAAGCCGGCGGAGGCAGTGTGATGCTTTGGGCAATGTTCTGCTGGGAAACCTTGGGTCCTGCCATTCATATGGATGTTACTTTGACACGTACCACCTACCTAAGCATTGTTACAGACCATGTACACCCTCTCAAGGAAACGGTATTCCCTGATGGCATTGGCCTCTTTCAGCAGGATAATACGCCCTGCCACAAAGCAAATATGGTTCAGGAATGGTTTTAAGGAACACAACAACTAGTTCAAGGTATTGACTTGGCCTCCAAATTCCCCAGATCTCAATCCAGTCGAGCATCTGTGGGATGTGCTGGACAAACAAGTCTGATCCATGGAGGCCCCACCTCACAACTTACAGGACTTAAAGGATCTGCTGCTAACGTCTTGGTGCCAGTTACCCCAGCACACCTTCAGAGGTCTAGTGGGGTCCATGCCTCAACGGGTCAGGGCTGTTTTGGTGCTAAAAGAGGAGCTACACAATATTAGACAGGTGGTCATAATGTTATGGCTGATCGGTGTATACATTTATGTATATATATACATATGAATAAAAATGCCATGCACAGGTCTTCTTAAGCCAATTATATTTATTTAGAAGATTTATTTAGAAGCTGACATTTAAGTCCCACAACAGTGGATGCTTATCAGAATTAAAAACATCAACGTATGGTACAAAACACTATATATATATATATATATATATATAAAATAAAATACAATACATCACAAGTGCAACTCACCCCAGCTACGCGTTAACATGCCTCCACCCGCAACCACAGGTAAGATCTGGTGTCTCTGAAAATACCGCTCTTTCTGCAGCAGAAACAGCTGCCCTCTGATGACATTTTAAAGAAAAAAACTATACTCTATTTTAAAAATAAGGATATATATCACTTTGAAATCCTCCTCGACCCTTTATTACAATGTAGGTTTCAACATATATTATTGGAGCAAGGGGGGACAAAAAAAGATAACAGCAATGGATTTTATATAATGTCAGAGAATAAGAAGTATAAAAAGAAGTAGTTGTGCTCTGTCTCCACTACTAGGCTTCAGTGGTATTAAATCAATAGCAATGGATTAAGTTAATGACCTACTGTTAGGAAGTGTTTAGCGATTGGTGTATCAATCTTTCCATCCCTGTATGCAGTTCTTATAATCTTTGCCGTTTTAAGATCTCATACATTTATGTCCATTTTGTCTATATAATCCAATCTGCATAAACACACTATTTGATAAATTACAAATGCTGTAAATTGTGGTAAATGATGCTGTACAGTATATGTTTTGCCTGTTTGTATGCTTTAAAAAAATGAAAAAATTGAGGGCTGCAAATGACTGTAGGCGACACAATTAATACACCTAAAGCATCATTTTTTGGGGGTTATTAAAGTACACCTGTTCAAATCACAGGATCTGACCAAAACAATGGCTGGTAAATAAAAATGTGGCCTTCGTGGTAGTTTAATGGGCGTTTTTGCTTCTATGCGCGTCGGTGCAGTAAAACAATTATCACACCTGTGGGAAAAAAAAATTGCTATTGAAGCACTATATTCAATGGTAAGAATTAACGGGCAGAAAAATCATATATTTTAACCCATGAACTTAACGCTTAAAAAATAAAAAATAAATAAAATTCATCCTACATGTGCATTAGCTTTACGCAGCCGATAAAAGTCCATGAACCCTCAGTGCTGTAGGGAACGCAAACCATGCTCCTTACAGCACTGAAAGGTTCAACCCATCCTTAAGAAAAATGCTGGGGGAGCCATGGATACTCCCTCAATGCCCCCTGTACCCCCCCTTTACCCCTCTAATTAGGGTGCCGGTGGTGCTAAAGTCTTTACGCAAGTCTCCAGCCCTGTTAGTATTTTGGAGGGGGAAGGGGAACTCTAGGGAACTGGGGGCGACTATTACACCCCAAGTCCACCAGCATTAAATTAATATTTTTTTTAGGGAATAACATTTTTTTTTTCATTTAATTTTCGCAATATTTGAGCTGAAATGCACGATATTTTGGCTGTCGCAGCTGCCACTGAATAGCACTTTATTGCAGAGAGGAAATTTACTTCCACATGCGCCTTTGTGCATTTATATATTTGTTTCCATTGAGGGTTTTCTACTTGATAGAATCTTTCAATAGAACAAGTCCTGTTTCTTTGTCGACAGTTGAGTCATTTCTCACTTTATGACTTTGATTCTGCCGATGCTTTAAAACAGATGTTGAAGAGTCAGGTGTGGGTTGGCCGACTCAGTGTGTAGTCAGCGAGATCTTGGTGATAATACTCTTATTTGCAGCAAGTAGCCAGACAAGATTCCAATGGCTTTTCTTGGCAGAGCGCGAAAGGGAAAGAGAGCTAAACACAAATACGTTGTAATGAAAACCACATTCAGAAAGTTCTAATTTTATGAAAATTGACATATACCTATATTGCTCCAAAAATATATATTTTTTCAAAAACACAACCAAGGGCAGTTATATATAGAATCCAAAAAAAAGTGGCTGCAGTTTGTGGAGTAAAGAAAAAAAAAACAGAATATTTTGACTTGTAATTTTTTCCTATCACTTAAAAACTGCATATAAAAAATAAGAAAATTCCTATATTTAAAGAATTAAAAAAAAACTGCATTCAAACTTTTCTGTGTCAATAGTCCAGTCTTTCTTTCCTAGGCCCCCCATTTTTGTGTTACCTTAGAGCACACAGAGCTGACTGAATGCCATGTGCATTCCAGACATTTGAAACAACTGAGTTTAACAGAAAGGGAGGCTGATTCCACAGTAATGACTACTGACTACTGACAGCACTATATTTTAAAAGGAGAGTGAAAATCACGTTAAAAAGAGCCAACCTGTCTCCTGTGTATTGCCTCTCAATTATGTCACTTATATGTGAGGCCCCACTAAAATTATGTATAAGTTAAAACTGCAGACGTTGTTTTAAGGCAAAAATCTGAAATATTGCTTGTATGTGGATCTGGCCGTTTACGCCTAAAAAAGAGAAAGCAGGAGCTACATACGTGGGACACATTTTCTGACACTACTGATG
This sequence comes from Pelodytes ibericus, assembly GCA_036172795.1. Classification (NCBI taxonomy): domain Eukaryota; kingdom Metazoa; phylum Chordata; class Amphibia; order Anura; family Pelodytidae; genus Pelodytes; species Pelodytes ibericus. The sequence goes on from CM069865.1 coordinate 11,363,366, forward strand.
ACATCTTAATTAATTTTTCAATCATACAATCCAGTCCAGTTAACCCTTCGATGCAGTCAAAGGAAGCCTTTGCCTTGTGGCTTTTAAAGGATTGAATTTAAACCACCTCACCGTTTGCTGTTTGCAATACGTGTTCTGAATCCAAACATTTATTTATTTATTTTCCCCTTAAAACCCACCAAGTTCTAAATATAGCTAAATACCTTTCAAACCTCTTTTTTTTGGTAATTTTAATCGGAAAGATTACCGGGAGAGACTGCTTTTACTTTAATGACTTAGGCAATAGGACGAGCATTTGCATTAAAGTATTATCAAGTACTGTCCGTCTGTCGTGTTAAAAACCGGTTTAGGTTTTTGGACCATTTCCAGAACTTTTTTTTTTTATATATATATCAGGACTAGAAGATCCGATGGCCATTTGTCCTTGGTATATTCCATGAGATTTCCTGATTTATTCGTATTATTTTTTCCTGTGTGCGTTCCCTAAAACATATAGGTTTACGAGGACAGCTGATAGTTGTCAGTAGGCCAGAAATATGCGTGGAAAAAAATATAAAAGCTTGTGGAGAAAAGAGATAGTGGATTATAGGATTATGATATGGCTCCATTTCTGCCATGGAAGGACTTTCGCTCTTAGTGATGTTACCGAAAGTCCAAATCTATTGACACAGCTTCCGTCCCCTGAAATAAGGCCAGCAGGGTTGTTACTGACAGTGGTAATCTCGTGTATATTTTTTAGACTGATATCCCTTGGCAAATACATTCCAGCACCTCTGGACATTAGCTAATGAGGGTTGAAATATGTCTTTTGTGCCATAAGCAGACAGTAATACTGACCTTGTTTATTATCTGATTTTGTTTCTTCTAGTCATAGCTGACATTTATATGGCGATTCCAAAATTATTAGGTTTAAAGGACAACCGTCCGTAATTTTTTTTTTAGTTATGTTTAATTGAAATATTGCATCATGTGTAGACTTTTTAAGTAGAAATGATTTAATGAAAGACTGTAAATAAACTACTTTACTGAGCCCTCTGTGTATATCAGGGGGCATACATCTTGTGTCAGACGAAAGGAGGATCTGTCCCAAGATTCTAAACAACATGTCTGCCCCCTGATCATGCTTTACAAGCAAAGACGGCTCAGTAAACTACTTTATTTGTTTATTTCGGGGGGCAAAAAACACTGGCATATTATTGGGCAAATTGGCTGGGGAATATTACATGGCAAATAACACTGGCATATTATTGGGCAAATTAGCAGGGGCATATTACATGGCAAATAAGACTGGCATATTATTGGGCAAATTTACTGGGGAATATTAAATGGCAGAATAACACTGGCATATTATTGGACAAATCGTCTGGGGAATATTAAATGGCAGAATAAGACTGGCATATTATTGGGCAAAATGGCTGGGGAATATTAAATGGCAATTAACACTGGCATATTGGGCAAATTAGCAGGGGCATATTAAATGGCAGATAACCTTGGAATATTATTGGGCAAATTTACTGAGTCATATTAAATTGCAGAATAACACTGGCATATTATGGGACAAGTTGGCTGGGGAATATTAATGGCAAAGAATATTGGAAATGTGTATGTAATGGGGTGATGGAGGCATGTAAATGTGGTGATGGGGCATGTCCTGGTGTGCAACGTGGGTTATGGGTCATGTCGTAGGTGGGCAACGTGGGTAGGGGGGGGTGCCCAAATTTTGTCTGCCTAGGGCAGCACAAAACCAAGATACACCACTGGGTGACGGCCTCCCCACTATCCCAGTACTTACCTTGCTGCTGTCCACCGGTGCTGCAGGTCCGTGGCTGTGAGGGAAGCGTTCTGCGCTCCCCTAGAGCCAATGCACATTCAATAAAGTTTGTTGGAAAAAAAAGTTTAAACAAACTTTATTGAAGACGCTTGGCTGGAAGGGAGCGCACAACGTTTCCCTTACAGCCACAGATGGGCAGATGAGAGCACCAGGAGACGGAGACAGAGGAGCAACAAGGAGGTAAGTAGTCAATATTCTGGCAAAATCCTCGCATATTGTGGTGGAAAATCCTGGCATATTGAGGGGCAAAATCCTGGCATATTGAGGGGCAAAATCCTGGTATATTGAGGGGCATAATCCTGGCATATTGTGGGGGAAAATCCTGGCATATTGGGTGTCTAAATCCTGGCATATTGAGGGGCATAATCCTGGTATATTGAGGGGCATAATCCTGGCATCGTGAGGGGGGAAATCCGGGCATATTGGGGGGCAAAATCCTGGCATATTGAGGGGGCATAATCCTGGCATATTGTGGGGGTAAATCCTGGCATATTGAGGGGGAATCATCTTGGCATATTGAGGGGAAAATCCTGGCATATTGGGTGTCTAAATCCTGGCATATTGGGTGTCTAAATCCTGGCATATTGAGGGGCATAATCCTGGCATATTGTGGGGGAAAATCCTGGCATATTGGGTGTCTAAATCCTGGCATATTGAGGGGCATAATCCTGGTATATTGAGGGGCATAATCCTGGCATCGTGAGGGGGGAAATCCGGGCATATTGGGGGGCAAAATCCTGGCATATTGAGGGGGCATAATCCTGGCATATTGTGGGGGAAAATCCTGGCATATTGAGGGGGAATCATCTTGGCATATTGAGGGGAAAATCCTGGCATATTGGGTGTCTAAATCCTGGCATATTGGGTGTCTAAATCCTGGCATATTGAGGGGCATATTCCTGGCATATTGAGGGGCATAATCCTGGCATATTTAGGGGAAAATCCTGGCATATTGAGGGGGCATCATCTTGGCATATTGAGGGGAAAATCCTGGCATATTTGGTGTCTAAATCCTGGCATATTGAGGGGCATAATCCTGGCATATTGAGGGGCATAATCCTGGCATATTGAGGGGCATAATCCTGGCATTTTGTAAGGGAAAATTCTAGCATATTAAATGGCAAATCCTGGAATATTGTGGGGGAAAATCCTGGCAATGTTCGTTATAAAACAAGGAAAAGATGGCCGTGGATGGGGAGGCGATTCGATGGTGCAATGGGCCACTTGACTGGATTTGCCCCCCAGGCCTAAGGCTGCCAGCCCTCCCCTGATTCTGAGTATATTTTGTCAAGAGTCTCTTATACTAAACCAGCCTTTCTATTATCCTAACCAATTATCCTTAACCAAAGTAATATTTGTTTTTGCTAAACAACTGCTAACAAGGAAATGGATTGAGTTGGGTAACATTGCCTTTCTCTCTGACCCAGTTGGCACAGAAATTATTGTGTTCAAACACTTCACAGACCTGCGTGTACTTTTTTTCGATCCCAATTTTTGCTTGGATTGGGCCATTTGTGTTTGGTACTCACAAAGGGAAAAAAAAATAAAAAATTTGATTGAATTTGAAATTGGTTCTCATTCTGTGAAGACATTAAGGCAGTTTATGATAATTTACGGTAAATAAAATACCTGTTTTTCCTGCATGGTATTGATGTGTGGTATACCAATTTATATACCAGGAGATGTAGCATATTCTATGAAAAAATTCTAGTTTTGTATTCTTCTCAAAATAAGCACATCCTGTGGGAGAGCCAAAAGAAGTCAGGGATAAAGGACGACCTTGACATGATATTGGTCATCTCCGTCGCTATCTGTTACACCACATCATGTAAGTGAAAGAAGATAAATTGTATGAGTTTCTAGCTTCGCGTTCTCCCCGACAGGAATATCACTTCTATTGTGTATTCCCCACCTCCACCCCCTCCTCTGTGAACAGTAAATGTTGAATGTTAATAGTCCACCACAATGAAAAGATTTTCCCAGCCTAATTTCGCAAAAAAGCTATACCTTGCATATTTGTGCGTTGCTGATCTTCTGTTCCCTTACATAAAGGTCGCTATCATTTATAATGAAAAACAAAACAAAAAAACGGATAATTAAAGGTCAGGTTTCAATGAAATTATGTCATTTTGTGAACCGTTCAAAAAATGTCAGAGTATCATCTCATTTACATCATTCAGGAGGCAGCAAATTAACCTCCGAGCCGGAGACGCATTTTCAAATAATAAAACCGCGATCGCACTTGTTGGATGGCTTGACGCGTCAATTATTGTTATTTGGTTCTAAAAACAAAAATGTACATTTGTTAACTCAGTAGCAGGGTTTTAATTAAAATGTCATGCAAACTATCACTGGGAAGAGATTAAAAGAGTAAGGAGAATTTCTAGCGATTAAAAACACAATAATAATAATAATAATAATAATAATAAGACGTATAAATAATAACTTGAGTCGGAAAAAAATCAATTCATTCCTGCACGTGCAAAGCGTATTTTTTTTTAAATTTGATGTTCACAAATAGAAAAATAACAAATGTCAGCATAATTATTAACATTTTTTTCTTAATAGGATGCATTTAGTGCAGAATGGAGAACTACATAATGCCCCCATATCCATTACATATGGGATTGTCTCTGTCATTTTATAATATACTAAATTCATTGTATTGAGCACATTGATGGTGTTATAGACACATTTTGTCAATAAGAAAATATTGGCCTGGAATAAATAATATATCAAAGGCACCATGACAGTGGTTGTCAGTCACCACACTTTGTCAGATCAAAAATGAAGAGAATCTGATTTTATAACAAAATCTTGTAAAAATAGGTAGAAGCAGCCTACAACGTACACAGTTTATTTAGTTAGATTGAGCTAAGTTGATGGAACACACATTACATACATATAATGTGCTCCTTCATTAATATAAACGGGAGACTTGAAGGACAACTGTAGCGCTCTCCGTAATTTACTTTGTTTGGAAAGCTTTTAATATGAAGAGGTGCAATAGACAGGATAGGAAATGGCAGTTTTTCGGCCTATAGCTCTGATTCTCCATTCCTCTGCTAGCAGAATTGCAAGTAAATGCATGAACTAAGAGGAACCTATTTTAAATGTGTCCTGTGTTTATGACATCATCTGTCGTTTGATACATAGATCAGCTAAATTTAATGGGAAACATGTGATTTGAAGATCATGCCACAAGGTGATGTCAAGGTAATTCATGCATTTTTCTGGCATTTTTTTTAGCATTGTTTAATTCTCGACATTTTCAGACTGAATGATATTTCTGTGACGGCGTGACCCTAAAAACATTTATCATGGCACAAAGAATCTTAAGGAAAAATAATAATATTGTATTAAGGAATAACAATATGATAATATTGTAGCCCATGGAACAAGGCATAGTATTTGAATCAGTCCTTGACAGATCAAGGAGACGGGCATTCTAATTAGGAATGTTGGGACTGGCTGTTTGGTTGGGATGGGAGATCTAATATATATATGTAGGGTGAGGGTGGCCATCTTCTAATGTAACCTTCTAATTATTCTAACAGGCCTTGTAATTGTCCCACTCACCCTCCCCTTTATGCAGGTTGTAGTGGTGTTGTTCTCCATTTGCTTACAGCCACGGGGGGTTGGATAGTTAAGCTGGGGGGGGGGGGGGGTGTAACGATTTATTACAATTTTGTAAAAGTTGTTTTTGTAGGTTTCAAGCTGACCTGTGGCTCAGAGCACGGAGGTGTGGGGGTATCTTGGTATACCCCTACTTTGGATTACCGGGCAAGTTGTTTGCCCTTCATAATGTTTCATGATGTTATTTATACTGTAATATTGTAATGTTATTAAATGTGGGATCATTGTCATTGTGTTGTCGAATAACAGGGGTTATTTATATACTACGTCAAAGGGTTTGTTTTGACAATGACTTTTCCTATTAAATACATATTTTATTTTATTAAAAAAAAAGCTGTTGATGGAATTTTACTCAATATTATTGGTGTCCGGGTATTACTGAGACATGTTTTGGTTTTTATTCACAATGCCCAGGAAGAGATGACTAGTCGCCTGTCATGTAATGATATCTGCATATATATGTTTTTCGATGCAAATCTCTTCCTCTAAGTCGGAAAAGCCATTATTTTTCTATTTTCTTTGTGGAGAACTTGATCAGTGTTGGCCCCAGGGAAATATTTACTATATACCACGCCATCCATTTCATGATGTAGATAAGATTCTTTCTTCAAGGAGAGGGGTCATAAAGGACACAGTAACTGTGAGGTCCATAATAAAGACCTGAGAGAAACGTGTGTTTTTCTTTGGTAAATAGAATTCTGGTTTAATGAGCAAATTTTTCAGAGACGTTTACAGCTTTAAGGACATTGGGATTGTCATTGCTTATCTTAACCAAATATTCATGGATTTATCTCCTGTTCTTGCTCACGACAAAAGAAAAAGGCTAAATTTAAAAAAAAAATTTTAAGACTATTGTTTTCTACTATATGTTAAATGCCATTTAGAAATATCAATCAACATCTGTCAGAAAAGGTAAACGAGAAAGTTGTAAATGGCTGTTTTTGTAGAGGGTGAGGTATGTTATACAAGCATTTTTAACCAAATCACGTTGGGTTTAAACTGCTCAACAATAATTAGCTCAGTCAATGTGCAAATTATAACTTATTTCCTGTTTGCCCATTTTTTTATGATCTATATAATTCTATCCACATATTTATGACCACCTGCCTAATATTGTGTAGTTCCCCCTTTAATGCCAAAACAGTCCTGACCCATCGAGACATGGACTCCACTAGACCTCTGAAGGTGTGCTGTGGTATCTGGCACCAAGACGTTAGCAGCAGATCCTTTAAGTCCTGTAAGTTGCGAGGTGGGGCCTCCATGGATCGGACTTGTTTGTCTAGCACATCCCACTGATGCTCGATTGGATTCAGATCTGAAGAACTTGGAGGCCAAGTCAACACCTTGAACTCGTTGTTGTGTTCCTCAAACCATTCCTGGCCCATTTCTGCTTTGTGGCAGGGCTCATTATCCCGCTGAAAGAGGTTAATGCCATCAGGGAATACTGTTTCCATGAAAGGGTGTACATGGTCTGTAACAATGCTTAGGTAGATGGTACGTGTCAAAGTAACATCCACATGAATGGCAGGACCCAAGGTTTCCCAGCAGAACATTGCCCAAAGCATCACACTGCCTCCGCCGGCTTGCCGCCTGTTATGGATGATAGGTGTATACATATATATATATTGTAAACATGTAGAATTTTTCTAACAAAATCAATTCTGGGTGTCAGAATTCTATTAATCGTATCCTATCACAATGACGCACGTCAAAAAATGCTATGCATTAAAAATGTCATAAGTGAAAATAAAGGGACTGCAAAATTACAATGCGTGATAATGACACGATAACCACAGCAGTAGAGTGCCCCCATAGAATCACATTGCCCCCCACAGTGCTAGAGTATCCCTCCAGTGTTTGCTGAACTGGATAGTTGATGGGGCTGAGTGGCTTGAAATCCTATAAAAAGTTAAATCTAAGTATAAAACACTTGGGAAAGGTAATGTTGCAGACCTGCAATGAAAAGTGAGCTATATATTTATATCATGCCAAAAATGTATGGAGTTGCTTTAAAACTCAGATCCATATAGACAGAACATGTTAATGAGAGGTGCCGGGTAGGATTCTACCAGGTCCCCAATCCAATCAGAATAAGCACAAAAGCTCAGCCCTGGCTGGAGAAAGACTCTGTGTTGGTCGAAACGTTGCCACTTGGTAAGTGTTTGTGCTTATTTTTATGAAAACTAGAAGACTAAGAGAGACAAAGATGATTGATAAGGTCAAAAGAACTGTTCTTGAGATCACAATCTATAGGAAAAAGGGGGCAAGTGATACATAGGGCTTTATCCATCTAAGAGGAAAGTGCAGGGAATTGCCAATGGAATTTTAAACTTAAGGACAAAGTATCCAGGTTAAAATTTGCCCATTAGTCACCAGTCTAATGTTTTTTATATTTAATATTTAAATATAATTTTACTAAAAACTGTAACTGTGTCCCCTGAAGGCCATTGTCTGGTGAATATTATGACACCAGCTTTGCACATCACTTGTGACTTCTAGTATGGTCACCCTGGCCATCCAATGACCTCTGAAAGGACTCAGTGAATGGGTCAAACTGTCCCCTTCGTCAAAGGGGTTAACCATTAATATTTCTGCCATTATTATGGAAAATTATTTCAAGGCAGAAAGTGATATGCCGGGGACCTCTCATCTCCAAATCTTTGGCGCCAGCATTAACGAGACATTGTTTCATTGAAATTCTGCCTGAGGTTGTAAAAATCTGCCCAGTGGTAACAGAATAACGAAGTAAAGTTTGGAACGTATGGGCGCCAGGTTTTGGCAAATGCTCAAACAGAGACGAAATGTGATAATAAGGGATCTCAATTCCTGCAGGTCTGCTGTAAAACTAAAATGTAAGGTGTGAAAGACAATCTGTGCCTGAAATGATTAAGTTGCAGATATCCAATATCCAGACCAGGCTACAATTGCCAAGAAAATGCTCTATATAAATAGCAGAACTCAAATGATATCAGCTGTTTACTAAATAACGCTTTACTACAGGAGGTCTAACGCAACACTCTCTTTTTTTTTTAGAAGCCCCCCACCCTCCTCAATGTTCATCTGACTTTCCATACGCTTTAATTGAAAACATTCCAATAAAATCTTCACATTCCATTTCAGCGATATTTATTGGCAGACGCGAAACAAACTTGGATATAAGCAAATGTCATGAACCTTCCCTGATGTGATATTACTGACCTTTACTTGATACACATTATCAGATATTCCATCCGACAAAATTGTGTTTCACTGTAATATGTTTATATTGGGCTCCAAGTCAATACAATGCATTGCAATGCATAGATTTTACAAGAATATATATATATAGATATATGTCTATGAACAGATCAATAGGTCAAGGAACGAGGGATAGACTGATAGAAATATAGATAGACAGACAGAGATACAGATTAATGGATAGATAGAGAGACAGAGAGGTTTATTCACTAAAAGGTGAGTTGCAGGTGAGTTGAGGTGAGATAGACATTTCATCTCATCATTTTAACGCTACATCGTTCATGTACAAGCCCCAGTGAGCTAAGCAAACTCACCAGGAATGTCCTTGCACAATGTATGGTTAGACCGGTGAGATGGAATGCTCACCTCACCGCAACTCACTATATATATATATATATATATATATATATATATATATATATATATATATATACATATATGTATGTATAGATAGATATGACAGATAGATAGGGAGTTAGATAGATAGATAAATGGAAGTATCTAGATAGATAGATAGACTGATATGTTAGATAGATATGTTGATAGATAGATAGATAGATAGATAGATAGATAGATAGATAGATAGAAAGAAAGAATTATAGAAAGGTAGATAGATAGATACATATCCACCCCTCCACGGGTGGGGGGGGGGGGCAGAGGGAGCATTGGGCAAGTCTGGGGGGTGGGGGCAGCATTGGAACATTAAAGGAAATAAAAACAAGAAATGCATTTTTTTCTATCATAATTTTTATTAAATATTAAAAAGCAATTTACATGTGAATATATACAAGTTCAACCTTTTCCTATAGGGTAGTCTTATATTTAGGCTTTTAGTTTCTTTCCTAAAGGAATATCCAAAGTTTGGGGGGGTCGTCTTATAATCAGGGTTGTCTTATATTCGAGCAAATACTGTATTTCTCCACAGGATGGTGAGAGATTTGATGAACCTTTTGCCCCATGGCTGGTTTTAATGGCATTGTTCCTTAAGTGTTCTTTTTTTTCCAGGGGAAAACATGTCCTTGATGTTGTCACATTGTGTTGATTTCGGCAGTGTTGTTTTAATCAGTTGATCCGCCACTGGGGCAGGTTCAGCCGTGATGAACCTTCGCTTTGTGGAAGTTTGGCTATTCAAATGAGTTTATCCCTTCAGAAGATTGTAACACTGTGCTAACTGCGAGCTATTGCAACATTGTTTAAAGAGACTCTATCACCTAAACACTGGTCATACTGTGAATATATAGAATGAAAAATGATCAAGCAAATGCCTAAATTAGGTAGAAAAATGGTTCCTGATGCATCTTGGAATCCCTTTGAGAAAATATTGGTAAGTAGAATTCCTAACCTGTATTGCTGAGATTGTTTTTAAAACAGGGGTAGGAAACCTCTGGCACTCCATATGTGGAGGACTACATCTTCCATAATTCTCTTCCTGTCGGAATGCTGGCAAAGCACCAAGGGAAATGTAGGTCACAACATCTGGCATGTCAAAGGTTGACTACCCATGCTTCAGGGTTATCAGTTGTGGTTGGCTAGTACCATTTTTAAGATTTGTAGAAGCAAACTGGACCTGGATGCTGGGCAAAAGTAACATCATCAGGACGTACGGGGACACCAGAGAATATCAGAATGTATCTTTCCTGGTTAAACACTTTATGATGGTCAATTTAATGATGTTCAATGGACCTTCACAGACCTTACCACGGACAGCGATTTCCTTCTCCGAACAGTTTGGCTTTCCCTGCTCCCAAGTTTCAGGGAAAAGGTTGGGTTTTTTGTTTAAATTCCAGCTAGGAAGGTGAAGCTGAAGGTGACCCAGAACTTCTGGCCAATACCAGCCATTCTGGAGGATGGCTTATTAGCAGAATAAGCGCACCCGGGTCCAGACCAACTACAACTACTGCCAACTACATTTTGGCTACTCACGTCCAAACAATCATTCAAGGACAAACAGTACAGCAAATATGTGTTTCTGAAACATCTGAGCCAAGGGTGTGCATATAATGCTTAGAGCAAAGAAACACAATATTCCACATAATCACGATATTGGAAGCGCTAAAAAATATAAATAAACAAAGACGCAAAGGGTACAAATGTTTCAAACATTTCAACAATCTGTTTTGTTTATAACATTTAGATTCTTTCAGACATGTTTGGTCAGTGGCAGTGACACATCGGGGATAATATAGAAGGAGAACAACTTAATACATTATTGGGGGTAAGGTTGTGATACCCATCCTCTCCATACATAAGTATTCATGTTTAAACGTACAATGTTGAAGTTATAGTCTTACAGCCTTTGAAATATACTCTACTAAGAAAATATACTATTATATTTTTGTCCAGATGAACATTGTCTTCCTTCACTATTTAAATATATACAAATATATACCAAATATTCCAATTTCTCCACTTTTTTTTAGAGTTTTACAATTTAGTGATAGTATGAAGCTCCTCCCCATTATAATGTCGGCTACAACGTAACACCACAACATTCTAAAAGTCGCGGTCAGTAGAAGGGGGAAACTTGAAAATCTAAACACAGATATGGCCGTAATTTTTTTTAACACTTTCTACTGAAAACGGTTGCTGCACGTATACAATCTCAGATCTATAATAAGGAATTACATTGAGGTTATGCTCTAATTCTTATGTATAGATTTGGTCATCAATTTCTTTCAACCAAGTGTTCTTGTTTTATTGATGAGTTTACATGTTCTCTTTTTGGTGGGGTCACTAGAAAGTCAGATTTTCTTCGAATGCCCATTGCCTTTTTCCGATAATGAGATGTGAACCATTTCATTCACATTGACACTAGCCCAAATACAACCAGTTTAAAGGTCTTTCTGGAAGTTGTTTTGAGAACCAAGCAATTAGTTTCATGATTACAACCAATCGGAGTAAATGTTCATCTTAACTTTTAAGGCAATTAAAAAAAAAATCCTGCTACGTTACTCCTCCTGGATACTTATACCCACTCAAATCTGATCCCTGTTTCTAAAATGGCAAATGGTACCAGTTAGTGTGGCACCTTTCTGGACAGTTTGGAAATTAATTTGCTAAAATCTGAAAAGTGTGAATTAAAACCACACTCTCCGCATTTGTACTATGTATTATTTTTTTCATTTCTATTTAAAAATCATGTAGCAAATGAACATAAATAAAAAAAAAAAACATGTTTTTTGGGTTCAATGTTGTGGTGTAATACAACTCTGCCATTTGCAATATGTTGGGAATGAACCTGGTATTCGAAAAGGTTAAGCAAAGCTGAAATATTAATTCTCATCATCCATGTTTCTGGTTTATTGTCCTGTATTCTACTCATCCACCAAACTGCAGAGAAATATTAATTAGCTGCTATACAAATATATTACTGGTCATAAAGTAAAAAAATGTTTTGTGACATTAAGAAAAGGTCATATTGGGTTTTAGTAATGCCTTAAGGATATATTGAATTATCAGAAACATATATTTGCCACAATAAAAAAAAAAAGTAGTGGAAACTAATATCTTCATTTTTTATTTTATTTTTAATGATGCTCTTTCCCTTGGTATGGATTTTTTTAAAGATAAAAACACAGGTAGGCAATTAAATAGAGCTTGTGCACTGTTTTATTAATAATATTATTCTCAATTTGACATAAATATTAGTAGGAGTTTGTTCCAATAATTTCTCTTGTTTCCCTTTGTAAGATAATATTCGCAGCAGACAGCATTTTATAAAGTGTGCTTTTTTTTGTATGTATTGCAAAACTGCAGAATAATTATTCCATAAGTATATGAGAATTATAAACAAAGGAAACGTCCAACCTTGGTGGGATTACCGGCAAGAGTAAAAATATGTTTTTACATGCTCAGGTGTGTAGTCGTATTGGGGATTATTTAGTAAGGTCAAATCTGGGGCAAAGTTCTGGATGGGAACCAACAAAATGTTTCTGCTGATTATGTCCCTTTTTTAATATTTTACCCAAGAATTGACCTTTCTATGTAGGAGAAAAACAGAAAAACTCATGAGACCTAGAAAAGAAAGTGATCAAAAGCAGAGAAAACAACAGATGAGGGGTGGAGAAGACAATAGATGAGAGCTAGAAAATAGAAAAAGGAAGATCTAGACAAAAAAGAAGAGAGCCTAGAGAAGTGAAAAAATTACATAAACAGAAGACAATAGATGATATCTAGAGTAACAATATCAGAGAACAAGAGAAGTCAACAGATGACCACTGGAGAAGACAATAGTTGAAGACTAGAGAAGTGACAATATGAGACCTAGTGAAGACAATAAAAGAGAACTAGATAAGAGACAAGGTGAGACCTAGTGAAGACAATAAAAGAGAACTAGATAAGAGACAAGGTGATACCTAGTGAAGACAATAGACGAGAAATATGGAAGTCAACAGATGATAATTGGAGAAGACAATAGATGAGAACTAGAGAAGTCAACAGATGACAAACGGGGAATACATCAGACAAGAACTATAGAAGAGACAAGATGAGACCTAGAGATTACCATAGAAGAGAACTAGAGCAGACTACAGAGAACAACTGGAGAAGACAACACATGGGAACTAGAGAATACAATAAAAAGAGAACTAGAGAAGAGACAAGGTGAGACCTAGAGAAGACAGCAGAAGAGAGCTAGGGAAAAACAAGGTGAGACTCAGAAAAGGCAACTGAATAAATCTACAGACCAATATAAGGGAGACCTAGACAAAAGGTGAGAGCTATGGAAGAGATCAGGTGAGACACGGATGAAGACATTATGTGTCATACAATGGACATATGATTGTACTGGCTTTGTGTGAATGTGGCCGACTCTGTCCTCTGTTCTATTAATCCTCATTATTTTATTTTGCTCAAATCTCTATAAATCAACTCAATATGTAAATCTTTCAATACAATACATTTGGTGGAAAAGGTGGTAAAAGTCTCAGAATATTCCTATATATTATATATAATAGTATATTTACATTAATATAAGCATTTTTACATTTTAATCAAAAATATTTTATATTATTGTATCTTCGTTTACTTTTTTATATAGTTAATGAATGTATCATATTATTATGTTTGTTAGTTTTTTTTTTTTTTTACTGATTTTTATTTTATTACACGTTGAGCCATTTTGGGCAAACTTTGGCTATTTCGTCTTTAGCCTAAGTCCTTCCATTGACTTCTATGGGAGGACTTCAGCTATATTCGTAATAGCCAAGGTGCTCCCGAAATAAGCCAAAGTACTCCCCATAACAGTCTATGGGACCACCTAAGAGAAAAAGCAAGAGAGAGAGAGAGAGAGGGTGGGGAAGAGAAGGAAATACAGAAAGACAGTTGGGTGGATAGACAGCACTATGAAGAGATAGACACAAGACATGCCTTAGGGAATAAATAGCTAGCTGTATCCAGTGCTGTATTTACCGCGAGGCATCCTAGGCGGATGCCTATGGCGGCAAATTTTGGGGGGCGGCAGCGCCCCCCAGCACTGGGAAAAAAAATTAAAAAAATAAAATAAAATCCGGCCCTTTAAAAAAATTAAAAAAAAAAACCCCACCGCGCTTGCAGGCAGAGACGGAGGTGAGAGGGGATCGGAAGATCCCCCTCACCATCGCTCTGCCTGCCAGGCTGCACGGGGAGCCGAACAGGCAGCACAGAGAAACCTCCGTGCTCCCTGTTCGGCTCCCCGTGCAGTGTGCCGACACGGAAGTGCCGACAGTCATGTGACGGGCGCGCTGACGTCATACGCGCGCCCAGTCACGTGACCTGTCGGCACAATCGCCGGGAAGCCGAACAGGCAGCATGGAGGGACCATGCTGCCTGCCACCAGGGAAAGGTAAGTGTTGATGGGAGACTGTGTGTGTGATGGGAGACAGTGTGTGTGTGTGTGACTGAGTGTGATGGGAATCAGAGTGTGTGTGATGGGAGACAGTGTGTGACTGAGTGTGATGGGAGTCAGAGTGTGTGTGATGGGAGACTGTGTGTGACTGAGTGTGATGGGAGTCAGAGTGTGTGATGGGAGACAGTGTGTGTGACTGAGTGTGATGGGAGTCAGAGTGTGTGTGATGGGAGACTGTGTGTGACTGAGTGTGATGGGAGTCAGAGTGTGTGTGATGGGAGACTGTGTGTGACTGTGTGTGATAGGAGACAGTGTGTGTGACTGAGTGTGATGGGAGTCAGAGTGTGTGTGATGGGAGAAAGTGTGTGTGACTGAGTGTGATGGGAGTCAGAGTGTGTGTGATGGGAGACAGTGTGTGTGACTGAGTGTGATGGGAGTCAGAGTGTGTGTGATGGGAGACAGTGTGTGTGACTTAGTGTGATGGGAGTCAGAGTGTGCGTGATGGGAGTAGGAGTGTGTGACTGAGTGTGATGGGAGTAGGAGTGTGTGACTGAGTGTGATGGGAGTGTGAGCTTGATGTGAGTCTGAATGATGGGGCATGTCTTAGGTGTGTAACGTGGGTGTGCAGCTTGGGTAGGGGGGTGCCCGGATTTTGTCTGCCTAGGGCAGCACAAAATCAAGATACACCACTGGCTGTATCACTGCATGGTATATCTATTAATAGTGATTGTGTTGAGCTTCCTACTTGAAATCAGTAATTTATTAATTAGGAATATAACATTTCCATACTTAGAATAATTAGCAATCACCGTGATTATATAGGTTCATTGCTAATGTCATACAGAGTGGGGGCCGGGGTGGGCTCAGCATGAGGTCTGATGTGGGGGTCCTAAACTGGTTTCAAAGCTTTCAATACATTCATATGTATTATACACCATGCTCCTTGAGCACGTTTTTAATTTTAATATGTTGACCATGATGGGCATACACCGTATGTGTACTGCGTGTGAAATGTGATATGATTTAAAGGTTACACAGTTATATGGCTCAGTAACCATTATGTCAATGGTTTGTTCAAGAGCCAATTATAGTGGCCAATTATAAATCTGGCAGGGAAATTAAAGGAGCACAAAAGGCTCAATTTAATTCTAATGTTATGGTTTAAACGTGTTTTAAATTATCATTGTATCATGTTTTGTTTAGAAGGTATTACAAGTTAAGTAGTAGACAAAACAAGCACTAGGGGATATGCTTCTTGTAATCTGTGGGCGTGGCCTTAGTGTTTCTGAGATCTGTGCTAGTGTGTGTTGCCGGATCCTGGCCAGCCTAGCACTGGGGAATAGTTTGGGACCATGTAATCACCGGAGTGACATTTGGAGGGCATCAAAATAGTCATAACAAACCAGGAATGATACATAGGACAAAAGGTCACCCTCTCAGACTCAAAAAAAGGATTAGTTTACGACAGCGGAAGGCATTTTTTTACAGTAAGGAAAATATGTATATCATTCACTGCCTAAAGAGGTGGTGCTAGCAAATACATTAGATGCCTTTAAAAGGGGCTTGAATACTTGTTGAATGAACCACACCATAAAAGGCTATGTATGTTAGTATAGGCATTACTATTTAGTTAGTGCTTGTTGATTGGAGTCAAGAAGGAATATTTCCCCACTGAAATTGCTGAAATATTTTTTTTTTTTTTTTTTACCTTCTCTTAGATCAACAACTTGAAATTGATGGTTGCAAGTCTTTTTTCAATCTAAACGACTATCTAAGTGTGTAATGCCAGTGGCTTTAACAGTGTGGTGACTGATCATCCAGTGTATTGAAGGCATTTGCACTTATTCTTCAAGCTGTCTTCGGAGGCTTTATAATAAACCTACTTAGGATTACATACAAAGGACCACATTAAAATCACTGAGCACAATGATCTGATATTTCACATCTTAACTTTCAAATTCCATTTAGAAAACCTGTACTGTCAAAGTAACAATGCAATCAAGGCCATCCAATAAGAGAATAGAAAACACATTAAAAAGATTACAAAAGAGTGAACCGTGATGTGTTCATGGCTACTGTGTTTGCGAACGAAGTGCTTTGCAATTTTTCTACCATTGTGCACAGGACAGATATATGGTCACATTCTGTAATAATCAAAGCACATTCTTTTTTTTTTTTTTGTAACATTTAAGAATGCAGCGATAGTGAAAATTAAATGGTCTTTCATAATGATTCACAGGAGCTAGCTCCAGTGTATCATTGCTTATTTTGGGTTCAAGGTGGAGATCTCTGGCCTGGCACCCCCTCAATAGAGTGCACCACCTCATTATTGTTTTTTATTTGTTATAGTCAAGACTTGAAATCTACAAAAATGTTTTTATCATATTTTTATAATGTAGCGCATACAGTATAATGCTATTCTTTGAAGCTATTCACTCCTTGAGACTAGACACAGACATGGGGCATTTCAAACAAGATGTTCAGGTCTGATCCAGCAGGGGGTGCTATATAAATCTCATTCACACCCACAGCGGGACTAAAGTCATCTTTTAAGTCCAAACCCGCTAAGAGGAAGATTTTGGGGCTTCTAGCAGAGTAACAGCTGATCATTAGCAGGATAACATTTTCAAAACGTTCCTTGAGCCTTTGCTGTGTGTTGAATTTTGCTAAGAAATTAAATGTTGCAGAATCAAATTAGAAAACATGTTAATTAGAAAGCTGCATCCTGGCTTCAGTTTTTAAAGAGTCACTAAATGTTAAGTAAAAGCATGGATTATTATTTTATTAAAGCAAAGCACTGTTCTTTGGAAACCGTGGCAGATGTAAAACAAAATATTGTGTTCACTTAAAGGGACACTTCAGGCAGCAAACTAACTTTGCTTTAGCGGTATCCGTTAGTGTTTAACCTATACATTGTAAAGGGTTTTTTTTTTTTTTTTTGCATTCCTTGCACATTTCTTACAAAGGTTCCTGCAATAACCCTCCCCTTGTTTTTTGCTTACTTGCTTGCAAGAGAACCAGTGCAGGTGCACTGGGTAATAAGTTCATGAACATGTGCAGTAATAACTTCATTCAGTAGCTAGCCTTCCCGTTTCTTTCTTCTTGCAGCATTAATCTCACTGCACACTGATTGGCTACTAGGAGATGCTGGAGCTACTGGTGTGCTGGTTCAATTCCCTGGTGAAAGCTTACAAACTGTTTGTGTTTCAAGTTAAATGTTGCAGAAACAAAAAAACTAAATCTGGGACAAATAAAGAGGTAAACCCTGTTATAATGTGATGTATATTATGTGTTATTACACAATTCCCTAAAGAACGTGGTGCTCCAATGGCTCAAAAGAGCCATAGGGCCACCAGATCTCTATTTAGCTTCCACCTTACTTTAGCTAGATCTCTGTATTCACACTGTGATCAGCTAACACCCCTCAACTGTACATATTTATTTTAAAGTATCCATTTTAACATGCATTTGTTGGTCCTGAATGTTTTTCAGACTGGAGTAACTGGGTCACCTTCCAATCACTGGGCCATCTTCACTCATTACTCCTGCAGTTAAGGGCACTTGTTTCCCCTTTGCTCAGTTTTCCATGTTTTTTTTCAGTTAAACCTGTGGTTCAGGAACAGTGAGAGACATCACATTACTTGTCTGCATTGTTGAAAATTTAAATAACTATTGATTATTTATATGATTAAGAGAGTTATTTTGTCGCAGGTCATTTTGAGTTAAAAAAACAGTGATAAGTGATAGCTCGCATCATTAAATAGACCTCAATGTCTGGGTTTTTGAGTCCATCTATGACTCATTAATTTATAAAGGAAACCACTAGACAATTTACCTGATTGGTGATAGCCTCTACCCCAGGAGATTTTTTTATTTCTTTTCTTAAATAGCAATCAGTTACCTTTGTAAATACTGCTGTGTTTTTTTTTTAAGTAGAGGTGGCTCGATCCAATTTCACAACTTTGCCATTTAATCACATTGTGATAATTACTTTGCAGATCCACTGAGATTCACAATGTATTTTATATAAATATATATAAAACAAATTAATAAATAAAGTAATTCAAACAGAAAGGAAGGAAGGTCGCCAGTAAAATGCATTTGGCTATAATAGAGGTGTCAAAATGGGTAAGGAAATTCAAAGGCAGAATTAAATAAGATAAATTTTTATAGATTATTTGAAGAGATTTGCTTTAGTTTGTGCTAGCACTGTCATGTCATTTATGTAGACTTCTACAAAGCTTTGGAGTCGATTCACTAAAAGGTGAGTAACAGGTAAAATGAACATTCCATCTCACCGACCTATACATTGTGCAAGGAGAAACCTGACGTAGAGCTCAGCTGGCCATGGATAATGCATAGTTATGCGGGGCCAACTCACCAGATCTGTCCCTGCAACATGCATAAATCACTAACATGAAATATTCATCTCACCTCAACTCACCATTTGGTGGATATACCCTGATACCAAGTGATGGGTCCAACGAGATCTAACATAGATTACCTCCCGTCCTATTTATGCTGGTTTGTCAGTAAAATGTTCTCTCCAGCCATTGCCAATGGCTTAACTGGTTCAGTTGCAAAGTCCAAGTCTTGTAAAGAGAAGAATAAAAATAAAATTAGGTTCTAAACGTTAGGGGCAGAACTAGAGTATTTGACACCTGGGGTGCATCCTATGTTTGACATCTTATGCTCTTTTTAAATGTAAAAACGGTGTCATCTCTGTCTCCACAAATCTTTCTAGCGTCATTCTGTCCTCAAGGACCCCCAACAGTCCAGGATTTAGGGATTACCCAGTTGTGTATAAATAATAATATGTATAACACCTGGTATGGTTTCCTAACACTTAGGGAACCACACCACGTGTCATACATATTCTTATTTAAACACAATTGGCTAATGTCTTAATCCTGGACTGAAAAATTAAATTTTATTAGAATTAAAACTTGACTACGGGATAAGCACACTAATGATACAAAGGTATAAATCTGCCAGCACTTTAACCACATTCAGGAAATGCACTGTCCAATCTTTTGGATGACCCTTTACAACTATATATTTTTCCTCTATTTGCTGGATGAGAGAAATCTACTTTGGAGAAGGTCCCGTGTAAGCAGAACATGATGGGTGATTAGATACATTGCTGATAGATCCAGGATCATTTCCTTTGGTAACACAATCATATTCAGCAATAACAACCCTAGAAAGGTTCGTTTCCAGAGGAAGTTTTTGGTGGGATACATTTCCTTTGTATTGGATGTTATATATATTACCTTGTTTTATAGAATGTTGTGTGTTGCCGGGTTATATAAGTAAATGGAAAACCTGTATCTCTGGTGCACAGCATTGTGGAATATGAGTGTTCTAAACAAATTCGTATTTTATGGTATTACAACATTAAGGGGTTTCTGTTTGTATTTGTTTGTTGTACTGAACTAGAATTTCACTCTCAAATTTAGGTTGACAAAACAAAGTAGACATTAACTGTATGTTTTTTTAAGGAAAATCAAGGCCTTATTTTGAGAACACATTCATTTTCCAAACCATAACTTAGTATGAAAAATGTATTAAAAAATGTATTTGCTCCATTTGTATCATGCAGTTAAATCTTAGCCATTCTTGAGTCTTCCGTACAAAGCATAAGCCAGTTGCTTGCTTGCCAACTAGGTATCCCAGGACGAGCAGTAAGGCCGAGACAGAACCGCATTTGCGGGACAAGGACCAAAGAAAAGGGGACTGTCCCAGAAAATCCAGGACTATGGCCAACTACTAAAAGTAAAGCAGTCAGCAAGAATATTCCATTGGTTTCTATGTTGATTTCTCAATTTCTTTAGAACTTTAATTTCACAAATGCTCTTTAAAAAATGTTTCTATATGGCTGGGATCAACATGCACAAAATATATGGTTTTTTTGTCATGTCGGTGACTCATCAGTTTATTGAGGAAAACCACAAGCCAATTTGCATGATGGCGATAGCCAACTCAGAAAGTCAGCAGCTATAATATAGCTCAAATATATAACACCATTTTTTTGTTCCACTTGTCACAATTGGCCCCAGAATTTCTCTGTGTGTCCATGTATCCCAGGGCCCAAGTGCATTGGTTAAGAGACTAAATAACTTTTCAATGAGTCGCTGTTGTCCACTGCTTACGACATCTTTCTCTTAATCTGTGTAAATGGTTTGATAGTGCCGGTGTTCTGAAAAAAAAGCAAGATCGTAAAAATAGTAATGGGCATGCACAAAATCCCATCCCTGTTTTCAGTTCATGGAGAAGATCCACACCAAAAAGGTAAGAAATATGAGCGATTAGTAAAAGGGGGGGGGGGGGGAGGTAGGATTAGAATGACGGTATGGATTAGAGTTAACTCTAATGGTATTATTTACATAATAACCATGTGGGTTAGAGTTGGGGTAAGAGTTACTGTAATTTACAGAGTTAACCCTAACCCTAAGAGTGAACCCTAATCTTTACCCTCATTCTAACCCTAACCTTAACCCCCCTGTCTAATTGCTCATGTTTCTTCCTTTTTTGCTGTGCGCATATATGTTTTTTTTCCGCTGTAAACTGAAGTCAGGGATGAGATTTTGCACATGCGCAGTTCTGTCTCATATGAGATGACCTCCACTTCCTGCCCATTTCTACGATCTCGCCATTTTTTCCAGAACACCAGCCTATCATGAGTCCTTGTGAGGGCAAATTGCGGGGGGCGGGAGAGGCGGAATTTTATTCTTCGACCTAGGAAACACCATCTCTTGGACGGCTCTGTGGTGGCAATTCTACTGATACAAGTTATCGGTCATTTTTGATGGTTTATTATTTTCTACTTTCACAGTATAGATAGTGTTGAGGTTACGAGATATTAGTTAACACAACAAATACATTTTCTATTCTTATATATTAATCCAAAAAATCATATTGTGGCACACATTGCATTACAGATCCTTCCATTAAAAAAAATACACGTTTCTCTGAATTCTCCTTCTTATTTAACTTTCTGGAAATGGAAAATATATCTGTGTGGGGTATTTTTGTTAAAAAAAAAATCTCTCAACAATTGCTTTTTAAAAGAGAGACAGTGAGTTTCTAAGATGCTTTCCCCCATAATTTAGCCACTGACACCAGGACGGTTCTAGTATGGAAATAGTACAATCTGAATAAGTCCTCATGTCATCTGTAACAATCTCTGTATCTTCTCACCATGGCTAAGGATGTGTTTAGGCCTAATCTGTCATTTGCAGCCAACCCACAGAGTTTTGGGTCTAAACACAGAGGAGTATGTTTTTAAACATCTCCACGGAGCCTGTTCTTCTGTTTAACACATTACATTGTTTGTATATCTTTGATATATTCAAAGTGTCATCATTTACTTTTTAGATCTTTAGATAAGTACTGCAGCGTATAAAGGAAGGAAAAAGAAACAGATCTGCCTTATCCCTCTTATCCCTCGTCACTTCCTATCTCCTGGAAGCTGCAAAGTGTGAGCGACCTATTTCTGTTGCTATAGTGACAGTGCCGCCCATCTATCCAAGCCCCCTCCTTATTTTCCCTGTAAAACTACAAGTGAAGCTGTAAATTGTTTTAAAGTAAAAAAAGAAGTGACTTTCACATATAATAAACATAACAGTACAGCATACAGAAAATACGCTCGGTAGAACTGCCCCTTTATATTGACATTCATTTATTCAAACAGATATAAGTTTTGTAGAGTTGAACACGCAAAAATATAAAATAAAGGATTCTTGACCGAACCGTGGGCTAAGTTGTTGAACCTTCTATGCATACAGCTGTACATTCAGCCCCCTTGCCACTGAAGATATGCCTATACAAACACTGAAGTCTCCATACGTCTCTAGGGGAACCCTGTGATTGGCTTGGGAGAAGAGTGTGCCCAGATTAGGAAAAATGACCCCATAAAACTGCAAATGCCTTTCTTTACAGTTAAATAAATATTTTTTTTATTGTAAGAGTACAAATTAATCAATATTTTTTTCTTTTTTGAGTCTGTGTTCTGCCAAATTTGTCATGTGAATTCTACTGCACAGTAGAATTCGCTCAATGCACACCACAGCGCATGCGCACAAAGTTACAGCTGTCAATCAGCCATAACTTTGGGAGAAGAGCGCCTGCCCGAGGGACACACACCACCTCACGCCCCCGCCGGATCAGCTGCGGTGACGGGTAAAGTATAAGCGTCTTACTTATTATTCTCACTTACTAGCGTAGCAAGAAATTGGTAAAACTTCTATCAGTGACATGCTAGGCTAGTAAGTGGAAGTCACACACGGGGGGAGGGCTGCCTCATCTTGATGGGATTTGTGATCACCACCTTAGGCTCCCGTGTGTCCCCCTCTGTCCCCTGTGTGTGACTTCCACTTACTACTTACCTAGCGTAGCATGTCACTGATAGACGTTTTACCAATTGCTTGCTACGCTAGTAAGTGAGAATAATCAGTAGGAGGCTTATACGTTACCTGTCACCGCAGCTGATCCAAACGGGTTGTGAGGTGGTGTGTGTCCCTCGCGCAGGCGCCCTTCTGCCAAAGTTACGGCTGATTGACAACTATAACTTTGTGCCCATGCTCTGTGGTGCACAATGAGTGGATTCTCCTGCCCTTGTGCAGTAGAATTAACTCGACAAATTTGTCAGAACACCGGGAGCGTCATGGCAAATGGTTCAAATACTTGTTATCTCTTGAAAATGACTGTAAAGTTTATTCAGACAATAGGGTTGTTAATAATTGCTGTTGAAATGTTGAAATAAGGTGGAATTTCCTGATCCCTTGAACACTTCACTAACCCTACCCTTCCAATGCCCCATGCTAATCTATATTAACCTTTGGCCCTGACTGACACACCCATATGGTGCTTAAGTGGCTACAGTGTATTTAATGATTTCACTTTGACCTGACATTGCTCCAGCTCAGACAACCATTATATGAGTCACCAGACTATTTAGGGAGTGTCAGTTTATGACCCGGGAAGGGTGTTCCGTGATTGAAAAATGCAGAGCTTTAATGGAGAGCACCTTGTTTGCACTTTGGGTAATTAGAATGCTTATCGGCATGTGTCTGATTAAGGTTTGCAATCGTTCTCATTCTAACAATATTGCATGCTTATAATAAAAAGAAACTTAATTAAAAAAAAAAAAATGGTGTTATGATTGCGTATTCCAGTGGGTGGGATAGAAAATCAATTTCTTGGCTTGAGATATTTTCAGAGGTCAGAGTTTATGAGAAATGTACTGTCTGTTCTTTTTATTTACAGTATGACATCTCTTGTCTGGAGATGTATTGGACATGTTTTACATTTGGTTCTGAGGGTTTCCAGGAGAGCACAGTGTGTGTCATGTATTGGCTGCCACTTTAAAACTTTATCTCCAGTCTCTAATGCGTCTATTATATGTAAAGTTTACGCATGCTATATAATACCTGCTAACCTTCCTGGCTCCTGGGATTTATATTCTTTAAATTCACAGTAAAAACAATGTTTAGGGGATACAGTCCATTTAAAAATACTCTCTCTCTTTAACACCTTCCTGACCACACCCCAACATAAAGTCTTAGCCCCATTTGTATTATGTCCATTCTTTTAATGCTTCTTGCTCCCTATCAATCTAAGCCAATATATTTCCCTAATATAGTATTCTCCAGACCCTCAGTTAAAGCAGATTGGATGATCTGATAAGATCTCACCCCTCTGACCTGAAAATCAGAGTATTTTTCTTTCATGCCCCAAAGCTATTTTTCACATCAGTGGAACTCCATGGTTACGCACAAGGCATTATCTGGCAGCGTGTATTTGTTTATTAGTCATCTCCATTGCTATGCCTGATGAAACAATGTATCCTCTGCTATCCATCATGCAAATCATCTTAAAGGGACAGAACACAACCGTTCAAATAGCATTCAACATGCATATATATGTCCCCTTCAAGAGTTTAAATAATTCGGTTATTCCCGTCCTCTTGATTTCCAATGTTCCTATTCTAAAACACGAGATTAGGATTACAATCTTACAGAAAACTTAGCTTAATGCATAACTACACAACACCAGGTAGCTGGATGAAAGGCCACAGGCCATTGATTCAAATCATTGACCTGCAAAAACTGGATCTATAAATAGGTGAGTTAACATGGATAATGATCCAAAACATATCAAAACCTGAAATCCCCGACATTTTTTTTAAAATATTTTGTGGCCAGTAAACATCCTGTGCCCTTCACAAACCTGAGCTTTTCATTGTAAAAAAAAAAAAAACTCTGGGTCACAATTCCGGAAAGAGCTTTTTCGCAATTGCCAATAAAGTTTTGTTTAATTTAAAGGGACTGTGTCACCCAGACATTGTTTATACTGTGATGTAGAGAATAACAACACTGAAAATGATCTATCCATGGTGTTAGCAAAACTGCAAGCAAATGCCTGAATTAGTAGACAAATGTTTCTGTGGAGTCTCCTACTTATGACATCACCTGTGCCTTGATATGCAAATAAACTGGTTTTAAGTAGAAAATCTGTAATTTGCATATCAAGCCACAAGTGATGTCATAAACAGCAGACACCACAGATATATTTGAAACACATTTTATCCTAATTTATGCATTTGTTTACAATTCTGCAAACACAATATATAGAATATTTTCAATTTTATTTATATTCTGCATTCAAAGTACAAGTATCATTGTTTAGGTCATACAGTCCCTTTAAACATGGCATAGATACAGCCTGTTGTCAACAATCGAATCCTTTAAAACAGACAACCCGAGTTTCTAACCAGCGCTAAACGAAACTTCAGTTTGTGTAATCAAGAACTGTTCGTTGGCTAGTAAACAAAAGATGCTAACCTACAGTGCGATCCCTGCATTTTAGCACTTAATCAAACAATACTACTTCATTTTAAATACAAACAAAAAGAAAGCACTCATGTCTGACTTATTACGCTCTGAAAAAAACATCACAATATAAACTCTGAAGGGATTTCAATGCGAAAATGCTTTTTTTGAAAGCTCTGTGTGTGCCGTATTGTGTTTAGCAAATAAGTCTGTGACATAATCCGAGCATTTGAGCATACATAAAAATTAAAGACATGCCTCAGTGTGCATCACTGCTTTGTGAATGCGTCTAATGAGTCTTGTGCAGACGTGTAGAAAACATTAGGCACTCACGTTTGTTTGTTTTTTCTAAATTATATATAGTTCCACGACCTTTTAATGCACTAAGAGAGACAAATATTTCTCGGTAATCAGACAGTTTTTCCACTCTTTTTTTGTCTAATTTCTGTGCTAATTGAGGGTTATGTGTAAGAAGAGGAGCTGGTATTACATCTACTTATGGTCCCTGTAGCATAGTTGCCAACAGTCCCGGATTTCAGTGAAATCACATTATACGGAATTGTGTCAGACCAGGTTGGTGTCTGTCTAGGCATGACTGACCCCCAAGCGAAGTGCACTTAGAAACTTGCCATCTTTCTGCAGTTGTCTCCTAGGAGAAAAGGGGCGGGACTAAAAAAAAGAGCAGAGGCGCTCGTGGCATTATGATGTCACTAGTGTGGAGCGGACACCTGGATGTTCGGCGTGTTCGGCCGAACTTCGGAAAAAAGTCCGGTTTATAGACTTTCGGTTTATAGAATACATGTATCGCTATTGCTATTCTATAAACCGAAAGTCTATAAACCAAATGTCTTTCGGTTTATAGACTTTCGGTTTATAGCCAAACCCCGAACTCCAATACGGACATACAGTGAAATGTCCGTGTTCGGGTCCGGGGTCCGAACACCGTAATGTTCGGTACTAACCCGAACAGTGCGGTTCGGGTTCGCTCAACACTAGATGTCACACAACGCTCCATCATCCCAGGAGATTAAACTTTGACCTTTCCGGTACAGATACTGGATGACCCTATTTTTCTAGTTCAGGCTGTGTGTGTGAGAATGCTGTGACAGTCCAGAATTTCATGCAGATACAGGATGGTCCCATCAAATTCGGGATTGTCGACAACCATCCTGTGCTCAATGGAATTAGTTTGATATGTGAAGTCTGAGACAGTACCCATTGATACTGTGAAGTCAAATTTAGGCATATTATATATAACAAGATAAAAAATATAGAAAAAAATTAATATACAGATGGAGAGCAAAAGAAAATAAGTAAATTCTTTGTGAAAACTTTGGTTCTTTAAGACACATTAGGATATTTATTTAAGCACAAAATAACTTCTTATTTTATTTCACAAATAATTTACTTATTTTCTTTTGCGCTCCATCTGCATAGTTATTTTTTTCTTGATTTAGTGGAACTTGAGGTCTTTTTTCCACTTGGAAGTGAGTTGCACAATTAATACCACTTATGTTCACGGTAGCGCCTAACACTTAAATCTATTTTTAAGATAAAAAAAATATAGGAAAAATAGGAATGGAATTGAAGATACAGGTAAATCCTGTGATAATGCAAACATGCTGCAGCCCATTTCCTGCTAGAAGGCGCGGTGGAAGACATCGCTTCATTTTCCATGTTACAAAAAAAGATCTCGGGACTATCGAACCCACTAGTATCGCGATGTGAGTCTGTGGACAGAATGGGACAGTTCATCGTGGCCAATCCATGGCGGCCTCTTCATCGCGGGACTTAGAGCACCTGGCAATTCATCTCTGTCAGGCGCACCGTCAATGCAGGTTAGTATAAGGTCTTAGGTATTAGGGTTGGTATTAGAGTGTCAGGGTTAGTATTAGGAGTTAGGGTTTAGGATACGGGTTAGTATTGGGGATCGGGGTTCAGGGTTAGTGTTAGTTTGAGATTTATGATTAGTGGGTACTTTTAGGGTAAGTGGGAGTTATTTTATTGTGGGGTTAGTATTTGACGCTGACAGCTCAGGGCCGAAACAGCTGTGCTGAACTGTTAGCGCTCTGACTGCCGCGGTGAAACATGCGCAAGCAAGTGTCCTAGACCCAGTCCCGACCCACTATACTACTCTCATTGGTTTTGTAATTGATGATCTTTATTGTAGTGCACCTTTTTTTTCCCTTGAGACTCCTTATATTGCTGAATATTGGATTCCATCTGGCGTATGGCGAATAAATGCAGAAATACAGATGAAAGCAGTTATCCATTGATGGATACAGCCTTTAAGGGAAGGATACACCTAGTGCTGATCAAAATAAAAAATAATGCTTATATAATTAGAGGAGTATGGACCTAGGCATGCTTGACTTCCTTGATATTTCAATTTTCCAGATATAATTTGCCGTACACTGGAAGATTATACAGATTCCTTAACGTTTAGACAGGAAATCTGGAGGTGAATTAGAAGCCAGATGGTCCTATTCACATGGCAGTTCTGTGATTTGCTGCGATCTGTGAGGTCATATACCACGGGCATACTTTAATCATATTGTTAATTAAAAACTTGCTGATGGCTGTATAGTAATGAAACAATTACGAGAACTAAGCATATGACAACATCCTTTCAGAAAGAGAACATACGACAGCGATATTGAAAATATGTCTTATCAAGTCTGCGGCCGTCACATTGGGGGAAATGTGTCGGATCTACAGTTTACAAATCTGCCTGGGGATCGTTTTTGTTGATTTTTTTTTTTTAGTTTTCGCAGGTTAGAAAAATCTGGGTTTGTTTGAGGCTTTAAAGAGACAGTAGTGCTTTATATAAAAGAGCACATTTGGAGAAGTTAAAATATATACCTACACATAAGACAATCCCGGCGGCCAACCTTTATTATCGTTTGTATTGTTTTCTGATCAGTGTCTCTGATTTGAACTCTGTCTGTATTGTGATTGGTTTAGAACACTGAGTAACCAATTAGAATGCAGCTTGTCAGTTAGTTGTCGTTTCTTCTAGGTCTCTGTCTCTGTCACTCTGACGGCTGTCTCAGCAAATGCATGGCTTTGGTTGTAAAATGTTTTGCGTCCATCACGATCAACCCTTTCTTTATCAGGGCAAAGAAAAAAAAAACTATTTCAGAAATGTCAAATCTGCTTCAATAGGGAAAAATTCCTTCTTGACTCAAGATGACAATCAGATTTCTCCTTGGATCAACAAGCACAAGATACATATCAATCCCAATACAAACATACATAGCCCTCAATGTTCTGCTCTATAAAAAATCTATACAGGCCTTTTTTAAAAGCATCCAATATATTTGATAGCACCACCTCTTCAGGCAGTGAATTCCACACCTTTATTGTCCATACCGTGAAGTATACCTTCCGTTTCTATAGATAAAATCTCCTTTCCTAAAGTCTTAAAGAGACACTAAACTTTCTAATATAGAAGCACAAGTAAAAGGTTAGTTGTCCCTAGTTTGAGGATAAACTGGCAGGTACTTATGATAGAAGATGCCAGTTTATCCTCTACCCGGCAGCTGCCATGCTTCCATAGGAAGCAGGCAGCCGTCTGGTCGGAGACCGTCTCTCTCTGCTAGCGCAGGAAGAGACCCTCGTTTGTGCATGGGCTCAGCATAGATAGGTCCCCCCTGCTGATCCCATGCAAAAACTAGGGTCTCTCTCTGCGCTAGCAGCCAGGGACCCCCGCATGCTGCAGACCTCGATCAGACGGACCGCTCTGATTGGCTGTGCGCATGCGGACACTACCAGCGCAATTATTTTCTAAAGATGCACAATATTCTTCGATTTTCGTTTTTAGGAAAACAGGTGAAGACACCAAATAAAAGATTAACATTTTAAGTCTGATTCCCTACAGATAAATATTTTCCATTTATACCATTTTAACCCTGTTCTATTTTTTCCTTCCTATTAATTACTCCTTTCCTTGCAAAAAAAAAAACCCCTCCCCTCTCAGCAGTAGATGCCACTGGATCCGGTATACTCAAGACTTGAATAACCATGGCTGTTTGTCAGAAACCAGGTCCAAAGTATTAGAGACTGTCTGGAGTCAAGGATTTTGAGACAGGGCCTTAGATTGACATTTGATATATAATGGTCACTAGAGTATCAGTCAGATGTATTTCATTTCTATGTAGCACACATACAGATTATCCTATATATGATTTGGAACCCAAGTGGCTGACGGGAAATGTAAGCGACCAGGAAAGGGTTCTTTTTTCCATATCGTGTTACTAAATTATCATCTTAGCCCCTCTCCCTGACATCCTAATTACTTTATAGCTGCCAACTAAATAACTACAAACTACTGACACCTCTCAGTTCGCCATGAATACATTCTCGGGGGACAGACTGCACAGGAAGGTCCGTAAGCACTTTTTTTTTTTTTTTTTGCATTAATGAAGATTTTGGGGAATTATTTTCTTTCCTTCCTTCCATTAATATGTCTCCTCTGTTTGGTTTCATCAATGATAGATTTACTAGGAGGCAGAGGTCAGGCACTAAAAAAAATAAAAAAGTGCTGGACATGTTGACTGACGGAGGAACTATACAAGAGACCTTGGGGTCAGCGTTGGACCCTGAATAGAAAAGCGTGGCTCTTTAACCCTAAACGCGCTAGAAGTGTCATCTGGAATATGATGGATTAAATGCTTTTTTTGTTTTAGAAATTAAGTATCAATCACTATTGCTATATTGAGGGGTGGTGAGATGGCTCAATAGGCTAATGCACTTCAATATGCAAAGAAGTATGTTGGGTTCCCAGCACTGTCCATACTGCCAAGGTCGATACAATGAGTACCCTTAAATTAAGGGGTTGTTCTAGGTGTTTGGGGCCAAACGTCAACAAATCTTGTTGTGGCCCCCATGTCAACTATTTACCCTCTCTCCACAATTTGTTTCCACTCAGATCGGATGGTGTGGGGGTCCTAAGCACCCACTTAATCTGTTTACATGGTAACCCCCCAACTGATGAAGCTGTGTACCTGTAACACCCCTATTTGTATCTCAGTAGGTCATCCTAATTAATTTTCTTTTACTGTTTACTGTTATTATTGTATTAATTTTAGTGAGCGAATGCTGGGTGCACGGAATAGCCATCCAGCAGGAGTGATAGAGGTGAATACATTTAAAAGGACTCTAGCCCCCAGACAAGGTCAGGGAGGGGTGTCCATGACAGGGTGCTGAGGGGACATGTTCAGCCTATTAGAGGCGTTGGTTGGAGGAGTTTTGGGAAGTATGAAAAGTTAGGGAATTACAAGTAGGCAGCCTTTTTAATTAAGAGTTTTCCCCTACCTGTTGTCCCACCCACCCTCCCCTTTTGTGAGATGGTTTCTATTTTCTGTACCGTAATGTCACAGCATCGGCAGAAGCATGCCGAGTATCCAGGAGGGTTAATGGAGAAGTCAGGAACAGAATGGGGGGAGTCAATCAAGACTCTGGTGGAAGGTTCCATGGGAAAGTGGTACCTCAAACCACAGGATATGAGGGGGCATTGGTATATGCCCAGAACACGGAAGTCATTCGGCAGCCACCTGGATACTCGTGCATGCTTGGTTGGTCTTTCTGATGTTATATGGAATGTTATGTTAATCATTGTGTAATACTGGAATATGTTATGGAATGTTACAAATATAATGCAATGACTATTTAAATAAAGTGCTGTGGACGTTATTGCTACCCCGCAGTCTGGTTTTAAGTTATCAGCTATTACTAGGCGAATACATGCCCCGATGATTGAAGCTACTCCTGTCATGTATCACCTAAACATTGTGTTTACCCTGAATGTAGAGAATAAAAAAATAATTGAAAATGAGCTATACATTGTGTTAGCAGAATTGCAAGCAAATGCCTAAATTGGGAGAAAAGTGTTTTAAAATGTTATCCCCTGCGGAGTCCCCTGCTTATGACATCATCTTGTGGCTTGATATGCAAACGACACATTTCCCATTGATAACCAGGTCATTTGCATATCAAGCCAAGGTGATGTCATAAGCAGGAGACTCCGCTGACATGTACAAAATACATTTTTCTCCTAATTTAGGCATTTGCTTGCAATTTTGCTAAAATAATGTATAGATCATTTCAGTATTTGTTTGCGTTTCCTACCTGCACATAGAAATCAATGTTTAAAAGGTGATACTCTCCCTGTAAGGAGTCAAGACATGCATTGGATAAGTAGAAGGCTCTCCTAAACCTATGTTATGGCCAAGATCAAAATACAGTATGAGCATTTTATAGAAGGTAGAAATATAGGCAGACCAGATGGACCAAGTTGTTCTGACCTTCCCATCCATTCTATGTTTTTATATATTGAAAGAAACGGATACAGTTTTTTAAAAAAAAAAAAAAAAAATGTTAAAAATGAAAAAAGAATAACTTGGCAGAAAATAGGCATTCTACTTATCTAGAGTATGAAGTTATTATTTTGTAATGTGTAATCTGATTAAATACTGCTGCAGGTTAATTAATTGCCCAATTTTCGGGTTGGTATCGGGAAGCAGTGCTGTGAATATTTGGTAATGGGTGGGAGAGATTAAATGAGTTACCCGCTGTGTAACAGGGACAGAGGATTACACTAACTAATTGTTACAGAGTAACAATATGCATGTCCAAAACAAATAAGAAACTGTCTCAATTACACGATAAACAGACCTAGCAGGCTGGGCGAGCAGAGGGGAGTAGGAATATTTTAATAATTAACAGGATATCCTTGTCTTAATATCTGATCTTCATACCTTCTGTGCAACAACTAATTAGAGAAAGATCTTCGCTGCCCAGGTAAGCAGAAAGATTATACAGTGTAAATAAAAGTAATTTATTGAAGACTGAAACCTAATGTGTATATAGCTATCAAAAGCATGGTTAGTGGCCCCATTTTCACTGGGTACTTTATTTAAATGTGTAACGCACATACTATTTGCATTTATATATAAATAAAACAATCTGGAATAACATTGGCCATGTTTCCAGGGACACAATCCAACTAATTAATCATGGTAGGTCCTATGAGATCTCCACCATGATTAATTAATTGGATTGTGTCTGTGCGTATATCCATCCTACGTACTGCCAGTGTTCTGACCAAAAAAACCTGAGCGAATTCTACTGCACAGGCGCGGTAGGATTCAATCATCGCGCATTCGGCGCATGAGCACCAAGTTACATCTGATCATTCAGCTGTAACTTTGCCAGAACAGCGCATGTGCGAGGGACACACACCACCTCACACCCCCTTCGGATCAGGTGCGTTGACAGGTAAAGTAGAAGCATATTACTTAGTATTGTCACTTATTAGAGTAGCAATCACTGTATAGTTGGTAAAACTCCTATTGGTGACATGCTACGCTAGTAAGTGGAAGTCAGACACGAGGGACAGAGGGGGACACACGGGAGTCTAAGGAGGTGCTCACTGGGTTTCCCCCTCTGTCTGACTTCCACTTACTAGCATAGCATATCACCGCTAGGAGTTTTACCAACTATACCTTGATTGCTACGCTAATAAGTGACAATAATAAGTATTTCAGAACACTGGGATTCACTTTGAAGCATATGGAACAAATATGTGTTCCTGGAAACATGGCCAATGTTGGCAACGATGGAATAAAATCTCTTATCGGAGCACTCAACAACGTAGATGGATATTTTGGAAATGTTCACACATACACTGGCAGCTTCATGATACAGTGGTCATCATGTAGCCTGTGAGCAAGCAGGACCGGTCTGGTCTTTTTTAAAGAATTTCTCAGCATTTATGGAATATTGTCGGTTACATCTGCTCTGCCCCAATGACCAATACAAACCAATGTGCCATGTGGACTTTATCTCCTGTCCCTTCTTATCAGGCCACCTTGCTCAGCCTCCACTCACGTCAAGCTTCGATTAGCCTTACTCAGACTATTAAACGATTACTTGATATTGCATCACAATCTATTTGTTATTACATCCAAAAATTGTTAATAGTTTATAGTAATTGCATCTTCCGTGTTGCTGTACATATGTGTTTTTCACCTTTGTTGTGTGTCCTATAATTCTTTATAGCTGCTTTTTTAATGGCTACCTTTTAAACCAGGATTCGTTTAGAAAAAAAAGTCATCTTTGTGAAACCTCGGAATAAAGATGAGACCTTCAGTAAACACATTACCCAAAGGGTGGGACATATGCTCTCTTTATTGGATTTCCTGTTACTCTGTATCTCTCCTGCCAACAGGCTTAGATAACAGCAGAGTCCTGAGGTAAGAGGACTCTGTCACTCTTAGCAATATACGATCTTGTTTCCCGTCGTAGATACTTAACTCATGGGCGCCAGGAGTACTGTTTTCACCATTGCTAAATGCATTACCATTTAACACTGCGTGATCCCAGTCTGTAAGCCAAAAGGATTGATGTTATTTTAGGACACTAGACATCTAATGAAAAAAGAAATAAAAAAATCTTTCGCATTGCTGAAACACGTACTGGATGGGATCAGGAATAAATTCCCGAAAAAAGAAAAAATGAAGAATGACTCGATTTTTCAACTCTGGGCAATGGTTGTATTGATGAGGTTACGGTAATGTATTGCAGCAATCATTGTCTGCGTGACCTTTTAATTATTATATGCATCGGAAGACATTGCAGAGGAGATGTCGAAGTTATAAATCAGACTGTGTTTCTTTAAACCCCACGTCGCCATTGACAAGGGTGCATAAGGGCATGCAAGGTGAGAAGTGTTGCTGCACTATATAAAACAAAATGTGATAATAATAATTGTGCATGGGGAGGATTTTTAGCATCAAGGGAGCACATTCAAGCCCCCCCCCCCTTCGTCCCATAGACAATGGGGAATGTGTGAAGTACAGACACCACTGCTAAGGATTCTGGGTATGTAGCCATCTTTTGCCTGTGGGCCCTTTGTCCCCTTTACCATATGTACAACCTTGAGGATGAAGATTCTAGCAAAGTGTGTGTGAATGTGTGTGTGTGTGAGAGAGGCTTATAACAAGATACTAAATGTCAGTTATTGTGGGGTGAAGGCAAAAGGAAGAGCAGTGTTGAGCAGTATCTATATCACAGACAAGTCACCAGACATCTTCTGCATTACAATACTCACACCACTGAAAGGGATTCTGGGAGATGTGTGATGGGAACGCAAGCACGCCGTGTGATGGGAATGCAAGCACGCAGTGTGATGGGAACGCAAGCACGCTGTGTGATGGGAACGCAAGCACGCGGTGTGATGGGAATTCAAGCACGCGGTGTGATGGGAACACAAGCACGCTGTGCGATGGAAACGCAAGCACGCTGTGTGATGGCAACGCAAGTACGCGGTGTGATTGGAACACAAGCACGCTGTGATGGGAACGCAAGCACGCTGTGTGATAGGAACGCAAGCACCCTGTGTGATGGGAACGCAAGCACGCTGTGTGATGGGAACGCAAGCACGCTGTGTGATGGAAACGCAAGCATGCTGTGTGATGGGAACGCAAGCACGCTGTGTGATGGGAACGCAAGCACGCCGTGTGATGGGAACGCAAGCACGCCGTGTGATGGGAACGCAAGCAATCCGTGTGATGAGAACGCAAGCACGCTGTGTGATGGGAACGCAAGCACGCCGTGTGATGGGAACGCAAGCACGCTGTGTGATAGGTACGCAGGCATGCTGTGTATAAACTACTTTATACATTGTGATCAGGAAGAGGTTGATAAAAAGTAATACGTGATTCTATCCACTTTACATAAACTCTTTGTATATAATTAGTCATTTTAGATGTTTGGTATCACTTTTCACTTTTCAATTACTTTCGGCCAACAGATAGATATAACTAAAGAAACCCCTAAAATTGGACAAGAGCGGTAAGAATTTTTTTCTCTCCCTGCTAATTCTCTTTATTATATTTTATTATGAAATATTTCCAGATAATGAATGAATTTGCTTTGCATGTGGCATAAATTAATGGAAATACTAATTCATTTTTTTTCTTTTAAAATGACATTTTTGAATAATGTCCCCAGATACACAGCCGAATGTACAAGGGGTAACAATTTCCAATTATCAGAAAAGACTAAACAAATGTGTTTGTTTACTTTTGAAACGATGCCCAGAAGGGGATATCATTTCTTTTATTCATATGTATTCAAGGTCAACTCAAGGACCTTTAGCAGAGAAATCGCATCCCGTGGGCCTTTGTCAATGGCACAAGGTCAGCTTTAGAGAAAAATGTTTAACATTAAACAAAATCATAGAATATATTGTGTGGCAGTTATTTAAAAAAAAAAAAAATCCATTGCGGGTCACTGGAAGGTGGATATCAATATATATTTCTAAAGACGTGAGAACAATATTGTTTACTTCGTACAGAATAACATAGTATACATCTAGATCTCAAATTACTGAATAAAAATAGCTGGTATTTGATGTTTTACATTCCTTGGAAATTATAATTTTTCACATTTTTTTTTAAATTGTTTCTATTAATTTTGTTTGTATTTATTTTTTTATTGTGTTTATTGTTTTGTATTTATTTTTTTTATTTATTTTGTGTTTATATTTTGTGAAAATGTATTTCTTTTTGGTTGGCACCAGTACAAAATGCTGTTCAGGTATCATATATTATCAATAAAATAAGTATTTCATCAAGCATTGTATTGTGCTTTTACAACGTGAAACCGAAAACCAGATGTCATCGAAAAAGTTGGAGTAGATTGATGGACGCAGTTTGTACGTCTCCCAAGACTGGGGCTAATAAATGCACCCAGGCCTCTTTTGGGTCTTTGTAGCAAAACCAGAGTGTTAGTCCTTCATAGAGCACAGAAAACTCAAGAGCCACTAAGCACAGTAGTCATTTGAACTCAGCATGCGGTAGATATATTCCCTGAAGACAGGCCTGCCATGGTTCTGACAAGGAAAGATTAATATGGGAATGGGAGAAATCTCGGAGGCTTGGATTGAATGGCAGCAAAGGAAAAATTCACAGAACCAAAACACATGTTTATTATTATTTTGTACTTTTTTTTTTTATATATATACTGTTTCAGTCAGTAAACAAATAACGCAAGGAATTTCTGCACTGTGGAGAAGATTAAAAATAGCAATAAATTATCTCTAGAGCCTTACAAACAGGTGACATCATTGATTGAAATATGAGTCTAATGAGTTTCCTTTCTTCTCAGATCATACACAATGTATTTTTTGTAAGCTTATTTTATTTTTCTAACGACCAGGGCCACAAAGCTCTTGTACCAAATCTTTAAAAAAAAAAACATTTGTTTTTTGAATTATAAAGTTTTAAACCAATATTTTTCTTAAAAACATTTTTTTAAATAAGCCAAGCAATTAAAAAATGAACTGTGATATAATTTAATTTACCATTTCACTGTCTAAGATGAGTTCAGCATTAGGCCAATTAAAATAAAGTATTTTTTTTTTTTTTTTTTTTTTTTAAATCACTTTATCTTCTGGTGATCTCTGGATAAATAATAATAAAATCCAGAGTGACTTGGCTTGAACGACTGACAATGCCAGCTCTTTAGACTTTAATTAATTATACTGTGAGTGTAGAGAATAACATCTATACATTTTGTTATATACTTTAAATGTGTCTGTTGTATCGCATCTCTATCACATCACTCTGCGGTTTGATATGCAAATGACACATTTTTCTGTTTGCATATCAAACCATAGGTGATGCCATACACAGGAAGGAAAGACCACAGACTTTTTATTTAGAAACATAGAAACATAGAATGTGTCGGCAGATAAGAACCATTCGGTCCATCTAGTCTGCCCAATTTTTTTTTTTTTTTTTTTGAGTACTTTTATTAGTCCCCCGTTCCCGGTCTTATATCTAGGATAGCCTTGTGTCTATCCCACGCATGCTTAAAATCCTTGACTGTGTTTACCTCTACCACCTCTGCTGGAAGGCTATTCCATACATCCACTACCCTCTCAGTAAAGTAATACTTCCTGATATTACTTTAAAATGAACAACTTGAAGCTTTACAAGGAAATTTAGACATTGTCACAGAGTGACTTTATCTGGACTTGAACCCTAACTGCCATGTTCTTAGCTCTCTTCTTTACTAGTACACCAGCCTGTTTTCCATAATCTACTTTCTGTTCTTCTTTCTCCTCATTTTTGCATTTGTTTGCAATCCGGATAATATCATGTATAGATAATTTCTTATTTTCTACATTCTCAGCATAAACCGTGCTTAGCTGATAAAGTCCCTTTAAAATGATTAGATCAAGATCTCATATTTGTGGTGAAGAAGTTTAAGTTATAAGGTATAATTTCAATTTAACTTTGAGAGAAGCACACATTATATTTTAGATCAGACAGTCATAGGGGTTATGGTATATACATTTAAAAGATACATGCCATTTTATGCCATATTTAGACCGGGCATGAATTTATAGCACATTCGGGTATGAATATGGTATGAATGAATACCAGCTTTATGAGGTATAAAGGTTGGTCTGCTCGTTAACTGTCTCTCACTGTTATTACACTGAGTGATGTTTTGTTTTTAGATGCAAATAACATAGGAGATGCTAAGGAGTCTTTAGGGTCCCCTAATGTACATCCCTATTAATCTTCCAAGATAAAATTATATGTTGCTTATATAAGGACACTGTAGAAAAAACATCTATTTTGTTCCATATGTCTCTATCGGGGGTGGTGGACATGTTGTTTAGAATGTTGGGTCAGATAAAGGGAGTTCTGACCCACTGGACCCAAGATTCTAAACAATATGTCTGCTCCCTGGTAGAGCTAAACAGAGCAAAGAGGCCTCAAGGTACTTTAATTATATTGTTTCCTTAAATCATTTCTGTATAAACCATCCAGAACTAATTCTAATTCCATCCTAAATTACAGGGTCCAAAGTCATAGAACGTCCTTAGTTATGCAGCACAATGCAAACCCCAAAATTCTGTGATATTGCTAAGGGGTTAAACATGAGTACATTGAGTGCTATGGTTGGCCTTTAAGTGAAAGAAAATTGAGAGTTAAGTTAGAACAAATATATAGGCAAATTGACAAGGGTCTAGGACAGTCCAGCGTGGCAGTTTGAACGCTGAACTGTCAGCGGTGAAGAATAACGCGGCCGCTTCATCGCGGCAATGTAAGGGCTAACAGTTCAGTGCTGAACTGTCAGCCCTTACAAACGTACACCTTCAAATAAATTAACCCCCCTCTAATAAATGAACCCCCCCCCAAAGTGAGCCCCCCAAACCCTAATAATAATGCTACCCCCCAACCCTAATAATAAAATTAACCCCCAAACTCTAATACTAAAATTAACCCCCAAAACCTAACACTAAATTTAACCCCCAAAACCTAACACTAAATTTAACCCCCAAACCCTAATACTAAAATGAACCCCTGAACTCTAATACTAAAATTAACCCCCAAAATCTAACAATAAATTTAACCCCCAAAACCTAAAACTAAATTTAACCCCCCAAACCCTAATACTAAAATTAACCCCCAAACCCTACTACTAAAATTAACCTCCAAACCCTAATACTAAAATGAACCCCCGAACTCTAAAAGTAAAATTAACCTCCGAACCCTAATACTAATTCGAACCCCCCTAAACTCTAATAATAAAATTCTAGTAATCTAACACTAATACCCCTATTAAACATTAATACTCACCTTTAGCAATGAAATGTCCCGCGATGAGCTCTCGCGCGATGAAGAGGGGGCGGTGAAGCGGCTACGCTAATGAACTGTCCCATCCCCAACAGACAGTTATGTTAAAAAGTGGGTAGATATTGAGGACATGATGTAAGTGGGAATCACTGTGAACTGAGAACAACCTATGTACAATCAGTCTGCATCAGTGTTAAATATATGAGATGAATTCATTCTCAGAATATAACATGGTCCATTGTAGGAGGCTGTGTTTATGAGTCTAATATTGCATATGCAAAAAAGAAAAATATATATATATATTACATAGCCATGACGGTCACATCGCAGGTTTAGAATATGGAACTTAAAAACACATGTATACAAAGTTAAATTTTAATATACTTCAAATATTATCTATACATTACCAAGCCCTGAGACTAATTACCTACCTACCTTCTTCCAGATCCAGTGATTGTGCGGCAAGAAGTGCATAATGTGCCGGGCCGACTCACCGGACATTGTGTGCAATCAGCCTCTGTGTAAAGCATGCCATGATCGATTGCAGAGCATGCTGGTTGAGTGCCCAGGTGCACCATCCACTTCCTTGGAGACCGAGTCGCTGGATCACTGTATACGGAAAGAGGCAAATACATTTTGGCTCAGTGTACTCCATAAACTATTCTGTTGTACCCATGAAGCTAGCTAATTGTTTAGTCACATTAGGAGTATATTAACATGTTTCATGTTTCAGAAAAGAATAGACACAATGGGGGACACGTATAAACACGGCACACAGGCAGATTGCGTAATATACTGGCAAGCGTGCCATTTTATAAAGCAGACTCCCAACAGATTTTTATATACATATCCTCCATTAGCTTTGCTTACAATATAAAACGCATACCTGTGAAAGACATATTTGAAAATAAGAATAAAATCTCCATGTGTTACGTTTTACAAAGTAAATAAATACATATCTCAGGAGAACATACAAAATACGCATTTCTATTAAACTGCACCACTGGAGATTTTGCTAAATAAATAATTATTTTAGTATCTATGGTACCGATAGATCATCAATTGTGATGTAGTCACGTATAACATATAGAAATTCTAGATTATTATTATTATACTACAATAATGCTGTATCTATATGTGTAGGTCCTTTTTTTGGCCCATGCGTATGCTTTGTAAAACTGACTAAATGGACTGTATCACCTAAACATTGTTTTTACTGTGAATGTCGAGAATACAAAAAGATTGAACAGGATCTATACATTTTGCTGACAAAACTGCAAGTAAATTAGGAGAAAAAAATGTGTTTTCAATGTGTCCGCGGAGTCTCCTGTTTATGACATCATCTGTGGCTTGATATGCAAATGAACTGCTTTTCAATGAGAATTTTGCAATTTTTATATTAACCCGCAGGTGATAAGCGGGAGACGACACAGACACTTTGAAAACGCATTCTTTCTCCCAATTTAAGCATTTGCTTGCGATTTTTTGCTAACACAATGTATAGCTCATTTTCTATTATTTGTTATTCTCTACATGCAAAATATAAGCAATGTTAAGGTGATACCGTCTGTTTAAAGAATGTGCATGTTCTGTTTCCGTATCTCTGTTAAAGCAAAACACTTGATTAAATCATAATGTTTTGTTTGTTTATATCACATAAATATTGATTTATAAGTAGCAGTTTTATTTTGTGCGTCTGTCAAAGTTCAATAAAAATTACTCAGTGCCTCAATATTTAAGAGTATATACAGTAGAGGGGGATTGGGGCGGAAATGGGGCCAGATAGGTCAAAGTAGCCGAATTTCAGATTTTTTCCAATTTTCAGCCATATTCGATTCTGTGATTTTGACCCTGTCAGTGGATTCGCTGTACTCCATTTGGGCTGAAATCCCTCTAAAAGAACACCAAATTGGCCAAAACCAGAAAAATTTGGGGCATTTCAATTCTCTAGTTGGGAACTGAATTGAAATTAAAATTTTTTTAAAAATAACAATTTTTTAAAAATGTCCCCATTGACGCAAGTGGACTGATGCTGGCCTTATGAATTAAAGACTGATGATGGCCATATGAATTAAAGACTGGTGCTGGCCATATGAATTAAAGACTGGTGGTGGCCATATGAATTAAAGAAAATGTTCCTGGTCTTAGTTAATAATAAACAGGGCCGGAAGCCATCCAAATGGGTTCTAGACACTCTTGTATACACATGGTGGGTCAGTATTCCTATTTTTTGTTTTTATTACATTTTTGTATTATTAATATTTTGTTTTTCTGCAGGTCTTCAACCATTTTCTCAATAGCCAAAGTCCTCCTGACATGAGTCTCTGTTCGCGGGGAGCCGTGATGATCTGTTAAATGCTAGGACAATCTATTCCATCCTAGCGTCTTTTAGGACCTATCGGCACTCACTGCATGGGAAGCCGAACAGGCAGCAAGGAGGTTTCTCTGTGCTGCCTGTTCGGCTCCCCGTGCAGCCTGGCAGGCAGAGTGATGGTGAGGGGGGATCTTCCGATCTGCTCTCACCTCCGTCTCTGCCTGCAAGAGTGTTTTTGTTTGTTTTTTTAAAGCAGCTTCCCCCCCCCCCCCCCCCCATATCCGCCACTGAGTGGTTAATGATCAGAAGTGGTCCAAAAATCGGAGCTCCAATTTTCTCAAATAAACTTGTAGGGACCTGAGTAGCCCTTTAATCTGTAAGTCCAAAAACTGATATCTGCCTTTAGGGTAAATAAAAATTTGATAAATCTGTATATGAAAAAGCATTGGAATATTGGACCATATATGGGAGAAAACAGCGTATTATCAATATTTGTTAGTATAACATAAATAGGTCAATTGTCCTTTATCCAGTGACCTCAGAAACATAACGTATCAATGTGTATTACCATGAAATTCCTCCGATTTTAGCCTGGGGAATAGACTATCCTGGCCCACAGAAGGCATCTGATCATCTCCTTCCATTTTATTACTTTACAGGAGAGATGAGAATCTCTAAGGACTTCTGTCAGGTTAGACAAACTGTTTCAGGGATATGTGTCACTTAAATAGTAATTGTCATTGGGGAGAGCTGTAAAAAAAAAAACACCCTCAGCATTTTGGAAATCTTGACCCAGGATTTGCTTTCTTTGTATTTTCACAGTAGCTGTGACATACTGGGGGGCTTCCACTCCGAAACCTGGGATAATCAATGCTAGTTTCTAATCTTTTTTTTCCCCCCATTTCTTTTCAATTTAACTAAAATGTAGTTTATTCGTTCACTTTGCTCCAATCTCATCAACTGACACTATTCCTCTCCTGTCATCAGATCAAATCAAGTGTGACATTTAAATCTGTCCTTATCTCAGCCAAACCAATTCATTCTATTTAACTTCCCTCTTGCTATCTCTTCACTTTGGGGGATTTTTTTTTTCTAAGGGCCAATTCCCTTATTCTGATGTCCAGTACCAAACCGGATCTTAACGAGATTCAATACGAGATAGTTTAGTTGGGTAGGGTGCTATCAACAACAACTATTAAGTCCTCGTGGTTGCAGGTTGAATTCCTGGCAAGGTCATCTCAGTCTTTCATCCTTCAAAGACTGATTATTCTCTTTGTTTTTAAAGGGACTTTGGAAAAATTGTACTTTTTATTTTTATTTTTTTTAGAGAAAAAGACTATTTGAGGGCAGTTTAGAAGAGATGTGTGGGATTTCAGTGCTCTCC
Organism: Pelodytes ibericus; assembly: GCA_036172795.1. Classification (NCBI taxonomy): domain Eukaryota; kingdom Metazoa; phylum Chordata; class Amphibia; order Anura; family Pelodytidae; genus Pelodytes; species Pelodytes ibericus. Next base: position 11,406,082 of record CM069865.1, read on the forward strand.
TTGTTGGGGTCGCTGGAAAAAAATCTAATATTGCATATAAAAAGGAAGGAAAGTGTAATCTGTTGTTTATTTTGGAACTTGTGTGACTGAATGTGTGTAACTGATTGTGACAAGCAGTTTGGGGACAACCGTGGAAACTGTATGGGCAAAAATATGACTCTGGAAAGCAGTTGGGCACAATGGTGGCACTGAAAAGCTGCTGGGCATAATGATGGTTCTGGGAAGTGGTTGTGGCAAATAGATGGCCCTGACAAACTGTGTGGGGACTGAGATGCCACTGGCAAGCAGTTTGGGCACAAAGGTGACACTGAGAACATGTTCAGGGTCAAATATGGCACTTTTCAAGATGTTTGAGTACAGCGATGGCAGTAAAAGCTGCTTAGGGGCAGAGAGAGAGCATATTTTAATGTAAAATTGTAAAAAATGTGGAAAAAAATAAAAACATTGCCCTTTTATTACTCATTTTTTTTTTTGGGGGGGGGGAGGGCTGGGTGGGAGGGATGCCCAACGTAGATTCCACCCCGGGTGCCAAATACTCTAGGTACGCCCATGCTCCTGAGCTATTTTTCTCTGGTTGGCAACTGCTACAGTGGGTCAGAAGCCACTGACAGGAAGGGGTGGGACATATTTAGCTTAGGGGGGTGGGTCAGTTTAGTGATGGCTAGTGCAGCACAGAACCAAAATGCACCACTGTACGCACCTGCAATCCCACAAAAAACATTCCTGAAGTAGGAACCGTTCCTCTACCCTATGTATCTAACTTCCTTTTTACCCTGGCTGTGTTTTTGCACATTGTTTGCCTATCTTACAAACACAGCGGGTGCTAAATAAATGGCATATATTTTGTAGGCTTAGTTTATGATAAATAAATCAAAATAAAATCAAAATAAAAAACATTTGTTAGGTCTGGATATAACATTGTTTTAGTCACATTTGAGGTAATTTAATTTTCAAACTGTTATTAAATTCTACCAAATGTTATGTTTGTAAAATCACAATTACAGAGCCTATTTTGAGATGTACATTACCCTGACCTGTTGAAGTGTTTGTTATTTGATCATTGTTCACAGTGGGATTTCTTGCATAGTTATCCATCTTTTAAATTTCATTTTTTTATGTAAAACATACACACTTAGGAAAAGAGCTTGATCTTTGGACAATATGCCATCTTATCCTAATTTCTGATATTTAGCAGATATAGCTTGCCATTGCTATACCTCTCACCAGTTACTATAGAGAATAGAATGTATTGCTTTGGGAATTACACTGCTATCAGATATAGCTGAAACCCTCATGGATGAAGGATAATCTAAATCATGATCATCATGGGCTGGCACCAGTGGCAGATCCCCCCCCCCAACGCTTTAAAAAAACACAAAAAACCCCCACACCCTTGCAGGCAGAGACGGAGGTGAGAGGAGATCAGAAGATCCCCCCTCACCATCGCTCTGCCTGCCAGGCTGCATGGGGTGCCGAACAGGCAGCACAGAGAAATCTCTGTGCTGCCTGTTTGGCTTCCCGTTCAGTGTGACACGAAAGTGCCGACAGGTCACGTGACCGGCGCGCTGACGTCATACGCGCGCCGGATCACGTGACCTGTCGGCACAACCGCCTGGGAACCGAACAGGCAGCATGGAGGAGACCATGCTGCCTGCCACTAACCACCAGGGAAAGGTAAGTGCTGGGGAAATGGGGGGATTTGGGGAAATTGGCTTATTACATGGCAAATAACTGGCATATTATTGGGCAAATTGGCTGGGGCATATTACATGGCAAATAACTGGCATATTATTGGGCAAATTGGCAGGGGCATATTAAATGGCAAATAACACTGGCATATTATTGGGCAAATTAGCAGGGGCATATTAAATGGCAAATAACACTGGAATATTATTGGGCAAATTGGCTGGGGCATATTAAATGGCAACTAACACTGGCATATTATTGGGCAAATTGGCTGGGGCATATTAAATGGCAACTAACACTGGCAATATGGCGGTGCCCTCTTGTGGGTAGAGATTTCGGAAGTGAAAACAAATTAGAATATTTGGTACGGTTAAAATTAAATTAGGGTTAGCATAAGGGATAGGGTTAAAATTAAATTAAAATTAGAATATATTAAGGATTAGCATAAAGGTTAAAGTTGGGGTTAAATTTACGGTTAGGGTTAAATTTAGGAAGGTTTGGGTTGGGGTCAAAAGGTCACTGTAGGAAAAAAACTAGCACTATTTTTGTTTTTTTGCCCTATAACTTGCAAAAAATGCATAAAAAAGGAAACAAGCATATTTCTGAACTTGGGACAACATTTAGAAACTATTTAGACAGGATAATTTTTAATGAATGTATTTGTGTAAATAATTTTTTAGGTCCAATTTTTTCATCATATTTTTGATTACAGCTAAACACAAACACCCCAGAAGTGTTAAAACAGCCATTGTCACCAAGGGGCAGACAATGTCAAAAGGTCTTATCACTAAGGGGTTAAATTAGGAGCAAAGTATGTTTTAAATATGTTTGTGTAGAATAGGCTATAGAATCCTGTTCTGTTGATCTCCACCTGTTTGAAGACATCTGTTTCATGGTTGGGCTGCATTAAACTGTGGTGGAAATTCCAGGAGATTGCTGTGACTGTGGTCCTCGGGAGCTCCTCGGGACACAGTCTCATACCCAGCCTGTTCATTTGTATCTTAAACCTTTCTTTATGGTCCTTAATAAACAAACAAATGATAATAGCAAACAGGATATTAGTTATCTTGTCTACACTTGACACTACTTATTCTATAGTTCTCTGCCCTTGCGCGCAAGTGAAAAAAGTAGTTGTCCCTAGTATGAGGATAAACATCCCTTTGGTGGACAAATTTGCACCCATGACTTACCCCAGTGGCCAGATTTGCACTCAGGACTTCCCCAGCACCTAATTTGCACCCAGGACTTACCCCAGCGGCCAGATTTGCACTCAGGACTTCCCCAGCACCTAATTTGCACCCAGGACTTACCCCAGCGGCCAGATTTGCACTCAGGACTTCCCCAGCACCTAATTTGCACCCATGACTTACCCCAGTGGCAAGATATGCACTCAGGACTTCCCCAGCACCTAATTTGCACCCAGGACTTACCCCAGCGGCCAGATTTGCACTCAGGACTTCCCCAGCACCTAATTTGCACCCAGGACTTACCCCAGCAGCCATAGGTTCGCTATCACTGCCCTAATTAATAGGTGTACAACTGCGGTCCTCCAGCTGCTTCGAAACTACAAACCTCATAATTCCCCACCAGCTTCCTAGAAAGGAAGGTAATTGGGGTAGGTGAAGTCTAGAAACAGCTGGAAGGATGCAGTTGGATGCCGAGGCACCATAGAAAAAAAAAAGTATAATAGACATCATTCATCTACTTTTAATGTGGATATATCACAACCACTCCTTCAGAGACTTCATCTGAGCACACTCTCCCTAATTAACCGATTAACATCATGCACTGAACCCATGCTTGCCGACCGGATTTGGCCAAAGCCATTATAAGGATCCAAGACTTTTCTGTGACATGCTCAAAATTGACACAGGCTTAATAAGATTTAATAACTTATTCGAAAGGAATCATAATGTTTAATCATGGTTGGATAGTCTAATATTCAGCTATCCATTGATAGTCTTTAAAATCCACTCAACAGCCTGGCTCTACACTCCAAAACATTTTTCATAATGATTTTCTCTGCACAGCTAATTTGTGAACTATATATTAATTGAACAATCCTAAAACTCGGAGAGTAATAATTTATTTTCTTTCTTTTAAGTAGTAATTTTGAATTCAGCCATTTCATCAGATCATCTCTCCATTTAGAAAGTCAAACCTAACAAAAAAGAAATACATTGTCAAAGACCAAATTAAATTTGGTCTTTGACAAGTAAATGAAATAAACCCTTGGTCTCCGGCATTTCTGTGGGTGAAGCTACTCAGGGGAGTGGACATCTTGTTTATAATCTTGGGTCAGATGTTCACTCACCTTGGTTTTCAGCTGAAGAAAGGTCAGACCCATCTGACCAAATATTCTAAATAAAAATGTCTGCCTCCTGATGGAGATATATGGGGGTAAAGATGACTCAATAAGGTGTGTTATTTGTATTCTTTCATTAAAGCAGTTCAATATAAAATGCCTGCACTTGATGCAAGCCTTTAAATAAACACAACTTCTTTGCTTGCTATGTTGTCCTTAAAGATTTGCAGGGACAAGCCTGGTGAGTTTCACCTGCTAGAAGAGCTCAAAGGACCCTTGCATAGTTTTATCTCTAACCCACCTCACGTCCCTTCACCCTCAACCCTCACTTTTCAAATTAATTGAGCTTTTTTTCCCCCTGCAAAATAAAAGCAAAAAATAGTTTAAAGTAAGTAGACAGGAAAAGAGGAAAATGCCAGATGCTCATCTTGTAATTCATTAACTCAAATGCCGTTAGAATGAGTTGCACTGAATTTGGAAAGTAAAGGAGCCTGGCCTAGATCGCGTGTGTCTAGATTTCTAACAGTAAATGGAAGAAGAAAATCAGAGTCTAGGGCAGTGGTAGCTAACCTTGGCACTGCAGATATGTGGGAACTGCATATCTTATGATACCCAGAATGCAAATCATGTGTCTGTGCCACCTGACCATTTGATGATGAGACAGTTTGAGTACCCCGAATATACTGCTCCATTCTTAAATTGAAATGCCCCCTATGATCTACTTGGTCGTTTCTATGTAAGTCCAACTGGCTGCTATTTACAGACTGGATGCAGATTACATTCTATAACTCTACCGCTTCATCAACTTATCAAATCCTTCTTAAAATCGACGGGAAAAAAGCAAATGCGTAGGTAGGGCTATGCGATTCTGATGTGCCGTTAAATTGTATGTTTCTATGTATTACATCTTTCCTTGGGGGAATGGGATTATTCTCCATAACAGAATAAGTTGCCTTACTTTACAAATCCAACGGTTTCCACTGATGGTTTATATTTACAGATCTCCGCAACATCCTGATCTGCACAATCTCATAATAAGATTGTAAATATCTCTACGCCAGAATTCCCACTATTGCATATGTCTCCATATATACAATGTCAGTTTCTATTTATACACGGACATTTAAACACATCTAGGAAACTCAAACCTCCACAGGCCAGACCAGATCCGATAATCCCTTTAAAAAAAATAAAAATAATAATTGTTATAGATTTACTGATGTTTCTGTGAGTTGAATTTACATATACGGACTGTTTAAACACTAGAGATATTCTGCCAGCTGAAACATAAAGCATGTTTTTTCTCCCCCCCCCCTCCCCAACTGTAAACAAAAAAAACAATATTTAGCAGAAACAGACCATAAAGTAAATAGATTAAAGAGAGAACATTTCATTTTGTAAAGAGTAAGTGTAAATCATTCTGGGTGTTGATACAGCTGAATTTTGTATAAACAAAGTAAGAAATATTACAGTTTAGTGTTTCAGCCATGATGTCAGCCATCTTTAAACAGAAATTCTGTCAGAGATTTACAATTACTGTCTGTGTGCAAATGGAACATAAACATGTTGAAAGGTTCCAAAATGTAAAATCTGAACTATAAATGCTTAAGGTTGAAAGAAAACATTTAAAAATATATTTTTTGATCTGAATCACTTCCAAAAATTGGTTCACGATAGGCTCAAACAAAAATCCTACAAAAGTAGGATATGTAGCCCCCAGACAGCATAGGGTAGGGGCTGTCTTGATAAGATACTGAGTGGGACATGTTCAGCCTATAGTGTATAGGGCACACTTAGATTAGGCAGCCATTTTAGATTAGGCAGCCATTTTAATCAAATAGGTTACCTACCTGTTGTCCTACCCATCCTTCCCCATTTTTCTGTTACAGGTGTTCAAGTATTGTCACAGCCTTGGCGGAAGCTTGCCTGTATCCACATGGGTTTTGATGAAATATTAAAGACTCTCGTGGGAGGTTAGAGCGGGAATTGGTATCTTGTAGGTTGGGAGCATTAGCGATGAGGTCGGAATACAGTTATCAATTGGTGGTCCCCTGGCCTTTATTTCTATTTACTTTTATCTTATTTATTTTTTATTCTTCTTTTTCTAACTTATTCATTAGTTTTTCTTTTTTTTATAATTTATTCTATTATTAAGTTTGTTATAATTATTTAGACTATCTTTCTATTGTATTATTTATCTTCATTATTTATTACTTTATTATTATTACCTTCTATTTCTCTGTGTAGTATCATTTCTTGTGGTCATAATTTTGCATTATATGTTCCGTTTGTAAAAAAAAAAAACCCTAAAGCTTAATTAATTGTTAATAAAATAAATGTATGTAAAATAGTGTTCATTCATAATAGTGTTAATTAGTGAGCCACTCCAATGGGAGGATGTTGTTTTTTGCTGATATATAAGAGCACCTTCATGAAGCCAACAATTTGTGGCGAAATGCGTAGGGATTTGTGTTTGATCGGGACTCTTGGAGGTCGCTGCTTGGGAGGAGCTCCGGATTGCAAGGCAGTGAAGGGAGCCACTGGACTACATTTGGGTATAGCTGATATACCGCTCTGGGCAGAACGATTGTGGGTCCGGCCTCTGTTGCTCTAGAACCTCCATATAGCACCAGACCTGTTCTAAACACCTGAAGATATCAAGAGGACCGGCATCGCGAATGTTTATGCTAACATATAGCAACAGGCGGGTTTGCGGTGTACTTACCATTAGTTCACGTAATGGTAGTTGTTTTTGTGTGTATTGTGAAATATATTTTGCATTTCTCTATCTGCTGCCATTTTGTGTAGATTTTTGGGTGAACTATTTTTTTCCCCATGACACTATAAATAGGCTACCAGGTTGCCACACGGACATTTTAAGATTGACTACAGAAAGAGCCATGTTTTTTGTGTTTTTTTTCATCTCCACATATTCATTGTGAGTGAAAAACATTGTGATTCCTGACCCAATACAAGGAAATTAAATATTTACTTTTATCTACATAATAGAGATTTCAAGTATAAGTATAATTTGCACGACATCTCTATCTTTGTGTGTGTTTGTCACATTTATTTCACTGACATTTATTTCACTGACTGGTATGTATATTTTATTTTTATTTAATTTTTCAGCACTCCAGAGTTTATCTCTTTTTTTGGCGGCTACCTGGATACGCGTGCTCGATTAAGAGGTTTGCTGTTAATGTTGAGTTAAACGGATAACATGTTTAGTCACGGTTAAAACACCTTTAAAGTCACGGTTAAACTACTTTTAGTAGAAGTTGTAATGTGGATGGAAATTGCTGAAATGTTATCACTACGACTATTTGGTTTTAAATTCATTGGCTGTGGCCGTTTTTCTACCCCAATAAAGTGGTGTGGTCTCTTAGTAAAATAATCATTTATTGGCAGGTCTCTGAATGAAATTCTCTGAACGACTGTAGCTCACTGCATGAGAAAAAATGTCCTGGCATTCTCCGTATAGGAGAATCCTGATAGCTTTTATTTCTCACTGTAGGAAAATACTAGCATTTTTTATTGTCTGGTATAGGAGAGTACCAGAATTTATCATTCTCTAGTATAAGAGACTACTGGATCCTTTAATTCTCTAGTATAGGAGAGTACCAGAACCTTTTATTCTCTGGTATAGGAGAGTACCAGAATTTATCATTCTCTAGTATAAGAGAGTACTGGATCCTTTAATTCTCTAGTATAGGAGAGTACCAGAACCTTTTATTCTCTGGTATAGGAGAGTACTGGAACCTTTTATTATCTAGTATAGCAGAGTACCGGAACCTTTTATTCCCTAGTATAGGAGAGTACTGGAACCTTTTATTATCTAGTATAGCAGAGTACCAGAACCTTTTATTCTCTAGTATAGGAGAGTACCGGAACATTTTATTCTCTAGTATAGGAGAGTACTGGATCCTTTAATTCTCTAGTATAGCAGAGTACCAGAACATTTTATTCTCTAGTATAGGAGAGTACCGGAACCTTTTATTCTCTAGTATAGGAGAGTACCGGAACCTTTTATTCTCTAGTATAGGAGAGTACCGGAACCTTTTATTATCTAGTATAGGAAAGTACCGGAACCTTTTATTTCCTAGTATAGGAGAGTGCTGGAACCTTTTATTCCCTAGTATAGGAGAGTACTGGAACCTTTTATTCTCTAGTGTAGGAGAGTACAGAACATTTTATTCTCTAGTATAGGAGAGTACTGGAACCTTTTATTATCTAGTATAGCAGAGTACCAGAACCTTTTATTCCCTAGTATAGGAGAGTACTGGAACCTTTTATTCCCTAGTATAGGAGAGTACTGGAACCTTTTATTCTCTAGTATAGGAGAGTACCAGAACCTTTTATTCCCTAGTACAGGAGAGTACCGGAACCTTTTATTCTCTAGTATAGGAGAGTACCGGAACCTTTTATTCCCTAGTATAGCAGAGTACCGGAACCTTTTATTCCCTAGTATAGGAGAGTACTGGAACCTTTTTATTCCTTTGTATAGGAGATTACTGGAATCTTTTTATTCCCTAGTATAGGAGAGTACCGGAACCTTTTATTCCCTAGTATCGGAGAGTTCCAGAACCTTTTATTCCCTAGTATCGGAGAGTTCCAGAACCTTTTATTCCTTAGTATAGGAGAGTTCCAGAACCTTTTATTCTTTAGTATAGGAGAGTACCAGAACCTTTTTTATTACAATGGGCTTCACCAAGATGGCCTCCAGGAGACACTGGGACCTGATCAGTTAGGAATAGAGGACCGAAAACGACTATTGGAGCAAGTTGGTAAATTACAGGCAAACTCATCGTGCAGCTCTCCTTGGACCAATACGGAGAACACTGTGAATAGTTCTCTAATTTATTACACAATCAATTTAAGAGTTTGCATTTCATTTAGCCCCATGTAGTCTTAGCTTCCAAACCTCATTTTTTAAGCCCATGAGACCAATACAAAACACCACTGTGTAATTACTTTCTGAAAATAGATCAAATACAACATTGCACACTTTAATATTTGATCATCTACTGATCTTCCCAAATGGCCATGCATTTTACGCCTTCTGATAATGTTCTTTTGGAGTGTTTCCTTTTTTCTTCTTCCTGTATTCAAACAGTGATGTTTTTTTGTGTGAATTTGAAATTATAAGGATCTATTTGAACATGTGTCTCAATCCATCACATCTAGTTCAGTAAAGAAACTCAACGAAATAATCAAAATGACACTCCATCAGTACCTCAAAATACAAATCTAGCTCGAAACGGGAATCTGTGTTAATCGGGCAGTGAATTCTTTAATGTGATAAAAACTGCCCAAAAGGACAAATGTTTTTATTTTTGGGGGTTATTTACTGAATTTTCAATGCACTTCTGTCCCCAAAAAAGACTTGCTTTATTATCTTAAGTCATTATAGAAAGCAAACCTCCATCAATGGGAGCTATGTATATAGAGCAAAGCCACTAAAATGTACTATACACAGTGTATACATTGAATCTCTTACAACTGTCCCTGCTCTAGCTCTACCTCTGTGTTTGCTTACTTGCAAGAGGATCAGTGAAGATGATCAGTTCATGAACACGGGCAGTAGAAAAATCTCTACATCCAACTATCTTTACTGCACAGTATGTATCCTTATATTAAATTAACCATAATTAAATCCTAAAAGTTGACTGGGGCCTCACACTGTGCAGAGCACACTTTTTTTTTACAGTAACGAGTTGCGAAGATTTCCAAACCAATAAACAATCCCTTCAAAAGTAAATAAGATTAGTTTCTCATGTGAGTTTTGAATATGAAACAGAAAGTGTATTTTGGAACAGTGTTGAAATGCACTAGCCAAAAAACATAGTCTGTCTTACATCGACGTGCGGGGCCTATCTGCAACGAAAGGCAGATACTCCATGTATGTTACATGAAACCTGAGAATTTTTTCAGTATGTTCGCCCACAAAGACTAAGCTGTTGTAAGTTATATCAAGGGAGACGCACCTGTGTTCAGATATCGCTGAACGGTCATGCTTGAACATTTAATCAGGCTGAAATTATTTGTGAACAAATTTGGGAAAATTCAATGGTTGAAGACACAGATTGCACCAGCAATATCTGCCCAAAATTAAAGCTCAGATTGACTTAGGCAAGACAGTCCCGATCGCAGGCCCTGTCCCGATGTTCTACCAAGTTCTATCTCTGTCCTACTTTTCCGGACAGAGTTAGAGCTTGACAGGAAAAAGGGGTTTTGGAGCGCTGTCAGTTATTAGTGACCATACATTGGCGATAGCGCTGATACACAACTTCCCAAGCTTCGCCCCCCGGTGTCATGATTTGCCATGGGGCAAATATGTTAGATATCACTACAGATATACAGATTATGCATGTATGTGCGCACATGTACATAGGTACACACTTTATTTATAAAAACAAACACATATAAATAAACCACTCACACATCCTGTGCAGAACAACAGCTGGCAGACACAAAAGTGAAGTTTTCCCTGATAACGTCAGCCAATCGGAGTGGATGAAGAACTATCGTTTCATGTTGACCAATCACCAGTGACGAGTGCCTCTCCTTTCTGATTGGTTGCAGGGATTCAGCTTCCCAGCGAGACTGTCTAGTTACGCACTGTGGAGCACAATATAGTCTGGATTGGTGTGTGCCCCTATACCATGTCTGGGCCGTGGGCAGTCATCGTATGCTAAAGTAGGTCCCAAATAAAATATGGAATGTGCAAACATTGTAGCGAAATGCTTGTACTATATACTCTGCTTTACTGTGCTCATATTTCCTTGGTCAAATCATAACATATATTTATAGTATTTATACCACCAGCTAGGATTCCAACATTTTTCTTTTTGGTCTTGTCTAGGAATAGGCATACATCTCTCAATCTAATTAATAGTGTAGCAATTCAACATGCACAAATATCTGTATGTGTCTGTTCATGTGCCAAAGTGATACATAGTCCATAGGACACATGAGACACATACACGGGGAGAAGTGCAAGTGAATCTGTTCAGAGTATGGACATAATATTGAACTTTTATAACTTGGGTTTTTATGTAAGCGAAAATTACTAACTTGAATTTAAAATCGCGATGTTTTTGTACAGTTTATGGTCCGATTCTTTAGGCAAAGTAAAAATATAAGTGGGTTCTACACCCCATGGCAAATAGCCCCAAGACAAGGTCAGGGAGGGGTGTCCATGACAGGGTGCTGAGGGGACATGTTCAGCCTATTAGAGGCGTTGGTTGTAGGAGTTTTGGGATATATAGAAAGTTAGTGAACAGGAAGTTGGGCAGCCATTTTAATTAAGAGGTTTCCCCTACCTGTTGTCCCACCCACCCTCCCCTTTTGTGAGATGGTTTCTATTTTCTGTACCGTAATGTCACAGCATCGGCGGAAGCATGCCGAGTATCCAGGAAGGTAAATGGAGAAGTCAGGAACAGAATGGGGGGAGTCAATCAAGACTCTGGTGGGAGATTCCAGGGAAAAGTGGTACCTCGAACCGGAGGATATGAGGGGGCATTGGGATTTGCCCAGAACACGGAAGTCATTCACCTGGATACTCGTGCATGCTTGGTTGGTTTCTGATGTTATATGGAATGTTATGTTAGTCATTGTGTAATACTGGAATATGTTATGGAATGTAATAAATATAATGCAATGACTATTTAAATAAAGTGCTGTGGCCATTATTTCTACCCCACAGTCTGGTTTTCAGTTAGTTCTAGGTGAATACATGCCCCTATGATCAAAGCTAAATGTTGACATGAGACAAACATTTGTGTGTAGAAATGTAACCATATGTTGTGCAGGGCTCGAAATTGGTGAGAATCTCCTGCTAGAAGAGCTGGCCATGGATAATATGCACACATTTTGTACATTCAGCATGGCCACCTCTTCTTCTAGCAAGAGAAAGACACCAGGTTTGTCCCTGAACCATGAATAATTAAATCAGCGAAATTAAATCTAACCTGATGCTCCCCAATGGCACTATTTACTTAAAAAATTCTAGAAAAAAAAAAGAGAAAAAAAAATCTGATATATTAACACAATTATTAATTATCAGTCAAGACATCAAAATACCCGTCCCTATTAATTTGCTGATATTTTGGCGTGAAGTGTTTTGCAGCTGACTTGTAACCGCTTGGATCAGCAAAACTCGGAGGCCGATCTACTTAAAAATACAGCAAAGTCGGACTGAAATTGCAGAACTCAGTGCTAACAATAACACACTGTGTATAACTCTCTGCCGTAGCTTACAATTCCAATCAATATCATTGTTATGTATTAAATTCAAACAGCTCCTCTGTGCTTGTGGATGTGTTCGTCCCTCCACAGCTGCTCTAAGAAGCAAATGTAAACGTTAAAACTCCATGTTCAGCAAATCCGCGAGGATTCTGTTCAGTGCGTCACTAACCAAGTGTAATAGTGGGTTATTTGCCTCCACCGGCTCCTAATAACTCTACAAATGGAATTCGAAAAGTGGCTGTCTAAAAAAACAATGGCTGCCAACGTGGCTTCTTCACTTCTATAGATAGAATGATATTAGCTTCAGTGTTCTAGATTGCCTGGAGTGATATCTAGTGAAGGTCATTGATGTCCTCCAGACTCAAAAGGACCAATGATGTTATTACTACTGTCAGGTACTTTCTGAATAATAACTAAATAATAAATGTTTACAATAATAATCTTAATAACCTTCCACCCTTTTATAATTCTTAGCTATTTTTTTTTAGAACGCTCAAGCCTATTCCCTGGTGCTCTACAGTATGATAGGATTACAATGGAGAACATTTGTTTCCCCTGTCATTCCCCAAAAAATAACATCAGAGAGTCTACATCAGATGAACAAAGACCGATAGATGAGGTGGAGAGCCGTGCTCGCAGAGCTCACAACCTAGAAGTCCTTGAGCTTCTAGATCCCATTCCGTAAAATCTCATTCTTGTAATAGATAGTTTTCAAGCATAGAGAGTGCCAGGCCCCTTTGGATGCTGTTAAATAATATTCGGATAGTTTCTGTAACACACATCCCTCCTGATTCCATCTCCAGCTAGCTTTAATAATGTCAGTGTGGCTCCCATCTACCTTTCTCCTGCCCTCTGTCCACCTCAGCCACTAAGCTTCACAACATGGAAGTCAATGCAGTCTAGGGACTTCAATAAATCATTGAATGACCCATTTGACCTCTGTTTATTCTCTGACTCCCGCTTCTCGATTCCCGTTACTGAGGGGTCATGTTCAGCCAGTTGACTAAGCACAGACGTGCTCGGAAAAAAAGGGAACAGTAGCTTGCTTTTCTAAGAATATCAAAATCAGCACAATTCAGGATAAAATGAGAAAAGCAGCACTTTGACAGTGAAGACCATGCCATCACTTAAACACAATGAAGAGAAAATACTATCATTCCATTATCCTTAACCCCTCATTAAGCCAGGGCCAAATATTTTATTAGGAAACTAAGAAATTATCAATTATTTATAAAATGCTGCACAACAGGACTATCGATTTCATAGCTAAGGGTATTGGGTATCGGAGGGGAGACACTGACTATTAGCATCACCTGATTACATGCTCTACATCTCTACAACTAGAGGGCAAAGGTTTAAACGTGATATAAGGAAGCATTACGTTCTGAGATGGTTGAATGCTTGGTTGTATAGGGAGAAGTATTAGCAGTAGACAGAGGGAAGTGTTCAAACCATTGTACAGAGCACTGGTGAGACCTCACTTGGAGTATTGTACAGAGCACTGGTGAGACCTCACTTGGAGTATTGTACAGAGCGCTGGTGAGACCTCACTTGGAGTATTGTACAGAGCGCTGGTGAGACCTCACTTGGAGTATTGTACAGAGCGCTGGTGAGACCTCACTTGGAGTATTGTACAGAGCGCTGGTGAGACCTCACTTGGAGTATTGTACAGAGCACTGGTGAGACCTCACTTGGACTATTGTATAGAGCACTGGTGAGACCTCACTTGGAGTATTGTACAGAGCGCCGGTGAGACCTCACTTGGAGTATTGTACAGAGCACTGGTGAGACCTCACTTGGAGTATTGTACAGAGTACTGGTGAGACCTCACTTGGAGTATTGTACAGAGTACTGGTGAGACCTAACTTGGAGTATTGTACAGAGCACTGGTGAGACCTCACTTGGAGCATCGTAAGCAGTACTGGGGACCGTATCTCCAGAAAGATATTGATACTTTGGAGAGAGTTCAGAGAAGGGCTACTAAACTGGTCCATGGATTGAAAGATACAACTTACCAGGAAAGGCTAAAGGACCTTAACATGTATAGCTTGGAGGAAAGACATAAAAATTACACCAGCTTTTAGCGAGTGCTATCAAAAGAGGAAGTAAAAATATTCGCAAACTTTGCTGTTTTTATTCGCAATTTGCTCGGATGTACTATTTGGGTGTTAAATGTTTAGTAAATTGCAATAGGAGAAAAAAATAGTTTTGCACATAAAATATATTTGCGTTTTTTTAGTACATGCCCCTCATTATGTATCATAAAAAAATCAGAAGTTCATTTTTTTTTTGCTAACCGTTTTCCTATCATAATGTAGAATTCTGGTGCCTAATTTTTAGCTGACTATTAATTAAAGGACAACCAGGGCCTGACAGGAAATGTTTAAAGCTGATCCCACAGTATGTGGCTTTGTCGTTCCAGTCCCACATTGCCTCAGACAGACCAGGATTTCACTCTGATAATTAACATATTGCTCAGTGACACAGAAAGTTATTTGGCTACTCACATGTTAAGTAGATAAATTCCTCCAGTGCTCGCAGGATTAGGCCCCTCTACTGCCCTGGACTAAGTAATGTTTTTATTTGAGGGGTGGGGGGGGGGGGGGGGGTTGAATCTGCATAGCTGTGCATTTCTTCATTACTTTCTATAGCAGGATTTAAACGTACACCTGTCAACTAAGATAATTTGACACCATTCACTAGAGCATAAATAAATCCTGTGCTTCGAAACAGTTTCTACAATTTAAATGTGAAAGAATTTAATTTGCAAGCTCACAAAAATGTAACTGTTTGTATGTTCCAAATTTGTTTTATTTGGTTTAATTTTATATGTTCGAAATTTATATCTTATTTTTTGTTTAACAAAAAGCCTTTTTAAAATGTTCTTCTTATTTAGATTTACTTTGTACCTGTGGAGGGTAACATATACAATTTCTCTCTGGGCAGGATTACTGTATATTCTGAATTAATACTCCTGAGGATGCTGTATGATTAAAACATGTTGTGTAAACTATTGGTTAGAATTGGACGTAAAGCAGTGGTGTATCTTGGTTTTGTGCTGCCCTAGGCACACAAAATTCGGGCACCCCCCACCCATGTTGCACACCCACGACATGCCCCATCACCCACATTGAATACACACTAAATGCCCTATCACCCCATTACATACCCCCACCACATCCATTACATGCCCCCATCAGCCCGATTAATTGGAAGGAGCTAAAGCTTTCTGAACGGTGGGGGGAGGTAGCGAAAATGTTTGAAGCACCAGAAGTGTGCTTTAACACCCTCTGGCAAAGTGCCGCCCTAGGCGAGTGCCTTGTTTGCCTTGTGGAAGATACACTACTCAAGTAAAGCCGACCGAATTATTTCAAGGGGGGGGGGGGGGGGGAATGGTGAAATTTGGTGTTTTTTTATTTGCATTTGCACAAATATATTATATGATTCAATATATTATTATTATTAAATCGGACAATCTGTGTTATAACATAATGTCTAAATTCCTACCCAGGATTGTACACAGTTCACATATTGAGAGTCAGGTATAAGCGCAGCATACATGCAGTTAACGTCAAATAATGATGTTATCAGTGTGCGTATGGGGGGTGGGGACTTTTTTCTAAATATAAAACAAGGAGTTTTAAGTGCACATAAAAAAAAAGGAAATTACCACGCCACTCTTCTTAACTGCATACATTATCATAAACAAGTATTTTTTATTTAAGTAAAAGTGTATTGCTATGCATCTTTTCCAGATAATATATATACAACGTTTGCTGTGTTGGGAGGTAAACTGGTGCCAGAGATTGATGATGCAAAACTATCATTAAGAGATCTAATGTCTTTTCCTAGAGGGCTTTGCTGCCTATCACTGTATACATTCCAAAGACAGTTCCACCTACACAATTCTTTTTCTCTTATTTTCTGTATGTTTTATATGTTTCTGGCATAAGTAAGTAAGCTTATTTTTTTTCTTACGCAAATTACAGTTCTCTGTGTGTTGAAAATCATTGTCATGGACTCCCTGGGACATAAGTGTGAATACAAAGGCTCACTCTATGAAAGTGATGTCATTGGCTATTACTGTGGAATTAGCCTCTTTGTGTTGAACTCAGCTGTTTCAGCCTTGTCAACTTTGTGTGCTATGATGTAACGCAAGGAGCAGGATCAAGGGGATTCAGGACTACTGCTATAGCATCTCAAACTTTATATGCACTTTTTAGAAGGGGCTGCAAAATGGTTTTCCATTGGACCCCTTCTTTACCTTCCACCAGTGGAGAAATTACAATTTATGGAACTCATACTTCGCACCCTCTCAAATGTATCTCTGCCAAACTGAGAGGAAGCGTTTTTTTTTTTTTATCAGCTCACGCCTGCAATGCTGGTAATAATACAGACACGTAGAAGTACTTAACGTAATTACAAGCAGTGTAACTGGTCATGGAATATAAAACTCACACATACAATAAGAAAAGTTAAATAAAACATACTGCGGGGGGTTTAATGCTGTGTTTCCCAATCCTTCGAGCTTGAAAGAGTAAGTATATGCAATTTAACCCTTGCGACTGCTGCAGAGAAAAGATGCGCAAAGTGCTTGGCCCACAATCCAGCGCTCAGGTGGCAAACAGATCACCCCAATAACATGTGCTGGTTATATAACATGTTTGACTTTCTAGAAAGTCCACAACTCTGTGATGGTTAAAAGGAGAGTTGGTGGACTTTTTGGCTGGTGAACTGGTAAAGAAGAGAGCTGGGAACATGGAAGTCAGGGTTACCAGTCCCGGTACAGTCCCGGTACAGATACACAGGAGCCAGTAAAAGAGCAGGAGCGTATCTTATGACATCATCATGCAGGCTTTGGTCACAGTTCTAAAGGGAGACTGGCTGGAAGAATTTGGAGAATGTTTCATCATGGATAAAATTCTCAAAATGGATGCTGGAGATAGACACCTAATTTTAATTTTAGGTCTGTGTTCAATTAACACAAACATAGAAGAACATAACAGTGGCATATGTCTTATACATGTGTTTGCTTTAAATACACAGGTAATATAGTTACATCTTATGGTAGTAGTGCCCCTTTAACCATGAGATGTACATTAAGGTATTCTCTGGATATAAAGTAGGTCCACAAGTGAATGGCACTCATTGTATCAACCTGAAAAGGATGAAGGTTTGAGTCTACCCTGCTGGGAATTGAACCTGTGTCTGCAAAGATTGAACACACTGGTCTATACTGTCTATAATATTGACTGTGGTCTCTTTACAAACAGGGCAACGATCTGTGTTTAAACATGACCATCCTAAGTGTTATCAAATATATTGCTTCTTGGCCTCTCCATCTGTCTCTGCTTTTTTGCTGGGCTGCCATCTTCCCATCGTTGGTGGAGGAAATACATCATGTTTGTAGGCTTGATGGCCCACTGAGCAAGACTGGGATGTAAGAAACTGCCTCACTTCATAATGCTTGAGCAAGGTTATAAATTGTACATTGCCTTTGGGAGGAATTATAACAATACAGTTTTTACAGCTAACACTGTGTTGTCTTTGTTTGTTTTTTTTTTTTTTTACATATATTTTCCTGCTGAACCAGTGGATGGTCATTGCTTCAGCAATATAAGTATACATTATTTGATTGTGTGTATTTAACACTGTTGGAGACAAATATTTGTATGTGCTGTGTTTGTCAACGGGTTTCGTGTTTCAAGTGGGGATGTTTACTGGACGTTTGGAATGGGCTGGTATCACTTTATTGATTTTTATTTCAATTTCTCAATCTGTTAATCATGAAGCAAAATGGATTAACATAAAAAAAAGACAGTTATTTCACTGGGAAAATAGGAAATAATTGATGCCGGCCTTGGTTGTTTCAGCTTTTTGCCTTGGGCCATTAGCAGTTAGATTAGATTCCTATGGTTGAATAGTTGAGATAAGGACTAAAAGGACGGGTGGTAGGATTCCATGTTAATTAAATGTGCACTCTAATGTGTTGGTGTATGTAATAAAAGTGGGGCATGTGTGTGCATCAGGAAGGGGCAGTTCTAGACTGGCACATACATGCTAAGACATTTATATGGCTGATACTTTATAAGGAGGAGTTTCTCTTGCTCATTGAGTGGTACAGTCTGTAGCAACTATTAATAAATTGATGATGTACACAAACATAATATGTATTTTTAGATAAATTAAATCATCATCTTGCAACATATTGCTTTTTAAATTAGTTCTAGCCTCTGGCTTCCCATCTGCTTTAGGCCCTTCACTCCCTAAATAACAGAAATTCCCCTGTGTAGGCTAAGGCTCTCCTCTTCACCTCAGAAATGTTGGGGTCCCTTACAGAACACATGGTCTGCCCCCCCCCCTGAAATATGCACCCCACTCACGAATCTAGGCTACTGCTAGATTGCAGGAGGCTCGGGCTTCTCTTTTGGTTGCTGATCTGAGCACACTGCCTCACTCTTCCTGTCTTGTCACAGTGTGCTAGATGCACACTGAGGAGAACAGCGGACTTTACCCCTGCAGATGCCCGCACACCCTACCAACAAGTCTATATTACTGTGCCCAGCCCCAAATACAGCCAGGTGCTGGGCCTCCTAAAGGGAGAGAAAAACAAAACATACGGTATTTGCTCAATAATAAGGTGATCGTTATTATAAGGTGACCGAAATTCTCTTAATTTATGAAAAAAGAAAAGGCCTAAATATAAGGTGAACTTATATGAGAAAAGGGTTTTGCTAGTTAATATATTTTCATACCGTGCTCAGTGCAAGAGATCCCCCAACTGCTGCACCGCCAGGAAAGCCAGGCTCCTTACTGGTGCAACCTTTCCTCTTCCCATTCATGCCTACAAAAAATTACCCACGCTGACCCCTGATCTCCCATTTCTCCATCAATCTTCAGAAAGTCCCTCAAATCCCCCCTTTTTAGAGAAGCCTGCAATTCATCCAATTAAAACACTCGCTAAGTAACCTCTGACCAAACCCACCTACCTGTCTCAGTCCCCCCAAAAGCACTATTACTGCCACCATGTTTTCTTACTGCCTTTTCTTGTATCTCCCCTCCTCCCTCTAGAAGCTCTCTGCCTCTTGTATCCATCTGCCTCTGTTCATAGAACGTCATCTATAATTCCTTTTTATGCTCTATAAATAAATGTTACTATAATGATAAAATAGACACAAAATCACAACCCAAATGCTTCCGTTAAAAACTAACACAAAATTCCGAGACGAAACCACCATTTCTCGAGCATTTTTATACAGACGGCAAAAAGGGCAGGTTACTGGAAGGTTCAACCACTGACAGAAAGAAACATAACTGAGAAAACAGACACATAACAAAAGAAATGTTTAGTCTCAATAGTGAAGCCAGCTAATCCCATTGGTATAATGCATTCCAGCGATTTTATTATGTCATGTCATTGTGTTCAGCTGATTACCGAGAAGGTCATGGCGACATGCTCTGATATTAATGATAATTTGGGGGGAATGTTTTTTTTTTCCCCGGCTGGATCAAGATATTTAGCTGTTCCGTTTGTTTCTGCCGAAAGCGTTGCTGAGGAATATGGGAGAGTTGGAGAGAATAAGAGGCCACGGAATTGTAAGAGATGTTCACTAAGCCCGGCACACTGTGGCCTCCGTCGTACGCAGAGTGTTTTTAGCAATGCGTGGAGTTGGAAATCTAGAACCATCTGGTGTCGAGGTTTAAATGTTGCCAGTGGAGGCGATGTGAATGCAAATCCACTGAAACGTCAGCACTGTGTGTGTGTGTGGAGCCATCCTGCTATGTCATGAAACTTGGCTTTCATACACCCCCCCCCCCCCTCGATTATCTGCACTGTTTGTATATCCAAATTCCTTGGCTCAAACATTTCACGTTGGCTGATAGAAGAAAAAAACTTTATTTTTTATTTTTAGGAAATTCGATTTAAAAAAAAATGTTTCTGTGTGAAAATCGTTCAAGGTCTATATTTCCCTGGGAAAGAGGGCTTTAATATTTAACAATACCCTGTATCAGCGCTTTGAAGGGTAAAACAACATGGGCCGACCTTGAAAAGTGTCATGATTCAATATGTTAAGATTCACAGGGACTGTTTTTACACCGTCTTTCACCGTGAACACCAAACATACAAACGTTAAGAAGTAATTGTGCCTGAAGACCGAAGTTAAAAGATCAACCTTGAACCATTTCAATGACAATTTATAATCAAACAAATTAAAACTCTATGTATCCATATGTCTCTCTCTGTCTCTGGCTATCTCTGTCTATGTATCACAGAGTCTAGCTATTACTCATCTAGCACTGTCTGTCTCTGGCTATCTCTGTCTGTCTCTGTCTGTCTCTGCCTTTCTCTCTGTCAGTCACTATCTAGCCCACTATCTATCTATCTAGCCATCTGTCCATCTAGCTATCTCTGTCTTCTGTCTATCGGTCTATATATTTTTCCAACTATCTTTCTCTGTCTATGTATCACTCTCTCTCTCTCTCTCTCTCTCTCTCTCTCTCTTTGTCTCTCTCTCTCTCTCTCTCTCTCTCTGTCTCTCTCTCTCTCTCTCTCTCTCTCTAGCTAGCTATTTCTCTATCTGCATCTATATGTCTGTCTAGCTATTACTCATCTAGCACTGTCTGTCTCTGGCTATCTCTGTCTGTCTCTAGCTACCCATTTCATCCATCTATCTATCTATCTATCTATCTATCTATCTATCTATCTACCTATTGTATCTAGCTACCCATTTTATCTATCTATCTATCTATCTATCTATCTATTCTATATATTTATATATTTTATTTATATATATTTTCTCTGTCTGTCTCTCCAGCTTCCTACCTGTCCGTCTGCCTATCTATTGTGAGGTTTTGTTGTCAGAACTTACAATATATGTATATATTAAACCCAGGGGTTGTTATGTTGCTGGTTGGTCTGTGGACAGCGGAGAGAAAGCAGGGCCTTAGTCATCATCCTAACGAGCCTCCAATTTTGGTAATGTAGAGATGGAATTGTAATGAAAGTTCCTAATCCTCTTTACAGATGTTACATAGAGAAATACAGAATGTGTAATCTACTTTCCGTGAGATCTTCTCCCGCTTGAAATAGCAGATTAGTGTATTGGGATCGGCTTTCCTTTGGAAAAAGGAACATCAAACACAATGAACGGTATTTCAGATTGTGCTTAACACTGAAATTTAAAGATTCTCCCTCAGAATGGATGTGGGTTATTAAAATCAGCATTGGCATGAGAACATTATCTTAAATCAAATGTATCAATCATATATCACACATCTATTGACTTTATAAGGTTTGCTTTTTTCCCTATAAGCTCAGCTTTTCCTACAATCTTCCAATTCAGATAAGTACAAATATGTGGTTCAATCGATGAATGCAAATCAGCCCACCAACCCTCTTAATACTGATTTATTGTGGCTAACTGGGAAATATAAATTGTAGCCGTATGGGTGCTGATTCCGATCACTCTTAGCGGTTAGTGGAACTAGCTATGAATGAATTCCTAATAACGGACAAGGTTTTATTTGGGTTTGTATCTATTTCACCTTTGGCAGATGGAATCCTCCTTATAAAGTCAGTTGTAAAATAGTTGACGTAGTATCATCCTTGCCGGGTAACCATGGAAACTAAATCAACAGACATCAGTCATATAATTATTTCCCGATTCCCAAACGTCCGCTGGGTTCCGTATTTTATCGGAGCCGGACTCTTCCACTGCAAATAGAAAACCTTCTTCTAATAATTAGACCTTCTTAATTAACTCACTGGAGGAGAGAGGAAATCTTATAACCATTACGTTACTGAAAAGGTTAATTACTAAAAAAAAAAACTGAGCGGGGTTGTTTAGTTGGTAAATAAGACTAATCTTTGATCTTAAATTATGGGTGTCACACTCAGTCCTTGAGGAGGATAATTGTGCCAGAATTCGAGGATCTCTGTAATTACCATGCAATCAAACAATTAGCACTTTTGCATCTAGGAACTGGAAAACTGGTTGTGCTCAACATTTGGGGATTGGGTTTTTGCATCCTGTCTTAAATTATAGAGTGAAAGGAAAGAGTTGGTTGCCAAGGCTTCAGAAGCCCTCTCATGTTACCCACCTGGGACTTTCTACAATGCTGCATCAGCTTTGCAATGTTTTGGAGAATATTTTGGTTGAAGACATGAGGGAGGCTGTCCAATTAAAATGATGCGTTACAATAGTTTTTCATGCACTGGGCACATGTTACACAACTTGACACTCTCCCCCAAAATAAAATAGGAATTGGTGTGCTTACGTGAACAACAACATGTAAACTGGACTCATCAGCCACAAAAAAAGTAAACTCTACCAACGCAAGTGCACATATGCAGTCTACTTCAGTGCCCAGGCCACATGTAACCAAAATGGTTCTCATCACGTTTGCCATAACACAAATACATGCATGCATGTCCCTTCCACTTACCCCATTTCCCTCCCGAGGACAATGCCTTGCTCCTATTCAATGAGGTTTATATATAAGGACACTTTCTGTAGCAAACGTCTGAAGGTTGAGCAGTTGCCATGAAGACCAGGGGAATTTTTGTTCTACTTATAGAATTACGACTAATAACTGTGCTAGTGTTGCAATGTTTTTCTCTATCTTCTGTGCACACCCTAATTTTGTAGTATATTTACAAAATACATGGTTGCATTATATAATGTACAACACTTAAACGAAAAAGAATAATTCTCCAATTTCCTTCCTCTGGGAATCTACTTTTTTTGGTTGAATGGGGCTCAGTTCGATACATCCCAAGTTCGTCTCCTCCCCCCTCAAGAACTATTTTAAAACAGGTTCCACGGATAGTCTTAAATTTAAGGAAGTACTATAGTCCCAAACGAATCCCCGTGAAATCACCCCAACTATAAAGATACAATGTGTAGACAGTTTCTGAAGACAAATTTAACGAGGGTGACAGATCTAATTTTGGCATTGACCTTAGCAGGGCCCAGACAAATTCAACAAGATAACAGCTACCAGATCACATTTCTGCCAGCGGTCAGCGACAGTCAGAGTACTCAGTCAATTACAAGCTCACTTACTTTATAAACAATCCTTTGATTCCATCCAGTATCTGCCATGCCTGGGAGTTACCCCTTCTTCCATATTGAGCTACAATGAAGATTTATTTCACTGGAGATCATTTTGGAGCTGTTTATTATGGGATCTCTTGTCCCTACCGTGGATTTTACTTGTATGCATACAATTATTTTTGTGTAATAAAATTATTTTTACACAACCTTGCCAAATGTTGATCACTAAAAATATTTTTGTGAGTTTGAGATGTGGTGAAGGCATGCGAAATGGAGGGGTGTAAGGCTAATCTCACCCCCCATTCATTTTAAGGGGGGGTAGGCGACAATGGCCTGACACGTCCTGTGGTGAAACGAGTGGTTTTCGTGATCAACGAACGTGAAAAACGCTCTGGCGGTGCTGCTCTATTGCTAATAGCCAGCATTGAAATTCCATCTCTGGGGCACCCTATTAAGGGTTAGGATAAGGGCTAAATTTAGGGTTAGGGTTAAATTTAGGGTACGGGTTGGGGTTAAAAGGTCAATATAGGAAAAAAAACTAGTTTTGGTTTTTGCCCCATAACTCGCAAAAAACTGCAGAAAAAACATGGAAACATGCATATTTCTGAACTCGGGACAACATTTAGAAATTATTCAGATGAGGTCTTTTTTGTGATGATTGTATTTGTGTCAAATATCTTTTTTATATTTAAGTTAGAAAAAGTTTATTATTTTATTTTTTTCATCATATTTAATGATTTTTTTTGGTAGTAAATTATAAGATATGATGAACATAATGGTATCTAGTGAAATCCCTTCTTATGATGATAAAAACATCATATAATTTGTGTGGGTACAGAATGTGAGAAAGAAGAAAATTACAGCTAAACACAAACACCCCAGAAATGTAAAAACAGCCCTTGTCACCAAGGGATAGTCAAGGTCAAAATGTCTTGTCACTAAGGGGTTAATCGGGGGGCAAGGCATGCAGAGCATCGATTGAGCGTGGTCTCTTATATATTATACTAACAATTCAGGTCATCAGGGAGAGGTGGTCTCTATTTTCTCTTTATCGCTTATAAAGTCATTAACTTGATAAATAAACCACTAACTTGATAAGTTCACCTCAGTTATAAGCACATTAACTTGACAAATAAACCTTCCTCTCCCTTAATTAGCTTATTCATACACATGACTTCTGAGAAGAATTAGATGGCCATAAACACGGGAGGGCTGGCAGGGGTGGTGGGGGGCAGGAGGGCAATTTCCCCCTTGGCTGCTGTCTAACCAGACTGTAATGGTGGGGGCAGGTCAGCAGCACCGCAATTCACTTCTATATGCTCCAGTGTGAAGCATTTTCTATCCAACTGTCTTGTCTGCCTATCAACATATCTGTCTTATCTATCTATTTTTGTCTATTTCTGGGCGTTTGGGCACAACCTTGCAAGATTTCGTCAGGGACCCACAGGGTCTAATAAGACCCTAATCATGCCTGTGCCACTCTGTGCCTGGATACTGATCACTTTGTGATTGGGGTCTGGAACAAAAAAAAATGTGTTTTGGTACTTCTGTCTTTTTGGACAAAAGCACCATGAGCCATGAAGGAGTTAAGGAGACTTTATTATCTAAACATAGCTTTTCTTGTGAATATAGGTGATAGTAAACAATTTACACATCTATTCACTAAGCAGTGAACAGTGGTGAAGGGAGAGGAAAATTTAAAGTATCAGCCAGTAATGGCCGACTTGAAATCTTTCCAACTTGCCTATTTCTTAAACTCCACTTTTCTCTCCCAGGGGGGCAGAGATTTTTAGAATCTTGGATGAGGAGAAGGAGGCTCTGACCCATCAGACCCAAGAGTCTAAACAACATGCCTTCCCCCTGTTAGAGCATTTTTTTTGTTTTCTTTTAACTGTCTTTGTTAATGACATCACCTTTTGACACTATATGCAAATTAATATCTACAAATCATGACACAAGGTGATGCAATAAACAGAAGACAACAGAGGCACATTTAAAACATAAGTTTCTCTTAATTCTGTGCATTTGCTTGCAATTCTAAGGTAATTTTGTAATCTGTGCATTTCTGCTGCCAAGACTATTTGTGTGCCTTTAAATTGTATAAATGGGAGGAGGGGCCAGTTTGACGGTATTTTCCTGTACATTAATTAGCACAGTCCCTGCAGCTGGTCTAACAGTAAAAGTAACTGGTGGTATAAAGCACAGTAATCGTTCATGGTTAATAGCAGCTCATAGAGTTTGAACTCGGGGGGGTTATAAATGACGGACTCCACTAAATGGTAAATCATCAAATATCAAGTATTCTGGAGCATCGTGGGGCACTGCCTGCTTAAATTACTTGCATATGTCTTCTCAAGTGCAAACAGTAGGTCTACAAAAAAAAATGTCTGGCCAAATGCTGACAGGAGCATTAGACATAAAGCCCATAATATCAGCAAAAAATATGTTTCAAATGTTAAGTTATTTTTTTTTTTGTAATAATGTATCCTATGGCGAACAGAATTCTTTATTCATATGGAAAGTGAATATATATATATATATATATATATATAAATATATATATTTCTATATTATTAAATGGAAAGGTTCAGCTCTGAGACTGGGGAATACCTCTGCACATCCCCAAAACCTTGTGGGTTTTTTTTTTTTTTTTTTACTTTTCTCTAAAGCCCTCATTCCTCGTCAATCAGATGTTGAGTACGTTAGTGTGCTGGAAAAGTTGAATGGCAAATCCCCCAAATTTTAAAGAGGAGGATACGTGACTTTATTTAAATCGCCTACTGTATTTCCTCCTAGTATTATTTATTTTGAAAGAAAAGCGTAAAAAAAAAAAAAAAAAAAAAATTAAATCCCCAGTAAGAGTTGGTAGCCGACAATGGCCAGGCATTTCCCCCGTAACAGGATATAGGAACGGCGAGGGGAATGTCGAAATAAAGATTCTGTTGGAAATACTAAACATGAATGCCTGGGTCTTATTTGATCCCGTGAGTTTAATCTGGGCATCGATATCTGAATGGAATACTAAGGTGAGTCTACAAAAGTTTCAAATGACAGTATGTTTTAAGTTGCAGGTGTTGGGGAGCCATAGAACTTAGACGCAAGAAATAATAATACTGTGCACTGATCAAAGAAAATGCTGGTCTATTGCAGGGTTAATTTAGTCAACGAAACATTTTTGTCATAGTTTTCGTCAACTGCATGTTTTCAGTGACTAAAACTAAACAGTAACTAAATCAAAACTAAGTTAATAGGACTAAAACTACGACTAAAATCCACTGCAATTTTTTTTTGTCCCTAAAATGTGAGTAAAATGTTAGGGAGGGACTATTGCATTTACCTATTCAGACTTCTGCTATCTGCAGCTGGATTGGCTGAGACGCAGGCTCATTGTGAATGTCTGCCCCCCGAAACAATGACCTGTAAACGGCAGAGGAAGAGGATACTCCTCCATCTGATTCACCTGGTACTGTCATGTGTTTCCCCTCCCATCTCCCTAGCAAGTTAAGCTAACACTCTGTAACAGCCTTCTCAGACCTGTTCCCTCCCATCTCCCTAGCAAGTTAACTTAACACTATGTAACAGTCTTCTCAGACCTGTTCCCTCCCATCTCCCTAGCAAGTTAAGCTAACACTCTGTAACAGCCTTCTCAGACCTGTTCCCTCCCATCTCCCTAGCAAGTTAAGCTAACACTCTGTAACAGCCTTCTCATACCTGTTCCCTCCCATCTCCCTAGCAAGTTAAGGTAACACTATGTAACAGCCTTCTCAGACCTGTTCCCTCCCATCTCCCTAGCAAGTTAAGCTAACACTATGTAACAGCCTTCTCAGACCTGTTCCCTCCCATCTCCCTAGCAAGTTAACTTAACACTATGTAACAGCCTTCTCAGACCTGTTCCCTCACATCTCCCTAGCAAGTTAAGCTAACACTCTGTAACAGCCTTCTCAGACCTGTTCCCTCCCATCTCCCTAGCAAGTTAACTTAACACTATGTAACAGCCTTCTCAGACCTGTTCCCTCCCATCTCCCTAGCAAGTTAAGCTAACACTATATAACAGCCTTCTCAGACCTGTTCCCTCCCATCTCCCTAGCAAGTTAACTTAACACTATGTAACAGCCTTCTCAGACCTGTTCCCTCCCATCTCCCTAGCAAGTTAACTTAACACTATGTAACAACCTTCTCAAACCTGTTCCCTCCCATCTCCCTAGCAAGTTAAGCTAACACTCTGTAACAGCCTTCTCAGACCTGTTCCCTCCCATCTCCCTAGCAAGTTACCTTAACACTCTGTAACAGCCTTCTCAGACCTGTTCCCTCCCATCTCCCTAGCAAGTTAAGCTAACACTATGTAACAGCCTTCTCAGACCTGTTCCCTCCCATCTCCCTAGCAAGTTAACTTAACACTATGTAACAGCCTTCTCAGACCTGTTCCCTCCCATCTCCCTAGCAAGTTAACTTAACACTATGTAACAGCCTTCTCAGACCTGTTCCCTCCCATCTCCCTAGCAAGTTAACTTAACACTATGTAACAACCTTCTCAAACCTGTTCCCTCCCATCTCCCTAGCAAGTTAAGGTAACACTATGTAACAGCCTTCTCAGACCTGTTCCCTCCCATCTTCCTAGCAATATAACTTAACACTGTGTAACAGCCGTCTCAGATCTGTTCCCTCCCATCTCCCTAGCAAGTTAAGGTAACACTATGTAACAGCCTTCTCTGACCTGTTCCCTCCCATCTCCCTAGCAAGTTAACTTAACACTCTGTAACAGCCTTCTCAGACCTGTTCCCTCCCATCTCCCTAGCAAGTTAACTTAACACTATGTAACAGCCTTCTCAGACCTGTTCCTTCCCATCTACCTAGCAAGTTAACTTAACACTTTGTAACAGCCTTCTCAGACCTGTTCCCTCCCATCTCCCTAGCAAGTTAACTTAACACTATGTAACAGCCTTCTCAGACCTGTTCCCTCCCATCTTCCTAGCAATATAACTTAACACTATGTAACAGCCTTCTCAGACCTGTTCCCTCCCATCTCCCTAGCAAGTTAACTTAACACTATGTAACACCCTTCTCACACCCTCACTGCTGGAGATTTAGCCAGCTACAACTTGACTAAAACAAAAAACAATTTAGAGGACTAAAATACGACTAAACAAAATCCAAATGTGCTGTCAAAATTAA
The DNA here is from genome assembly GCA_036172795.1 of Pelodytes ibericus. Taxonomy (NCBI): domain Eukaryota; kingdom Metazoa; phylum Chordata; class Amphibia; order Anura; family Pelodytidae; genus Pelodytes; species Pelodytes ibericus. The sequence continues at coordinate 11,434,552 of CM069865.1, forward strand.
CACTGATCTATTACAACATTCTTTAAAATGTGATTGTAATAAAATTCTCATTTCAGTGGTTACTAGGTGAAAAAAAAATGGCACTGTAATATGTGAATTATTATTGTTTGGAAAACTGTAATGCAAAATTGTCTTGGCTTTGTGGTCTAGATGAGATCTACAGAATGGAAAAGAGTTATGAACATCCAGCAGTAAACCATCAAATTATTCACCAAGCCAGGAAAAAAATGTCCCCAGAATAAGACTTTTTTTTTTTTTATACAGAAAGGGATCAGAGCACTCAACCTTCATGCTGTGACCTGCAAGGATCTCACAAGACATTCTCGCTTTTTATTGGGTGGATCTTCAATGAGTCTGCCACAACTGCCAACTTGTTGTTGATTCCAGTTGATTCCAGTGGCATCGTTTGGATCAGTTACTTAATAAAATCTTAAAAAGACAGCTTTGATTTTCATTTTGTATTGGTCTATGCCACATAACCAATCAGAACTCATACACTGCACACAGAGGGGGTGAACTGAAGGTGATTTGAGATGAGATGAACATTTCATCCCAGCAATTCAGCTATACGTTGTGCAGGGACAAACCAGGTTTGTCCCTGAACAATGTATAGATAGAATGCTGAGATAAAAATGTTCGTCTCACCACAACTCACCTCTTCGCATTAAAACTCACCTACAATTCACCTTTTAGTGGACAACCACCAGAGTCAGGCCTTTTCCCCTGCTCTGTAAGAACAGTGTAACGTTTAACGTAAATCAAAATCATATGGGATTTAAGTTTTTTTATCCAAAAAGAATCATAACCTTGAGGGTTTGTCACAAACTCCCAAGGAGCCTACTAAAAAGTGCTATAAAGACTCACTGCCTGACAATCATGCTCCAAACAGAGGAAACTAATGAGAAACACTAAGTTAAGGACTGTCTAAAGAAATTACAGTTTAATAAGATAATATTGTTTAATTCTGCAGAAAAATAAAAAGCGATTCTTGTAAGCCTTATCATAATTCAAACACCGTGCAATCTTGGTAGGTCAGATAGACCCAATGTACTTTATAGATGTGCAAGTGTGCTATCAAGATTAAATTGTTGTTTGTTACAATTCCACACAGTTAATATATTTTATATTGAGAATTACAGACTAGATGGGTACCTTCCCCCCTTTATCTGAGCATCTCCTACAATCTGTAATCCACCATTGCTAGCTGTCCCTCACTTCAAAAAGGAAGCAGGTCGAGATGCGTTCCCTTACCGAGTTCCTTATGTTCTGCCAAATCACCCTCCATTCTAAAATCCTTGAAAATTTGTGTTTCCCGACTTCTAAAATCAGAATGTTCTGTTATTAGTTCACAGACTCCTATACATACTGTACATGTGTGTTGGTGTTTCTTTTTTCTTCTGTTTCAGTAATTATTTACCCTGTATGTTCTCTTCCCAATGATACTGTATAATATATGTATGTATGTATTTTTTGTATCTGCTGTTAAATGTGTAATACCGTTCTGGACTTGCTCCCCAGGACATACATGAAAACAAGAGAAATCTCAATGTATTCGTCCTGGAAAAAAACACTTTCTGAATAAATAAAATATCTTCCAACTTCTACTCCCCTTGCCATACATCCCCTGAACACAGGCACATATAAAAGTTTTGGAAAAGTAAAAAAAAAAAAAAAGGTATGTATAACAGGGATAAAACTTTTATATGTATATATATATATATATATATATATATATATATATATCTTAACACTTTTTTCTCCTAAAATTGCACTCCTGCCACCCATGGGAAGGCAGAGATTTTCAGCTCTATTTTAAGGTGTATTTCTGCACCCCTGCAGAGATTAAAGTGCTGTTTGTTAAGTTTCCAGACTTCTGATATATTGGATATACCGGGAATTACTGACTAGCTGGATACCTTGCCTGAAGAAACTCAGAAAGTCTACATTTGAACTAGCCTCATAAAGCACAGTTCTGTAAGCTACAGACATCCTACATTCAGTAAAATCAAACTGCCTAGCCCGCACTTCAGATAGAAGCACACAGCCGTGGGGCAGCAGGAGTAATACCCTCAGCTGTGACAACTCACTGTAACCTCCATGCTAACCGCAGGGGACTTGCAATTGCAGAGGTAAATAGCTCCCACTTACATGTGTACAGAGCCATGTGTTCACTCAGTGGAGAATTTGGGGCGTAGATGACTATTTTCTCTGCACATTTTCCATCTGCTTGTAGATCAACCAACCAACAAAGATTCCGATTAATGTTTGCCCCACAGGCATGTCAGAGAAGCATTCGAAACACCAAAAGGATTTTACATCCACCATATTTAAATAGTTTGCTTTGGACGATTGATGCCTTGCTTGGGCAACTCTCATTTTCCCCTGTTATCTCTGATACTCCTTCTACCAGTACTAGTCTCAAACTCTCCCCTAAAATTAAAAAGTCATTCCCAAATAAAATAAAAAAGGAAGGTGATGTAGCACAATCGCCACATCTCCTTAATAGTTACCCCTTATCAAGTGTGGGATCCACCATTTTTTTTTCTTCGACGGTAGGAAAAAAAAATGTTTGATACATTTAATAATAGTTATTGATAACATCAAGGTTCTACAACACAAAATATTTCTTCCTCGTTCATCTTTTGAAGGAGGCCCAGGTGAAGAATAGGACTGTTACGAAGTTAATACAGTTGAGATTTGTATGGGTACTGGAAGTCGGAGGTAGGTTATGACAGGTCAGCACTGCTCTACGTCATAATCTTGTCAACTGATCTTTCTTTTGGCTAAAATCAAAGCCAAACCCTATTATATTAAAAAGTGTTGTAGGAGGTACACCAAAGATAAAGCTGAAAATCTCTACCACCTCATGGGCAAAAGAATCACAATGAAGGCTTATCCAGTGATAAACGAAATTAAATGATTAGTGTATTATGTATTGTACAGACTGCTAAAAGATTAGCAAAGAAATTGGACATCACTGCTCTGATAAACACTATTTGGAAAAGTGTATCTGCTATGATACTTAGATCTATTGTCATGTATATCACTTGTTTACTGCCTCCATTTAGTATTACCTCTGTATTTCACTCTGTATAAAAGCATGCTCATAGATAAGGCTCTCTAATACATTTCTCCCCATTGAGGCTTCTAATGACACGAATACTCTGTAAGCAATTTGAAATCCTCTGCTCTCCATTCTCCGCAAGATGTGATAAATTTGTAATTTAATGTACACCTCACTCTCACCGGACCACCAGCTTGTCATCTTTTTTGGCAGCAAACGCGTTGAACCTCTGTAGGATTCCCATTAAATTAAGCCCCGTCTCATTTCATATCATCCTGGGCCCCTTCCCCGAGCACACAACATTAAAAGGATCAACTTGATGAGCTGGGTCTGGAGTTCTTAAAAGCATTTAAAAGAGCGAAACTAGAGCAAGGAGTAACCCTGGAGGCAGCTATCTACTGTGTATGGCCTGTAAGAAATGTATATTGAGATTTGAAGGATTCATGTTCACCTCGTCCCTTACAGAACTTGTAAAACATAAAGTCTATGTGTTTACCTAGGCCATGAACTATGTACATCTTCTTCCCCTTTCTTCTTACAAGCGATGAAACCATCACATAAAACTCCATGCTCTTCAGAAACAGTGAGAAACAGTGTATTGTAATGTCTACTCTTTGTTGCTGCTACAGCAATGCTTCGAAATAGATAAAGGAGTAGTAAGTACCATGTTAGCCATGGAAAAAAAACAGGAAACAGGTAGGGTTAAGATGATTTATTGACTAACTGAGAGCAAGCTTTCAAGACCAAGTTGCTAGGTCCCTTCTTCAGGCATAAATGAGGCTAAAACAAAATTCCTAATTACAAAAGATAGTTAACAGCTTTACGAAAAAGGGTCAAGAAACACACAGGGTATTGAAGAATTTTCTCAGCAGTAAATCAGTCAGTTCTACAGAGATCCAACAGAGGAAATTCTTTACACCTAATCCTGTGCTTTTCCATTTTAGAACACGTGTTCCCCGCTGGAACTCCCCCACTTATGTTCTCCTTGTACCTCCTTAACCCTTTAAGGACCAGGGATTTTCCTGGGCCAAGGACCAGAGCGTTTTTCAATTTTTAATACGCGGTTTTTGAAACATAAATTTCCTCTCTCTCATTTAACGTACCCATACAAGTTATATGTTGTTTTTTAGAGGACAGTTAGAGCTTTCTTTTGATACCCTATACATAAAAATGATTTACATTTTAGTATTAAAAAATACATATAAAAGAGGAAATTTTTGAGGAAAAAAAAGTTTTTCCCCATTATTTTCCCAATAATAAGCTACATAACTAGTGCAACACTAACCCACTTATCCCCCCTAATTAACTAACTAATAAAAAAGAAAAATATTGGTTCCCAAACCCCCCATAACAAAAAAGACAGAAAAAAACTCTGAAGAGTGCAATGTCAGATCAGTAAAAATCATGCAACAGGCATGCAGGGGTTAAATTTTATTAAATAAATATATTAAAATTACCTTTATTTATTCAAAAAAACTTTATAAATTGTAAAAATAAAAAAATCTGTTAAAAAAAAAACTAAATGAGGGCCATAAAGTGGAAGGAAACTGATCACAGTTAAAAACTGTGATCAGCAATGAAAGGGTTAATTTTTTTTTTTTTTTTTTTTTAACCTATGTGTGTATAATTAATTTATTTTTACTTACAGGTCACTCTCTGTGCTTCACTATAAGAATGTGAAGCACAGAGAGTGAATTAGAGGCAAAGTCAGTGTGTGAACACACTGACTTTGCCATCTAATTTGCATGTTATCGCGGTGATGACTCAATCACCGCGATCACATGCCTGGAAACTGACCGATCGGGTCCAGGAGCTTTGCCTCGGGTGCGAGGCTTAGTCCTGGACCCGTTGCAGACTAGCCGGCGGTGCCCACGGAGCGCACCGCCGGCTAGACTGCATGACGAGTTAACTCGTCATATGGTCGCTAACGCTGCGGCTCTTATGACGAGTTAACTCGTCATAAGGACGGGAAGGGGTTAAAGGGACAGTCTAGTCCCCAAACTCACTTTGGTGCAAGATGAAGATCACTGCTTGTATAATGCACAGGCTTTTTCCTCAGTGTGATTTGATCCAGGCATTCTACATAAATCACATTTTAATATTTGACTCAAGCCCTCCCCAGTGATTGCTGTGCATGTTTACTGCAGGTGCGGCAGCACTGATTATATAGACACTGAGGATATAAAGTTTTGTTTCATATAGTTACTTCCTGTGCTTCTGGAATAGAATACATTGTGTGGACTGTGATAAACTTGCTCTTGGACATAGTAAGATCTCTTAACATTGTTTTCCATATGTAGATGAATAAGGCTTCTACTTTGATATTCACATAGACTTGAACTCAAAGGGATCCTGATTCTCCAGGATAGTTATACCAGGAAAGAGACAAAATGGATGCAGGATAATCGGTCAGAACTAACATGCAAGCAACCCCTCTCCACCCTTGGAATTTGATTTACATTTACTAGAGCAGAACTTCACTGCTCAATAGATAATGCCTCCAAGACACTTGTAAGGTGATCTCTTGCACAGATGAGTTATCTCTCCTCACCCCACAGATCTTGCATATATAATCTAGCCATTTATAGCCATCTATATAAAGCCATTTACAATTGTAATAGTGAAAAAAAAATATCAAGGCTTATAGTTAAGTAATGTGAGGACTTGCAAGAGGCTCACAGAATACGCGGTGATACAATTCTATCAAAAAAACAAATTGAATACAGCTGACTGCTCCAAAGTTGTCACAATGCATCTCACAGGCTTTGGGCTTCCTCAGGGGTGGTTGCTAACCAGGATTTACTGCAAATAACTGTAGAGCTCCCGTGCTCTAAATAGTATCACAAACCAAAGAATTCCTCGGATACAGATATCCAAAGGTTAAATAACTGTATTAGAGCAAATATATCTTTACAGTGTTTCCTATGTAGTGGCTGTAGAAGATCTTTACCACCTCATGGACAAAAGAGTCAGGCTTATCCAATGATAAAATAAATAAAAAAAATAATCAAAAAGATAACAAAGAAATATAGTAATACATATAAATTAAAAAAAAACACATAATAGCATACTTGTAATAATAAAGTATTTCAACATCCCCATGGCATTATAATTATGATGTCACCATTAGATAGCATTACTCTGGAATAACAATCATGATGTCACATTTCTATGTTATATTAATGGTCATAGAAGTCTTTCTTCAGGATATGTGTAGGATAATATAATAGTAGGAACACTTTACTGACAATATAACACTGCTTCACCTCAGCCCTAAAAACATATTGTAATCAAAACCTTACAGTGATGTACTGACAATTAAAATTATGAAAGTAAGTCAGCTGCCCCCTGTGTAGGGTCTTAGACCCCATAATGGTGAAGGATACAGCTTATAGGCAGCCTTGCGTCCTGAAGTAGACAGAGGGTCAATCGTAGAAATAATTAATGCCAAATATCAATGTACATCCCAGCTGGAGACACTGCTTTCTCTACCAGTGAACTCAGTGCCAGGGGCTAGGTACAGAACAGCTGAAGGCCAATGCCTTAATGCATGTTTTCTTTATGCCATGTATATCCAAACTCAAACCTGGATGTGCTTTGGTAGCACACAGGACATGCTCCTGAATCTCTAGTGTCTGGTAGAAGGATGGTTCACATGGTTCAAAGATCAGAACAGATCACAACAGCCATGGATTGAATTCAGGACTGCCCACCAGAGTACACTGCCCACCACTGCTACGTCCCAGCTAATAATAAGGAAAGAAAGAAAGAAAGAAAGAAAGAAAGAAAGAAAGAAAGAAAGAAAGAAGAAAGAAAGAAATAAGGAAGGAAGGAAGGAAGGAAGGAAGGGAAGGAAGGAAGGAAGGAAGGAAGGAAGGAAGGAAGGAAGGAAGGAAGGAAGGAAGGAAGGAAGGAAGGAAGGAAGGGAAGGAAGGAAAGAAGGAAGGAAGGAAGGAAGGAAGGAAGGAAGGAAGGAAGGAAGGAAGGAAGGAAGGAAGGAAGGAAGGAAGGAAGGAAGGAAGGAAGGAAGGAAGGAAGGAAGGAAGGAAGGAAGGAAAGGAAGGAAGGAAGGAAGGAAGGGAAGGAAGGAAGGAAGGAAGGGAAGGAAGGAAGGAAGGAAGGAAGGGAAGGAAGGAAGGAAGGAAGGAAGGAAGGAAGGAAGGAAGGAAGGAAGGAAGGAAGGAAGGAAGGAAGGAAGGAAGGAAGGAAGGAAGGAAGGAAAGGAAAGGAAAGGAAGGAAGGAAAGGGAGGGAAGGAAGGAAGGAAGGAAGGAAGGAAGGAAGGAAGGAAGGAAAGGAAGGAAGGAAGGAAGGAAGGGAAGGATGTAAGGAGCAAAGGCGGAATAGAAGGATGAAAGGAAGTAGGGAAGAAAATAAGCATTCAAATTTCTAGTGACTATTATGTTTTACAGTTAGATAGACAGATAGACAGACTATCTTTCCAACTAAGCTATAATTAATGCCTGATTTCTGTTCATTATTAGTGAATATACCATACAGAGAGAGATAGAGTTACTCTTTTTTAAGTGTTAAGAAATAAACTGTTATATGTTTAAATATAATTATTGAGCAAATTGCTATGCAACGGTTAAATTACAATCAAAATAAATGGCAAATTAACGAAGGAAAATTCACAATAAAAATAAAGGAAAAAAAACAACAACTCCCCACTCTATTAACAATGTATGAAAAGCATAGAAAGTAAAGCTTGTGGTAGGTACAATACAATGCAGGAATCACGCGGAGAGCTTTACCGTCTCTCCATAGCCCACCGCGAGAATGGACCGTGTCCGTCTTTATTCTTTTGGCAATGCAGGCACGATTGAATAACCCTTTAAACAATAAGTAAATTAAAAGAATATCAAACTGTAAATATTTTAAAGCACAGTGAGGGGGAAGCAAGTCCCAGAGTTTTAATTATAAGTCCTATTCTGTTTTTTCCTGTTTTAGAAGGAATTTGCCATTCGAGCTAGAGATGAGATTTAGAGGTCGGCAGCTGGTTTAGACACTAACAATGACATTTTGGATAAACAACTAGTATTCATAGACTGACTAGGAAGAAGAAATAAACAAAATTACTTTTCACACTTAAAGGACAATGTCGTTTAGAATCTTGGGTCAGAGCTTTCTTCAATTCTTTTCTTTTCTTCTAATCTGACCCAAGATTCCACACAACATGTCTGCGCCCTGATTTACAACAGAACATGCAAAAATAGCAAAAAATATAGAACAAAAAAAAAAAACCTGTACTCCCTTGTGTGACTTCTCAATCCCCACTGAAAAGAACTAGCAGGAGAAAACAGCACCTCCATCTATGGGTCCCTTGGATCCAAAAAGGTAAAGAGACCGAATCTAAGTATCCCACAGGAGATCGAACATTTCACATGAAAGGAAAAAAAAAGAGGTACATTGTTATCCCGATTTATTGGGGGGAGGTCCAAGTGGAATGTCCTGGTACATTTTTGGATCCAAGGGACCTATAGATGATGTCCCTTTTTTCCCTTGCTACTTCTTTTCAGTGGGAATCAGATAAGTCCTTGGAGATTACACACAAGGGAGTATAGTGTGGGTATACTGTGCTTTTTTTTTTTTTCTGTATTTTTTGCTATTTTCTGCTGACTGCTGTTACAAAAGCCCCAAACTATGATACTCCTCCTTTAACTGAACCTGCCTACACAAGTTGCCCCCCCTCCTGGCCATCCCGCTTACACCTCCTGATCATCCCGCGAACACCTCCTGGCCATCAAGCTTTGGGTACCGCCAGTGTTGGGATATACAATGTGTTCTGTAATAAACTGTCTTGTTCCAAGTTTATCAAGCACAAAATATATTTTCCCATATCTCCATACCATGATAATATGCCAGAATCCCCCCTAACTTCATAAAAAGAGATGTTTTCATACAAGGTATCTTAAACCAATCTTGCAGTCAGAGGTCTACAAAAAAAAAAGAAAACAAAGAAACTTCTGGAGGGGACACTGAAGGGAAATCACAGCTTCTGGCTATTATAACTGTGGGAAGTGATCAATATGACTATAGATTAATTATAATGAATTGCTCTCTAGGAAATTAACACTATCCTTATAAATGTACCCATATATTTTGTTCATGCTTTGTAATTGCAGCTCTAATTGGTTAAAGAGGAAATGCAATCTTGTTGACAAGGGTTTGTGCATTTTATTTAAAATTACATTCTCATTTTGTGATATAACTGATTGCTTGTATTAGAGATCCTTCTCCTTACAGTAATAGGGATAATGTGCGTGTAATTAAAGAGTTGCTTTATGTCATTCCTGAGAATTAGAAATTTCAGTAAGTACACATTGTGAGTAATTAGGATATATTTCGGCGATCTTTTCAGTATTCTGCTTAATTTCACAAGATGTTTGATTAGAATTATAGTTACAATTTAATTAAGGGAGGGATTGGGATGAAAGGAAGAGAGAGTCCACTAGTTCATCCGTGTCCTTCCTCATGCGGTACACATCTACCTTGCTGTGTCAGTCATATTGGCAGTGCGCTCTGGTGGGACTCCTTTTATTGGTGTGAAGTATATGGAGAGCTGCAGGGTTCAGTGTGCATTCTATGGAGAGCTGCAGGGTTCAGTGTAATGTTTGTGGAGAGCTGGAGGGTTCAGTGTGCATTCTATGGAGAGCTGCAGGGTTCAGTGTAATGTTTGTGGAGAGCTGGAGGGTTCAGTGTGCATTCTATGGAGAGCTGCAGGGTTCAGTGTAATGTTTGTGGAGAGCTGCAGGGTTCAGGGTGCATTCTATGGAGAGCTGCAGGGTTCAGTGTAATGTTTGTGGAGAGCTGCAGGGTTCAGTGTGAAGTCTATGGAGAGCTGCAGGGTTCAGTGTAATGTTTGTGGAGAGCTTCAGGGTTCAGTGGGAAGTCTATGGAGAGCTGCAGGGTTCAGTGTGCATTCTATGGAGAGCTGGAGGGTTCAGTGTGAAGTCTATGGAGAGCTGCAGGGTTCAGTGTGCATTCTATGGAGAGCTGGAGGGTTCAGTGTGAAGTCTATGGAGAGCTGCAGGGTTCAGTGTGCATTCTATGGAGAGCTGCAGGGTTCAGTGTGCATTCTATGGAGAGCTGGAGGGTTCAGTGTGAAGTCTATGGAGAGCTGCAGGGTTCAGTGTGAAGTCTATGGAGAGCTGCAGGGCTCATTGTTGAAGTCTATGTAGAGCTGTGGGTTCAGTGTGGTCTATGCAGAGTTGCAATGTTCAGTGTGAAGTCTATGGAGAGTTGCAGGTTTCAGTGTGACGTGTATGGAGAGCTGCAGGGTTCAGTGTGAAGGCTATGGAGAGTGGCAAGGTTCAGTGTGAAGTCTATGGAGAGTGGCAAGGTTCAGTGTGAAGTCTATGGAGAGTGGCAAGGTTCAGTGTGAAGTCTATGGAGAGTGGCAAGGTTCAGTGTGAAGTCTACGGAGAGTGGCAAGGTTCAGTGTGATGTTTGTGGAGAGCTTTAGGGTTCAGTGTGAAGTCTATGGAGAGTGGCAAGGTTCAGTGTGATGTTTGTGGAGAGCTGCAGGGTTCAGTGGGACATCTGTAGAGGACTGCAGAGTTCAGTGTGAAGTCTATGAGAGTGGAAAGGTTCAGTGTGAAGTCTATGGAGAGCTGCAGGGTTCAGTGTGAAGTCTATGGAGAGCTGCAGGGTTCAGTGTGAAGTCCGTGGAGAGCTGCAGGGTTCAGTGTGACATCTGTAGAGAGCTGCAGGGTTCAGTGTGATATCTGTAGAGAGCTGCAGGGTTCAGTGTGATGTCTGTAGAGAGCTACGGGGTTCAGTGGGAAGTCTGTGGAGAGCTGCAGGGTTCAGTGTGAAGTCTGTAGAGAGCTACGGGGTTCAGTGTGAAGTCTATGGAGAGCTGCAGGGTTCAGTGTGAAGTCCGTGGAGAGCTGCAGGGTTCAGTGTGACATCTGTAGAGAGCTGCAGGGTTCAGTGTGAAGTCTGTAGAGAGCTGCAGGGTTCAGTGTGATGTCTGTAGAGAGCTACGGGGTTCAGTGGGAAGTCTGTGGAGAGCTGCAGGGTTCAGTGTGAAGTCTGTGGAGAGCTGCAGGGTTCAGTGTGAAGTCTGTGGAGAGCTGCTGGGTTCAGTGTGAAGTCTGTGGAGAGCTACAGGGTTCAGTGTGAAGTCTATGGAGAGCTGCAGGGTTCAGTGTGAAGTCTATGGAGAGCTGCAGGGTTCAGTGTGAAGTCTATGGAGAGCTGCAGGGTTCAGTGTGAAGTCTGTGGAGAGCTACAGGGTTCAGTGTGAAGTCTATGGAGAGCTGCAGGGTTCAGTGTGAAGTCTATGGAGAGCTGCAGGGTTCAGTGTGAAGTCTATGGAGAGCTGCAGGGTTCAGTGTGAAGTCTATGGAGAGCTGCAGGGTTCAGTGTGAAGTCTGTGGAGAGCTGCAGGGTTCAGTGTGAATTCTATGGAGAGCTGCAGGGTTCAGTGTGATGTGTGAAATCTTTGGGCATCATTTTAATATAATAGGGCACTGCTGGATTCAGTGTAGAGCATTGGGGTCCAGCAAAAGTCTTCCAAAACTATTTATTTTCAGCTGCCTCACCCTGTAAGTAAAAATCAGTGATGTGGAGTAAGTGCCACATTTTCCTGACACGTTATGTTTTTTTTGGTATAATTAATACACTAAGGTATATTACCCCAATAACCAGTAAACATTTTAACTCTTTGCAGGATCAGACCAGACTGACTATTTGACACACAGAAATTTCACCAACAAGGCCACAATGTATCAAGCCCACAGATCTGCAGTATCAGCCCTCGCATCTGAAGTAGAAGTAACGATTTCTAGATATTATTAACAGTTATTCACATCGGAGTCCGGTAATGGCCTGAATTCCAGCAGGATTCTGGGACGTTATATAGTAAAAGCCTGACTTTGTGCTCGAAGAACTCGAGATACCTGTACATTCTCATGTCCTATTTACTGATCTCACTCTCAATAGCTAATGGTGATTCTGTGGGAAAATTGCAGGGGGAAAAAAGCAAAATAGTCCTCTTTAGTCCAATTACAGTTTGAAGTGAAAAAAAAAAAGCCCACTAATCACAGGAGCCCATTTGCAGAATCCAAATGCATTGCAGTGTACCTTGTACTCTAACACATCTACTTGCCTCTGCCTCTACATAAAGGAGGAGAGTATATTTAAATTAAAAACTAGCACAAAAAGAGGACAATGGGGGTCTTGAATAAACACGGCACAGACACAGATTGTGCCAAATAGCAGACTAGCGAGTGCGCTATCTTCGTCGAAAGCATTTGATTTAAGCTGTAGTAGCGTAGTTGCTCCGACGCATGTCTATGTATAAAAAAACAGGCGCTGAAAAATGCCAGATTTGTGTTTTGGAGCCTCCACCTAAATGCTGTTTGGGGCGAAGGTCCCTTTCCTGCATTGCAAAGTGTCGTTGAGTTATAAAAAAAAATCACAATCACCGTTATACATAACAAACAGCGTTTGCGTTTTTTTTTTTTTTAAATAAAACTTCCGACACTTTGCAGTGCGGGATTTTTTTTTATACAAAATCCCCATAGTCTTTAATTAGAGGGGCAAAGGTGTAAAATTAATCTCAGGAACTATTACTTTGCTGAGAGGGTAGTCGATGCATGGAATAGCCTTTCAGCAGAAGTGGTTAACACAGTGGAGGATAGACACAAGGCTATCCTAGGTATAAGTTAAGGCCAGGGACTTATAAAAGTATTTAGAAAATTGGGCAGACTAGATGGGTCGAAGGGTTATAATCTGCCAGTAACACATTTTATGTATCTCTGACTCTTTTTACTAACTCCGAGGATTATTTACATTTCAACCCACTAATTTTTCTGTACTATGGCCGTCCGACTGAAAGGCGAAAAGCAATATAAAACAACTAGAAAAGTTACAATTTCTGGGGAAATTGTGTGAAGTGTTCTTGCCTCCACCTGTAGTCTACAACTGGAGTGGGCGGAGTAACTGTTATCATTTACATAGCACATTTAATTGCAACGTTGTTGCACAGTTACATTAAACCATACATTTATAAAAACATTAGCAGGTGTTCAAAAGGCCCTGTCTATGACATCACTTGCTGCTGCAGCTTGACACAGGTCAGAGTATTTTGGCGGTTGCCATATTCAAACGGTCGTATTTTAAAAACTATCAATCCTACAGCGAAGAGCTTTATATTGTGAGAATCACAAGACCCAGACCTACATTTTGATGCATAGTATGTCTCTGAAGTATTAAAAATGAAGGCACAGCCGCAGTTTAGAAATTTCACTTCAAATTTGAGCTTTGCAGAGTGAAGTTTCAATGAATGTCAATGGACGGCGTTGGTTGCAAACAAATGGTCATATTGTGAAAACTATCAGGACTACGGCTTAGCCGTTTACATGTTTAGTGGCACCAGGGATAGCTGAACGTTTTGATATAAGATTTGTGTAGGTGGGCTTTAAAATGAGGGAGTGGTGGCAGTTTAGAAATCATGTCCTGATTTTTCAGCTTTTGGCAGCTCCCACTCTAGCTTTGCCATTCATTCCTATGGGACAAATTGCGCCACAAAAACGACGATATTCCGTGAACCATTCGGCGAAACGTTCCACAAAGTAATAGCAATCCGATCGGGAACAATCTGCACGTTTTGGTAAATTTTTGTCTATGTAGTGTAAAAACTGTGGGAGGAGTTAGGGTGGCAAATTTTGCTATAATAATAATAATATATATGTGAGATAACATTAAGTGGTCTTGCTATGCAAGAACACTTAATTAGCTTAATATGCAGAGCCAGCAGTAACCGTTCAATTCAGTAAAACGGATCTGCGTCGGGAGAGCCGCTCATATATCATGTTTGGTAAATCCATATACGTGGAGAAAATGTCACATTTTAATATGTATGCTGATTTTAAATGGTTTACACCTTTATTTTCACATCGAAACAGTTTGTAATCTGTGATATTTACAGCCGAGCATGTAGGCATATGAAGGAGCTAATTATTTCTCTAAAAGGGGGGGGGGGGGGGGGATGTGAGAGAACTGACTTCTGTTGTATTGTCAGCTGGAGACAAACAAATAAAAGGCAAAAATTGAGAACCTATTTAGTTGAAACAAAGGGGGGGAGGGAAGCTGATGAGTAGGTTGTGTTGTGTTGCTCTTGTATGGCATTTAAATAAAACTTTTAATTTTGTAAGTAATGGCACGGAAAGTTCTACAAGGCCATGGAGAGTCGCTGCATATGTCAAACAGAGCAGCTGTAACCAAGCACAGGGCATGTATAATCAAAGACAAGATTAGAACCAGGCCCAGGTTGAGGCAGGCAGCATAGAATCAACGATGAGATCACAATCATGTCAGGGCAGGTAGAGAGAAGCAAAGATAAAATCACAAACCAGGATGTGTGGTAGGCAGCCATAAATGCGAGATCAAGGTAACTTACAAGAAATAGACGATTAGCAGCTAGAGTTGGTGCCCAGCTGGGATTTTCGGTGTAGGCTGGTAAAAAAAAATGGCTAAGGGACAATGTTAACACCATGAAGGCATGGCTGGTACAAGTTTCAGAAGAAAAGGTGGCAAGCCTATTTGCAGCTTCTGAAAGGTATAAAGCCATGCCAGATAGGATTCTGATAATTTAAGGGACGGAATAATCTAAACCTTATATACACCGTAAATGTAGAGAATCTATACAAGTAAACGCATAGTTTAAAAGAAAAATGCAAATATGTCTTGGTGGATTAAAGGAAACAAATAGAAACATAGAAACATAGAAACATATAGAAAGAGTGTAAAAAAGCAACGCTACACTTGTTAAGAATATAAATGACATGTAATTTTAGAAGGTGGAGTAACAGGTACAATTACATCATCACACATTTTCTTGCATTTTAACATATATGAAATGAGTGGGAATTTGAGCTTCTAGAATGAAACCCACTCTCAACAGCAAAGCACGATTCCCCAGAACTGAATCCCTATAAGACGGGGTAAGAATGGGTGCACAGGCCACAGTATTTATTAAAATATAAACATAAATACTGCATTAAATTGGTTCAATAATAGCTTAGTACATTACAAAAAAAGTACTGGGGGGGGGGAGAGAAAGAGAGAGCAGAAGCATATCTCACTCCTGATATTAAGAGGCAGTTACGCTGAGGTCTACCTCTGTCCTGCTTTTTGGGTAAGCGGTCCCAAATCCTGGAGATTCCTCGCTGTGCATGTGCAAATTCGAGGCGCATGCGCAGTGGCGCTAACAGTTTGAGTTACAGCTCTACTGCTCAGCCTCCCAAGCGCACTCCCCCCCCCCCCCCCCGTGTCTCATGGGGGCGGATTATGGGCAGGTGTACACACTCAAACTCCTCTCCTAGACATTGACGCAATCAGACTGCAGGCGAAACCCACACTCACACATGGGCCCTGTCTGCTTAGCTGTGATTGTATGGCCCTGTCACTTTAATAGGCCCTGTTTAAATCTGAGCCGCATCATGGGAAATGAATGAATTGTACTTGGTAAAGCTGCATTGTGTATTTTGGCAATTCTCCGTTTAAGAAAACATGATTAGCATAATGTGTCTTTCAGAATGTCTTTAATACATTTTTGAGAGCAAATGTCCTAGAAAAAAAAATATTACATTCAAGATAAAGAACATATGTTTCTTCTAAATGCAGCTCTTAATGGCATGATTAGGATTCTTTCTTTCTTCTATGGTGGGGGGGGGGGGGGGGAGTTACTATACCTGTGTCATTAGTGCTCCTCTTGTTCCCCCACTCATTGACCTTGCTTTGGAGAGGTCTTGGATAGCTTTTGATGGCCTGCTGGGAGAATTGGGTATATTTCCTGACCTGCTTTTTTTTATTTACTTGTCACATCTATGCTGCTACATGGACCGCGTGCAAGCTAGCACTAGCACACACTCTTCTGCTTTGGGGCTTGTGGGGAGCCAGCAGAGATGGTAAAGATCAACATGTCAGCCTCTTACAGATCCAGCATATTCCATTACACCACAGGGCTACTGATTCAAACAGGTGTGAGCGAATAATATTATCTGTTTTGTACAGACTTGAGGGGGGTGACGGGCATTGGGGGATCCCACCGACATTTTTTTTTAATGGGTTAACCCTTTCAGTGCTGTAGGGCACACGATTTGTGTTCCCTACAGCACTGAAAGGGTTAAAATGTGCATTTAGAGGCTGCTTGAAGCAGCTGATGAACATTTACATCAGGATTTTTTAGGTGGTACAGTAACAGACAAAGTTTAAGGATGATAATTATTACCCTCTCTCACTGCCTCACTGTTTGTGCAGTAAAACCCCTTTTTATTACTGGGGCAGTAAACCTCCATTGTAGGTATAGCGGGTATTTTTTTTAAGGGTACAGTAGTGATTTTACCGCACCCCCGTTAATGGCGTTTGTGATGGACATTAACTTAATGGCCCCCATTTTATTGACTTTGGAAAGATGAAGAGCTGTCAGGAACTGAGCCTGCACCCCTGAGGTTAGAAGAGTTACTGCAGTCATTGTATTCACCAAAGTCGTTATTAAAATGTACACAGAATCCAGAAAAACCTTCTACGGCCATAACAACAGAGGAAGGAGACACGAACCGACCGGTAAGAGCAACGAGCACCGTCATCACTCGCGCAAGGATTTTTAATGGTTTAGATCGGAGAGCCCTGGCATGTAAAATAAAACAGGACTGAGCGATAGGGTTGGCATTTCCCAAATGTTTTTAATGCATGTCAGAACTAACGCTGCCTTTTTACATTCATGAAATGTCAGTGAGAGGAATCAGTTACACCCCGGGATTAAGGACAGGCCTGGGCTCAGATGTCACAGTGGATGGAGAGCTACCCTGTTACTGCCATCTGTTGAGTGTTATCTGACAGCTGTATCTTTTGACCAGATAATCACAGGAGGACTGAGAGCATCGGATCCAGCGGGAGCCGAGACAGATGCAAAAGGGGGAAAATAAATGTGTTCATTTCAACAGCAACCCACTTTAATTGCATGATGACGACCTTGTAATGCACACTGGTATGTATTAAATACACCCTGCTCAGAGGAAATCAACACAGGAGATAGAACCAATGAGCTGGCACATTTCAGTGAGCAGAGGATAGGAAGTAAATGGACTGGATATTCGTGTGCCCATACACTGTATACCAGTCCTCTAACCAAACCACCAAACGAGGAAGCTATCGGAGTTTGTTTATAAACGCCAATACTGGGTCAACGTTCTAAAAGTGATCAGCAGGAACATTCCATTGGTTGCCATGGTGACTGGACCACATTTAGAACTTGGCCACAAGTTTGGCTTTTAGAAGAAACTCGCGCAGCATCCCCGTTCCGTGGTTTGATTAGAGGACTGGATATGGCTGCACGAAGGTCCAGACCCCGCCGAGAGCCCTCCTCCCAGCTTGCCTGACAGCTGACCACAATCAAGCTCATTAAGGCATTAGAAGCTAAACGCTGTCACATGGCCAGCACCGTGCTGTCAGTCTTCATGAGTCAGATGGGCCTCTGCAAATATTTGTAATCATCAGCTGCTTGGCCGCGCACCCTGTCGGAGGCATCGAGGGGGCCCTGGCTTTCAGCTCTTAATCCTCACTGGCTTTTAACCCATCAGTGGCCAAAGGGCTTTGAACACACTGTGGGGTGGGGGGGGGGGGGAGCGAGTTGGGGGGTTTGATATTTAATGAGACTAGAAAAAGCAGAGACAGCTGTTAAACGTGGAAATGCAGCTTGGAAGGATGATGCTCTAAGCAGATGTATTGGGCAGAGGAGTACTTGGAGATGGTTATACTACCAGATACAAGCCTGGTGTGAGAGAGTCTGGCAAGGACCCCTACAGCTTGCTCATGAAATTAAATAATAATATCCTAATAAAAATATATATACAGATATATATATATATATAAATAATGTCCTATGTCTATCAGGTTGCCGTTACTATCACCATGCTCTGCCAGTTTCTGTTTGGCTGAGGATGATGAGTGTTATATTGAACAGTAGCATGTTCCCGATAAGTATTCATTTTTGTAAAGCTCCCTCGCCCCCAGCTCTATTTTGATCATTATAACACAGGAGAGTATACTGACATGCTGTCATTTCATAGCCGTTTCATGGAGGTTGCCATTATTACAGCTTATAAAAGATGAGGACACTTACTGCGCTACTGCGATATTTCCGACTGTCCTGTTTGGTTTTATTGGCCTATTTCATGCACAAGATAAGGTTTTAGTACTGAAGAGTTGGACCACAAGTAGCAGTGTTTTATTGGCCATTGGGCCCTTATAATGCAGTACCAGCTGTGGCCATAGGGGGGCATTTTTGCAGGTTCTCCAGTATCTACCAGTGAGACACCTGTAATTCCAATTTACTGCCCTCCAATGGGCGCAGCGATTTCTTTTTGTATCTTCTTCACAATCTTTCCACCCGAGTCAGGCTTCTGCAGATCTTTGTGGAGCACATATGTCTCTCATCCTAAACCTCGCTAATCTGGGCACGCTATGCAGCTGGTCACTGTGTCTTAAATCTTATCTTCGGGCTGGTGATTCTCTCACAATACCATCGTTTATCCCCCCCCCCCCACTGCTTCACATCCAAAATAAGATCAGCAACGAAGCTTTTCCATACATCTCTACTCATGTCCAACACATGGTCTAATGGCCAAGATCAAGGGTGTATAATAGCAGATATGAGGCTCCCCAGGACAAATAAAAGGACCCTAACTCCTCTCCGACTGAGCTGCAGATTGCCTGAGAAAAGCATCTCTGACATTAAAAAAAACAACCCAATCTATTGTT
The DNA here is from genome assembly GCA_036172795.1 of Pelodytes ibericus. NCBI lineage: Eukaryota > Metazoa > Chordata > Amphibia > Anura > Pelodytidae > Pelodytes > Pelodytes ibericus. The sequence goes on from CM069865.1 coordinate 11,453,389, forward strand.
CTGGTTTAAGGAAATGCAATAAGGCCAGAGGCCAATCTCATACATAACTGGATCCAGAGATCGGTTTATTGATTGATGGAAAGTAAACATCATTAAACCTGGCTGGAGAGAGATAGGAAAGTTCTGACCTAAAACTTCATTAACAGGTTTCATTTTAATGATATATTTGCTTTGGAACAAATGGTTTAATTAGTTATTTTGACAAATTTACCTAGGCTCCTGTTTAGATAGCTTTAATTCCAAGCCATTAGTAGAGCATGCAAGGGACATAAATCTCTGGATGAAGCCATCACAGATCCAAGGTGGATTTCAGACTCATTTGGACCTTCGTTATAATTGGAGCTAATCCAGACCTGACCTTCGTCTTAATGTATAAATGTATATCCCTGTATATGTTCTTTGTATATGCATAGCTGCATTGTGTACCCCTGTGTGAGCTCTCCACTACTTACTTGTATAAATAAATATTGGTTGATATATGGGAATGGGTGTTATATCGTTCTGAACTTGGTTCCCAACACATATCTTAAGAGAAATCTCAATGTATATCCCTGTATATGTGCTTTGTATATGCATAGCTGCATTGTGTACCCCTGTGTGAGCTCTCCACTACTTACTTGTATAAATAAATATTGGTTGATGTGTAGGAATGCGTGCTATATCGTTCTGGACTTGGTACCCAACACATATCTTAAGAGAAATCGCAATGAATTCTTAAAACACTTTATAAAAAAATACATAAAACTTTTATCTTCAGAATCCATGTTTTTTTTTTCCACAGTCCCTGCCCCGAACTTTGGGAAGAGACATATTTTTTTTTTTACAAAACGGGACTCTTTGCAGACCTGACCTATTCTAAAAATTCCCAAAGACAAAAGCTACAAACCAAAGCTCCACAAAACTTTTCCTCTTCTACGGGGTTCCTTCCCCTCATCATCTGTCAAGCGAGGCCTCCTATAGATCAACCTGGTCATGTAACATGTCATTAAAATCACTGCACTCTAAAGTGCTATTACATTTATGAGCACTCTTCATTTTGAGGTTTCTCTGTCTACACAAATTGTGTTTAGCTAGGTGTTTTTCTCTAAATTAGTGCAGAGGCCTTTGTTTGTTTTCCATCTACAAGGGCAGGCAAATTAGGATCCAGCTGTGCATTATACTTGGATGGATACAAGTTGAGTTGCCATTTCTAATACGTTTGGAGCTTATACACAGACTTTAACAGTGACAAATGACAAGTAGTTAAAAAAAAAAGATATAAAAGGAATGAACAGAATCCAATGCAAACTCAACCCAAAAATTCAAATGTTTTGTTGGAGCAGGAGAAAAAAAAAAAAATAATAATGTTTTAACTAACACTTAATTTACAAAACATAGCACAAAAAAGAAAATTACTAAATTACATCTTTAAAGGAACTGTATCAGGTAAAAATTGGTGGGTCATGTATAAACACAGCGTACATGCAGATTGCGCGAATGTATAACGCAGAGTGTGCGTTATCTACGCCGAATGCGTAGATTTAGGTTGTGTCGGCACTCCTTGCACTGGCGCAATCTATGTATAAAAAAAAATCAGGTGCTGAAAAGAGCCTAATTTGCGTCAGGGAACCGTCTCTCTCTCCCATACTGGAAAGTGTCAGGAGTTATAAAAAAGAAAAAAAATGCAATTGCCGTTATACATATCAAAATGCGATTGTGCTTTGTAAAAAAAAAAAAAAGCTCCAGACACTTTGCAGTGCGGGAGTTATTATACATCACCCTCATTGTTCTTACTTTTAAGAATAAATTATTGAAAACTATCTATACATAGTGTTAGCAAAATTGCCAGCAATTAATTTGAGAAAGGGACTGTATCACCTAAACATTCGTTTGTTGTGAATGCATAGAATAACAAATTATTGGAAATGATCTATACATTGTGTTAGCAAAATTGCAAAAGCCTAAATCAGGAGAAAAACAGTTTTTTTTATGTTTCTGAGGAGTCTCCTGTTTATGACATCACCTGTGGTTTGAAAAATGACCCATTTCCCATTGAAAAGCAATTATTTTGATATCAAGCCACAGTTATAGGAGACACTATAACTATGGGGCACGTGTTTGTGGCATAACTATGGGGCACTCATGTGTGACATAATTAATGGGCTCCTGTGTGTGTGGCATAAATAAGGGGCTCCTGTGTGTGGCATTATTAATGGGCATCTTGTGTGTGTGGCATTATTAATGGGGCTCTTGTGTGGCATGATTTATGGGGCTCTGGTGTGGCATAATTTATGGAGCTCCTGTGCATGGCATAATTTGTGGGGCTCCTGTGTGGTGTGTGGCATAGTTATGGAGCTCCTGTGCATGGCATAATTTGTGGGGCTCCTGTGTGGTGTGTGGCATAGTTATGGAGCTCCTGTGCATGGCATAATTTGTGGGGCTCCTGTGTGGTGTGTGGCATAGTTATGGAGCTCCTGTGCATGGCATAATTTGTGGGGCTCCTGTGTGGTGTGTGGCATAGTTATGGAGCTCCTGTGCATGGCATAATTTGTGGGGCTGTTGTATGTGGCATAATTTGTGGGGCTGTTGTATGTGGCATAATTTGTGGGGCTGTTGTATGTGGCATATTTTGTGGGGCTCCTGTATGTGGCATATTTAATGGGCCATCTGACTGGCATTACTATAGAATCTGTTTGGCATGGTATTGGAGGCAATCCAGGGTGGTGACACCATGAGTTACCGCACCGGGTGACACCAACCCTAGTGACGCCTCTGATGAGTCTCCTAGCTTTTACATACATGTTTACATTTCTCCTGGATAAGACACAGTGATTTATTCATGAAAGGCGGAGCTGCAGGGCACTGAGAAGGGAAGTGCATACTTTAAGCCAAAGTAGCCGAGTTGGAAAACCTCCTCCCAACTCAGCTATACTTCGAGCTCTTGACTTTCAGTTTGACAATTCCCTACAGCTTCGTCTTTCATGAGCAGAGTCCACAGCGAGTCCCCGTCCCAAGGGCTGGATTCCTTTCACCGTATCTCGCTGGCATGGCTGGAGGCCGAGTCCATTGTGACAATCTCTTCCCATTTAATAGACAGTGTGGGTGTGAAGATTCCTTATCTCTGTCATTTCCAGCCCAACTGAGGATTCCCCTGCTCAATAATGCTTTCAGATTGCTCGGGTGACCTTCATTTTTAACATCGCTTGTAATGTCCATTATAAATATCTGTCCCTGGAAACTTCCACCTGCGCTTTCCATGACCTTCCTCCCCATCCTATTTAGTATGTTTCAGACCAGGGACTCTTTATTTTCTCCTCAAACTTTCATTATCTCCTGTGAATTATTTATTCCCTGCGTTGAATTTATATTTTAATGTTTGTAAAAAGTATAACATGTTGGTCTAGTTATACAGAACGCTAATCTCATGCAGGTGCTACATATACATCATGATAATACCTCTGTGGATTTGAATCCTAATGCATTGTTCCTTCCTTCTTTTCTTCATTGTTTCTCTCATTCTTTTCCACCTCTATCCCTCCCTCAATTTTTCCTTCTTTCTTCCTCTCCTCCTTTTTTTCTTATTTGTTCCCTTCTTCTTTATTTCTGTCCTTCCTTCCTTTTTTTCTTTCTTCCCTCTTTTTCTTATTATCTTCCTCCTTTATTGCTTATTGTTTTCCTACATTTTAACTTCTTTATTTTCTCCCTGCCCTTTCCTTCCCTCGCTTCCTTCTGTGATTCTTTCTCTTTCATGCCATCCTTACTTTCTTTCCTGTCTTCATTCCATTCTTCCTTCCTTCCTTCCCTAAATCATTAATTCCTTCTGTTCTTCCCTCTTTTCTCCCTTCCATGTTTCCTTTCATTCTTCCATATTACTTTCCTTCTTTTCCATTATTTGTTTCCTCACATTTTTCTTTCTGTTCTTCCTGACTTTCTTGGCTCCATCCTGACTTCTTTTGTACACTTATTCCCTCTTTGATTCCTTCCTTATTTCACTCCATCCTTATTTTCTTCCTTCTTTACTGTCATCCTTCCCTTCTTATGACTTTCCTACCTTACTCATTCTGTTTTGGTTTCTATTTTCCTCTCTCCCCTTATTTTCCCCTTATTTTCTGTGCTGGTATCTGAACACTGATGATATGAGATTCGTTCAGTGTGCTCTTGCTCATACTGCTAGTATTTTGAAAGCAATCAGTATTGATCCCAAGGATTATCAATATGATTATTTATTAATCAGGCACTTGCATATTTTTCAGCACTGTGTCTTATATGTTTTACTGAGCAAGACGCCTTTTCCTTTGTCTGTGGGAATATCGATTCGGGAGACGTATAGATCGTTTTGGGATTCATTTGGCCATTTCATACTGCAGAAAAGCAGAAAAAGGGATTTGATGATGTCAGAAAAAAACACTCCCTCTTTGAAAAGTTCTAAAAGTAGAACAACTAGCAGGAATATTCCACTGGTTTCCTAGGTGATTGAGCTACATTTCGAACTCTACCATTATGTGATTGAGGTACATTTAGAGCTTTACTGTAATGTGATTGAGCTACATATAGAACTCTGCCTTCCTGTGATTACGCATTATTTATAAGTCTACTGTCATGTGATTGCGCCACATTTCAAACTCTACCATTATGTGATTGCGCCACATTTCGAACTCTACCATTATGTGATTGAGCTACATTTAGAACTCTGCCTTCATGTGATTGCGCAACATTTAGAAATCTACTATCATGTGATTGCGCTACATAAAGAACTCTACCATTATGAGATTGAGCTACATTTCAAACTCTACCGTTATGTGATTGAGCTGCATTTAGAACTCTACCATCATGTGATTGAGCTACATTTAGAACTCTACTGTCATGTGATTGTGCTACATTTATAATTCTACTGTCATGTGATTGCTCTGTATTTAGAACTCTATCGTTATGTGATTGAGCTACATATAGAACTCTACCGTCATGTGATTGCACTACATTTAGAATGCTACCATTATGTGATTGAGCTACATATAGAACTCTACAGTCATGTGATTGCTCTAAATTTAGAATGCTACCGTTATGTGATTGAGCTACATATAGAACTCTACCGTCATGTGATTGCTCTATATTTAGAACTCTATCGTTATGTGATTGAGCTACATATAGAACTCTACCGTCATGTGATTGCTCTATATTTAGAACTCTATCGTTATGTGATTGAGCTACATATAGAACTCTACCGTCATGTGATTGCTCTATATTTAGAACTCTATCGTTATGTGATTGAGCTACATATAGAACTCAACCGTCATGTGATTGCTCTATATTTAGAACTCTATCGTTATGTGATTGAGCTACATATAGAACTCTACCGTCATGTGATTGCTCTATATTTATAACTCTATCGTTATGTGATTGAGCTACATATAGAACTCTACCGTCATGTGATTGCTCTATATTTAGAACTCTACCGTCATGTGATTGAGCTACATATAGAACTCTACCGTCATGTGATTGCTCTATATTTATAACTCTATCGTTATGTGATTGAGCTACATATAGAACTCTACCGTCATGTGATTGCTCTATTTTTAGAACTCAGAATTGTTCTTTCAATGTAGCCCCCATTCTTGCTAATCTGAAAGATTTGTAGCAATCCTCCCGGACCTATTGAGCATTCCCAGGGCACAGCACCACGCCTTGAATTGTGGGCAGACTCATGATTCATTCAGACCAGGCCGGGCCTGGCGTTATGTAACAATCCTTCCATTACTTTAATTTACAAATCAATTTCTGTAGAACATTATGGTACACGACTTCAGAAAGAAATACTCATCCGTCTTTGGCAAATGCCTTTGTCATGAGTATTTTATGTAAAGAGTTAGAGAAAGCACCAGGCATAGAAAACGATCCCAAGCTACACGTTGAGCTTTTTGAATACAGTTATTGATCTCTGACAGCATCAAGGCCCATTCTGGTTTCTCTGTGTATAATGGACAATAAATTGCTCCTGAAGTTAATGCTCGCTAGGCACGTTCACTGGGAAGCCTTTGCTCCCAGTTCACATTGTTTTTCCCTATCCTGCCATGCTACTGCTTCCATAAACTTTACATTGACCTCAAGCTTTTTTTTCTTTCACCTGCCTGTTGGTATAATGCTGGCTGTGTGGCAACCCTACGTCACAGACATCTATCTCCCTCACTGTAAGCAAGGAACATCTAAAAATTTGGGGAAAGAGGCAATTGCAGGGAACTGAGAAAGGAATTTCAGACTTAAGGACAGAATAGCCTAATTGGAAAAATAATCTTATATTTCTTTTTAAATCAAAGGTGGTAACCCTAATTCCGAGCCAGGGGAGGCTGGCAAAGGGGGGAGGTTGGGGCAACAGGTCAATGGCTCCTAGGACTGTTCTCTAATTCAGCTGAATGGTAGAATTTTTCCAACTCTGCTACTTTGGCCTTAAATAGGAATTTCTCTTGTTAATTCCCTCTTTCATGAATAAATCCCTTTCGCTCTCCAAGACTAACAATAAACCAGTTTGCACACCACAGCCCCACAAAGCCTTACATAAATATTCTTTGGATGTTTAATGCAGGGGATCAAGGTCCGGCCCATGACAGAAAAGTGTGACCCAACTGACTTAACCACACGGGGGGGGGAGGGGGGGAGGCTGGGAGTACTACAAGTACAACTACAGTAAATCTTTATAAAAAAAAAAAGTATACATTGAGGCATTATGGGATTTGTAGTTCAGCAGCAGTCAAGGGCTCCCAGCATGTTAACCCGTACTCCTAACCTTACATATTTAAATAAAGGTATGCATGTGCACTGTTGCCCTGTTTGTGCTTGTTTTTGTGCTTGCATGTGTACATATGTTTGAATGTGTGAGTTTTTGTGTATTATTGCAGATGTGGAAATGCTCCTATGCACGCTATTATCCCGGCAGTGGTTCCATTTCTACAGATTAGAGGATGCTGTTTCACTAAGTGATCACCTTCCGTGCACGAAGAGATGACAGGCAGCGGCGGGGATTTTGGGGAGGACCAAATCATCAGTTTAATTGATACATTATAGAGTTCCGAATCATGCTAAATTTTAAGCTTTTCCCTTTCTTGACAGTTTCATGCGGCTGTTCTTTTTCTTTGAAGGCTACAAAATTCACAATGACATAACGTTCCACAGACAGCCCGCACCATTGTATCCTTTTGCTGAAAAGATCTCTCTCTCCTGGTATCTGCCTTTCAGATGGAGATTGGAAAGAAGCTTTCAAATGGAACTGAATGTGATATGTAAATGTCAGCAAAAAGCTTTGTATGACTCAACGTAGCCATCCGGCACTCTCTGCTCTACACACTTTATTATACACTGTAAATGCAGATGTTAAGAGTACGGTGGCCCTGCTCTTACTGAACTCTTTTAATTAGATCGCCGAGATAACTAGAGTAGAAGGGAGAATGCATCAAGCTAAACTGCAAAGGCCCTGTTAGAGTTCAATGGAGAACGGAAAGAATTGTCAGTTCATATGGCTGAACAATGTTATGTGTCAATTCCACACACGCACACACAATGAGACTCACACAGCACACCCTGCACAGACACAAAAAAACCTGCCGTACAATAAAGGCCGCTCCTGGATGAATGTTACAGTCCTGCTAGAGGTGTGAAATTAAAACATATGGTATTAAAACGAATCTGAGAGATGAGCCAGTTGCTGAAGATTTGTTCGCGTGCTTATAGTGTTACCATTCGTTTCTGTCGTTATAAATTTCTTAATACTTTGCACATGTCTTGGGCCTTCGTTTTAATATCGTACAGATATACAGCGCTAAATGAATCTGGTAAATGGGAAGAAGAGAGATGGAAGCACTGGAATTCTACTTTTCCTCTATGCATGTAAGAATTTCTCCGCAGTGATCATCTGTACTGATATAACCCTGCCTAGTGCTTATAACTGCAAATTATTTCTGCAAATTTATATCCAGCGAAACAGCGATATCACCTGGAGGAACTGCATTAACCAAGAGAACATTCAAATCTCTCTACAAGTTATTTTTACAGCTTTAGAATGGGTAATGCGATTCTTAGGTATTTTTACAAACACCTTTGAACTTATATTAAATGGATAATCCCTCCAAAAAATTTAAAAAGCTTTTATTTATTTTTTTTATCTTGCATTGTTGATTTTAAATATGTCTTTTTTTTTTTTTTTTATCTTTTTGTTATGTGAGTTTATTTAATAAAATATTTTACTAAACAAGTGTGACGTTTGGTCCATCTAGTCCAATTTTTTTAAAACTTTTATTAGTCCCCGGTTCCCTATCTCTAACAGTGGCATATGTTTTTTTATATGTGTTTGTTTTCAATTCAAAAGGTAATCTAGTTAAATATTATGTAACTGGTAAATGTATCTTGTGTTTAGAAGATATTAATACCCAGCATGCAACTGAACTCTTTTCCTGATTGGCTGATCATGTCCCATCTTTCTAAATGTGTTTGTCCTTCTATATCTATGTGTCGAAACTGGTGCAAGTCTCCGTCAACTGAGGGATGGATTTTCATCTAATTTTTCAATCATGGTAGACCATGGTATGATCCACCAGACCGTGTACCTCTCAAGTGTGAAATATTCAAATAGGTAATCTTAGGTTTTATGGAAGTAACTTGGGGCACTTACCAATTATTGGGTAATACCTATAAATGTATCTAATTAGTGAAATGACATAAGAACAATGATTGATTTATTCACACTAATTTGTGTGGAAATCTATGATACACGTATACATACCAAATGATATATAAAAAAAAATATATAGGGACTATAAGGTCCTAAAAGAGGAAAGCGATAGACTGTCTTTCAAAAAACACTTGGGAGGTTTGTCACCCCATTTAAAAAAAAATATTGGTACATTTTTTAACTGGGCCGAGGTGGGCTAACTATTAAATTGCAGGCAAATGTTAAAGTCTAGAAGGTCATGCCCCTCAAATGTCCTGGACAGTCATTGGAACGTGCGTAGAAGCGCTGTTAATTCGAGTGACATGGCGCAGCATTATTGACACCCCCACCGGTGTCCTACCTTTCCTGGGGAAGTATTTGGAAGGTATTACACCTTAGTTAAGAATAGCAAATGGTCATTTATGGTCTTATCTGTATTTTTAAATGTTTTTACCATACATGAATTTATTATTTTTTGGGGGAAGGTGCATGTTCTGTCCTCGGTGGTTGGAGCTCTGGAAGACTTGAGATCTATTAACATCCTATGTCGATTTCTATTGTGAGTTGCTGCTTTCAGCTGTTTGATGCTGCCGATCTTTACTATGTAACCCATGTGGTTGTCAAGTGTCCTTTGGTGGTTGGTGCAATGGCTCAATATTAGAGGGTGCACATAGGAGCAGTCATAGAATTAATATTTTAATTATCACGTTTAAAATGAGGCTATTGGTAAAGAAACAAAGCTTTTTATTTTTGGCATTTTACATTGATAAATTGGGAGCTTAATAAGCCAACAATTCCTGCTTGCAAAGTCCCATGTGATGAGATTATAATGAAAACATCAGTAAAAATGATGATTATTTCTCATATGTTTGGAAAATTCATTCTTTGTTGCTGTTCACCCCATGACATGGTATTCAACAAGATCAGCATTTTGTAAGCAGTATATTAGTTATTAAGAACAAACTCATTGGAGATCGGATATATTAGAAACTCTGCAAAACCCAATGGGATTTCTCAAATAATATTTCTTAATATATTAAACTGCGACGAGATACGAGTCTCTGCTCATTGATTCTTTCGTATGACAGTAAATAGATACAGAAACATGCTGTGTTCCCAGAAGCAGAGCCCTGACATATGAGAATGGAAGAGCGGTATCGTGGACCCTTTCCATTCCCCCGGCTAATTTTCCTGTAAGACATCTCCTCTAGCTGCACTCAATTACTCCGTTATTACAATAAACAAGGATACGGATTAAACTTGCATCGTAGAAAGCGGGGTCATCATTTCTGATTGCTTTTATTCATCAAATGATGGCACAATGGGTCCTATGGATAAAAGGGCACCATATGGACAGAGTTCTAAAAGTGCAGCAATCACCGTGGAAACCAATGAAGTGTTCCTTCCCATTGTTCTACTTTTAGAATCTTGCCCCAGTGTACGTACTTAACCCCTGAACACTACACATTGTTCTAAAGCAGCCTGACTTTTTTAGTGCAACATTTAACTCAAAAACCAAGGCACAGGGGAACTACAGAGATCTTTCCATGTACATAGGCTTCTATTCCTTAAAAATATTTAACCTTTGTAACTTTCACTGGAAGTTGAGGCCCTGTATAATGTGGGGTTAAAAAAGTGAGAATTCTTTAACCCTTTCACGCCTAATAGTAAATAATGGTCCTTTAGGAAGGCGACTTTGTGTTCTGGCCATGCACACTGGGCGATAGGGAGCCAGGGAAACAGAGGTAGGGACCCCATTTAGGGCCTTTACTGACCATGCGGGTATCTCCCAAAAGATTGCAAAGCCTTGTGATGTCACTTGTGAAGTCATGAAGGCGTGGCCAGACCAGGAATGTTCTATGCCATCCAATGGGCATTTGAGCCCAGTATATTTGGATAATGTAGAATGTTCTATGTGCATGAAGAGGTTAAAGTTGCATCTATGCATTATCCATGACATGCTGAGCTACTCTAGCAGGAGAAATTCATCAGGTTTGTCCCTGCACAATGGAGAGTCGGTGAGATGAGATGTTCTATACATAAAGGGAATTAACACAGTACAGGAAGAGAGTATATTTAAAAGAAGAAAAACTACCACAACTAGAGGACATAGTCTTAATTTAGAGGGGCATCGACATAAAAGTAATATCAGGAAGTATTACTTTACTGAGAGGGTAGTGGATGTATGGAATAGTCTTCCAGTAGAAGTGGTAGAGGTTAATACAGTGAAGGAGTTTAAGCATGCATGGGATAGGCACAAGGCTATCCTAGATATGAGATAAGGCCAGGGACTAATGAAAGTATTACTTTACTGAGAGGGTAGTGGATGTATGGAATAGCCTTCCAGCAGAAGTGGTAGAGGTAATACAGTGAAGGAGTTTAAGCATTCGTGGGATAGGCACACGACTATCCTAGATATAAGATAAGGCCAGGGACTAATGAAAGTATTACTTTACTGAGAGGGTAGTGGATGTATGGAATAGCCTTCCAGCAGAAGTGGTAGAGGTAAACACAGTAAAGGAGTTTAAGAATGCGTGGAATAGGCACAAGGCTATCCTAGGTATAAGATAGGGAACTGTGGACTAATAAAAGTATTTAGTAAATTGGGAAGACTAGATGGACCGAATGTTTCTTATCTGCCAACACATTCTATTTCTCTACTTACCTCAACTCAGCTGCATCTCACCCTTTAAGGAATAGACTGCATCTAACCCAACCCCCCCCCCCCCACACCCCCAATCACACACACACCCCAATTGTTTATTTTGTTGTTTCTAGTGATTGATATCCAAGCTTTACTATGGAATTTGTTTGGCCAGGGATAACCACACATACACACAGACAAACTATAAGCACACAGACAAACTATAAACACACAGCATCCTTAACTCTCCGACTGGTGCTACATCAAACTCAAAGCTTTTCACACCAGAATCTAATGGACAATGAGCAATCTGACACGGACAGAGATAAACTACAAACGAGAATCAACAAGAAAAACTGTAGCTCCACAAACCCTAAGCGGCAACAGAAAAAAAAAAAAAATAGGATGTCATAAGCAGACCTGGAAAAATATAACAGCCGCTCGACTCTGGCCGTGTGATTAACTTTGTTTGTCTATCAACAGAAGGCAGCTTATAACTTAGAGACACACTGACAAACCTCTGGCACTCGCAGCCGTGAGGCATCAAGTTTTTACTGTGAAAGAATCAACCAAAAAGACTTTACGTTAAATCACTAGAACTTGAATCTGTCCGTATGTTGACGGAGCCAAGGCAAATAGATAACCACTTGGATGATAATAAACAAACAAGTGACACTTCGGAATCAAATACATCACAGGTTTATTACAAGAAAACGTGGCATGTATACTATATAAAGCATGTAAGAATATAACAAATTCTTACTCACAGAACTTAACATAGGCTAACACGTGACCATAACAGTGTCAAGATAACGTGTCAACCATACCCCGCAATAACATCCTAGCTTTCTTGCATGTGGACCCTTAGGATTTGGCTTACATGTAAGGAATGAAATTGCTACCATCATAAATCCCCTTCATGGTAGTGAAACCAATATATAGCCCCCAGGGACCAGCCCACGAGGAGTACTGCATAAAGCCACCTGTCTACTGTCACCCTAGTGGCACCAGGAACCAGATCTGTCTTTTCAGGTTTTTTTCGTCACTTTTTACCATTGTTTAAAAACTGCAAATATAATGTAACTATGTTCCTGCTGTTTCTAAAGCTAGCTATCTCTCCAAGCTCCTCCTTTTTATTGATGGACTGAATTTGGAGGCCCCGGCGCAATTATTTTCAATATTAAACTACAGTAGAATTGGAAATGGTGTTACCCCCCCCTTAAGGATTTGTTTGATCATATATGTATTTTATTTTTTTTACACCTTATATTAACATCTAGTTTGTAGTAACTGACAAAACACTCCAGCAATAAAAAAAACACCAACAGCAAATCTATTGTGCTATAAAATAACTGTAGATAAGAAGACAATTACCTAGCATGAAATCACGGTCCTTATTTGTCTAGTACTTTTTCTCAAGGAGAATTGGATCTCCGAGTTTCTGACCACCATCAAACTACTTATTTGGGCTACTCAGAAATCACCGATGTGATCCTGCATCAGGATGAGCAAATTTCCGGCTGCCTGAACCCCCCCAGAGCTTTGCTGACCAAAATGATAGCCTCAGTCCTCTCCATAGACCTCTAGAGAACATATTTTTGGGCCAATTAGGGAGGACCTCGTTTTTTTACAGACAAAATCTTTTATTTTTTTAATATAAAAGCCATTTTATTATATCTATTCTTAGAATTTAAAACATTAATATAGAATAATTTTGTTTTTATTTAGAATAGTTTTTTTCAGAATTCCCCACACATCATTCTAAAATTGTGGACAGTTCCCCCACTAATGTTCTCTGCGCTTCCAAATCCTAGAGCGCTCTCTCTCCCCTGTCGCCCCGCGTGTATTTATATATAGTGCCTTGTAATTTTAAGATCTCTAAATCCGTAAATAATGCATTTAGTAGGGATGCCAAATATTGTTCTTAGTGTGAATAAAGAAAATAAAAAATGATCTCTACACTGTGTTAGCAAAACTGGGAGAAAAGTGTTTTTATGATGTCTGGGGAGTCTCCTGCTTATGACATCACCTTGTGGCACGGTATGCAAATGACACACTTCCCATTGAAAATCCGTTCATTTGCATATCAAGCCACAAGGTGATGTCATAAACAGAAGAAACCATGGACAATGTTTAGGTGGCAGAGACAATTTACGATCCACAGTGGCTGTTACAAGTACTGTACATCTCCAGGGTTATTTGAGTACAAATTGTGGATCTACATTTTTTTTTTAAAGTGAAGCACACCCTTTCATGTTTCCTACAGTCTGACACTTTAAATTGCAAGGTATCCAGCTTCTGTCCCACACTGAACCTAGACTTTGCATGCTAGATATCATGCTACACATCTGATTTTTGGAATTTTTTTTCTAGACTGGGTTTAATATAAAGAAAGTCATTTTAACACAAAACCTCGTCAAGAAATCTAGTAGAACAGAGAATGAATCTCCATGTCAACGTCTCGTCAGCATCAGGGAAAAAAAAAAGGTGCTAAAAAGAGATGTGTGCTGGAAAATTGGATCCAGATGCCTTTTTACAATTCTCTTCATTTTAAAGAAAACTTTTGTCAGAACTGATCAGTGTCTAAATGTGTTCAAGATGTTTGTGAAGTGGATTAAGCAACATTTAGCAAACTCAATCACCCCCCCCCCCCCCCCCTCAAAAAAAAGCCAGCTTGGATTCTGGGAAGGAATTAACACATTGCAGACCGTGAGTGAAGGACTATACGCATGGGTGGGAATAACCAGTGGACCAAGAATTGGTCAATGAAAATAACATATGCTTTTTGGTGTAGAACGTTTACTCTACATTCTAAATGTTTACTCTACATTCTAAATGTTTACTCTACATTCTAAACAGTGCCTGATACATTCAAAGCCATACCATGAATTCACTGCAGGATACTGGTCCTGGGACCAATAGGTGGTTACTCAAGGCATTCATTGTATGAAGACTAGGGACCTGCCCTTCCTTGAGCCAACGTTTAGGCTTCTCTACCTGCCATGCCTTCAAAAAGCACTGATCACTGAGTAAAAGAAACACCAAAGTGCTACAACAAACAAGGATAGACAACGTGTCTACACAAGGAAACCAGTGAAGGTCAATAGAACAAATGTGCAGAGTTTGTGCCTATCGCGGACTATGACTGCAAACCAGGGCAGAATGACCAGCTGGGGCTTGATTCAGTGCCTATGACCAGCAGAGGCCCGCTGCTGTGGATGGACTAATTATTTGTAGCAGGTGGAATGACTGTGAGCTTTACTGCTGGGTCTGAGCTTGGCACAAACAACTATATTCCACGTTGTGTCCCCAAAAAAAGGGGTCTATGAATTAACTGGGTACCTGTGACACTGGAATAAATTAGGAGACCAAAAGACTGGCATGAGTAAAGGAGCAGGGAAGAGACTGGCATGAGAAAGTGGGAGTGAGACTGACAAGAGTCAAAATGCAGGAGAGAGGGACTGGCATGCCCTAGAGAGATGCCCTGGGAACTATTGGAACTTTATAATTTATAGAAATGATGCTATTCCTTTTAGATGAAGTAGGTTTTATTTTAACTTATTACTACATATCGTTTTGTTTTCTATCTCTAGGCACATACAACAGGCTAAGGTGGAAAGTCTAGCTCAACAGTGACCTTGTATATTAGCATCCTCTTATAAACCAATGTACTCTTATCACTTTCTGCTTGCCAAACTGCAAGGATCAGAGTGTAAGCTCTTGGACCTAGGGTCCTTGACTCCCAAGCTAGTGTATTGTGTATTTTATTGCACTTAGAGTATATTTAGCAGACCCTTTGTAAAACAGCTGCGGAATATATTGGCTCTTTATAAATCAAAGATGTTAATAATAATTACCTTGTATTTAAGATCCGTTTGATGACAAACTTTCGGTAATTTTATAGTGCTGACATAACCCCAAGAAGCCTTTAATAAAGATGGGTTAAGCAGGAAAGACGATGTCTGGCATTCATTCCTAAACTTTTCATCAAGGACATCCCATTAATAAAATTCAGATGGTTTATAGACGGGCCTTCCCTGAGCAAGTATAGACAAGCCTAATCACAAATTGCAAGTGCCCTCTCTGTAAAGGCTGTGATATAAGACATAAGATGGAGAAAACTTCAAAGAATATTATGTAGTCCTCCAGAGAATATAACATATACCTGAGGTCACTGTGTTCTCCTAGGCATCAAATACAATGGCAGTCACGAATACATATAGGGCACATGCACTGTTTCTGTGTGCGCTCATACATATGCGTATGGTGGGCACAAAGCCAAAAATCGTATGGTGGGCACAAAGCCAAAAATCCCCATTATACATGAGATACATTTTTTGTTTTGCACCATTTTTTTTTAATTTTGAAAAAAAAAAAAAGGAACCAGAAAAAAAAGATACATAGACTATGAAATGATAAACAGTAGTTTTAAACTCTCGGAAATGCATGTTTTATATAATTATTGAATGATGCTGTGCAAAACGTCTGCACACCAGCATGTTGCAAACATTTTTGTGGAACTAGTAAAAAAAATTCCCTCTGTTGAGACTTTTGTGGCAAGTTTTTTTCATAAAATAGATCAGAAGGGCGCAATTACAAAATTGAATTCTTATTTGCAATTTTTTTCTACACATGCAGTTTGCCCAGGAATTGGACAGGGGGAGGGAGGGGGGGGGGGAGAGAATTGAATTATTATTAGATTGCCAAGAATGAGTGTACCAAAAATTATTGTAAAAACTCCTTTAAGAACAAAGTAGGACTTCCTTCCCATCCATGGTCCCAGACAGCCTAGGGAGAGGGGGCTGTTGAAATGTGTTGAGGAGAGCAATGGCAGCCAATTGGTCAGTTAAAGAAGTTGGGGGCTACTTGGAAAAACAGTTCGTTTTATCAGACAGCCATTTTAACAAACGAACCTATTTGTTAAAATGGCTGTCTGATAAAACGAACTGTTTTTCCAAGAAGCCCCCAACTTCTTTAACTGACCAATTGGCTCCCTGCTTGTTGTACTACCCATATTCTTTTTTACATGAGTGTCAACTTACCTTCTCACACCCATGGCGGAAGCTTGCCTTGTAAACAAGGGCGTTTATTGTATAAAAGGTTGGTGGGAGACCATCTTGTCTCTGGTGGGAGGTTCGAGCAGGGGCATAAGGCCTCGAACCTTAGGTTTATGGGTGAATTTGGAATAAGGCCACACAAAAAAATGTCTGGCAGCCACCTGGACAGCCATGCTTGCTTGGATGCTTTTTCTTGGATAAATTAAATGTTTATGTTAGTCATTATATCATGTTTGATTCAAGTTTGTTGGAAATTGTTGGAGATTTTATGTACAATGACTACTGGTCTTAAAGTTAAAAAAATTATTGTGGTTGTGGCCTATTTTACCCCAAATGTGTTAGTGGTCTCAAATTATTATTTGGTGAACATAACACAGTACTTGAAGCTACCCTAGTCATGAGCTTCTTACCTGTTTCTAATTCTGGGGGTTAAATAAATGCTGGTTTAAATGCAATTGCTCTAAAATGATAAATGGTAAATGCGTAAAGTTGGCTACCAGAATACATTTCTTTTCAAAACCTCAAATCACAATTTCTATCTTTATAAAAAGCTGAAATAATAATACTCATGTTGTCCAAATAATGCCAGCTCAGGGGAGCCCACCTGCCATCGTCGACTGGTTCTAGCTAATCTTCACAAACAACACAGCAGGAATAAAATGGCTGGATCCGGCAAAAATGGATCGTGAATAATTAAAACCCTATTATCAATGAACTTCTAGTCCTTATGTAAATGAAACTGATTTCAAGTCTTATTTGTCAGCATGTGGTTTTTTTTTTTCCGTATGTGTTTTCTTTTGTCTGCGACAAGGACTCATGGTAATGGGTTAGATAATAGACCTCTGGCACACATGCTGTGTATAGTGCCCATCTGAATTTGAGGTTTTGGTTTAGCTAATTGATCCTTCTCCTCGCGGATTGGATTATTTAGTACTTATATTTCTTTCCCAGCACATTGCCAAATTACTCTTCTGCTTGTCTTTGTTGCTCAACAAAACTAGGGTAGTAACGTTTCCCAAAATGCCAAGATAAACCTTATCGTAACCATGACAGGCTCAACCCCAAAGGAATAGATTGGATCTCGCATAAGAATTAGAATTAAAGAGGCAGTAAACCCAATCTTTATTTTCGGGATGGCTTTGGCTTTCACATCTGGAATTCCATCCAAGAAAGGTGTTGGCCACGACGTTTACATTCTTTCCAACCTGACTTCAGTTACTTATTTCATTTTTTTTTTTTTGACGAGCACAAAGGAAACTGTCAAATCCATCTAAATAAAGCATCCAATGATTGAACACATAGCTATAGGTTATTTGGATTACTAAACCTGACTTTGTTAATTAACAACCAGTTGAATGAGGTCCTTCAAAGTTGACCCTTTCTTGAGTAACCAAAATATTTTCTCCCTCAATCTGTGTGTGTTTTACAAATCGGTGTGAGAAGCCTATTTATTGACCCATGTTTTTTTGGTGGGGAGGGGGATTTGTAGAAAAGAAAAAACATCCACTCCAGCAAACTAACAAACACAACAACACACAGACAGATAAAACAGCTAGTGTGTGCATGTCTTATTTCTTCTTCTATACTTTACAATATGTAATGGCTCTTTTCAGGAAATAACTGAACTTTTGCTTTGTAATTGGTTGAAAAAATGGGGTAAGTGAAAAAAGTTTGAAAATACACCTTAAAAAGGTAGATTAAAGATGTAATAAAACTGCTTTGCATAGAAGGTGTAGTGCTACGAATGTGCAGTACCATGTTATGTGTGATACTTGTAGGGTATATATATATATATATTATATTACAAGATATACAACATTATAAAATGTTTTTTTTTTTTAGTTAAAACCAGTCATAAGTGATAACTATCCAAATATACTTCCATATTTGCATTGAAGTATTGATTAAAAAATAGCTTATTGATTAAAAAAAGGTTTATTTTTTTTTTTTTTTTGCATGTGGAGCTAGCTGTAGCCCAGCTGAAAAAAAAAATTCTCCCATTCAGCGATAACTCAAAATGTTACTTGGGCCTTAAGTTTGCAGTTCCCTTCTGAATTCCATGCATGTCCCACTTTCATGAATGAAGCCATATTTGTAAAGTAGAACTGTAACTTGTTGGGTTGAGATTTGTGTCGTCTCTTTTTCTTACTGGAGGTTGCGACCCTATGTGACATGTCAAGGTGATAAATCTAAGCAGATCAGATAAAGATGGCCAAACCCAGCTAACGGGCCCGATTACTAAATGTTATAATTTGATCTTTTGATACAGGTTCTCAAATAGTAGATCCATTTTGTGACCCGCTGTGAATATTCCAGAGAGACACTAAAAATAATACAACTGCAGTGTCAGTAAGCCATCACTGATGGTGGATTCTAACGGGGCATAATCCTCCGGGGATGGGACACTTCATCGCGGCTGCTTCCGCGCAGCCGCTTCACCGCCGTCTCTGCACCACTAGACAGCTCGTCGCTGGAGATTTCATTGCGGGACATTTCATCGCTAAAGGTAAGTTTATTTCAGTATTTTAGCTATTTTAGTTTATTTTAGTAAGGGTGGTTAGAATTAGGGTTTAGGGGGTTAGAATTAGTTTTTAGGCTTCGGGGGTTAATTTTAGTATTAGGGTTTAGGGGGTTAATTTTAGTATTAGGGTTTGGGGGTAAGTATTAGGGTTCAGGGGTTAGTATTAGGGTTTAGGGAGTTAGTATTAGGGTTTGGGGGTTAGTATTATGGGTCTGGAGTTAGTATTAGGGTTCGGGTGTTAATTTTAGTATTGGGGTTTTATGGGTTAATTTTAGTATTGGGGTTAATTTTAGTATTGGGGGGGCACTTTGGGGGGAAGCATTTATTAGGGGGGTATTTTCTTTTTACTTTTACATTTGTTAGAGCTGACAGTTCAGCGCTGAACTGTCAGCTCTTACAAAGCCGCGGCCGCGATCAAACGGCCGCGTTATTCTTCATTGCTGACAGTTCAGCGTTATAACTTCCGCACTGAACTGTCAGCGATGAAGATGCGGCGAAGAAGTGTCCTAGACCCTAATCCTCCAACTGAGAAAATGGCTACTTTTCACTGTATCTCCCCTGTGCAGACCTTTCATGCATCCACAGTATACACAATTCCCCTTCTAACCCTGAACAATGGGTTGATTCTACACTGATCTGCACCCAATTCTTAAAGACACAACAGGGATGTATAAAAACTGGAGCAATAATAAAATGTATCCATTTTACACATTTTTTGTTGGCGATTTAAAAAAATGTATGATTCGCGCCATTAAAAAACACATTTTAAGTGATTCAATAACAGTGAGAATTTTTTTTTTACCTATTCTCTATCCCTAAAATCGTCTAAAAGTCAGAGTGTTATTTTTTTTCTAAAGCTTAAATATAACATTATATATTTATTTAAAAAAAATTCTAATTTGAGAAATTACATTACAATGTGCAAAATTCCATCCCTCTCTTTAAAATAGGACTTTAATTTTGCCAGATTTTATAAAACCTATTCCTTGACTATATATATTGTCTAAATAAATACTTTTTGATGTACAATGATTGGACTCCATTTATTCCAAATCATTTTTTTTTTTTTTAAACTATCACAATATTCACAAATGTGCAAATGGTTTACATATTACCTTCATGGATTTATTTTTTTCGCAGGTCCAACACAATTTTGTCAGCGTCGGTTTTTAAACAAACGCGCCCACCATGGTGTCAGAAAAATACATAGGAATGTTTACAAGAACCCCACACTATACATTTTTTATCTGCCAACTGTTGTGTTTCATGAAGTCATTTTTAAATTACTTTTTTGCATGAACTGTCATCGTAAAAAATTCGATAGGAAGCCATTTTTCAAACATGCGTTCACAGAAAAAATAAATAAATGACAAATAAACGCGCATTTTGAAATGACTGTAATCTGCTTCATATTATTTTCTTGCCCTAAAATGTTGTAGACATCAAAAAGCAAACACACGGCTGGAAGAATAAATACACCCTTGGAGTTTGTTCTAAATTATCCATGATAAATTGTCTTCTGTAGCCATATCTTTTCATCTTGTTTGAAAACATATTTTGTTTACTCCATTGGTTAGTTGACTAAGCCTCTCTCTCTTAAAGCAACACAATAATACATCATGAATTATTGTATCCCCATCTAAATTGCTGTAAACAAACACTGTGGCATTGTGGTGTGGGTTACCATTCCATGAATGGAGCCTTGGAAGCCACATCTGGCACTCTCCACTATTTGCATCTCCAGTGGTGTATCAAGTACTCCATATAATATAACCTATGACCCAATCAGACCTCTATGTCCAACACTCATAGTATACACGTCAAACTCTGGCTTGCCACTGCATTATAAGGCCTCCATCCTAAAGCCCACGGGTGACAGGCCAGGGAGTTGGAAATTCCCTAATTAACAGTAATTAACTCTCTTCGCCATAATACTAAGCAATAACACTAATGTTACCCTGGAAATTTGCCCCTGCCCTCAAACTTGTGAATTGCTATTTAAACATAACCATAAAGAAAGATTGGCCTTTATAGAAAATGAAAATTATATATTTGGTTTATTTCCTTTTGTATCATTCTCAAGACCTCATATTAATATATATATATATATATATATATATATATATATATATATATATATATATATATATATATATATATATATATTATTGGTGCTATAGATCTATATATCAGTTGTATCTATAGCACCAATAATTTAGACAGCACTTAATATGAGGTCTTGAGAATGATACAAAAGGAAATAAATCAAACCGATACAAAATGGAGAGAGGGCCTGCCAATAAGCTTGCATTGTAAAGGGAATGGGAGAGTATATATATATATATTTTTTTTTAATTTATTATTATTATTGTTTTTTTACATATATTATATTTTATATAATAATATTTTTATTATTTGATTAAAATAATCTAAATTATATAAAGATTCTTAATTTTTTTTTTATTTTTAATATTTCAGTTTATTTTTTAAATTCAGTTCATACATAGCTATTTCTATTTATCTGTTGAATATTTTCACACAGACTGATGGAAACAGTGCTGCTTAGCTCAGCTAATACTATACAGCATGATAATATCTTATTAATACTTCATTTTTATTTTATTTTATTATTATTTTTCTGTTCTACATCAAAAATTAAAATCCAATAACAACGCCCTTGTACTTTCAATTTACAATTTTTTTTCAAAAACTTACTCTTGGGGGTGTCCAACTAAATCAGGATCTATTCCCTGAGACCCCCTGGGGTCTTGGACCATTCCATCAAATTAGTTGGCTCAATTTTAAGGGTCTTAAAAAAAATCAAATCTTGAACCTTTGTATGTAACAAGCACACGTGTGGAGCAAAATGGACATTGTTTCGGTCCACTGTTCAATGGAACCTCACTAAGCTTCCCAAGCCTTGACCAATCAATATTTTTCTAATGACTCCCATTTATGTTCAGAAATTAGGCTCCCCCCCCCCCCCCTCAACTGATTAGTACTTTTCCATCCATGATTGTCAGCCTTCCCGTAACAAAGTGTTTCTAAAGAATAATGATTTGGCATTGTAACAAGAATCAAAGAATCCCCTTTTAGAATGCCGTAGGACTGCGTAAAAAAAAAGCATGTCGAAATTGAAAAGGGGAAAAATTTGGAGGTTTTTGTGATGAGAAAAATTTAGAAAAATTCTAAAAGAGCATAAAAAAAGGATATTTTTTTTACTCATTCCAACATTGCATGTCAATGGAACAGGCTTAAAACCTGTTCATAGAGTCGAACACAGGCTTCAGTGCCATTGATACATTGAGTTAAAATGCCAGTGTTAAGTTATGGACAATTCCTTTCATTCCTTTCTTTTCTTGGCTTGAGATGTGTCACTGCCAAAGAGAGAGGTGGGGATAAGCATTGTTTTGGGCTGAAAAGACATACATCAGAACTGACATAGACATGATGGAACTCTCCATTATAATAGCTCCAGGAGAAGTGGAAGATATAATTATTTTGAGATATTTAGAATATTTTTTTTAGTGAGTGCTAATTGGCCACAAATAATTAGGAAGGACCTTGCCTTTGATAGTGCTAAAATTTAGCAATCGTAAATATATTTTCTCACTGTTCGAAATGTTGAATTTCAAGTGCTTTCTGCCTCCCCATCACCCGCTCCCCCCCCCCCTCCCCACCTCCTTAATCCTGGCTCAGATTACTAGAGTTGAATACAAACATTGACAGTTTAATCATGTTTGCTGTCTTTGTTACAATGATAACACAGATTTTACAAGAGAAAATGCTAATCAAAGACAGAAACCAGAGATGAATTTTATTATAATGAAAACCATCATTGTCTCGAATTTATTTATTTTTTTTTTACAATTTTTTGTAGCCGAGCATTTTCCTCATAAACAATTAATACAAACAGGTCCTAAACCTAAAACAAAACAGCTCAAAATGGGTTTCTTTGAATCGAGTTACAAACCCGTAAGAATTCCTATTTTGCGGATCGTGATTCAATTGAATTTATCTTTCAATCTACAACTTCTCAGTAAAATATTCTGTTCATATCTTGTGCTGGCTCCACAATATGTTCCCTCAAACATAATATTTTTTAATAGGTATACAAACTCGGGCTGATTAAACACGCAGCTTCATCAAAGGATTTTATTAAGTTGTCTACTGGAGTTAATTTCGTCGCTAATGAAGGCGAAATCAAGTGACTGTGACCAAAATAATTCTGATTACATTTATTAAGAATAATGGACTTATTAAGACAACAATTTTTCGTTCATTTCATGTAACTTGTTTACCGAAAATCTATGTTCCTGTAAAGTAAATTGTTATATATTTGTCTGTATCAAGGTAAATTACCTCCACAGCTGTTCTGGGGGATACAAGTTTGATATAAAGTTTAGTTTTAGATTAGTTTTGGCTCTATACTTCCAAAGTTTACTTTACCTTAGAAAGAAAAATGTGTTAACGGATTACTTCTTAATAAAAGGTGTGCTTTGCAATAAAATTATTTATTATTATTAGTCTGCCCAGGAACTTGTTACAGATATATATGTTCTGTGCTTTTTTAAAAAGCAAACTGACTAGATTGTTAGCTCTATGGCCAAGGGATTCCTAATACCTACTGAACGCAAGGCATAAACGCCACTAACACAATGCGATTCGTGCCAATAAAAAGTCTAGGTCAGGGGTAGGCAACTTTCTGCACTCCTGATATTGTGGACCACAGTTCCCTTGATGCTTTGCCATCATTACGGCTGGAAGAGCATTATGGGAGATATAGTCCACCACATTTGGAGCTCTAAAGTTTTTCCTACCCCTGGTCTAGGTACAACTGATCCAAAAGGGCTTTGGATCAGTGGTGTTTTTTTTTCATTCTCTTGGAGATAGATGGGTTTGTCTGGGATTACTAGAAAAGTATAACAGCGAGCTATACTTTTATATGTTCTTAGCCTTCTGTATATAGCTAAATGGGGAATCCAACTGTCCAATCTGTATTGGTAGTTTGGTACGTAAAAGGAATCTGTAAAAGGAAACTGATGGATAGGAAAAGGGTTACAGTAGAGGGACGCAAGTCTTTTTTCAACCTTAAATACATAAGTCTTTGATTTCCAACAACTGTTCTCTTTGTAGTAACAATAAAAACTGTTTTTTATAATGAATTAAACTTCAATTAGCCAGAAGGAGAGCTATGTAAGGAATTCCACACCTAGTCTTTTTGCTATTAAATGATTCACATTATGTATAGTAATAGCCATACATTTTTCTCATATAAGCATTATTATAATATAGGATTCCATTGTGTGTTTGTATAATGTCATTTTGATGTAAGAATTGGAATAAAGGCTTTTTTTCTTATAATTGAGTTTCTATCATTTAAAAAAAGAGAGATAATATAGGAAATTAAATTGTGGAATGCAGAAAACTCTAAAAAAGTGGGCAATTCAATAATGTTTTATATTATAATATTACTGAAATATTGTAGATTTGCAAATTTGTCAGATTATAATCACCATGCTATGGTGGGAGAAGGGAATTAATGAGGGCTATTCACTAAAAGGTGAGAGGCAGGTGAGTTAAGGTGAGATGAGGTGAGATGAGGTGAGAGGAACATTTCATCTCACCAGTTTAGCAATATATTGTGTAGGGACAAACCTGGTGATTTTGTGTGGCAAGGGAAACTCACCTGGCTTATCCTGCACAGTGAACGTTAAACTGGTGAAGGGACATGTCTATATCACCTTTGCTCACCTCATATCACCACAACTCAGATTTAGTGAACAGCCCTGTTTTTTGACTGTATGCGTATGTGTATAAATTCACTGCCAAACAGAGTTATCCCTGGTGCTATACCCGAGAGCAGCATGCCACTCCAAAATGATATATTGCCCTGTTGTGGGAAAGAGTTTCTGGAGTTATCAGTGATCCCTTCTGTCGCTCTATTGCGGTTGCTAGACTGCCCCTAGAGGCTGCGAGCATCAGTGCACTGCAAAAAAAAAAAAGGGTTCAATTAGCCTTAGCAGAAAAGTTAGTGTTAACATTAGGGTTAGGGTAACATTAGAGTTTTGGTTAAATTTAGGGTTAGAAAAGGGGTTAAAAGGTCAATGTAGGAGGTGATGGATCAGGAAAAGCAACACACCATTTTTCAGTTATTGCTCTATAAAAAAAAAATGCTAATTTTAAAACCAGGACCTGCTAATCTTTTTAACAGGGTTTTTTTTATAAGTATTAGACGTGTATAGTATACTAGCATGAACTTTTAATGGTTATCATTTCACCGGCAGCTGCCATGTTTCCCTGAGAAGCAGGCAGGTTAATGAATGGCCAGCAACTATCTCTCAGTACATCAACAGAGGGGACCTTAAGGATCTTGGCTCCTTATCTCAGACAGGAACCATAACCAGGTCTCCAGTCCCCTTTATTTATGGCAGTGTTAAAATGAGGGTCTATCTCTGTATTGGTTAACCCTTGTTTCTTCTAATAAAGCAAGGGTTAAAAAAAAAGGTATCCATCCCTTTAACAATGTCGCTAGCACGCAGTACGACAGTTGTTACAAACATGTTGGATACAGACGTTTCTGTAACAATAGTAGTTGGGATACATGAGTTGCTTGTCATCTAGCGGGTGTTAACATGGACTGGAAGGATGGTTGCGGCATGTCATGGCTATGTAAAGACATCATTCCAGTAGATTGCCGTTACATTTGTGGACTTTGTCTGCGCCTTCTATATTTGGAGATCTGAATGCGTTTATCCTGCTGGCAGTGTATCGGAGAGCTAGACTAACTGCTCATGTATTTCACGCACTATTGATGGATACTTTTGTATCCAGCATGATATTCACTCTTGCCGTACAAGTGATATTGGGGGTGCTGCATAAAAAGGCGCAATCGCCGTTATAATGGATCCTTTTTATACATCCCTACATTTTGCAGTGTGGGAGAGGCACAAATCAGGTGGTCTCCAAGAGGCAGCACAGACTCCCCGAAATTTTTTAGGAGTCTGCGTCATACACTGGCACACCCCGAGGTTTGCGACAGTATTTGGCTCAATGTACTCGCGCGCCACATTTATACATGACCCCCATTGTGCTCTATGTCTATTTTGGTTCAGTCCTATTCGGCTGGATTGGAACTAAACAAGTGGAGCTCCGACAAAAATGATCTGTCTCAATCATGTCAGGTACTAAAAGTTAAAAAAAAACGACTTTCTTTTAACCCTCTGAATACAAGAGAACCACTTAATAGAACAGGATTAATGGAGATCGTGTCACATGTGTGTCTGCCTGGCTACATATAACTGTGAATAAATGGTTAAAGATGGATTCGGCATGTTATGCTATGTCACATTAAGTCGGTAACTGTACCTTTAGTTTCGCTCTTAGAAGCTTCCAGAGATAGATATAGAGTCAATTTCCTGGTCTCATGTTAATCAAACCTCCGTATTAACCAGGAAAGTTCTAACATTCTCCAGTTTTCTGAAATAATGGTATTCATTGTATCCCCAAAGATATCAAATACCAAAAATTCTAAAGAACTGATGTCCAACTGACATTTCCTGGCAAATTCGAAACTGTTGGTAACTAGGTAGCCATGCCCCATCTTAGTCTCACCTACACATCCCTGGAAGGAACCTGCACATACTGTCAGGCTCAGATGAGGAATTTATTAATCTATATATCTTTGAGGATTGCACTTATATCAAGGGGTGCGATAAATGCCCCAAACAAATGGGGTTGTATCCAAGTGCTGAACAGTCCTCAAATAAGTATATTGCACCCCCACTTTTTTAAAACTCTGGTTTACAGATTACCAGAACTTTTGTTTAACTTTAACCAAAGATGTATACTTTCGCTGAAGAATTATGATAAATGTTCCAAGGCCATTTTGCTCCTATAATTTTTCATTACTGATTATTCTAAGCACAGTGAGAAAGCAATACAAAGGAATTTGGTCCTGCCTTCTCAAATATACATTCACACACCCTGTACTTAAACTCCCACTGTTTGTAGAATTAGTCACTAATACATACACTGTGATAACAAATGTCCCCAATTGGAAAAAAAAAGCCCATGAATGCTTTATAATGGCTCTTCAGTTCTTTTTGCTATGTTTTTCAGTAGCCAGTTAGCTTATTTTCATATAATGTTGCTTTTGGAGTATAATTCTATGATTTAAAGGGCCAGTTCCCCCTAACTTTTCCCCCGTATGTTTTACAGTTCGTACTATACATGAAAAACACTTCTTTACTTGAAACAATTCATAGTTGTCCTGTTTACATTATCAATAATTTTACCTGTGGAGAGATAAGCAAAACTGTTGTTGTAGCTTCAGTAAAAATGCAATTTATTACATTTTATTTGGAGCTGATGGGCAGCGGAGAGGATAAAACAGATCTGGTTTTTTTTTCTTTACATGATACAACACTTGTATAAAATATATTGGATACTGCTTCTTTAAATGGCTGTGAATTGTCCTGCTCTACTACTACCCTGGTTTTAAAGAGAGTCTAAAAGAAAGAATAATTCCCGTACTTAACTGTATCTTTTTATTTTTACATTCTGTGGGGGACAGCGTGGATTACAATGCCAATTAAGTCGATGGTCTACAGAGGTTAAACTATGTAATTCAACTCAATGTTTTGTCTGGTTAGAAGCTAGCTAAAATAAAATAGAACAGACACATCACGGTAGTGAATGTTGCTTGTACTGCAGTATCTTGTCTCACGGTCAGGAACCATGACCTAAATGCATACAAATCCCAAGCAATCTTTTACAACTGGTTGGAGAGTAATGTCTGTTTTGAACAGCATTGTTACTGCCTCTGTTATTCAAAGTCTGAAACACACCTGCAGTTCCCATTGTATATCCTTCAAGGTCACACAAGGTTATCTCCCATGACTTAGTATTGTGATAGTCTTCTCTATTCTTTATATATATATATATATATATATATATATTTTTTTTTTATATTTTTTTTTTATTTTTATTTTTTTTAGTAGACAATAGTGGTAAGTGGTATAAAAGATGAAGTAAATCCTAAAAATAGCCAAGTAAAAGTTGTTGTTTGTTTTTTTTTGCTACATTTTTCTTTTAAATAAAAATGATAAAAATTATATGGCAACTTCAAAAAGAATACACCCAAATATGAGAAGTTTTAAAATGAATGAAGTATTGCAACTCAAACTTAAAAATTACTTACTTACTATACTTGTATTAAAGTCGAATAATTATAGAACAAATGTGTAAATCCCATAATATATAAATATATGCATTACAAATATGTTTCATTTAGGTGTGCAGATTCTGCTAGCTCTTGAGTCTGAAAGAAAAGTATCAATATTTTAAGTGGGTTTTTAAAAAAAAAAGAAAGTAACCTAAATAATAATTATACTTGCAACGTGTCCTGCTAATTAATCAAAGAAGGGATTCCTTAGGGATTAACTATAATTATTTACAGTGTTGCATCAGAACCTATATGAATTACACATTTTGCTGGGCCGCATGTAAAAGGTATGTTCCTCAACAAAATGGCTGACCATACAGCTGTATGATCGAAATCAGAAGTAGGAGGAGTTAAGGTAAGATCTATTCAGGTTTAGAGCAATTGCTGTTTGGTACTGTGGAGGTGCTAAACAGTCATTTCTTTGTGTTTTAAAGGATTGAAAGAATAAATGAGATTCCTTAATTTTCTTAACTTGCTTTTCTTTTCTTGCTTTCTTTTTTCCCCTTTTTTTCCCTCTTTAATCTGGATAAGTCATCACCGTCACGGATTGCTATATAGCAATGCTCTGTTCATTCTTTGTTGATTTTTCTATGATAGTTTGCCATACCTTGCTCTAGTTTCAGGGTGAGGTTATATGAATTTACCCAACACGACGAGAAATTGGCAAAACAAATATCCTCCCCATCTATGCTGCCAAGAAAGGTTGGATCCAGTAAACTCACCATCCCGTCTAACAGACAGTAAATAGGTTTCTGTGCATGTGGTAAAAACAAGCAGTGAAGCCTTTCAGTACATTGAAATACAGACCAGAAATAATCAAGTTCTCTTTAACTGAAATATTGCATTGAATGTGTTAAGTAGCAATGCTATAATGATAGAATATAAATAAAGCACCTCATTGAGGTATCCTTGCTTGTATAGCACTATCAGGGGGCAGACATGTTGTTTAGAATCTTGGGTCAGATGAAGAAAGATCTGACCCATCTGATCCAAAATGGCTGCCCCCAGATATTGCTATACAAACAGAGAGGGCTCAATAAGGTGCTATATTTTATATTATTTCACTAAAGCATTTCTATTTAAAACGACTGCACTTATATACTCTACATTTATAGTAAGTACAACGGTGAGGTGATACAGTCCCTTTAAGCATCAAAACAGACCCATTTTTTTATACATCTGTACTTTTTTTTAATACTCTAGTTTTAAATGGATTGATTTCTTTTTTTTTCCCCCAACCTGTAACTCAATTATTTCTACACACAGCAGAATGTTGGGATTATTGCATCTTATTTCATCTCTGTATTTCCTACTGTACATGATAAATAGGATCATTTTCAAACAAATTTAGCTAAAAAGATTAAGTCATAATGGAGGGAATGGTTGTCTGAGAGTCACAATCGCTTTATAATAAAGCATCACAATGAAATGGAGATTATTATCAACTGGATTACTAACACACATCAAAAAGGAATTTACTTATACCCTCTTTGGGTCATGCCTGTTAAGTGAATTAAACAGCAGCAAAACAAATAAAAGTCAATGTCCACTTTTTATTAAAAAAAACATAGTATTGATAGAGTTTTTTTGTCTAAAATATGGAAAATGAGCCTATTAAGCACTATATATATTATATATCCTGAACGATGCAATAATGTCATGTCTTTAGCATTTGTTTTGTGATAATCCTTGATATTTGCTGTTCAAATGATTAAACCTGTCCCCATATAATCTTGAATAAATAAAACCTCTGAAATGTAAACATGCCCATCTGCATTTTTATTTAAAGGGACTGCCTGGTGCCCAAAATGCATCTTATAAATATTATTGCATATCAATGTGATTTCAAAGTACTTTAAAATGCACGTTTTACATTTTGCATTGCTGAAAATGTTCACTACTTACAGTTAGATCAAATTGTGAAATTACAGCAGTTTGCAAGAAACTAGGACTGCCCACAGTAACTGAGTAAAAGTCAATTTCCATTTTTTTGCTGCAGGAAGCAATGAGAATAATGCCATATTTAATATAGAATTTTCTATGTCTCTCTAGTGTCATCAGACAGTGTGTTACACTGTTAAGAGATCCTACTGTGTACAAGAGCAAGGCCACTTAGAGTCTACACAATGTATTCAATCCCAGGAGCACATAAATTGACTAAATTAAACAAAACGTCATAGCCTCAGTGATTTCACAATGCCAGAACAGTAGTATACATGCAGAGTAATCACTGGGGAGGACTTGAGTCGAATATAAAAAATGTGATTCATGTTGAATGCCTACATCAAATCACACTGGAAAAAAATCCTGTGCATTATACTGTACAAGCAGTAATTTTCATCTTGCACCAAAGTGAGTTTGGGGACTAGACTGTCCTTCTATGGTAAGTCAGTTAATGTTTGTTGCTGACAAGTAGACATGTGCAAAACTAAAATTTTCGTTTCGTTTTCGTCCATTCGGACGAAAATGTTATTTATTTAGTCTAAAACGAATTTCGTTCATTACTGCATTCGTTTCGGACGAAATTTGTTCATTATTTTCATTTCGTTTTATTCGTTCGTACGAATCAATTGACCTACACATTCCATAAATCGAAAGTCTATAAACCGAAAGACTTATTGGTTTATAGACTTTCGGTTTATGGAATGTGTAGGTCAATTGATTCGTACAAATGAATAAAACGAAATGAAAATAATGAACGAATTTCGTCCGAAACAAATGTAATGCTATTGGCTTTCTATAAACCAACTCTATATCAGTTTATAGAAAGCCAATAGGTTTACATGCATTCCATAAACCGAAAGTCTATAAGCCGATCTTTCGATTTATGGAATACATGTAATGCTATTGGTATTCTATAAACCGAAATAGAGTCCCCATTCATAAGAATTTCAGTTTATAGAAAGCGAATAGAATTACATGTATTCCATAAGCCGAAAGTCTATAAACCGAACTTCGTTCGGTTTATAGACTTTCAGTTTATAGAATAGCAATAGCATTACATGTATTCTATAAACCGAAAGTCTATAAACCGAACATTGTAAATTCTCATACCTGCACATAGTTTGACAAGCATTGAGACTGCGAACCCAAATCGGAACTGTCCTGTTTTATGCTGGACCTGTTATATGTTCAAACACACAGACTGGCACACATTTCAATTCTGGCATGACTGTCTTTTGAAAAGTGAGTTCATTTTGTTTTCATTTTGTTTTCCATATTTTTTCCCCCCTCCCTTTTGGGTTTTACATTTTTAAAGGCTGAAACATTAACACAATTTAAAGATCTGTCATACCATGTTTTGTTTGTTTTTGAATGTTGTCTAAAATGTTTATTCTTGG
The DNA here is from genome assembly GCA_036172795.1 of Pelodytes ibericus. NCBI lineage: Eukaryota > Metazoa > Chordata > Amphibia > Anura > Pelodytidae > Pelodytes > Pelodytes ibericus. Next base: position 11,484,852 of record CM069865.1, read on the forward strand.
AGATAAACTCAAGCGCAATTGTTTGATAATGGATATTGATATCTAAAGAGAAAAAAAAAAAACGGCTAGTACTAATCACCAAACATTCCATTCTCTGTGCATCATCTGCTTGTTAGAAAGTTCTGTCACCTTAAAAAAATATCCTAAAATCGATACATAACATTCTATCTAGATTCCCACTGTTCCATAGAGATGAGATTATTGTATGAGATGTAGTTATGGTCTAGCCAATAACATTGCTTCAATCAGGTGGATTCAATTATCTTATTCCATTTTATATAATTATATACTGATTATGATTTTAACTATATAAATTTGATGTCACATCAGGTTTACTCCGGTCACGCAGGATTTTTTTTTAACCCTTGCTTACTTCAAGATAGCAAGGTTTAAAAAAAAATGTTTAGTTGTCCTTTTTTTGCTAACAGCTTTCCTTTAATATCCCCAAAGGTAAGGAGTTTTCAGTTTGGAGTCCAATTTATATGGAAAGACTGATCAGGTGATGTCCTGCTGAAACGAGTTGGCCACATTCAGTTAATGTGGGTATTTTGAGGAATCCAAGGTCTAGAGACCATTTTTTATGTATTTGATGATACTACTGATTTCTCTTTTTTTTTTTTAAATGACTTTGTATAGAACAAAACGTTGCCAATTCTGAACATGGTTTTTGTTTTTGTCTTTTGTATGATAGTAAACACAATTCTGGGTTTTCTTTCTAAAATAAGGAATAATGTGGATTTTTTTCCCTTTTTTTATTTATTCCAGTCCCCCCCCTATATCTCTCAGAAGCCTACAATTAAAGTTGTCACTGTCCTTAGTGAGGTGAGTAATTGCCATTGAGGAATCTTTGTTTCCAATGGGAAATGGCTTCTCGATAAGTGATAAATCAGAGCTCTTTAGATTTATGAGTTTGAATAGATTGCTCAAATGATTCCCATCTTTCAAGGGTGGGATAAAAGTGGGATCGCTGGAGGTTAAATAAATGGGGCTCTCTTGTAATGGGTTATAAATGGGCGCGAACGTTCGTCCAGGTGAGAGGGGACATCAAGCTCATTAAGAGTATCGACGGAGGGACCGGTTGACCTCATGGGGACTCTCTTGGACACTAGAGTGATATGAAAAGCTGCACTCAATGCAGTGACCTAGAGAGGGTTAAAAGTGTGCTAACAAACTACCTTTGTGCCTTCACTGTATCGATCCCGAACTCAGTCACTGTCACTTAATCCACTGATTATTCGGAATAAATAGACGTGTTGCTTCTCCCTGTGATAAAGTCATTACTATTTTCTAAGGGTAATTGATTTTATATTACCCAAATTATACAGTATTCTGAACTACATACTTCAGCCGCTATAAATACACCGCTCTCGCAAGAGATAAGGCGTGATCTACAAATCGCTGGGCCTACAGTTGCAGAAAAAGTACCTGTTTTTTTTTTATAAAAGCATTAATAAAAAACAGATGAGAAGAAAATGCCTCTGTGCATGTGAAGCTCCTTAGCAACACGCAGTGTAAGGCTGAAAAGATCAGATGGAATGTATGTATCCTACTGTTACATTTTGTGTAGATCTAGTACATATACAAAGGTTGGCTGAGAATAATTGGTATTATTAGTCCACTTTTGGCTGCCTTTAGACATACCCCAGAACCTTTTCCACCCCGGCAACAGGGGAAATTGGTTACAAGGGCGAGTGCCAAACCTAGACACCTGAGATTCGCTGGATAGTATAAGTTCAAGTCAGGTAGCTCCCATTTTCTACTCCGAATAAATTGCCGACATATATGGACCGGATGGGTGGCACAAAGAATCCTACATTTGAGCCACTCAGCTAGCTCTGATGTACCTCCGTATACGTTCAGACATCACAGACGATTCCACACCAGTATGCGCTTACATCAAAATCCACCAAAATGCACTGAGATTGAGTGGTAATTTCGCTCCTCCACATGGAGTTCTATGGGAGAGGACTTGTGCTTTTTTTGGGGGGCCATTTCCTGAGGACCTTGGCTATTATGAATATAGCCGAATTCCTCCCATAGAGACCTATGGGGAGGACCAACTCTAAAACTTTGTTTCTATGCATTTCGGAAGATTTTGGTGTGGAACTCGGCTGAATTTGGCTGAAAAAGCCAAAGTCCACCAGGACTTATGATTAAGCGTGTTAAGCACGCGAAACGCGTCAAGTGTTTCTCCCCCTTCCCCCCCCCCCCCACACATGTCACGTTTATTCGCTGTATACTTTTTTTGCCATTAAAACGACCCTTTTGTTTCACTGAAATCCGGAGTGCAATTTTCCTTTTCTCTCTGTTGATGCATGTAACTGACGCTTGGTTAGCGTATGAGGACTGCACCTGGATTATCTTTCCCAGCTTTTGTTCACCTGGACTGTGTATTGCACCTCTTTGCTTCGGTGGAGCCCGGATTTTTTTCTTCCAAACACCAGAAATGGCATGAAGTGTAAAAAAAAAAAAAGTAAATGAAAATAAAATAAAATACATTTTTAGTAAAATTTACAAACACTTACATCAAAGTAAATATATTATTATAATACATAACATTAACATAATATAATTGTAGATACATTTCTATATTTATTTCTATATTTGTGTTTACAATGTATTTAGTTTAATTCTTTTATTCCTTTCTGTTCAATTATCTGACTAAAATCAGGAGAAGTGATATGTGTGAATTTCGTGTATGTTTCCTGAATTCGGAGCATGTTTGGACGTGTCCGGCGCATATTGGGTAGCCAAAAATGGTATGCTTTTTTATAGTGGAATTGTCCCTATCCGAATTATTCCAATGCTTTCGAATTCCAGACTCCTGATTCTGACCCGAATTTAGGGAAACTGAGTAGACAGCGATTTCTGAAATTCGGCTAACTTGTGGTCCAAAACAGTCTATATTCTATATAGTCGACCAATATTTAGATCAGGGCTTGATAAAGCCATGACTCCTCAAATGGTAGCTGGCTCCTGACTTTCCTGATTATGTAACATGGGATTCCAGAACATTTTTTAGATTTGTCCGTTGAATTTCTATAGAGCGCTTTGGAATTTGTCGGCCACTGTTGTTTTTTTTCAAGCACTTTTATTATTCGCGCAGAGCTTTTCAAATCGTTGCTGACAGATCCCTTTCCTTGCTGGGATATGTATGGAATTCACTGCAATCTAACATTACCAGAAATGTGACACCCCCTGAATAAAGCTAATGATCATAACAGATTTCAAACATTTCTAAGATTTGCACACTTACTCCTCGATACCCACACACTCTCTCTCCTCCCCCCACACAACCACTTACATTTACTGAAAGAGAAAGAGTATCTTCAAATCTAACATGCAAATGTGAGTAAACTTTGCTTTTGGTTAAGCTGGTGATTCTAATGGTGAAAAGCTTGGATATATATATATATATATATATATATATATATATATATATATATATATTATATATATTAATCTCAGGGAGTGAATTGTATGCAGATTTATCATTCATCATTTTGGCAAACTCCATTATTGTGTTACAAAGTGTCAGATCTCCATGATAGTTTATAGACCTGTTACTTAAAATTAAAGGGGTAATAAACTATTTTTACTTGTGCGTCTAATATACACATAATGTGGATGACATGTGAAAACAAGGGCACTAGGAAAGAGACTCTGGGGGCTTGGCCTGGGAGGGCATGTGCCATGCTTGTGTTGGTGGTTCAATCTTATGGTTGGTTGGCTGCCTACTCAGCGGTGCATGGACAGCTGGAAGGGACGATTGTCGTCAGCACTGCCATGCATTACATACAAGCCTCCTGCACCTTGGAGGCTCCGTCCCACTGCATCCTACACTGACAGAACAAAAGGTATAATGGCCTCTCAAATTACTTTTCAATGTAGCATTAAAGGGCTGTCTGTCTGGTATACAAAATGCATCTTCCAAATATTAATGCATATTAATGTGCTTTCAAATGCATGTTTTACATTTTGTGTTGCTTAAAGGAACACTAAACTTTGTGCTTCTAATATATATATATATATATGTACTTTTGATAGTTCACGCCATTTTATATTCTGACCGACAGCTGCCATGCTTCCATAGGAAGTAGGTCCCCCCTGCTGATCCCATGCAAAAACGAGGCTCTCTCTCTGAGCTAGTAGCGAGAGACCCTCGCATTTCGGCAGTCAGAGAGTGAGAACCAGGAACTGCTGTGTCTCGCATGTGAGACACAGCAGATAGTAAACCCGCGTGTGTCTATTAAGATACACGTTGGGTTTACTTAAAATTCTGGGATATGTTTTTTCAACACTTTGCTTTCTTCAACGAAGCAAGGGTTAAAACAAGGTGCAATGTTCCTTTAAAATGTAAAATAGTTAAAGCTAGATGAAATTGTGAAATTACAGCAGTTTTTAAGAAACCAGGACTGCCCATGTTAGGTGAGTAAAAGCTGCACGAACCAATGATAATAGTTTCACTGAAATTAATGGAATTTTCTGTCCTCCAGTGATGTCGTCAGACAATGTGATGCATTGTTAAGAGATCCTATTGTATACAAGGGCAAGTTTATTACAGTCCACACAATGTATTAGATTCCAGCAGCAAAGGAGGTAACTAAATGAAACAAAACTTTATATCCTCAGTGTCTATATAATCAGTTCTGCCGCACCTGAAGTTAACATTCAAAGTAGGCAGAATGCCTGCATGAAATCACACTGGAAAAAGACTGTGCACTATACAAGCAGTAATCTTTAACTTTCACCAAAGTGAGTTTGGGGACTAAACTGTCCCTTTAACTATACTGATGTATAACATAACCCAAACTGACATTTTCTAATACTTAACTCTTGACAATTAGTTTAAGTCTCACTTTTAATGACCCAAATGAAAGTGCTCTAAATTTAATTGGGTGACAGTGTAATAGTCCGAAGATCAGTAGATTGCCTATATTATAACTATCCCCACTTCATGCTGTCTGTCCAGGAAAACATAAACTACGTTTTTATAAAACATATACTTTGTCGAGTTGGTCCAGCTGGAGAGGGAAATTTGAGAATTGACCAGCAGGTTATCGATATCTGAATACACTTGTTCGAGGAGCAGCTGAAGCCTGTTACTTTAAATGGCCCCATCCATGTTCCTGCCTGGCTTTGTAACCTAAACTACCTTAAAATTGAGTGGAATTTTGTTGTGTACCTATGAGAATTGCAGAATTTCCTGACCGAGCGTGTATGCTGGTGTCACCCATGTCCGATTTCTGCAACATTAAAATGCCTCGTCCGGAATGGCGTTACAGATGAAGATATTTTTGCTATTGGAGTGAGAGCTCTCAAACGCAATGTGATACTTTTTCCCATCCTCTCACGCAAAATAGTCTTACTTTAGAACCTTCTTGTGTCTTCCATTTCATTTAACTATAGCAATAGTCCTGTCCAGCTTGCAAAGCTAGGCGTACGACATTTCACTGAATTTAGACGTTCTGCTGCTCCCTTCAAGGAAGCAAGGGTTAAACAATGTTGAATTTTCCTTTAAGGACCCATTAGTAACTTCATGGTATGGTTTAATTGTTTGATGTTTTCTGAGATAGTTGGATTAGACACAGTCCACAGAAGATAGTGCTGTCCTGTCAAACATGTAATCATTATTGCTCTTCATTGTGACATTGATGTAAAGTTGAACACGAGGCCCTGAAATATATAAACCCACAGGTGTTCGAATTGCCTCCCGGCCTAGGTCAGGTAAAGGATTTGTCCTGGTCTAAAATTACAAGGATTTAGCATTGTACAAACAAGGCCAGAGCAGCATTTCAGCTCATTCATATTAAACATACCCAGAAGCAGTCATACCTGGGATTTTGCACCTTAGCAATTCGTTTTCCACCTCAGTAGCTTCAGGATATTAACATAATTACAGGGTATTATAAAAATTAACGTCACTTGAAATAATTTAATCTGCATGTGTGCTGGAAGGGGAGGGGAGGCTGTATTTGTGGACTCTCCCAACCACCTCTTCATGAGTCAAGACATGGAATTAATAGAATCATTTTATATTGTTCATGTGTTGTATAAGGCAGGAAAATAACTTTATGTAAAAATAAAGTTTTCTGCAATAGTTGTATATAAAATAAATTACTCTAGGTTTTTTTTTTTTTATATTTTAAGCAATGCAAAATGTAAAACATGTATTGAAAAGGACATTAATATGCACTAACATTTGGAAGATTCTTTTTGGGTACCAGATAGTCCCGTTGCCACCCAGACAGTATTGTACCAGCAGGGTAGTAAAAAAATTGGCTTGTGGACAATGTTTAGTTGATGGAAGCAATAGCATGGCCAATAGTCGTATTTTGAAGATGGCAATCCTATGTACAATGGATCAGTCAAATAAAGATATCAGCAACAGTTAAAAAATGTGCTTTTTCAAGAATATTTCATCTATGGAGGGGAAACACAGAGGACTATGTATAAATCGGCAATGTGGTGTAAAGTCTAAGAGTGAACTAAACCAATGGAAGGTTCCTGTTGGTTGTTCCATTTTCAGAACTTTCCCCAGAATTACCCTGCATACTGAACCCCTATTTTTACCTCATCTGCATGTTGGATTTAATTAATTTATTCTGTCAATGTTAAGGTTTTTTTTTAAATAACATTGTTACGGTATATTGTTTTGTATAAAAAAAAAAAAAAGAAGAAACATGTTATAGTGCAGTACAGTGGATCATGTGAATAAATCAGTTGCTATAGTGAAGCTGGTGGGTGTTGTGCATTTTTATAACACATTACCTTGGTAAATCAGCCCATACTCAGCATTTCAAACTCGTTGTATCCTTTTTTTTTTGTAGCACCTCTTATGCATGTTGTTCCTTCCCTGTGTAATTGTAACTTATTTGAGATTTTAGCCCGCATTGACGTAATGCCAGTGTGTAAATCGGTTGTATGGAGGCTTTCATGACTTATTAGCGGATTCATTTGGTGTGAAGTGCACATAGGAATATTATACAAGGCTTTGGTACACAGGAAATTCAAGCAAACACCTCTGCTAGTGGAATTGTGACATTGGGATTCTTGGTACACTAATGTGTGATCCTCTTAAATCGAAATCAGGGTTTTATGCGAAATCAAAGTCTATAACTTGGCCAGTACTGCGCCTCCCAGATAATATAGTGTCTAAGCAGCGATACAGATTACATGAAAACAGCTGCAGTGGAAGTCAGCCCGCCTCTTGTGTACTCCCTCTCACTGATGTCATGGGATTTGGAAGCCCCTCTGAAATTATTTTCAATGTAAAAAATAGAACTAGTGTAATTTGTTTTAAAGGGAATTCCACATACACTAATCAGTCATAACATTCTGACCACTGAAAGGTTGACTTGGTCTCGAGTGTCCTTGTATCAAATCCTCCCAGTCTATATATCTATCTATATAAAGTCTTCTCGGTGACTCGGTTTTGAGTGCATTAAAAAGTTAGGAGGCGTACCCCCCATATTGCATAAATGAAAGAATAGGAGCAAAAAAAAAAAAGGGGGGGGCATTTAAAAAAAATAATCAAAGGGCTTTTAAAGTGAACACTAATCCTTTCAATAGGCAAACCATCAGCGGAAACTTCTACTTCCAAAACGACTTGCTAACAAAGTATCTAGACGGTTTCTGTACTTTGCTGATTAATGGGAGGTTCTTGTGGCTGACAGGTCGACGTGAGGACTCATTTATCATGTATAAAATGTTAGCTATTGTTAAAAGATTCTGGACAAAAGACGGATCAACTGAAAAACTAACCAAACAAGGTTACCAGCATCTTGTCATCGAGATGAGACCCTCCTTAATGAACAACTAAGATTTTTGTTGTTGTTTTATTTTGGAGTGGAGTAAAGGAACACAAGGGAAATGTGCAATGGACATTCTAGGAGGATAATAAATGTATCCACTGATGGAGACCAACCAGCCATCATGCTACCATGCAATGTGTGAAGCCAGGAGGCAATTGTAGCTTGGGAAGGGCTAGCTCCCAAGCATGGTAGTCATTTAACGTTGAAGCTCTATCACGCATGTGCAGGCCTCAACGCATGCACAGGATTCTTTCTCTGGTGTTCTGCATACTGGAGATTGATAATCGGAATCACGGAGTAACTTAAAGTAGGACATCAGTGGGACAAGCAGTGAAGCATGGAGGCTGAAACTGTCACCTGTGCAGTGAGAAACCTTTGTTTTAGCAAGCCATCAACAGAAAGTACCTTCACTGGCCGGCCATTGGACCCAACAGACCTCGATCAGATGTGAGCAGCAAGCCACCATTCTAATAAGCAGAGAGCTAGCTGACACTGTAAGCTCATGCCAGCATCCAGATCAGCTCTGCCTCAGCCAAGAGGCAGAGCTGAGAGTAAAGAGTCTATCTCTAAAGATGTGTCATTTGGATCAATGACTTTTTAACTTTTTAGCTCCCATTGGTGAAGCAAAAGTTAAGAAAAAATCTTTAATGTCACTTTACTTACGATTTGGGGTATGAAAAGAAAACATTAAACTTTTTTTTTTTTCTCTCACTCTTTCTGTTGAGTGGTGGACATTAAGAATAATCTGCCGGACTGGCAGATGGACATATCTTCTTTTTTTTTTTTTTAATTCTCACCCCCCCCCCCCTCCCAAACGCCTTAAGTAACAATGTATTCGCCACTCTTCACTTCAGCAAATCTACTGAAAGTGCAAATCGTTCAGATAGCTCATAATTCCAACTTTACAATTATCTTTAGGACTCGCACCATCTGTTTCATCAAAGTGTTTGGAAAACATGATAATCCAGCTAGTTGTTTATGCCTCTGCAAATGCAAAATAGCTTCTGTGAACTTTAGGAGAAATCATCCAATGTGGTTTGTTTGTGGATTTTCGATGATTTTATTTCCAGGATTTTGATATCACGCTTTAGATTTCTTCTTTTTTTAATTTTTTTTCCCCTTTCTGGTATAAAACGATCATTAACTTACAGAGAATAGTCTCTTAATAATCATGTTTATGCACCGATTGCTGTAATTTTGCAGCAGTATTACAACAGAGAGAGCCGTGGAGACTAGCGGCAACTGCAGAAGGCTCCATGGGCTGGTGGTAAAGGAAGATGGTACTCCTGATGCGCTCCTCGGTCCTGTGCATTAAGGGCTGATATTCCTTTAGGACGACCATACTGCGTATATCATTCATCCATTCTCCAGGGCTCTAGCTGCTGAAGTATAGATCACTATGAAACCTTCATTTTGCCCAACACAGGTCTTAAATAATCATTTTTTATGATAGAAGGGCTTTCTAGTAACTACAATGAAATGTCCATTTTTCTAGTAACAAAGCCAACTGTTTGAGTTAAATGAGACTAGGGTTAAAGGCCCATTTACTGGAGGTTTACATAATGCTAATTTATACCCACATAGGGACATACTTATATCTCAGAAATATGAAGAGTGACAGCTTTATTAACTTTCATATATTCAAATTCATGCATGGAGACTCTTACCGCAGGGCATATATAAACACGGCGCACATGCAGATTGCGCCAAATAGTGCACGGCGCAACGAGCGTCGGCAATCATTGCGCCAGCGCAGCCTATGTATTAAACACCAGGAGCTGATGGAGGGCTTTATTTTAGGAATTAAGGGGGTAATATATAAAATCTCCCACGCTGCAAAGTGTTCGGGAGTTATAAAAAAAAAGAGCAATCGGAGTCATACATAACAAACGGCGATGGCGCTTTTTTTGCACTTTGCAGAAGCGGGAATTTTTTATACATCACCCCCTTGGTTCCTAAAAAAAAAAATCTGCAGAAAACAAACAAACAGTGGAATCAGTAGTGCAGCCTTTGTGGTAGTCACAAGGCTTGGCGTTTGGATTAATATGTTCCGCTTTATTATCATGGCGACAAGGTTCTGTCCGAGAGGTTTGTTCTTTTTTTAGATTGTGACGTTAGGTGCTGTGTCCATATTTAGTTGTGGCTTTACACTTCTTAGGATCGATGCACAATATGGAGCCTTATTGTATTTATTTGTGGCACCCAGTGTATCCTTATAATATCTGGAGAAACCACAATGGATGGGGTTGTGTACAGTAATTTGGTAAACTGTAACCCTACAAAACCAACAAAATCAATATATTTTTATAACTGCTCAACTTTATTGCCCTTCAAACATGAAATGGGCATTTGCTGCACAATGTGGCACTGATGGCTAACCTTGGCACTGTAGATATCTGTGAACCACATATCCCAGGATTCTCTTTCACCCTTAAGCTAAGCCTTAACTGTACCGATACTGTGTAGGCTGGTGCTAAAACATTACTGCCTTACGCCTTTTGACCCCGCCCCCTTCGCAGGCCATCCAAAATCGATAACTCCCTTCCCCTTATGACTTTGCCACCATAACATCCCGAGATCCCGAGTGTTTGCAGGTATGTAAATAAAGTTAATCTTGACATGAATGCAAAAAATATGTGATGTAATTATGCTCGCTCCTTGGTTAAAAAAAATGATTTTCCAAATAGTGCAGTAAGTTAAGGATAAAGACAGATAAGTACGGGGCTAGTGGACATGCAGCCTGGCATCCATGTCATGTTCTCTGTATTGTATCCATTATGTGTGTTTATTTTTTTAGTGGTGATCACAGTATCTTATTCCACAAAAAAAGTCCCTTCTTGCTGTCCCTGGCTCTGTTTGTTTATTGGCTGCTATGGCTACCCTCAGGATTTCCCCTCTCACTGATCCCATTCAGGGGGTTTACTGCTTCCTCTTTGTCCTGGCATGACAGAGCTGCCAAATTTTGTTATGATGAGACCATCCCACAAGGTTTTTGTTTAGTTACATATAAGAATTGTTTATTTATTTTGTTTTGTAAATGTTTCTGTCCCGTAACCAATGCCTGCGGAGAAGAGGGGACCATTTTGGGATGAGTAATATGGGGCCTACATCCCCTAACCTACTGTGATTAAAGCTGTTGTGGACTGGATCTCCTATTATTCTCAGCCAGCCGTCTACAACGACAGGAAAGACAAAAACCTAAGCATGTGTTTTAAATGACCACTATAAGGGGTAAAAAAAACCAGTGCTTATTAACCCTTTGGCACAAGAAGACATTTATACTTACACAGTTTTCTCACGTGTTTTACCTAGAGGAAATGAGAATAATGTTCTATAACTGAAGTACATAACTGCTCACATTAATTTAAGCTATCATTGTCTGTTTTTTGTACTTTTCCATACATTCAAATATTAGCAGAATGCTTGGTTGTATAGGGAGAGGTATTAGCAGAATGATTGGTTGTATAGGGAGAGGTATTAGCAGAATGCTTGGTTGTATAGGGAGAGGTATTAGCAGAATGCTTGGTTGTATAGGGAGAGGTATTAGCAGAATGCTTGGTTGTATAGGGAGAGGAATTAGCAGAATGATTGGTTGTATAGGGAGAGGTATTAGCAGAATGCTTGGTTGTATAGGGAGAGGTATTAGCAGAATGCTTGGTTGTATAGGGAGAGGTATTAGCAGAATGCTTGGTTGTATAGGGAGAGGTATTAGCAGAATGCTTGGTTGTATAGGGAGAGGTATTAGCAGAATGCTTGGTTGTATAGGGAGAGGTATTAGCAGAATGCTTGGTTGTATAGGGAGAGGTATTAGCAGAATGCTTGGTTGTATAGGTAGAGGTATTAGCAGAATGCTTGGTTGTATAGGGAGCAGTATTAGCAGAATGCTTGGTTGTATAAGGAGAGGTATTAGCAGAATGCTTGGTTGTATAGGGAGAGGTATTGGCAGAATGCTTGGTTGTATAGGGAGAGGAATTAGCAGAATGCTTGGTTGTATAGGGAGAGGTATTAGCAGAATGATTGGTTGGATAGGGAGAGGTATTAGCAGAATGCTTGGTTGTATAGGGAGAGGAATTAGCAGAATGATTGGTTGTATAGGGAGAGGTATTAGCAGAATGCTTGGTTGTATAGGGAGAGGAATTAGCAGAATGATTGGTTGTATTGGGAGAGGTATTAGCAGAATGCTTGGTTGCATGGGGAGAGGTATTAGCAGAATGCTTGGTTGTATAGGGAGAGGTATTAGCAGAATGATTGGTTGCATAGGGAGAGGTATTAGCAGAATGCTTGGTTGTATAGGGAGAGGAATTAGCAGAATGCTTGGTTGTATAGGGAGAGGTATTGGCAGTAGAAAGAGGGAAGTGCTCATGCCATTGTACAGAGCACTGGTGAGACCTCACTTGGAGTATTGTACCGAGCACAGGTGAGACCTCACTTGGAGTATTGTACAGAGTACTGGTGAGACCTCACTTGGAGTATTGTACAGAGTACTGGTGAGACCTCACTTGGAGTATTGTACAGAGCACTGGTGAGACCTCACTTGGTGTATTGTACAGAGCGCTGGTGAGACCTCACTTGGAGTATTGTACAGAGCACTGGTGAGACCTCACTTGGAGTATTGTACAGAGCACTGGTGAGACCTCACTTGGAGTATTGTACAGAGCACTGGTGAGACCTCACTTGGAGTATTGTACAGAGTACTGGTGAGACCTCACTTGGAGTATTGTACAGAGCACTGGTGAGATCTCACTTGGAGTATTGTACAGAGCACTGGTGAGACCTCACTTGGAGTATTGTACAGAGCACTGGTGAGATCTCACTTGGAGTATTGTACAGAGCACTGGTGAGACCTCACTTGGAGTATTGTACAGAGCACAGGTGAGACCTCACTTGGAGTATTGTACAGAGCACCGGTGAGACCTCACTTGGGGTATTGTACAGAGCACTGGTGAGACCTCACTTGGGGTATTGTACAGAGCACTGGTGAGACCTCACTTGGAGTATTGTACAGAGCACTGGTGAGACCTCACTGGGAGTATTGTACAGAACACTGGTGAGACCTCACTTGGAGTATTGTACAGAGCACTGGTGAGACCTCACTTGGAGTATTGTTCAGAGCGCTGGTGAGACCTCACTTGGAGTATTGTACAGAGCACTGGTGAGACCTCACTTGGAGTATTGTACAGCGCTCTGGTGAGACCTCACTTGGGGTATTGTACAGAGCATTGGTGAGACATCACTTGGAGTATTGTACAGAGCCCTGGTGAGATCTCACTTGGAGTATTGTACGCAGTACTGGAGACCGTATCTCCAGAAGGATATTGATACTTTGGAGAGAGTTCAGAGATGGGCTACTAAACTGGTTTATGGGTTGAAGGATAAAACTAACCATGAAAGGTTAAAGCATCTTAACATGTATAGCTTGGAGGAAAGACATGACAGGGGGGATATGATAGAAACATTTAAATACATAAAGGGAATCAACACAGTCTAGCCTTTCAGCAGAAGAGTTAGGGATTAATACAGTGAAGGTTATAAGATATAAGATAAGGCCAGGGGCTAATGAAAGTATTCATGATTTTTTGGGGGTTTGTTTTAGGCAGAAATTGTGCCGACTGGATGGACCGAATGGTTCTTATCTGCCGACACATTGTATGTTTCTATTTAAAGGCAGTTTCTTTGTCGAAGTCCATAGATCCCCTATACAGCTTACTGCAGCAGATGCCATTGGACATTCCCAGTGCAATGTTCCCGGTTCACAGTTCATTACAATGGTTTGTCCATCGTAACAAGCGCATACTTGCCAACTTTCTGTTTTAAGTTCCTGGTATGAAAAGGGGCGGAGCCTAAGGCAGAGCAGAACATGTGACATCACGTGACATCACGCGGCGCCGTGTGACCCCCGCAGCATTAAGCCCAATGTCTTGTAAACAAACACAGCTTAATCGCAGTTCTGCCTGGACACAGTGTTAATGCTGGGCAGACCCAGATTTGATGGCTCAGGACCCAAAAAAAGCAGGACTGTCACCGCAATTTCAGGACTGTAGGCAACTATGACAGAGCACATCCCTTTAATAAGGCTCTCGTGAATTGCATTTTTAAGGTGAGATTAAACGGCTGGTCTCCATCTGTCACATTCGCAGGCCCTGTTCACACTGCAGTTTTCTAGTTTCTGTCAGGCTGTTAATGTAACGTGTAGACAGTTTTGATTGCGAGACTGTGCGTCGCTTGTTGCCAAGAAGCAGTATGAAGCCGAGTGTCAGATTTGTGTATATCAAACATGTTTTATATTTGAACATCGGCAGTTAGAACCCTATTTGCCAACACTAACCTTTCACAATTGGTTACCCCTTGAACTAGCGAAGCCGAAATAAATACTTCCCGCGAGCTGCCAGTCGCAGATTCACAAATCCGCGGCGCTGTGTCAACATTCCGTTTTTTCGTCAGTCCTGGGTTCTTCCCAATCATATATTGGGAATAATATATGATCCTGGCCCGGGAAAAATTCTATTTTAAAGGGACCCTGTTACCTATACATTAAATATACTGTGAACGTAGAGAATAAAACATTATCGACTTGTTTTCCAAACATTGCGTCAGCAAAACAGAACGCATCATCAGTTAGGAGAAAAACATGTTTTAACTCTATCTAGATTTTTTCCCCCTGTCTAGAACATTAACTGTGGCCCTGCATGCAAATGGCACATTTCCCAATCGATGTATTAATGATGGCTGCACAGAATGATGATAGACTAAGCATAGGGACTCTTACCATTAAACGTAAAGGGACTGTATAACCAAAACATAGCTTATACTGTGCATGCCGATAATATTATTAACTGAAAATGATCTGTACATTGTGTTAGCAGAATTGCAAGCAAATGCCTAAATTGGGGAAAAAAAATGTGTTTTAAATGTGTCTGTGGAGTCGCCTGCTTATGACATCACCTTTGGCACGGTATGCAAATTAATTTCACATTTTAAACCAGTTCATTTGCATACCGTGCCCCAGATGATGTCATAAGCAGGCGACTCCACAGACACATTTAAAACACATTTTTTTTCTTCTAAATTAGACATGTGCTTGGAGTTTTGCCAACACAGTGTATAGATCATTATCAATCATGTTTTATTCTCTACAAGCACAGTAAAACATTGTTTAGGTGATACAGTCCCTTTTTTTTTTTTTAGAAGAATACAGGTCTAAATTGAGATAAATCAAATCTTCCTTTACATATAGGAGAAACCCTGCTTCTCAGTTGCAAATATAGAAGCCACTCTCATAAACAACACATTCTATCACGCTACAGACAGATTTTATACATCTTTTCTTTCAATTAGTACATTTCTTGCAATTGTTTTATCTCCTAACTTGTATTTGTTATTCTCCTTCGTAGTGAGCAATGACTCCCACCCAGAGTTAGCCAGTCCGCTGCAGATTGAATTTACCATTTTATGCCAAGTGTCTTCCTTCCGCTAGTCACTTTTTTTTTAATTGTAGCATTTTCATTTCATTTCTTTTTTTCCCAAAAAACAAACCAAAAAATCTTTTCACAAAATAAAAGCTAGAATGGGAGAAACATATTAGAGTAGTGGAGGCCAAGAAATATTTTTCTTCACTATTTTCGCTGAAGCAATTTTTTTTTTACTAGAAAGAACGTTTATGGCTCGTTAGACGTCCATCTCTGATACTTTTTTTTAACTCCATCCAAATCTCACTCACAATCCTCAGAAATCTCTACAATATTTCATTATAACAGTGTGATGTGCCTGCCGCGCACAGGTGGCTGCTAAGGAGTGCATACCGAGTATATTACCTCCACAGCTGCAATATCAAATAACTCGCTTATTCATTATACATCTTTTGATTTTTTGGATGACTGGGAAAAAAAATAACATTTCATATTGTTTATTGACCACATCTATTGTCTGCATTACGTACAGCCGGTGGTAAGAATCACCCGCCAGGGATCAGATCTCTAAAATAAAAATATTTTGCACTGATCAGATCTCAGCTGAAAGCAGCGTGTCCATCACTTCCCCCCCCCCCCCCCCCCCGCGCGCGACCTGATTGCCCGGCAAATATGAGATGCAAGTTGTTTCAACGTCCTTGGAGTTGGAATGGAGAACAATGCTCCAACGGAGAGGAAAGAGTGAGGAACAGACAGTGGGATATACAATCTTTAGTTCAACTTAATAAAGGGGCAGTTGTCACCTTGGGAGCAGGGCCACTGACAATGATCAAGACACGAGGGCTGAAGGCCAATATATCAGTCATTCCTGCCACCAGAAGAAGGGTTAAAGGTCATACACTGTATTGACATACTCTAAAATAGCCATCAAAATAATCACTTTTCTGATTGACCTGAGGAACAGAGATTGACAGGTTGCAAGAACCGTTCAAATTGGAAGAATACTTATTAGCAACGTACCCCTTCTCTATTCCGAGCAGTCCCCATTTCATTAGACCCATTCCAGTAGTCCTGATTTTCATTCTCTAGTGTCCAAGACATTGGAGGAAGAATACTGGGTACATGCGCCATTATAGCCAAACCTCCCCTTCCTCCGCCACCCCCAGCATCCCATGTTGCCAGTGGGAAATGTTATGCGGTATGCAGCGTTCTTATGGGACTTAGTCATTCTGACGTTAAACGATTGGAAATAAGTATCAGTTGGATGAGAATTACCCATTGGGATGAGCAGGTCCAACCCTACTGACACAATCATGGTCCAAGAACTAAGCCAAGCTAATTTCTGCCTGAATATATATATATATATATATATATATATATATATATATATACAGATATATATATATATATATATATATATATATATATATATATATATATATATATATATACAGATAGATAGATAGATAGATAGATAGATAGATAGATAGATAGATAGATAAATACAATCAAAGGCTTGCTATCTGTAAATCTATAGAGGCAATAGCATGGCCTTTTTTGAAGAAGAGGTGGCAACCCTCGTATTAAGTAAAAATAAAATAAAATAATCCCCCATGCACTATATCAATTAGTCAAATCACAAAATACGGACTGTGGCTATCCCCTCTCATTATGTGCCCCCTGTCTGTCTCTCTCTGTCCCTCTTTCATGGCTCTCTGTCCCTTTTACTCTTGCCCCCTCTCTCTCTCTCTCTCCCCCTCTCACTCACTCACACACTGATCATTGGCGGTTGCATAAACCAATCAGTGTCTGACTTGATTTTGTTTCTCCTTTCAGCGGCTCCACACGCTGCTGGCCAGCTTCCCATTGCTAATCTGACGATGCTCTGTTTTTATCTTATTAAATATTAAACAACACTTAAACATTTGCTATTTTCGCCAGATGTTGTCAATAGTTGTCTATTTGCGTAACACATGATACTCAGAGATAAGAGGCACAATGTGTGTTCCCCTCTTAAAATACATCCCAGGAAGGGAGTGGCAGTGATGCAGCTATTTACAGAGCAGATTTCTGTGCAGCCCCAACACTGAGGTCATTTCTGCTCACACGTAAACACCGCTCCTAAAAAAAAAAAGAGAGAGAAGTATCCATCAAAACACACAATACAATTGAATTTTTTTTTTAACTTTTTTTATTTGATGTCTGCGCATACTTTACTGAATGGCGTATCTAGCAATCTATTTATACTGCTGGATAAAATGTCCAGACTCCAGAAGACTTGCCGCACTCCGGGGTAAAAGGTTTGAACAATTTTCAATGGAAAACTCAGCCACTAATATTAAATGCCACCGTGAAAGGATCGGGCTTCATAATAAAAAGAACTGTTCCGTTTGGCTGCCAGAGATGATGCCGATACTGCCTTATCCCAATGAATAAAATGCAAAAAAAAATAAAATAAAGGAATAACCCATCCCCTAAAAAAAAGAACCAAGCTCGTTGGTCAATGTTGCTTCAGTAGGGTTGGGTTCTGGGGATTTTCACAGTCTCCAGATGTCTTGTTTGTTGTGAGCAAGGGATGCCAGGAATATGGTATGTAACTTCTACTTCAGAATATGCAACATGGAACATTTATGTGTATGGAGCAATGCTAAGAGAGTCTAGAATGATTCATGACTACCTAGAACACCAGGACATTCCAGGACTCTGCAGCATCAGGAATTCAGTCCATGGACGGGACATATTTGGCCACACCCTGTAGGATCCTTGAGCCCGGCTGGGGAGATGAAACCAAAATTAGTGAGCAATCGATAAGATGATTAAGCAAATTAAACCCTGAGGGAGAAGAGCACAGGACCACATGTATGCATAAAAAAGTTCTAAGAATAGGGCTGCAGAACACATGAGACATAAAAGACAAAGGCATAGAGCTAGCAAAACCTACAATAGATGTTAAATGTGAAGGTTTCGTTTTATCTGATGACCATAAGATGGTAGGCTTGGTAGGCTTGCCACAACCGCACTATCCCTAGCCACTAACCTGAGACAAGGTGCATACCTGTAATTGGAAACAAACAGAACAGCATTGTGGGGCAGGTTAAATAAGAAAGATAGGAAACAGATAGCATGTAAAGGAAAAACATGTATGATACCGTTATTGGTCAGATCCAAGAAAAGGAGTAAGTCAGACCAAGGAACAAATAGTAGAACAGAATAAAGGAACACGGGGCCAATGGCTGACAGGGAACCAAACAGGTACACACAAGGCAAGGTATGAATCAAAAAAGGGCATTAGACTGTGTCTGTAGACATTACACTCTTTTCCGGTAGTGTTTTTGTCTGTACATTTTGCTACCCAAATTGCTAGAAACAATCAAAATGTTACAAACAAATGTAGTTTTTTAGCTATTGCATCTATGCCTATGTCAAGGAACTAACAATAGCTTTTTGTTGTAGACTGAAAGGGGGTTGGTGGGGGGAATAAAAACAATGGCCCCTTCAAAACAGAAGACAAATACAGCCTCTACCAACTTGTGAGGTTCTCATTCCATAGTGCTTGCCGAGCTGATATGTATCCATGCTGGTAGCCATTTTCAAAATGTTGGAGGCCATCTTGGGAGAAAAAAAAAAGAAACAAGCGTTAGATAAAGCATTTCTTTATTTTTCCAGCACTTTATAGATCCAACAAAACCCATTATGTATGTTGTAAAAAAATCTCTTTATTGAATAGACCCTTATATCTTACATACAAGCTACAATGCCCAGAGAAATTAGTTTTATGTAAATAGTCACAAGCTAACATGGCAACAAACGTCGACCTATCGCTTGTTCATTCAGACTCTGCTCTCCCCGAGACATGTTATGAATGCATCTCTGCAATAATACAATGTTTAATTTGCTGATAAATATTGTGATTTATGAAAATGTTTACTTGGGAATTGTCACCCGTACATCTGTTCATTGTAATAAATGAATGTGTTTTCTCTTATTTATTTAGAGTTTTAACCAAACTTGATATATTAACCTTGAACAAATGAGGGAATCACAGACAGAATAAACAGTGAGAGAGTACGTTATCCTGGAAACGATCTAAAAGTGAAATGTATCAACACCCCACTTGCGTTGATTAATATTAATAACAAAGCATTGTAGCCAGGAGGGATTATATCCTCTCATTTTCCAGTCCACTGCGGTGTTGCTATGGTCCAACTTAATGGTACTCATTGTATATATACCTCAGAAAGATGGATGGTTGGGTCTACCCAGTTGGAAACCAAACCTGGAATGTTGAGAATGAAACACATTCTACATCTAATACATTAGGGCACTGAGCTATCTCACCAGCTTATCCCCCCCTCAAACCTCAGGGGTGATGTTTGGGATCCACTTATCCCATAATGCTCAGGAAGTCAAGAGATATGTAGTGCCATGGATAGCCATCACTGTTCGAGTGTATAACTAGTACAACAAACAAAACAGACCAACTGTGGATTTTTATTCATTAACCAAGATACAAATTTCTTATCTTCCAAATATCTAATAATCATATTACAGAGTCAAACCAATAAATGCTGACAGGGGAGGACAGGCAAGGGGGGCGGAGGGAACAATTGCCCCAGGGATGTCCTAGTTCAGTGGGTTAGAGCTGCACAACTTTTCACTTCTAAATGCCCTAATGCCCAGGCATCCCTCTGCTACAGAACAGTTCCCCACCAGGTTTCTAGAATGGCTGGGATTAATGGGAGTTGCAGTCTATAAACATCTGGAGGGCTGCAGTTGGATGCCTAGGCCCATGTCTACAGTACTTTCTATCTATTTGTTTTGTCGGTCTCTCTGTACCTTATCTGTCAATATGCCTCTCCTGCCTGTCTATCTGTGTCTGTCCGTTATCTCTGTGTCTGTCTGTCTTTCAATCTCTGCACCTTATATGTAAGTATATGTGTTCTGACGGAACACATATACTTACATATACTGTTACAGAACACTAGACGTGGCCATGGCTTCTGAGAGGACACAGAACACTAGACGTGGCCATGGCTTCTGAGAGGGCACAGAACACTAGACATGGCTATGGCTTCTGAGAAGACACAGAACACTAGACATGGCTATGGCTTCTGAGAGGGCACAGAACACTAGACATGGCTATGGCTTCTGAGAGGGCACAGAATGCTAAACGTGGCTATGGCTTCTGAGAGGGCACAGAACGCTAGACGTGGCTATGGTTTCTGAGAGGGTACAGAATGCTAAACATGGCTATGGCTTCTGAGTGGGCACAGAACACTAGACGGGGCTATGACTTCTGAGAGGGCACAGAACGCTAGATGTGGCCATGGCTTCTGAGAGGGTACAGAATGCTAAACGTGGCTATGGCTTCTGAGAAGGCACAGAACACTAGACATGGCTATGGCTTCTGAGAGGGCACAGAACACTAGACGGGGCTATGACTTCTGAGAGGGCACAGAACGCTAGATGTGGCCATGGCTTCTGAGAGGGTACAGAATGCTAAACGTGGCTATGGCTTCTGAGAAGGCACATAACACTAGACGTGGCTATGGGTTCTGAGAGGGTACAGAATGCTAGACGAGGCCATGGCTTCTGAGAGGGTACAGAATGCTAAATGTGGCTATGGCTTCTGAGAAGGCACAGAACACTAGACGTGGCTATGGCTTCTGAGAGGGCACAGGACACTAGACATGGCTATGGCTTCTGAGAGGGTACAGAACGCTAGACATGGCTATGGCTTCTGAGAGGGTACAGAACGCTAGATGTGGCCATGGCTTCTGAGAGGGTACGGAATGCTAAACGTGGCTATGGCTTCTGAGAAGGCACAGAACACTAGACATGGCTATGGCTTCTGAGAGGGCACAGAACACTAGACGGGGCTATGACTTCTGAGAGGGCACAGAACGCTAGATGTGGCCATGGCTTCTGAGAGGGTACAGAATGCTAAACGTGGCTATGGCTTCTGAGAAGGCACAGAACACTAGACGTGGCTATGGCTTCTGAGAGGGTACAGAATGCTAAACGTGGCTATGGCTTCTGAGAAGGCACAGA
Source organism: Pelodytes ibericus (assembly GCA_036172795.1). Lineage (NCBI taxonomy): Eukaryota > Metazoa > Chordata > Amphibia > Anura > Pelodytidae > Pelodytes > Pelodytes ibericus. The sequence goes on from CM069865.1 coordinate 11,506,123, forward strand.
ACACTAGACGTGGCTATGGCTTTTGAGAGGGCACAGGACACTAGACATGGCTATGGCTTCTGAGAGGGTACAGAACGCTAGACATGGCTATGGCTTCTGAGAGGGTACAGAACGCTAGATGTGGCCATGGCTTCTGAGAGGGTACAGAATGCTAAACGTGGCTATGGCTTCTGAGAAGGCACAGAACACTAGACATGGCTATGGCTTCTGAGAGGGCACAGAACACTAGACGGGGCTATGACTTCTGAGAGGGCACAGAACGCTAGATGTGGCCATGGCTTCTGAGAGGGTAAAGAATGCTAAACGTGGCTATGGCTTCTGAGAAGGCACAGAACACTAGACGTGGCTATGGGCTCTGAGAGGGTACAGAACGCTAGACGTGGCCATGGCTTCTGAGAGGGTACAGAATGCTAAACGTGGCTATGGCTTCTGAGAAGGCACAGAACACTAGACGTGGCTATGACTTCTGAGAGGGCACAGGACACTAGACATAGCTATGGTTTCTGAGAGGGTACAGAACGCTAGACATGGCTATGGCTTCTGAGAGGGTACAGAACGCTAGATGTGGCCATGGCTTCTGAGAGGGTACAGAATGCGAAACGTGGCTATGGCTTCTGAGAAGGCACAGACCACTAGACATGGCTATGGCTTCTGAGAGGGCACAGAACACTAGACGGGGCTATGACTTCTGAGAGGGCACAGAACGCTAGATGTGGCCATGGCTTCTGAGAGGGTACAGAATGCTAAACGTGGCTATGGCTTCTGAGAAGGCACAGAACACTAGACATGGCTATGGCTTCTGAGAGGGTACAGAACGCTAGACATGGCTATGGCTTCTGAGAGGGTACAGAACGCTAGATGTGGCCATGGCTTTTGAGAGGGTACAGAATGCTAAACGTGGCTATGGCTTCTGAGAAGGCACAGAACACTAGACATGGCTATGGCTTCTGAGAGGGCACAGAACACTAGACGGGGCTATGACTTCTGAGAGGGCACAGAACGCTAGATGTGGCCATGGCTTCTGAGAGGGTACAGAATGCTAAACGTGGCTATGGCTTCTGAGAAGGCACATAACACTAGACGTGGCTATGGGTTCTGAGAGGGTACAGAACGCTAGACGTGGCCATGGCTTCTGAGAGGGTACAGAATGCTAAACGTGGCTATGGCTTCTGAGAAGGCACAGAACACTAGACGTGGCTATGGCTTCTGAGAGGGCACAGGACACTAGACATGGCTATGGCTTCTGAGAGGGTACAGAACGCTAGACATGGCTATGGCTTCTGAGAGGGTACAGAACGCTAGATGTGGCCATGGCTTCTGAGAGGGTACAGATTGCTAAACGTGGCTATGGCTTCTGAGAAGGCACAGAACACTAGACATGGCTATGGCTTCTGAGAGGGCACAGAACACTAGACGGGGCTATGACTTCTGAGAGGGCACAGAACGCTAGATGTGGCCATGGCTTCTGAGAGGGTACAGAATGCTAAACGTGGCTATGGCTTCTGAGAAGGCACAGAACACTAGACGTGGCTATGGCTTCTGAGAGGGTACAGAATGCTAGACGAGGCCATGGCTTCTGAGAGGGTACAGAATGCTAAACGTGGCTATGGCTTCTGAGAAGGCACAGAACACTAGACGTGGCTATGGGTTCTGAGAGGGTACAGAACGCTAGACGTGGCCATGGCTTCTGAGAGGGTACAGAATGCTAAACGTGGCTATGGCTTCTGAGAAGGCACAGAACACTAGACGTGGCTATGGCTTCTGAGAGGGCACAGGACACTAGACATGGCTATGGCTTCTGAGAGGGCACAGAACGCTAGACATGGCTATGGCTTCTGAGAGGGTACAGAACGCTAGACGTGGCTATGGCTTCTGAGAGGGCGCAGAACACTAGACATGGCTATGGCTTCTGAGAGGGCACAGAACACTAGACATGGCTATGGCTTCTGAGAGGGCACAGAACGCTAGACGTGGCCATGACTTCTAAGAGGGCACAGAACACTAGACATGGCTATGGGTTCTGAGAGGGCACAGAACACTAGACATGGCTATGGCTTCTGAGAGGGCACAGAACGCTAGACATGGCTATGGCTTCTGAGAGGGTACAGAACACTAGACATGGCTATGGCTTCTGAGAGGGCACAGAACGCTAGACGTGGCCATGACTTCTAAGAGGGCACAGGACACTAGACATGGCTATGACTTCTGAGAGGGCACAGAACGCTAGACATGGCTATGGCTTCTGAGAGGGTACAGAACGCTAGACGTGGCTATGACTTCTAAGAGGGCACAGAACGCTAGACGTGGCCATGACTTCTAAGAGGGCACAGAACACTAGACATGGCTATGGCTTCTGAGAGGACGCAGAACACTAGACATAGCTGTGGCTTCTGAGAGGGCACAGAACACTAGACATGGCTATGGCTTCTGAGAGGGCACAGAACGCTAGACGTGGCCATGACTTCTAAGAGGGCACAGAACACTAGACATGGCTATGGCTTCTGAGAGGGCACAAAACACTAGACATGGCTATGGCTTCTGAGAGGGTACAGAACACTAGACATGGCTATGGCTTCTGAGAGGGCACAGAACACTAGACATGGCTATGGCTTCTGAGAGGGCACAGAACACTAGACATGGCTATGACTTCTAAGAGGGCACAGAACACTAGACATGGCTATGGCTTCTGAGAGGGTACAGAATACTAGACATGGCTATGGCTTCTGAGAGGGCACAGAACACTAGACATGGCTATGGCTTCTGAGAGGGTACAGGACACTAGACATGGCTATGGCTTCTGAGAGGGTACAGAACACTAGACATGGCTATGGCTTCTGAGAGGGCACAGAACACTAGACATGGCTATGGCTTCTGAGAGGGCACAGGACACTAGACATGGCTATGGCTTCTGAGAGGGTACAGAACACTAGACGTGGCTATGGCTTCTGAGAGGGTACAGAACACTAGACATGGCTATGACTTCTGAGAGGGCACAGAACACTAGACATGGCTATGGCTTCTGAGAGGGTACAGAACACTAGACATGGCTATGGCTTCTGAGAGGGCACAGAACACTAGACATTGCTATGGCTTCTGAGAGGGCACAGGACACTAGACATGGCTATGGCTTCTGAGAGGGTACAGAACGCTAGACATGGCTATGACTTCTGAGAGGGCACAGAACACTAGACATGGCTATGGCTTCTGAGAGGGTACAGAACGCTAGACATGGCTATGGCTTCTGAGAGGGCTCAGAACGCTAGACATGGCTATGGCTTCTGAGAGGGCACAGAACGCTAGACATGGCTATGGCTTCTGAGAGGGTACAGAACACTAGACATGGCTATGGCTTCTGAGAGGGCACTGAACACTAGACATGGCTATGGCTTCTGAGAGGGCACAGAACACTAGACATGGCTATGGCTTCTGAGAGGGTACAGAACACTAGACATGGCTATGGCTTCTGAGAGGGCACAGAACACTAGACATGTTACACATCATAGGATTTGGGTCACTCAATTATCCCAATGACTTATTATTAAGGAAACCAGTCGTCCAATATCAGGTGGTATTAAGTCCATTAGTCATGCAGACGGCAGTTTCCATGTCCGATACTCTGCAAACCTCTTACACCATGACATTGACAACACTTTCCTCCTTTTTTTTTTTTTTTTTCAGACTTCAAAAAGTGTTTGGCAGCACCAGCGCCAAACAGGAACTGCAGCTCATATTCAAATGATAGAAGATGAAGCAGATGGGCTGCAGAAGCAGGCAAGCAAGTTGTAAATCTCCTCTTCTTCCCTTTCTGATTGCCTTGCCCACAGAGGAATAAAGATTCAAAGAAAATCAGTAATCATGCTGGATGCCATTAGCATATTCCCAATAAGAGCACTTACATTGCAAAAAAAAAAAAATTAAAAAAAATTCCAGGAGTAATTGAACGACTGTCATAATATACTACAGCAAATTCCAGCTGCATCCCCGAAGCACCCCCGTACCCACCGACGCCGACTTAGAAAGGGACATCTTTACAAAACAAAAAAAAGCACATGATGCTTATCTTCAAAAAAAAAATTCATTTGGATGGTAAACGGCGTCGGAGAATTGTATTCCCAAATCAAGAAGACTAGTTTTGATGAGGCCTGTGTTCCGTGGACTCTGTAATAAGTTCCTTGAGACCATGTTTATTTATAGTCCTGATTCCTTCGTCAGGTTTTTTGCTCTTGCTCCTGTATGGTATGTATAAAACTGTCAGACTTTATATTCCCAATATTCGACTTTTTGTTCCTACCTTGTGACTTTTTTGGTTGAATTGTCGTCCAGAAGAGTGATATAAGATAGGTTAAATTTTGGGACATTTATTGGGCACGTCCTGTGACAATATTCTTAAATGATAATTTGATAATTTTTTTCTTTCGGAACAACTGGCGCACACTGGGGGCGGGGTCATGTATAACCAAATATGGGAGCTATTGGCGCCAGGAGAAAAGACAATGGGGGTTATGTATAAAAACGAAAAGTGTCGGGCTTTATAAAAAAAAAGGCACAATCACTATTTCACATACCAAACGGCGATTCTGCCCTTTTTCTTCCTTTCCAGACACTTTGCAGTGTTTTTGTGCAGTTTTTATACATAACCACCACTGGCTTTTTTTCTGCACAAATCATTTTATAAATCGGGGCAAACAATAATCATGTTTCTGATGGAAAGTCCTGCATACTTAAAGGGACATCACAATTCGTTTAACCCTTGCTTCCTTCAAGTCCAGCACTTTGTCTAGCACTTTGAAATTAAACCCGACGTGTATCTTAATAGATGCACGTGGGTTTACTGTCTGCTGTGTCTCATATGCGAGACAGCACGTGCACAGCCAATCAGAGCGGGGGCTCCCCCGTACTCTGACAGCCGAATACTAGGGTCTCTTGCTGCTAGCACAGAAATAGACCCTCGTTTTTGCATGGGATCAGCAGTGATTAAGGCCCCCCCCTGCTGATCCAGTGCAAAAACGAGGGGTTCAAAAAGTGGAGCAGCTGCCCGCGGAAACCAGTGGATCTTTTTGAAACCTTGCCCCAGACTTGTCCTTTGTACACAGACAAAGTAGTTTAGGATGCACAAATCAATGGAGTTGCAAAAATGCCAATGAAATGGACATTTTAAGAAAATTCAAATCAAAAGATGGGATTTAGTGCTGCAGCTGGGACACATGTAGTAATGGAAAAATTGAAATATTGATAAAATGGAGACTTTTGAGCAGTGACGATAAATAATATCCATGACCCAACCACTCGTCGTGGGAATAGAAAGCACGGCTCTAGCAATCTCCTTCTTTGGTTAATCAGCCTTAGGTCACATTATTGACTGGCAGCCTTCGGTACGGAGAAGCATCATCTGAGAACCACAAGTGTTCCATTATTGATTGTCGCCCAAGATCTAGATGACAAAAGGATACAGAGAGACCTGTCACATTATCTCACGCTTTATTGTGTGACGGCCTCGATCGCTGCCCGCCGGGCGGATTGTCGTCATTTTTCAGCCATTAAACAACCGTCACGAAACATTTCGTGGGAAGCATCCTTCAATCCAAAACCTGGCCATGAAAACCTCCTTTTCTCTGCCTTCAAACCAAAAAATGGACGCACCATTAATAAAATATCTGTCAGGCTGCGCGCTCCTCTGGCTACCTTTACAATAAAAAGGAATTATCATTAATTACAGTGGCTGTCAGACGAGAGAGACAATCATTGTTCTTCTGTTTAAACCACCGCTATTGTCTGACTGACCAGCTAGCATTTAGCCCTGAAAACCTAATTTTCGCATAAAGATCTCTTTAGGAATACAAGAAAAGCAGAGCATCTCCCGCAGTGTTAGAAATACGTTTTAAATGCAGTGTTTCATTATTTGTAAAGGACAAGTGTCGGCAAAAAATTAAGTCATGTTTAATAGAATGATTGCATTAAGTATAGGCTCTATGAGTGAGAGATTAAAGAAATAAAATACATTACAGAGGCCTGTTTTCTCAGTATAGCTCTACCAGGAGGCGGCCATGTTGTTTAGAATCTTGGATCTTCCTCCATCTGATCCATCATGTCCACCCCCTGATGGGCTCTATAGGGTACTTTCATTGTATTCTTTTAGTAGAGCATTTTAAAATGCCTACAGCTGGTGCAATCTTTCTTTAAACATAACTTTTTTATTTTTTGTTTTTGTCGCCATTTGTCTTTAACTGATTGTGGCAGCTTCCTCGCTATCTCTATTTTTGTTTTTTCCATCCCTTAAAAGACGCAATCGTTTCTCAATAAAGCATCAGATAAATAAACATTTTGTTTTTTCCACGTGTGATAACATGAATGGTTTGCCTCGCTCCCCCTATGTGGTACACACCGTGTCTGCACTTAATGGCATGTGGCTGATACTCAGGGAGCAAGCGTGGTGTTTGTGTATTAGCAGGGACAGCTGTGAGTTTATTTAGTCTCACACAGAGATGCATGTGGGTCTGTAATAATTGCTCTGTGAACTAGCAGCACCTCCGAAGTGTTATTAGCGTAGCATCCTAGAAAGAAAAAAATAGTTGCTTATGAGGAGTTCACACTGTAAAGAGCCACCCTTCTTTCTATCTCTGTGCAGGTCGGATATTATGATTCTTGCTCGTAAGTAAAATCAAGAAGCATCTTTAAGGTCAGATATGAAAATATAACAAGTCTTTAAAAAAAAAAAAAACATTAAAAAATAAATAAATAACTATCTGTTTTTATATGATATTTCCTTTACCCTCTGAACAAATAGTTTTAATAGAGTGTAAAGAAGGAAGCCATAGTTAACGACTTGAATTGGATATAGGGAATTCCGCTCCGCGCAGAAATCTCACAATTCGTGAAAACAGGGAATCGCCAAATAAAACCCTACTGAAAAATGTTATATGGAAAAAAAAAGTTGTGTTTCGAAAATTGGTAAATTTTAGGTTCACAGTGTGAGTCTGACTGAACACTCACAAAACTCTGAAACATAAGTTTGTCTTTGTTACAGTGTTTGTGTTCTCTTCCAGTGCTTGGCACCAGCAATTTTATTTTTAAATTCCTGGCAGCCCTCTATCAGATTCCCAGAATTGGGAGTGGCTCGGGGTACAATTGTCCCCTGGCCCAACCCACTGCCCACTGTGTTCCATGTATCCTATTAAAATATTACCTAGTGTTTTCTCCCATTCTTCCAAACCTCTAACACGGAACCATGCTGTCCTCAAGTCTTGGATTACTACTATTATTTGGTCATAATAGGCACGTCTAAAAGATTGATAGGTTCAGGTACTTCCTTGGGGTCTCCTGAAGTTTTCAGTGACCTCAGTGGGGGCAGAAATGGAATTAGCCTTCCTTCTTGTTCCTTTGCAAAAGATATTCTTGAAACTGTGACATCATCACGATTACATCAATGCTAAACTACCAATAAAACTCCTATCTGCCTGTCATATCACATATTCTGTTCAAAATAACAGAACTTTATATTCCATATTTTACGTGTTAAAATTAAACCATGCTTTTTAAGGTCTTGCTAGAAAGACAAGCATGAGACCTCTGAAGACACTGTTAAATATTATAATAAAACCTTCTTTTAAAGTCTTATCTTTTTTTTTCTCTCTCTATTTAGCTTGACAAAAAAATGTTGTAACCTGTTATCTAATTCTTTAGGTAACATTTTAATATATACATTTTAATATTCAGAATTTTATTTTAATTGTTTTTAATTCACTCCTACATGAACATCAGTGGAACAGATGCTACTAATTGTGTGTGTCCAAATGCCACCCTTTTCACCCACATACGAAACACAATCGGGGGGGGGGGGGGGGCAAATCAAGACTGCTCTTTACAGCAGCACCACAGACTTTTTAATTTAATCCAGCAATTTAGTGCTAAATATTCCTTGCTTGATGATGACAGATAGGTCTCTTGATATGTATGCTGTGCCATAATGTGTCACTATGAAACATGTTTGCAGTGAGGGAGAATGTCATTGTCATCTTGCTCATTTATTATTGGTTTTGGGGTAAGATTATCCCTTTAATGAGACAAGTTTGTATTTAACATAAACATGTAAAGTTTGAAGCCATACGGCAAGGGGGTAAAGGACAAAAAACAACTGGAGACCAGGTACGCTGGAAGCGTGTTGGCGCTTCATCAGGGCATGCCGCGTAGGCTTTTTTCTATTTTTCTACCCACTGTGTGTGGGTGAGGATAGCCCGTGGAGGGACCGCCCAGAAGTAGTTCCAGAAGTAGTTCCAGCCGTCTCACTCATTTCCTTTCAGTTTAACATAAACATGTTGGCGGTATTTTTATTTTTTATATATCAAAAAAATATATTTTGATTTATATCAAATTAGCCGTATGAATTTTTTTCAGGAATCTTCGTGTTTTTTAAAAAAAAAAAAAGAAAGAAAGAAATTAAATATGAATTAATTCTGGTTTCGTGTTTTTATTTTTTTTTGCTTCCATTTTTTTAATATTAAACCATTTTTTACAACGAGTCATTGGGTTTATCCTACAGTTGAAACTAATATTATATTTAAATTAAAAATAAAAACTCCCATCAGTAAATGTATGCTTTGAATTAAAATGCAGGCATAATGGAAATAAATATTATTCTCTATAAAATTATATGAATTGTAAATGTGTTGCATAAACAAATGTATTTAATTTAACATGCATAAATATGAGTTGTGTTTTTTTTTTCTCACACAAATACTGAGTTAATTAATACCAGATGCTCCCTCGTACTTTCCTATTTGAAGCATCTTTGAAAATAAAGAATCTAATAAAGAAACTATTGAAATTATAAGAAAGCAGCCCAGTTTTAGGAAGAGTAGATCTCATTTTTATTAAATTGCAATTTTAAGGACTTTTAATTATTGTTCTGTCTCTTGCACCGCACTCAATGGGGTGATGTATTAAAGAGGCACAGGCAAAAATACTGCTTAATAATGAGTGTGGTATCTCTGCATGCACCAGTGTATAATGCTTATGATTGAGAGTGTATGTTACGCGAAACGCGTCAGTGTGCTTCCCACACTGTTTTCTGTTGCTGTGGATACTTATTTTTCCTGACATTAAAACATCACTTTACTCACGGAATATCCACAGTGCAAGGTCCTTCTTTTTCTTCATTACTTATTGTGGTTCAGCGCGTGGTCGGGGAATGAAGGCGACACCTGGTCCTACTTACACGCACAGCCGATACCCTTCCAGTTCTGGAGAGAAATCACCCTGCCACGGTGGAGACCGGCAGGTCTCCTCTGGAAGACTTTCACTTATCCTATAATGCTTACTCCTGACAAAACTTGGGGGTTTGCAATATGTGAGTTAGTACCGAACATCAGGGCTGCTCCGTTGGTCTTAGCATGGCCAGATTTAAGAATCCCCTACCCATTTTTCTATGGATGTCTTGAAATAGTGAATGGTGTACAAAGTTAATTGGTCTAAAGAGCATACCTGTGCAGAAAGTATAGATAGACTGATAATCCCCCAAACGTCTGCTGGGTCCTGATGGTTTGAGGTAACCATCTGGGCATGGAGGTTGGCAGATTGGCTTTTATTTCCTGGGCACGTATAGTTTGATGATCCACTGTATGTTGAATACAGGTGGCTCAATAGCGCGGTGCAACAGTTATAGAATCTCTTCATGGTCAACTCAACCCTCAAACCTTCTGAGGTGGGTTATGGCAGCAATGGCGAATCTATGGCACTGGTGCCACGTGCGACACTCGGGACTGGCACTTGAAGGTGGTACTTAGCATCTGACTGTATTGTCACCTTCATCATATATATGGCATGATGTAGAGCGTTGACATGAGATGGAGCATCTGAAGGAAGCCTAAAAAAAAAGGAGAAGGGAAAACAATAAGGAAGTGAGCCTGGAATAAAAAGGGGAGACTGGTCATGATATAGAGAGAAATGTCACTTCGTAGTCGTTCACCTTGTTTATTGCATAAAATGGGACCTCATACTCAAAATGTACTTGAAAATTAGAGAATATCCCAATGTACCCTTCCAGGGGAAATACTTTAATTTATTTCTCTACACATAATCATCAAGGAATCATCCCCCCTCTTTGATTAATTGGTTGTCACTAGACACAAATTAATTCTACATACCGATGGTCAGAACGCAAAGGTTACAATGCGTCCAGGAAAAATGGCTGCTCTAAGTTGACCCTTTACTGGAATCCATTGCATCTTCTTAAAAACCTCCCGCCATCTCTGACATATTGTACATACCAAACTCCCCAGGACATGTGTAAACTGCAATTGACCATAGGGATTATAGGATACATGATGTCTTAGCATCCCCTTAATTTCTTCACATTAATGACCTTATTCACATAGCATGTCTGCCGTAAATAACTTTATATACTTTTTTTTTTGTAATAAATTATTGCATGATTTGCATATCATTGTGTAGATTTCCGTCTTTCACAGTAGATTATGGAAAGATCAATATTTTTTTCATTATCCTTCCACTTTACATTTTAATGAATATTTCCCAGAAAAACACATTATTCTACTTTGTTGACGTCATTAGCCTTGATATCAGGAAGAATCCTGTGCATTGGATTATCACCTTTTTTGACAGTCATTCTTACAGATAACATAAGAGGGTACCCAAAGAACTTTAAGGGTCCTAAATTGAGTGAATGGTTAATACTCAGCAGTGGATGTCGGAAGGAAATTCTTGTTGCTATCGCTATTTTTAAGTAATGGGGTTAAATATTTGTATGTAATATACACAAAGCTATTATAGTATACATTACCTAACAGGTGCACAGATGTTCATATTGTTGCATAATCTGCTAGTGATGGACATCATACTGGATGTAGCATCCGTTATATATATTATCCTCTTTTGTATAGTTCTTCCATGTGCCCTTGGGATTATCCTGATAAAGCCAATTAAATGGTTATATTTCTGATTATGTTAGATACAGAACTGAGTAGACTGAGCAGAGAGGAGGTTCTTAGCCTCGGATTTGTTCCTGATGTTCTACATATTAACTTAATAGACCCCATTAATTTATATTCTCTCTTGTGACCAAATTTAATCTCCATTTCCCCCTCATTGCAGAGACCTATATTGTGTACAGTAACCAAGTAGTTTATATTGGGCCAGATCGGGGGCTACCAAAGTTTACATTGGGCCAGATCTTCAGCTACCAAATTTCCAGTGATTTCCAGACAGATTTTGACCACCTTCCGTTCAGGGGGGTGGCTTTGGAAAGCAAAATCCCATGGATTTCACTTACTCTCAAAGCAAGGAACATAATTTTCAGAAATCGTCAGAACTTGTTGATTTTCAGCAAGTTCGATTTGCCAGATATTAGCTGACGAAATCAACTTAAAAGTAAAAAAAATACATATTAAACATTTTCTTATATTGAGTAAACATGTTAAATTACACAAAAATAAATCAATATAAAAAAACACATCAAAATTAATAAAATAAACATTATATTAATGTAATATACCATAATAATATGATATAATAAAAGCATTATAAACCAATGTTTCATTGACATAGTAATAGTTTTAACACGGCATAATGACACATTTATTACAAAATATTATTGGAATATATTATTCAAATTTGCTTCGGAATAAACGGTGCCACGTCAATGAACACATCAATAAGTAATTTTATACAGCGGCATAACAGCTCTTGTGGTATAAGTAATGTCATCCCAGCTATAGGTTGGCATTTCATCGACGCTTATTGTTCACTGTCAACAGCTGATAGGTTATATGTACCCTCCCGCCATCATGCCACATGTATCACAATAACTTTTCATGTCCTACCATGAAGCTGCCATCCGGAGGAGTTTGGCTTCCAAGATGTTGGCATGAAAATCAGCCACATTGCCCTATTTTTGGGCTGATTTGAGATCACTTTGGTGCTATTTGAGTAGCCCGAATTTGAAGGCCACTCAGATCACCGAAGTGATCCGACTGGGTACGAAACTCGGAGCCACGAATTTCTAAAAAAAAAAAAAAACTTGGAGTTACCTGAGTTGACTTTTTTAAATTTAAATTCAGTATCACAACCAACTTCCCAAGCTGTCAGTATTATCAGAATTAAACAAGTGAACAAAATATTCAGTTCAAATTAATGCCATTCCACCCCCTTCTGTTATCAGCAGATTGTGGTGGACTGTTAAATGTTTCAATTCACTGACTCTCTTGTGGTCTGTGATGTGGTTCTACTGAGGGCCAGTTAGGTAATGTGGAACTTCTCATAACATATCCTATTCTAATGTCTCTAAAATGTTCTAAAATCAATGAATTAATTGAATTAGGCGCAAAATATAACGATGAGCGCACTCTGTGTAACTCAACATTCAAGTCGTGTTGATCCAAAGTAAGTTATTTGTAGTGCAAACCTGTGCGATGTTATTCTCACATTCCCCTTTATTGGTTAGGAATGTTGGACTGGCACCGGTTAAACTCATATCCAGAGTGCAAAACACTTCTATAAATTACCTCGTTACCGTGTATGGGGTCACTACGCAGTTGAGGGGGTCTGCGTTTTAACAGTCTAGATCGTTTGTGATTTGAGGGTTTTTGCAGAAGTGAATTCCGAGCCAGTTGCTATCCCATAAATCTGCCCCTCTGGTCTGCCAGCAATTTATTTCCAACCGGAGTAGCAGATCAGCTTAAATAAAGAAATACACTTGTAGAGTCGGTGCTAATTACCCGCTGTGTACTAACATATTCCAAGTTGAGGCACACTGCATTCTCTTGTGCTGGATAATGACATGCAGGTGTTCGGTAAAAAAAAAAAAAAAAGGTATCTTCTCATCCAAAATAAAGACTCTAACAAACCAGCTCAGTAAGATCATCTATTTATTTATTCATGGCAAATATTAAAAAGCATCATGAATTGACACATTAAAGTTGGAGGGAGAATGGTGGTGATTACCTTGATGTCTATCGTGCTGTATCAGCATCCCGACTGCATCTGGCACTTGACTGGAACAAACTTAGTGTAGCCGAGTGATTGGCTCACACAGTTTGAGGCAAAACAGGCCAATTTACCATGGGTGACATGTTTTGGAAGGTGGGGGACATACACAGGAGCCACAATTGTTTTTTTCCCCGCAGAGTTTTGTAAAAGGCCAAGTAGATCAGTGATGATGTCTGGTGCCTGGTATGGGTTTATGCCTTGGAATAAATATTATAACTGCCCAATAGAATATTCCAGTCCATATAATAAGGGCTGCATACATGATATTATCTGTCTCTTAATTATGTTTAAAGGACAATTGTCATCCTATTTTACCAATTCAAGAAAAATACATATTCATTAAATTATTGTGTATTTTTTTTTTGTTATTTTTTATTATCCCCTTTAAGCCAAAGCTGACCAGCGGGGGAGATGCTCCACTGCTTGTTAAAATAAAGTTTTTGGCTCACATATGCGCAGTAATTCTGTTACACTGCACCCATGCTTGAAATGGAGATCTTCTGTTGCGATGCTATGCATGAAGCCTTAAGAGAAAAAAAAAAATGGCAGATCCCTCACCATGCAGAGAGTGCTGTTAAGGATGGAGATTCAGGGAGAATCATATATGATCAATATAAAAGATATTTACAATTCCCTTCATTATTATTCTTTAATTGGTAAAAAGGGTTATCTATTAATGGTGTTGTTACACAAACCTACAAGATTTTTTGTCTTTCATCCCATTAAATATGTTCTTCCATCTTGACTGGTTCGTCTATTAGTATGACTCTTTTATTGGTTCCCTTTTACTAAATAAAGTGAATTAACCTTTAATAACGCTTAAAGGGACTGTCCAGTGCCCAAAATGCATCTCCCAAATATTAATGCATAATAATGTGCTTTCAAAGTACTTTAAAATGCATGTCTTATATTTTGCATGGCTTAAAATATAAAATACTTACAGCTAGAAGAAATTGTGAAATGACAGTAGTTTGCAAGAAACAAGGACTGCCCACACTGGCTGAGTAAAAGTAATTTCCTTTATTTATTTATTTATTTATTTTTGATGCAGGAACCAATGAGAATAATGCCATTCAAATGAAAATATCCTGTCTCTCTAGTGATGTCATCAGACAATGTGTTGCACTGTTAAGAGATCCTACTGTGTACAGGAGCAAGGTCACTCCTAGGCCACTCAATAGACTCAATTCGAGGAGAACAGGAAGTGACTATATGAAACAAAACTTTATATCCTCAGTGTCTATATAATCAGTGCTGCCGCACCTGCAGTAAACATGCAGAGTAATCACTGGGGAAGGCAAATATTAAAAATGTGATTTATACAGAAGGCCTGCATCAAATCACACAGGGATTAAAGCCTGTGCACTATACAAGCAGTAATCTTCATCTTGCACCAAAGTGATTTTGGGGACTAGACTGTGCCTTTAATGTTTTTATTCTTTACTTAATTCCTTACTCAGTGTCTCCCTAATGTCTGATTCACCTCAAATAGAAGACTTAAGGAAGACTTTTAGTAAGGACAATAAAGTTATGGGATTCACTGCCCAAAGGGGTGGTGCTATCAATTATATTCGTTTTTTTTACCTTTTTAATGAGCCAGAGTATAAAGGGCTATGCATGTTAGTATAGGCATTAATATTTATTCAGCGAAATCTGATTGCGATTTGGAGTCAAGAAGGAATTGCTTCCCCATTGGAAGCAGAATTCGAAGTTGCATGAAAAATTGGGGGGGGGGGGGCCTTCATTTGTAACAGCAGTAAACAAGGAGTAGGAAAAGGGTTGAACTTGATGGATGCAAGTCTTCCTAAAGTACTACATAATTATATACTGCACAGTAGAGAGAGCAAGTGTCAATTATTTGGGGTATTTTGCACCTACACAATCTCGGGGTGAAATGTGGCACAGTGTTACTCTATGGCCATGGCCAGTTCATGAGATCTGCTAATGCTGATTAATGGTGCGTCCACATCCAGTGCACCACCAATGAGCACCATTAAAGTCCATCTTTACTGAAGCGTTTGTGAATTGAACATCTCCTGACACCAGTGGACAAAATCGAGATCCAGCTGCTACTCTAGGATCCAAGGAATTATCTTTTAATTTCCTATAAAGATGAATATATACAATAAATTGCCATTGCATAGAAATTGTGCCTATACACTGCAATAATTATGCAGAGTAGTCCAATGTGTGGTGCTAGATGTACTATCCGCCTTCACCCAGTATTTAGATCATTGTCACTGATGCTGGGTTCAGTGTTTTTCTGTGTACTTTTGGTTTCCAAAGCGTTCAGTGCATATTTGCCCATGA
Source organism: Pelodytes ibericus (assembly GCA_036172795.1). Classification (NCBI taxonomy): domain Eukaryota; kingdom Metazoa; phylum Chordata; class Amphibia; order Anura; family Pelodytidae; genus Pelodytes; species Pelodytes ibericus. The sequence continues at coordinate 11,521,432 of CM069865.1, forward strand.
TGGCCCTATTGCTTTGGAGTCACATTGGGGCATATTGTGTAGCTCAAAACTCGCTTCTGATATGACCCCCCATGTACCCCGAATAATTCCAAACTTCAGGTCAACTAGTTTAGAAATCGTGCAAGTCTTGTGAAGTTGATGGATCATTGTTCAACATCACCAGTGATCTCCTTTTGACCATCCCCAATGTCCATACTGTCAGCATCCATGTCAGTCACGATGATATCTATAAAAATAATTTCTGAAATTCGCATAGGTTCCTCCATATTACCACCAATGCAGTAGCACAACAGCAAATGATTTATCTTCCGAAGACCTTATGTTGTACGTTTAACGTTTCTACTAAATTACCTAGAAATTCCAGCATGAATAAGCTGTACAAATTTCATAATTCCAGAGTTCGCTGTTTGTGCTGGTTTCCTTTTTTTTTTTTTTATTAATATTAACAAAAATAACACTCTGTAGGTGGATGTGACCTAGAGCACTTAGGTGTTAATAGACTTCTGCTCCAGCAACTATTCTCAGGCAGTGGAAGCTAACATCAGGAGAATAGAAATGTAGAATGTGTTGGCAGATAAGAACCCTTCGGACCATTTAGTCTGACCAAGTATAGTCTAGCACTGCAGATGTTTAGGAACTACTATGATGTTTAGTCCATCAGAAGACATTAGAAATTATATGCCATGGGTCATAATTGTCATTGTTATGACTTTAGCATTGAATGGAGTTATTAATAATGATGTTGAATGTTATTAGTAATGATTATTTGTTTTTTTCTGAACCTGCACATCTTTCCTCTGTCCTTGTGTCTCAGGTAATGGCCTTCCATAGTTTTCGTGTTAAAATTCTTGGTTTCATTTATTTTTTTTATTTTTTTTATTTTGTTATTACAGTTCTTTGACAGCTGTTTCATTTTGTTCTGTTTTCTTATTTTAATTTAATGCTGACAAAAAAATTTTTTATGAGGCCAACTGCAGTGTCTCTTCCTCTGAAAAGAGAGGCCTAATTGTAAATTCTGGCAGACCATAAGTCAAAATGTCTTTTTCATTACGAGCACATGAGACATTTCTCCATCCTTCTGATCTGCTTGAACATAAAGGATATCCAGTACCCAGCAAACTTCAGATGCTAAACACATGTCTAATAAGAGACTGCCTGTATGTATTATACATACATATGAGTTTTTGTCTCAATGTGTGTCCTATCACCGTTTTAATTACTGAGACCAAAATGCAACATAAAATGAGAATTTCAATTACTTTCAGCCAGTTACTGGTATAGCGGCAGTAAATCTGCTTTTGGTGGACTGTTTGAGTCAAGTTTTAAGAATAGTAGAGAAAAAATAATAATAATCTAATCAATATGAAGTGTAGTTTGTAGTGCTTTTTTTATTTTAATAGATAAAATTAATTAAAAGAAATCCCCTAAGCTGGCAGTTCCACTGTACGTGGTACAGGATGGTAGAGTATTTTTTTTTTTTTTTTTAAATTATACCTTAAAACAAATTACAGTTCTCCTATAGATTCACACTGAATATATTTTTACCGGGACCTCTAAATTAAACCAGAGAGGGAGTTCAGCGGAACCTCCCACTTCAGCAGTTTTCATGCCCACCTCCAAGATGTTTCAAGGGCTTGGAATGCGGATGTGGCGGCTTTAGCCAGCTCTGTGTGTTGTGATCATAGGCAGTAACTGTTTTAAACTTTATTTGCACTTTTTATGGGTTAGGAAGTGTTGCTTTTTTCTTAAAGCACTTAGCCCACAATATATTCTCGGAGACTAGATTACCCTTTTAACAGGATTAAGCTATAATATCTAGCAATGAAGTTGATTGTTTGATGATACAAGACAATCCCTTTGCAAAGCAGCAATGGGATTTGTGCAGATTTGCAAGGCTACGAGATTAACCTTGGCCAATAAGCACTTAACAATACTGTTAATAGAGGTTTATAATTCTCCAAAGATTAATTATGACTGGTGTAAATAGTATCTAGTGACTCCTTTTGTTTGGGGAATGAGATCATAAAACAAATGCAAATATTATAATTTAATTAAGGAAACTTATTGGGAGGAAATTATTTGATTTGTGGATCTGGAAAAAAAAAACCCACTTCTCCCAAGACTAATTGGCTATTGAATAAAAAGCTGATTGCTTTATAAAAGATTCTCTGTAATATTGAAGTACACATCAGAAATTGTGACAGGATTTATTTCATTTAGTTCATAATATAACTTTTCCTTTGTTTTTAAGTGAAGTATGTATTGTCGCTTCCGAAGAATTTAGCTTGCCTCGAATAAATAAATTAAACTCTCATCATTGTTTAATCAAATTATTTTCTTTATTTATTTATTCATTTGCTCGTTTGTGCATGGGCAGACGACGATGAGGCATCCTGGGTAAGTAAGCAAAGTGGCCTAAATGCACTGTAAATAATATTTGTGAGAAACACACACACACAAAAAACAACACTTTGTTATTCAGAGCTCTTTTGAAAATGAACAAGATACATAAATTACATTGCACAATGAAAAACAATTTTTTTTTAAGTCGCCTAGTACCCCCACCCTCCAAAAAAAAAAAAAAATCTCAGAGCTCAAATTGAAAGAGAAGACAGGATGTCTGGTGACATTGTTTCGAATGTAATACAAAAATAGCTTTTGGCAGAAAAATGGTAATTTCCATTTGCTTAGAGTCAGATAATAATCTGCATTAAACTCAATGCTTTGCAGTAATCTAATGTGCTAGTTAATATGGACAGTTTTTTAGCCTGTAATTGAAGCAAACTAGGTGGTGTGAAGTTTGATACATTTCACTCAGTAAGATTTAATCACGAACAGGGGATTGTCTTATGTGGAAATGATAAAATACAATGTTTCACTCTCCTCTTCCACTTTTCTATCATCTCACACACACTTGGCCTTTTTTACTATCTTGTTGTTTATTATATTTCATGTGTTGTTGTTTGCTATACACCTGTCCCTTATAAAATGATTTTCCAAACACGTCTGTGTGTTATTTGCTCTCAGCAAATTAATTTATTTCCCCGGTATGATAGAGCAGATATATTTGCAGTGCGGCTGACTTTCCCCAAAATATATGACATATTGAAATATATTCAAAGGGAAGGAACCAAACTGCTAGTTATTTTGTATTTATTATAAGCCTCTGCAGTGATTCACAGTTTGGAATAAAGTACATTTTGTTGACATCAACAAAGAGAAGTTTCAGTGAATAGTTTGCTTTATTTTTTTTTTCCATTGCTTATTTGTGTATATTCATAGATGTGTGATTTATATGTGCTATCCACAGAGAATGTGGCTAATTTTAGCAGATCAGCAGAAGTCCCATTAAAGATTAATAATGCTTTTACAACTGTATTACAATTTCAATCAATCGACCTGACCAATGGTCAGCCTAACTTGTTGGATCTTGAAAGCAGGTGTACTTTGAATAGATTTGATAATGCCTTAAAGGGAAAGGTCTATCTGCACAATTATTTTTGTATTTTTTGTATGTTGCCCGTGCTTTTGGTATATGCTATAAAATACATGTGTTTACAAATTAAATTTTTCCTATAGTTCCAAAATGAAAATAATTTCAAAAAAAGGCAATTAAATCTTGTAAACCATGATCAGGGACAGATAATAAAACACAAGCAAATATAGTGCAATATGTAACAAAAAAAGTGCTATATAGTGAATGTGGGTTATAACCACTCATTCAGTTCAGTACGTATACTGCTCACAGAGGTCACACGAACGGAAGACCATTTTAGGTAACAGTAGCTTTACTTCCAAAATCCAGGATACCACACAGAAGGAAGAGAAGAAAAATTAAACCAGAAGTAAGTGGAAAATGTATTACAATAAACATACAATTGCCTATTCGACATATTCTCCAGTGCATCTTAAAGGGGCAGTCCAGTCCCCAAACTCACTTTTTGTGCAAGATGAAGATGCTTGTATAGTGCACAGGCTTTTACATTCTTTTGAATCAAATTATTCTAGTAGGTTCCTCCATCACAAAAATTAAGGAATTTAACTTTTACTCAGCTAGTGTGGGCAGTCCTGGTTTCTTGCAAACTGCTGTAATTTTAAAATTTCATCTAACTATAAGTGGTTTCAATTTTAAGCAATGCAAACTGTAAAACATGCATTTCAACGTCCCTTGAAAGCACATTAATGCGCATTATCATTTGGAAGATGCATTTTGGACACCAGAAATGGGAGAATTTGTCCAACTCAACTACTTTTGGCCTTAATTTTAAAATCGTATTATTTCCCTGAAATTCTCTCTTTGTTGAGTAGACTCTTGTATATTTATTGTAATATATTTGCTGCTTATTTACAGCACATTTTTTTTCTTCTCTTACTTTTGAGGGATATTCTGGAATTTGAAAGTAAAGCTAATGTTGCCTAAAAGGGTCTCCTATACATGTGATCTCCGTAAGCAGCATACTGCCCTGTACTGAGTGAGTGGCCATTACTCACATGTATATGTTACATATTGCACTATATGTGTTTGTGGTTTATTACATGTACATCTTCTGAATAATGGTTTAAGGTGCCATTATTTTGTGTATATTGCACCAGAGATGTATTTTAGCATACTACTCACTTTGTTGAATTGTGTATTTTTTTATTACTGGTTGAGACACCAGGGAGCAGTGGCAGCTGGTGTGATTATAGACACCGTGTATTATTCCTCCACTGCTGTGTAACACACAAATGAGGGCTTGGGAATATTGTCAGGATGGCTGCAAAAGCCGTAAGACAGCTAGACTTTAACATGGAAAACGCAGGGAATAAAAAAAACCTTTCTTATAATCTTTTTAAACATTGTAGGTAGAACTACACTTTTAAAGCCTGGCCCATCCTTTATCGTGCCAAGATATCTTCAAAACATCTGCCTCGGGTAAAGTAGCAATGCTCCTGGGTGGTTTGACATGTCACGAAACTCACACTTTCGTCCTAAATGTATAATCTTGTAGCGATTAACTGTGTTGGCAGAAAGAGCCCAATCCCACAGTCATGTGCTTGGGCAGGGCTGACTAGGAGTGGCTAAGCATTGGCAGCCAAAAGTTATAAATTAAATACAAATTTGACTATAAGGTGTATAAAATCTACCCAGAGCACTGATAACACTGATTTGCACTCAGAACTTGGCCCAGCACTCACTTTGCCCCAGGACTTACTCCAGCACTCACATTGCACTTAGCACTTACCCCAACACCCACTTTTCACTCAACACATAGACTTTCCCCAGCACCCACTTTGCACTCGGGGCCTGCTCCAGCACCCACTTTGGACTTGAGAGGGTAGTGGATGCATAGAATAGCCTCCCAGCAGATGTGGCAGAGGTTAATACAGTGAAGGAGTTTAATCATGCATGAGAAGGGCATAAGGTTATCCTAGAGATAAGATAATAAGCTTCTTATCTGCTTACACATTCTATGTTTCTATGTTTCTTTACACCATGTATATCACCCCCCCCCCCCTATACATCTGCATTACAATGCATAATCTTCAGTTACTGCATTGCATTTTAAATTGCAGAGTAACTCATGTGTTCAAACTAATAGCAGAAAAAATAAACATCCTGCTGTCTTACAGCGACACTGTAAAAACATGAGTTCCAGTTTACCAATGCAGACCCCAAATTATTCCTCATAATGTAAAAGGCATATTCATTTACAAATCTGTACATGAGATATTCAATATGTTGACAAAGAAGCAGATCAGACACACACACACACACACACACGCTAAGTCTGGGTGGGCTTGGCAGATAGACGAACAGAGTTCGAAATGTGTAATCTTAGAAGCAATTTAACATCTCTGTTCCAGCATGCTCTCAACTGTTGCAATAAAGTCTAATGATTGTCGGTATGTGCCTAACCATTTCCATTATATAAGACAGATACCAAACATTATCTGCCCTAGAAGGCAAGGTGAATTAAAACATTGTAACACTGAAACGTTAGCATAATATTTATCAGTAATGGCTGCTGGAGATTTGTTTTTTCAGTCCTGAATTCTGTGTTTTGTTACACTTCCTATGATATTATGTTGGGGGTTTTTTTCTTACCATTGTCTAGTATTTTTTTTAGATTACTAGTGTGTGGGAACCTGGAATCCAGTTAAAATGTTCTTATTGTCCTGAACCAGAATGCCTTAGCCCATTACAAAGCCCCCCCCCCCCCCCCAAGTAAATCAGCAAGCTCAAATATACCAATAAAACTCAAGACAAAGAGTAAAAAAAAACTCATATGGCCTTCACGTTGGATTACAGAATATATCCCTGATATTTTCCACAGAGCTGCCACAAATTACCGAAAAAGGCAGAATTCTCTCCGTCTGCCCAGGGGGACTCTGGGTAACAAACTCAGTGCCATTACAGCTAACATTAGGTGTTAGTTATCTCCAATTTGCCTCCCCTCCTGGTCCGGCCTAGACCACAGCCCTCGGGCACAAAATAATGCATCAAAAGCCATTTCTCCTCTTAGCGGAGCCCGCAGAAGGTTTTATTAATAAATATTCAGTCCTTGTTTACTTGTATGCTATTAGCAATTTCAGATCCTTTATAATTTACAGAGTTACACTCCACGGTGCCAGCCACAAAGAGACAAGGGAGAGAGCGAGACATCACTGCTAGCTCTCAGGATATATGTCTAGTAATTTAATTTCTCACAGTAGAACAGCACAGCAAAAAAAAAAAAAAAAAAAATATATAAGGATCTACTCAATAAAGAGATTACTGCAGGGGATTGAGAAAGGAATTTCAAACTTAAGGCCAAAGTAGCCGAGTTAGAAAAATTGTCCTATTCAGTTGCATTGGAGAACATTTTTTCAATTCCCAGCAATAGCTTCTTTATTGCGTAGACCCTTATATATATATATATATATATATGAAACTGTTTTGGGAAAATGTATATGATGACCAGCATGGATAGTCTGTGAGAGTTTTCACTTTATGGAATGTTGGATTCTTACATGATCAGTACGGAATACTTTTACGGAGAGGTTGGTGGACGCATGGAATTTCCTCCCAGCAGAAGTGGTTAGGGGTTATTGCGTGGGAACATAAGATAAGGCCACGGAGCAAGTAGAGTATGAGGATTACAGCAGGTAGGAATATGAGTAGGTGTAGTACTGAGCTGCCAACAAATTCTCTGCTTTGGTGGATAAATGGGGATATGAAAGGTTAATACAAAGCCAGTCATTGTGTCATCGAGGGTTAGGTATAAAGCAGCGGAGTTAGAGGGGCCTGCGCCCATGTCCAGCGCAAACTCCCTACAAAAGTGAAATGGTTTGCATCATGGCGCTCGAGATAAACGCACGTGGAAGATAAATTGGGCAGACTAAATGGGTCTACTGGGGTAATATGGGGGTCATGCATAAACATAGCGCAGATGCAGAAGGCGCCAAATAATGGTGCTATTGGCTTGTGTGCCTGTGTATACAGCAGGGAGATTTTAGGGAGTCAGTGTCGCCTCCCCTGGTTACCCATGTTTCGGTTGTGCTGGTATTCATTGCGCCAGTGAAGACAATGTATATATAAAAAAAAAAACATCCACTCAAAGGTGCACTTTACAGTGTGGGAGGTTTCAAACAGGACCTCAAGGGTTTCTGAAATTCTCTGTGCCTTAAAAAGTACATTAGTACATGCCAGTTTGTCATCATAATAGGGACAATGGACTTCCAAATGTGATCCTCTAATAGAAACATAGAATGTGTCACCGGCAGGTAAGAACCATTCGGCCCATCTAGTCTGCCCAATTTTCTAAATACTTTTATCAGTCCCCAGTTCCCTATCTTATATCTAGGATAACCTTATACCTATCCCACGCATGCTTAAACTCCTTGCATCCACTACCCTCTCAGTAAAGTAATACTTTCATTAGTCCCTGACCTTATCTTATATCTAGGATAGCCTTATACCTATCCCACGCATGCTTAAACTCCTTTACTGTATTAACCTCTACCACTGCCACTGGAAGGCTATTCCATACATCCACTACCCTCTCAGTAAAGTAATACTTTCATTAGTCCCTGGCCTTATCTTATATCTAGGATAGCCTTATACCTATCCCATGCATGCTTAAACTCCTTCACTGTATTAACCTCTACCACTTTTACTGGAAGGCTATTCCTTACATCCACTACCCTCTCAGTAATGTAATACTTTCATTAGTCCCTGGCCTTATCTTATATCTAGGATAGCCTTATATCTATCCCATGCATGCTTAAACTCCTTCACTGTATTAACCTCTACCACTTCTACTGGAAGACTATTCCATGTATCCACTACCCTCTCAGTAAAGTAATACTTTCATTAGTCCCTGGCCTTATCTTATATCTAGGATAGCCTTATATCTATCCCATGCATGCTTAAACTCCTTCACTGTATTAACCTCTACCATTTCCACTGGAAGACTATTCTATACATCCACTACCCTCTCAGTAAAGTAATCCTTTCATTAGTCCCTGGCCTTAACTTATATCTAGGATAGCCTTATACCTATCCCATGCATGCTTAAACCCCTTCACTGTATTAACCTCTACCACTTCTACTGGAAGGCTATTCCATACATCCACTACCCTCTCAGTAAAGTAATACTTTCATAAGTCCCTGGCCTTATCTTATATCTAGGATAGCCTTATATCTATCCCATGGATGCTTAAACTCCTTCACTGTATTAACCTCTACCACTTTTACTGGAAGACTATTCCTTACATCCACTACCCTCTCAGTAATGTAATACTTTCATTAGTCCCTGGCCTTATCTTATATCTAGGATAGCTTTATATCTATCCCATGCATGCTTAAACTCCTTCACTGTATTAACCTCTACCACTTCTACTGGAAGACTATTCCATGTATCCACTACCCTCTCAGTAAAGTAATACTTTCATTAGTCCCTGGCCTTATCTTATATCTAGGATAGCCTTATACCTATCCCATGCATGCTTAAACCCCTTCACTGTATTAACCTCTACCACTTCTACTGGAAGGCTATTCCATACATCCACTACCCTCTCAGTAAAGTAATACTTTCATTAGTCCCTGGCCTTATCTTATATCTAGGATAGCCTTATATCTATCCCATGGATGCTTAAACTCCTTCACTGTATTAACCTCTACCATTTCCACTGGAAGACTATTCTATACATCCACTACCCTCTCAGTAAAGTAATCCTTTCATTAGTCCCTGGCCTTATCTTATATCTAGGATTGCCTTATACCTATCCCACGCATGCTTAAACTCCTTCACTGTATTAACCTCTACCACTTCTACTGGAAGACTATTCCATGCATCCACTACCCTCTCAGTAATGTAATACTTTCATTAGTCCGTGGCCTTATCTTATATCTAGGATAGCCTTATATCTATCCCACGCATGCTTAAACTCCTTCACTGTATTAACCTCTACCACTTCTACTGGAAGACTATTCCATACATCCACTACCCTCTCAGTAAAGTACCGTATTTATCGGCGTATAACACGCGCCGGCGTATAAAACGCACCTAATTTTAAGAAGGAAATTTCAGGGAAAAAAACTTAAGAACTTAAATTAAGAACTTTGAAGCCCAATATGCCATTTTAATATGCCAGGATATTGCCCCCAATATGCCATTTAATATGCAGGATATTGCCCCCAATATGCCATTTAATATGCAGGATATTGCCCCTAATATGCCATTTTAATATGCCAGATATTGCCCCCAATATGCCATTTAATATGCAGGATATTGCCCCTAATATGCCATTTTAAAATGCCAGATATTGCCCCCAATATGCCATTTAATATGCAGGATATTGCCCCTAATATGCCATTTTAAAATGCCAGATATTGCCCCAATATGCCATTTACTATGCAGGATATTGCCCCCAATATGCCAGGATATTGCCCCTAAGTATGCTCGTTATGCCACCCTCCTCCCCCCCTTCCCCAGACCCCAGTACTTACCTTGTTCCTGCTTAAAAAAACAGACTTTATTGACCGCGCGGCTGAAGGGAAGCTCACAACGCTTCCCTCACAGCCACGCACCTTCAGAGCACCGGGGGACAGAGCAGGAACGAGGTAAGTTGTAGATTTTTTTTTTTTTTCGGCGTATAACACGCACACACCATTTTCTCCCTATTTTCAGGGAGAAAAAGTGCGTGTTATACGCCGATAAATACGGTAATACTTCCTGATATTACTTGTAAATCTCCTCTTTCCTGCATTCCACAAATATACAGGAAATAGTAAAAGCAAGTTCCTCTTACCTGTTGAATATTCTAATCCTGCATTTTCTGAAAAAAAAAAAGAAAAACTCCCAGTATTTCTGGGAAATAATCTAGAATTCTACAATTTCACCTTTTTGTCATGTTTACTCGGTTCAGTCCATGTCACACGCTTTCACTCAGATCTGTACAAATCCAACCACGGTTTTTTTTTCTACCTGGATTTTGAAGCAGTGGAAATTGTTTGGTGCATAGTGTGATGAAATCCCGACTGAACAAACATGTCATTGTTCTGTTAATGATGGGCCTTTCTGCAAACGAAACAAGGTTATTTCAGCTTAATGTGGCTCTGCCACTGTGCCCAAGCTTATTAAATCCTAGTGAAGGATTCATGGGTCTCACGGTTCCGTGAAGTACAGTGAGAGGTTCAACGAACTCAGGGGTCATTCAAGAAAAAGTAATGACAGTGTGTGAGAATGCAACTAACGACGCTGCTTGGAAGGATCCAAATCTTAAAAAATACTGCAAAATAAAATGAACTGTTTGAAAGGGAGTTTTGCAAACTAGTATACATAGGGGGGTCATGTACTAAACAAGTGCAATGGGGAAAAAAAAGTAGGTAAAACATGAGTAAAGAGCAATTTGCGACTATTTGTCACATTTTCTGTTTTTTTTTCCCCCCCTGAATGCTAAAGAGAATAATAATTCTTATTTGTGTGTGAAAACTACACCAGCTTTTAGCGAACGCTATCAGAAGAGGTAGAAAAAATACTAGCAAAATTGCTCGTTTTTATTTGCAGTTTGCACGGATGTACTATTGGAGTGTTAAATGTTTAGTACATTGCAATAGGAGCAAAGCTCATAAAATATATTTGCGTTTTTTTAGTACATGCCCCTCATAGTTTGCTTAAAAGGACAGGGTCTCGGTGATCGTTGTGTTTTGTAATAGATACATAGAGAGAGAGAGAGTGAGCCAGTGATATTGATCAGTGGGTTGATGCACTGTCTGTTGGGTAACTGGTTCAATTCCTGGCAGGATGGGCTCAGCCCTTCATCCTTATGAACTAGCTAAACAGAGTACTATTAAATTAAGCAAAAGGAACATCTCCTGGGCAAAACTAACAACACCAGGATGTATTTGGAAACAATCTTGACATGCCATTCAAGGATAAATACTGTGTTGCTACTATCCTTATTATATTCTATTCACATGGATAATATGTTGGTAGAGGGCAAGCTGACTAAGTGTTGCTGATTTGTCAATTTCCTCTTTACTTTTAGAACCAGAAGGGAAGGGTCTAAGGAATCTGGAAGCCTGGGTCAGTACTGAGCTGTCATGGACCTCACATGGAGCCGACATGGACCTCAAAGGTCACTTTACTGTTCTTGGCATTTATTTATTTTAATTGTTGGATCATTTAAATAATTTAATCTGCTTCAAGAACAGAGCACGTTTATGCAAATATGAAATGAGAACAAGCTATGGGTACTGGACCTGGGCAAATGCAATTTAAATGCACAGAATCCTAAGATACTCTGATTTGGCTGAATCTGGCTTTGGAGGTGGACGTGTTCTAACATATATCACAGGTTATGAGTAGGGAGGTCAAAGTCTTCTGGTTATTGGGACAGATGTAGCTTTCACATGGGATGAGTCATTATTTAGGTAATGATTAGAGCTCTCATTCTTTAGTTACTCATTTTTAAAATGTGGGTCTTTGCGTTTACTGGCCCTGCTAAGGTCATGGTTATTAATTTGGTTGCACCTGTAATCCATGCTACTGTTTAAGAATATTAGTGCATTGTAAACCTTTAGCATTCCATTATCACACAGCCCAGGAGTTAAGCTACACCCCGCACGACTGGTTAAAGGGTGGGGCTTATTGCACAGATGCTAATTATCCGAGATGAAGGACCGGGCTGTTGTGGAATGGTAAATTTCTGACAATAAAAACTGCTAAATTTGCTTATTTGATGGACTATTTATTCAACAGACTTAAATATATTAAGAAGAAAAAATTGATTAAATGTCGATATTAAGATGCAAATAGCATATAATAACACCGTCTTCATTGCACAACTCAAGTCTGGTGAAAAGATGGACACGTTTTTGGAAGCACCGGGTTCTACACCATGAGCTTTCCCAGCTTAGCGGACGAAGACCTATGTTGCTCAAGGGCTGATAAGCAATAATTCCAATGATGGGCAAAGTTCTCATGTAGTCCAATGAAATCTTCTGCCTACACCGGTTTTAGAACTTTGCACCGATACATTTAATATCTTGGTGAATTTGTGTATCACCCAGGGAGGAGCACTCGGCCTCTGCAAGAATGGAGTGTCTGGGTTAATGTTGGGATCAGTTTATCCCTAATACGCACCGCACTTGGCGAAACCCGTTTAATTAACAAAAAACTTATAAATTAACAATTCCACAAAGTGGATTAGTGAGAATTGGCAGCGTGATGTGTTCTCTATACCAGTCTAGCTCATCACATTGTTTCCAGCAATCCTTTCAGTCGAGAAAGAGGGAGAAACCTGTTCAGACAATGGCCTCATTCGCACATAGTGTTGGGGGATTAAGGAAAGTGCAGACATAGTGCAGTACTATTAATCCCTGCTAGAAACTTTCCCTTACAATGCGCTTTTGGCATCAGTGACTGATACTTTATGTTTTCAGACTCACAGGAAACGTTTAATGTTATCGCTTTGTATACATTATTGTACACATTACGTCTGATCCTGCTGACGACGGTGTGAAATCTAGTGTTAAAATTCTTGGGTAATATAGTGGTCATTTGGTAAAATGAGGGATGTGCAGCTCAAGTTGCTTTTTACCGAGGTCAGAAAAGATACAGTACTCTTGTGCCAGAAGATAAGAAAAATTAGAAACTGATGAGAAGGCATTCTTGAAGCTTGTTTCGAAAGAGCATTAACACCATCCAAGGTCCACTGTCTCTGCCCAACGTGGTAGTTTTCCCATCAGTTAAAGTGTATCTGACCTTGCACATGAGAAGACATTTTTATTACTCTGTTTTTTGGGGATTCAGAGAAGAAAGTTGTAGATCCAAAGACATTAGTGTATCTTGTGTTTTAGAAGTGGATTATCTAAAACGTATGTGGAATGGATGACCAGCTTAGATGCAGGTAGTTATATATCCTTGAGCTACATAATTGCCTAAAATTGAACTAGCAGGATGTCGATGGAGAGAAAGATGTACCTGTGTGAGAGGAACTGCCACCTCATGCAGCATGGCTGCTTCTTCTGACAAGATGGCGGCTGTGTCTCACCACAGGACTTCTTTGCCGGAGGCATATCAATCAAAGAATCAAAAGTTAGCAGTGGACAAAGATGAACACCCATCCCCAAACTCTGCTATCAAAATGCCACAGTATAAGCATGCTGGGGGCACACTAAGCATTGTGAGGTGTTGAAATTGGCATTTGGGCAGATGAGTGCACCTCTGTGTCGGCTTCCATCTCTGGATGTATTGGCATGAGGTTGTATTCCAAAGCAAGGTAACATACAGAGATTTGGTGGGGAGACAAACGTTCATTGTAAACTATAAACTGCAGCGTGTACACTACTTCTTAAATTAATCATAAACCCATGGATACATTAAAAAGAACAAACACGACACTCATTTTAGCAAATGTTAACACATTATACATGTATAATTTCAAACTGCTCGGATTCCGTTGCTTATTACCAAATCAAACTGGTAACTGTAGATCTCTCTCACCTACAGATGATTGTTAAATATATATATATTTATTTTTGTTATCGGGATAACGAGGTAAATGTGATAAAATTATAAATGAACATTTCAAGTCACTATGGCTAGCCTTTTGTACATTTTTTTTTTATCTGTAATCACTTTTGTTGTTTAAGAGCGAATGTCTTGAAAATTCTCGTCTTTCCTAAATTCTCCACAATGGTTTATAATTTGCAACACAAACTCCTTTTCAGTTTCCTGGTCTTTATTTTGGTTTATTTGTGTACATAATGGTTTATGACTAGCAGAGTACTTGTTTTGAGTAAATGCTAGGCATCCCCCCACCCCCTCTCATTTTATTGCCACTTCAAACTTTTAAATAGAAATAACAATTCAAAATAAATGTTATTATGCGAACATTAAAGTGGCGTACACTAAGATAGTAACTGGCACTGCAGATGTTTGGAGTTATATATACCATGATGCTCAGTCAGCTTTAAGGGTGATATAGATATACTACTCCTTAACCCATAGATTTCTGATGTACGCCATCTTTTATTGAAAAGCAGCTTGCATTGACTTGAATGAGGGTCGTATCTGTCCTGGCTCCATAAATCAAAAAGCAGGAGAAATGACTGAGGCTATATGTGGCTATATCTGTAAAATAATGTGAAGAGCTATAGTATAGCTGCAATGCTCCCAGGAAGACTGGGCTAGGCAAGAACTAGAAAGTTCTAGAGTCTTGGCTAGGCAAGAGCTAGGAAAACCTAGAGTCTGGGTTAGGCAAGAGCTAGGAAAACCTAGAGTCTGGGCTAGGCAAGAGCTAGGAAGACCTAGAATCTTGGCTAGGCAAGAGCTAGGAAGACCTTGAGTCTGGACTATGCAAGAGATGCAAAGAGCTAAAGTCTGGGCAATGCAAGAGCTCGATAAACCTAGAGTCTGGGTTAGGCAAGAGTTAGGAAAACCTAGAGTCTGGGCTAGGCAAGAGCTAGGAAAATCTAGAGTCTGGGTTAGGCAAAATCTAGAAAGAGTTAGAGTCTGGACTATGCAAGAGATGCAATGAGCTAAAGTCAATGCAAGAGCTAGAAAAACCTAGAGTCTGGGTTGGGCAAGACCTAGAAAGAGCTAGTGTCTGGGCTGGGCAAGAGCTAGAAAGAGCCAGAGTCTGGGCTATGCAAGAGCTCGAAAGAGCTAGGGTCTCGGCTAGGCAGGTGCTAGAAAGAGCTAGAGTCTGGGCTAGGCAAAGCTAGGAAATCCTAGAATCCTTTTAAAGATGATTTAAATATCACAGCAAGTGCAAATTAGTGCAGAAAATGTAGTCTTCTCTATCTAGGTTGAAGACCCGGGAGAGGAAAAGGCTGTGCAGTATTGAATAGGCTGTGTATGTTTATTCCTTTTATTTCATAGCCTTCTGTTTCTGTCCTAATTATACTAAAGGATTTGATATTTTTGATACCATGTTAGAAGACAGGTAAGTAGGGAAACTTTGTATTTTATTCACTTCAAGTTATTTAAGAAGATCAATGTAAGCGTAATCAGGACAAGCATTTTGGTAATAAAAGCAAAAGATTAAATGTTCCAGACGTAAAAATATATAGGCATGCTTTGATCCCTGACAAAGTTATTTTTTTTTTATTGCAAATGAGAACATGAAAAATTATTAATGCAACTACGCATGCAAAAAAAAGGGGGGTGGGGTAGTTCAGACTACATATTTTATTCTGCCAACCGACATGAAAGAAATTAGATGACATAAACTGTTGAAAGGCAACAGAGCTGCAACTTAAATCAAATTCAATACAAAAGAAATTCTGGGAAATAGGGAATTCTGCTTGATGGTTTGTACATCAGGCTATATGTATAGATATAGGGGCTCTTGACAAATAGCTGGATGTGCAAGAAAATAATCCTAAATATATGATTAACACTCACAACAGATGCCAGCATATGTTTACATAGCTTTCAGAAATAAATGCTGGAGAAATGACCAATGCGTTTCGCCAAGGAACCCACCTGGCTACTTCAGAATGTTCGTTAGCTTGTATATGATCCTGAGCAAGACAGGTGGGGTTCCTGGCAAAGCGATTTGATGGTTTATAGCTGGTGGACTTTTTCATTATCTTTGCACTTCAGCATTTACTTCTGAATGCTATATATGCATGTTATAGGCTGGGATTGTTTGCCGTTTTAGCCTTCTTTATGACAGTGTCATTATATCGGCATGGTGCTATTGACGCATTCTTTGTTTTTTAATTATACTATGATGTATTAAATACATACCAAGGATTTTTTTGACAGGTTTATGGATCGTTTTGGTCAAGTACAGCTTAGGCTCTGGATCAAAGGCTGGCAGACGGGGCTCACAAAGGTTGATAAGAGGGTACCTTGTTGGATACTGGGGCTGCTTGATGCCACAGATAAACATAGACTGACAATACCAAGATACAAAGCAAAACAGCACTCCTCCCATATTGGAAATTAATATTCCAGTTGAAAGTTAAATCTTCCGAGTTATTCACCATTTGGCGTCACCGACACCTCTGTGCAGACAAAATACACCTTGCGCGTTTTGTGCTGCCGACTAGCGCTTACTATATTTGTGCAGCAATTTCATCATGAATTATTCTTCTCTGCAGATCCAACTAGCTCTGTAAACAGGAATATACCACACAGTTCCTCTAAATAAATGTACCAGGATGTTTCAAGGATAAGATCTTTCCTTTCCGCCTGTTCCCAATTGATCACACGCATCAAGATGTTTCATGTTTCTTTTTTTTTTTTTATTTACTTTATTATTATTATTATTTATTTTTTTTACTATTTTATTTTGCTTTCTTTAGCACACGACCAGGGATTCCAGTGTTCAGATGATTAAGATGGGAATTTAAAGGCCAGTCTTTATGTCATGTCAGGTTTGAAATATTAGCAATTGTTTCAGCTTGTTCCAGATGTGTCTCCTGGGCAACTTCCTTAGTTTATAAAAATGTCTATTACGTATTTTACTCGCATTTTATTCATTTCCTTATGTTTCCTGTTGCAAGAAAGAAAGCTTATTTTGCCAATCAAGGAAGCCTTCTTTTGTTCCAAATATATCATCTGTGAACTCAAAAGGCTACGTGGCCGTCTCTGGTACAACGTTATTTGTTTTCTTTAAATGGATCTGTTGAAAAGGAATATGATAATTAATGTGCATCCAATGTTGGCTCAGACTATAGTTGGATAGTGCAACTCGTCAGCATCAGCTACTACTCTTGTGTTGACCCGGAATCCTAAGTTACATCGGGCAAGGTTACACTGTATTAAGTAAAAAATACTGTTTAAACATAAGATAAGATCCGTAGCAATCTCTTCTCTCACTTTATTCCCTGCAGAGCTCGAATTTTCGTGATCGACTCATATTTTTTTGCTGTAAATGTCAAATTGCAGTTGCGAAGTAATCACACGGAACCTACCATGACCTACATATTCTCTTTCTTATCTCTAGTCCCCATGCGTTTTACAAATTCCACCAGGCTCAAAGTAAGAGCACAACACAATCGTATTTATTTGGCGGAGGAAGCACTGCCCAATTAGGGGCTTGGGGCGGCAAAAAAACCCCACTTTCATTTCAGAGGGCGATAGACGAGACGCCACAAACTCGTGAAGAAAATTCCTCAAAGTTGCAAGTTCGGACTCTGGATTTCAGCTCATACCAGGGGCCAAGTATTTAAACTGTATTGGTGCGCAGGCTAATATGAAAGCCAGATGTTTCGGTTTTGCAGCAGTTATGATTTTAAGAGGTCAAGTTACAATCAATGACTCGGCAAGTATACAAATTGTAAAGTGCAAAGATTTTTTTTTCCCCCTCTAACAATCCAGATGTGAATACAAATACCAAACAACTGGAGATATTTCTCAACCGCCGTCGGCAATTTTGGGCTTGTTCCTTCCGAAAATCTGATTATTGTTTATTATTGTTATTATTACTGTTAATAGCCAATGTTATAATTTTTGGCATATTTTCCTTTAAGTTTAAAATTTATACAGTTTATCTTTTATTGTACATTTTTTATTGGTGAAACCAGTCATTTCTTTCTTTGATAAATCTTACCAGGGTGTGTTTATGTGCATGATAAATCATATTGTTATAATGTTTCTTTTAAACCTTAGATTAATGATGAAATCAGGGTTTTTTCCCCCCAAACAATACATCATGGCCGGTATGTTTTACATCTTTATGTTTATGTAATTATAATAACGTTTAAGTTGTGTTATGACCCTAGGCGATGTGTTCATGTTGACTCCATTTTATACTTGGTATCATGATGTGTCATGAGAAGTTAAAAACACTGGAATCTGTCTCGGGAAAGGGACACATTGCATTCAAATCAGTTGTAAAGAAGCCAAGGTCATTAGACATAACAGGCGACTCCATCACGTTTGTCCAAGGGAAGAAAAAAAAATATTAAAAATAAATTGAAAGAACATGAAAAAAAACATTGGGGTAGGGAACTGAAAGAATGGCTGGAACAAGTGCACAATCAGTACTCTAGTGTCGGAATCGGAACAATGTAATTGTGATATCGATTTCCATATGGGACAAAATTGTATAATTCTTGTAATATCAGCAGTGTCTAGAATACAGCTATAATTCCAGATTTGCCTATCTCTTTTTAAAAAAAATGGTATTATTTTTATTTTACTTGGGCTTGCAACATTTGGTTTCCATGACCCTAAAATATTCAAAATGCTATTTTTGGAGGTGTTTAGATGTGCCTCCGGATTCAGGTGTGAGGGATAATGTCATATTCTTGCGAAACCATAATGTTATAATGCTGTGGTGTGGAATATTTATTTCCAGTATGGCTTACAGAGCGTTTCGTGCTGCCTGTTCTAGCTAATTTGATGGTATTTTTTCTGGATTTCTTTTTTTATGGCAAATCAATACAAATTGATGGAAGCTTTTATGGCGAAACATTTTGCAGAAGTAAATTTTATGGGTAAATCTACTGTGGCATAAGTTAATGGTATTCGTAGAGGAAGTGTGATGGGATAACTCATGCTTTGCTCAATCGAAAATATGCTACCATGTAACAGGGAGGCTGTGAAGGGAGATAGAGGATCGAAGCTATTTTTGAGATTAAGTCAAACTCAGGTACCGAATTTTACTTAGGTTCAATGATAGCTTAGATAATTTCACCTCCCATTACTTTGAATGGAGAAGATTCCCAAAAGTGTCTGATATGTGCTGTAAGATTTTTTGAAGAATATATAAATCTGAACATATATAGATGGGTCAACAGTCCAGGTGCATGCCCTGGACGTTGAGTTTCCTGTCTCTACATGAGCAAAAAAAACACACAAAAAGTGTGCAACTTTGTGCATTTAAAACTTTTCAATATTTACGGAATAAAATTGAAAAGTCAAATGACCAGTGGTATCGGTGGTCATCTTCCGTACGACTTGCTCCGAACCCAATGTCGAATTTTAGTGAATGGACCCATCAGTCTCAAAATGAAAGTCAACCTCCAAATTTGAATTTTAGTGAATAGACCCATCTGTCCCAATGTTATGGGAAATTGGTTATGTCATCTTGAATTGATATTCACTGTGAATGTAGAGCCCTGAGTATGTTACTGTTTTTGTGGTAGTTGTCTCCATAAACCTAGGACATATTCAAATAATGCTGGCTAGCTGGAGGTATGGAATTAGTGTTGTCGGTTTCATAACATTTTCCATTTTGCAGTTGCATTTTTTGATTCTCCTCTGTGACCATTCCTCCATCCAGAATCTCTCCAGATCCTTCAGATTCCGAGGTAGATGCTTGTGGACTCTCTTCTTCAGTTCACCACACAGCATTTCTATAGGGTTCAAGTCAGGAGACCTGAATGGTCATGGTAGGAACTTGATTTTGTGGTCAGTAAACAATTTTTTGGGTTGATTTTGATGTATATTTTGGATCATTGCCCTGCTGGAAGATTCAACCACGTTTTTTTTTGGCAGAGGCAGTCAGGTGGTCATTTAATATCTGCTGATATTTGATAGACTCCATGATGCCATGAATCCTAACAACATGTCCAGGTCCTCCAGTAGAAAAACAGCCTCAACACATTAAAGAGCCAATACCATATTTAACTGTAGGCATGTGGCTGCCTCTCTGTGTCCACCAAACCCTTCTCATTTGACCATAGAACCCAATACCATTTGCAGTTCCAATAATGTCTGGCAAACTGAAGATGGGTGCGTTTGCTTTTGGATGAGGGTAGCAGATTTTTTCTTGAAACCCATCCAAAAAACTTGTGGTGATGCAGGCGACGTCGGAGTGCAGTTTTGGAGACTTTCTGACCCCAAGATGCATGTAAATTCTGCAATTCTCCAGCTTTGATCCTTGGAGATGGTTTTTCTTTGTTTAAATTAATTGCACATAAAAGTAAAAATAAAATTAGGTGTCTATCTCCAGCATCCATTTCGAGAATTTTACCCATGACGCAAAGTTCTCCAAAATCTTCCAGCAAGTCGCACTTTACAACTGTACCCAGAATCTGTATGATGATGTCATAACTCCGCCCCTTGTGATGTAATAGTTACATTACCCTCCCATTCAATGCAAGTCTTTGATGAGAATTCTGACTTATAGTCTCAAAGTGAGATACTAGTGTTGTAAAGTCTCTTGGGGGTGGCACCAAAAAACACTAAATATCACAAAATGGCAGCGCCCAATCACACCTGTTAAGTAAAATATTTAATAAAATAAACTAACATAACAAAAACAAAAGACATATCTGAAATCAACAGTGCAAAATAAATTAAAAAATCAACGCTTTTCATTTTTAAAGGGCAACTGTCATGAAAAAATAGTTTTAAACTAAAGTTATGTTTAATTGAAAGATTGAATCAAGTACTTGCGTGTTAAATTAAAATTCTTTAATGAGAAAATGAATAATAAAGACAAAAATCACCTTATTAAGCCCTCTTTGCATGTGTACCTCTGTCAGGGGGCAGACATGCTTGTATTCTTTTATTAAAGAATTTCTATTTAAAATACTTGATGCATTTGTTTGATTAAACCCAACTGAATTTTCTGTTGATAGTTGTACTTCAACTTTCACAGCTACTTGTGTTCAATCAGACAAATACAATCAAGGTGATGGTTTCAAACAACAAACATGGCATGTCAGTGTGAATTCTCAGGCTGTGGGTGTCAACGGGAATATCATAAAAGTAAACTCATTTATAAAAAAAACAAAAAACGTTTTATCACTTTGGTTCGTTTTTTATAATCAGGATAATTAGTGAAGCGGGGAAGTGATTAGACTGAGTGGTTGCAGGAGTTCACAAATAATACAGACTTATCAAATGTAACCTTGATCAGATCAGCTATTCGACTTAATACAAAGACCAGAACAAGTCTAATTAACCCCTTAATGACGTTAGGACGTACTATGCCGTCCTGACTTTAAGTGCCTTAAAGTCGTTAGGACGGCATAGTACGTCCTGTATTAAACAGCTCATAGCAGCTCCCCGCGATGAGCTGTTTTCAGATCCTGCTGCAGGCACTTGCAGCGGGATCCCACCTGTCAGATGAGGCCACTTTGAGTGTCCTCAGTCTGACAGGGGAAATGTAGCCGGTGCTCAAAGCGAGCACCGGCTACATTTCTCCAAATCGCGCTGTGCCCGAACTTCCGGGTTCAGACACGCCTCCGTGACATCACACGTGACGTCCGGGGGTCTCGCGATTTTTTTGCAGGGACCCACAGGGTCTATTAAGACCCTGATCGTGTCTCTGCCAGAGTGTTCATGGCTACCGATGACCTTGGCCAGGAACCAATCGTGACGTTTTGGTGCTTGCGTCGTTTGGGACACAAGCACCTTGCGTCACGAAGGGGTTAAATAACACCTGTAAAACATGATTGGTCATGGCCAGAGCAGTAAGTGGGAACCACAGGCCACAGTGTGGACATCCCTCCCAGTGCCACCTAAGACATCTTCCAGGCGACCACACACATGTAGTACATAGGAGGAGCATAATATATACAATTAACATATGCAATCTTTGGAACCACAGCTAGTGGCTTTGAAAGGGTAGCATGGCACGTGGTCGCAGGGGTCACTCTTGCTCTGTGGAGTTGCAGGGCTGGTAGCTGTAGCAATCGACCATGATTGTTAGGCCCTTGACATTTGTTTAGAACCTCTACTAAATTATTTTTTTTCTTTATTTTTCTTTAGAAGGGTAAAATCGAGATCTGAGCACAAGCAACTTTTAAGATATTAAAGCTGACATTAATCTTTCTGTAACAATATTTTTAAAAATTACAATCATTTACGCCATGCTTCAAATTAAATAGCCTAGCAACCGATAATAGCATATAATTTCTAGTTTCAAACATCTCCATAGTTCCATGATAGGATTGGGTGAAGAATATAATTCCATTTTATTCATTATTTTCAGAATTTCAATAATACGTTGAATAAAAGGAGATTTAAGAAGCATGGCATCCCACTATGCCGAGGACAAAACATACTTTGCTTTGAGCTTAGACCATATAATCTGGGAAAATGAATCATTTCAGCAATGGACCTGAATATGGAGCGCTAAAACACATCCGTTTGAGAAGGTCTCCCCTTCATGTTTGCCACATGTCCACACAATATGCTGTATCGCTTGTTGCATTGTGCGGTTTTAACACAGTTTGGTGTTAAATTTATCACTTGGTGTTAAGTGAGGCAGACATTTGGGCTTTAAAAAATTGACAAAATCAGAGAGCAGCTGTATAGCTAACAAAAAAGAAAAACCACAATTTTTTTTTTCATTTAAGTAATTATGTTTCATTCAGAAACCAAAGGCATTATTACACATATAAGTTGTACCTCAGAGCAGTACAGTTAGATTTTTTTCTTCTGGGGAATTGTTAATGCCAGCTAATTTTCCCTTCCTATTTTGATGGTTCTATGGAGTTTTAATGTATTTGTTTGTTGATTTATGTTTCTATTTTTACTTGTTTTTTTGATACAGCACACATCACTTGTAATCAGTCGTTATATCACTCTGCAATCTAATTTCTTAAAATGAATTCCCTCAAAAAAAAAAACAATAAATGTGAACTTTGTTTTTTTGTTTTAAAATATATTTTTTTAATAAATAAACTTTTATAGTATAGTAAGTTAATGGGTGAAGAAAAAAAAAGACACAAGAAAGCCTAAAGAATCTCAACAATATATAGCTTCAGGGAGACAATATAATGGAACCATTAAATACCGGTACATAAGGGTTTAAAACAAATTATAGAGCGGAAGTATATAGAACCTCTAAAACTAGACCCTTACTGGGGAGAAAGTAGAATTTCACAGAAAAAATATTGGATACAGTATCTTCAATAAGGTGAAAGAATCTAAACATGTATGTGAGAATTATAAAGGTATCCAAGTTATACAACAAAAACATAATTTTGTAACTTTTAAAAGAAATAGAAAATTGGGAAAATTGCTTTTACTTTAATGTTTATCTAAAAGAAAGCAAGTATTTGTGACTGAATTCTGTCCCTTATTTTTACACGTATTTTTGACCTGACATTATAGATTTTTGTTTTATTATTTTTATTATTTATTATTTTTTTTATGTTGTTGTTCTCGTCAGGCCTGATTGTGGTGGGATGTTCCTTTTTCTTTTTTCTTTTTTTCACTTTAGATTATCGGCAGCACCTTATAGACCGGTTTGCTAGAAGCATATCATCTATTCAGCAGTCTTTACATAGGGAGACTTTCTGCAGATCAAACTTTTTAGGGGTTTAAGTATATGGAACATTCTGTGGGCAGAGTTCTAAAAGCGGAGCAATCGCCATGGAAACCAGTGGAATGTTCCTTCATCAGTACACCCCCTACGCTATCTGCATCCATTTTTTCAAAAAGGCCACTCAAGGAAAGGCCTACACAGGAAAAACTGCTGTATTTCTCAAACCAAACTGTTTAAAACCCGTGGAAGTGTGCCGTTTGGTAATTCCATAACCTCTCATTTTAGTTGAGCACAATAATCAGCTTTTGTGAGTGACGTTTTTTCAATGAGTTTATTTTATTTGAGAGTTAAAATGGGACCGTACCTCACCCCTTCCTCCCTCCTGTCCTTATTGCCAACATGTGCCGGCAATATGGCGCTGTGAGCTGTGATGTGCTGTCTCCATATTTACTAAATATAAGAGGTTTTTATAAGATAAATGGAACAAACCTGCTGACGTGTAAACATAGAAGGATACATATGGTGTAGTCATGGAGTCATGTTCTCTCATATATTTATTATTTAAAAAATGAGCTCTGATTCTATAGAATCAACAATGATCTGTACATTGTGGTCCACATTTTGAAAAAAACAGGACACCGAGTCTCGCTTCCATCCCTCCCATGTCTGTTGTCTTTCTCCTATGATTATCCCCCACATCTGCCATCTCTCTCCTCTACTCCCTTGATTGGTGTCTCTTCTCTCAGCCCCATGTCTGCTGTCTCTCTCCTCTCAGCCCCATGTTTGCTGTCTCTCTCCTCCCACCCCATGTATGTTGCCTCTCTCTTCTCCCCCATGTCTGCTGTCTCTTTCCTCCCCATCCCCACTGTCTGTCTCCTCTCCACCCATGTATTTTGGCTCTTTCCTCTCCACTTATGGCTGCTTTCTCTCCGCTGCCCCCCATGTCTGCTATCTCTCTTCTCTCTCCCATATGTCTGCTGTCTCTCTCCCCTCCCCATCATGTCTGCTGTCTCTCTCATCAACCCACCCTATCGGTTGTCTCTCTCCTCTCCTCACCATGTCTGCTGTCTCTCTCCGCTCCCACCATGTCTGCTGTCTCTCTTCTCTCCCCCCATGTCTGCTGTCTCTCTCCTCTCCTCACCATGTCTGCTGTCTCTCTTCTCTCCCCCCATGTCTGCTGT
This sequence comes from Pelodytes ibericus, assembly GCA_036172795.1. Taxonomy (NCBI): domain Eukaryota; kingdom Metazoa; phylum Chordata; class Amphibia; order Anura; family Pelodytidae; genus Pelodytes; species Pelodytes ibericus. The sequence goes on from CM069865.1 coordinate 11,546,268, forward strand.
CTCTCTCCGCTCCCACCATGTCTGCTGTCTCTCTCCACTCCCACCATGTCTGCTGTCTCTCTCCACTCCCACCATGTCTGCTGTCTCTCTCCACTCCCACCATGTCTGCTGTCTCTCTTCTCTCCCCCCATGTCTGCTGTCTCTCTCCTCTCCTTCCATATGCCTCCCCTCCATTTTTACCTTGGGGAGCCATGGGCAGCATCAGATCTGTGTCATATGACGCCGCATACCCATTTATAACATGTTTCTCACTCCGTTATGCAAATCTTATAAAATAATATATAGATGATTTTATTTGTTATCACTTTTCATTCTCTAGAAGGTTTCAGTGATACAGTCTTTTATTTATGGCTTTTAATCACTGTTTCCTATCTCTTACAAATAGGGTTTCACCAAGCTGGTATTGTTTTTTTTTTTTTTTTATTAAACACTGGCTTGAGGCAATAGCATGTGCCGGTATTTTATTGACGAAATGGTGGCAATCCCACTTACAAACAAATTAAAAATAAAAAAAAATGAGTTGTTGGCACCGTTTTTGACAGTCCCTCTAATACTTTAGAAGGGTTTTTCATCTTTATTATTATTAGTAGTGTTGGTGGTGCATACATATTGTTTACTCCCTAAATAGCAACAATAGATGAGCTGGATAAACAGGCCTGTTTCCGAACTCTGCTATTTTTAGAAAGATTTGTAAAATTATCCACCCCAGGTCACTGTCGCAATTGTACAGCCCATAGATTACTATGAGGAGATGTGCGAACAACTTTATGTGATAAATGAAGAATAACGATAGTATCCAGTGTTGTTGGTGTGTGCAGTCATCTTTACGCCAGTGCCTTGTTTTAATACAGTTTTTGACGCTAGCACTGGGTGGCACTGTATGGAACAGGCAGAACATCCCACCACCCTCCCACAAATGGTCTATTTTCATTAACTTTATGACATCTTTAAACTGAGCCAAATCAAGGCCGGATTTGTAGAACTTAGTGGGAGGGGCTAGCACGTTTCTGCTTCCCCCTTCAACGCATCCCAACTCCTCCTCCCTACCCCCCGCGCATTGGGACACCAGGAAGCGGACCTTGGGAGGTTGAGTGTCAGCCCTAACTCAGCTCAATCCAACTGCATGCTGACACATCTGCTGCACATTTGCACAGTACACTTTATCCAAATCTGTCCCTAAACATGTGTACTAGCAAAAACCTATAACAACTGTTAACTGTATTGACCATGCAATTTATATATTTAATTTATATATATATATAGTCCCAATAAAAACAAACTCTGTAGAATTAAAGAACATAGCCCTGTATTTTATGTTTGCCCCTGCAGATAATGCTCCACGAGACAGATGAATCCACTGTTACATTATGCATTGCTCTATGATTTATAGTTCATTCTATATTGCCTTATACAATACATGATATGCCGTATTGTACAGGGAACTAATGGCTGTTGTGAATGAGTGTTCACACGTTCTGTAAGTTATATGGTGCTCATTGTTGCATTTACACAGAGGATTATAATTAATTCTGCCATTTGATATGATCCAGAGTCACCTTTCTTTCTCTTTAAGCGACTTTAATTCCGTGAGAAAAACTTCACAGAGACTTATGCTCCTACCTGAGCCCTAGACAAACAATTTATTCACAGGGGAGAGAGAAAACAATGGCTGGCACCGCACAATTAGAGTGAAAGTCATACATTTTGTGTGATTCTGTCTTTGATCTCATTGCCCACATGAAGGGAGAAGGTTTAATCACTGTGTACGTCTAGCACACTTCATCGTGGCTGTTTCACCGCTATCAGTTCAGCGCGGCAGTTTGAGCGCTGAACTGCCAGAGGTAAATGGCAATTTGGCTGTTTCATCGTGGCAATGTAAGCGATGACAGTTATAACCTAACCCTAACTCCTAATACTAACACCCCAGAACCCCAATACTACCACCTAATACTAACCTCTCCGAACCACAATACTAACTCCTAATACTAACCCCTCCGAACCAAAATACTAACTCCTAATACTAACCTCTCCAAACCACAATACTAACTCCTAATACAAACCCCTCCGAACCACAATTCTAACCCCCAATACCCAATACTAACTCCCAATACTAACCCTTTATCCCCAATACTAACTCCTAATACTAACCCCCTATTCCATTTCCCACTAGCTACTAATACTAAGCCCAGATCCTCAATACTAACTCCTACTACTAACTCCTCCGAACCTCAATACTAATGCCTAATACTAACCCCAAATCCCCAATACTAACTCCTAATACTAACCCTTACCCGAATACTAACTCCTAATACTAACCCCCTATTCCATTTCCCACTAGCTACTAATACTAAGCCCAGATCCTCAATACTAACTCCTACTACTAACTCCTCCGAACCTCAATACTAATGCCTAATACTAACCCCAAATCCCCAATACTAACTCCTAATACTAACCCTTACCCGAATACTAACTCCTAATACTGACTGCCCGAATCCTAATAGTAAGCCCCCGAACCCCAATACTAATTCCTAATACTAACCCACAGAACCCTAATATTAACTCCTAATACTAACCCACCGAACCCCAGTACTAACTCCTAATACTGCCCCATGATCCCCACTACTAACTCACAATACTATCCCCCCGAACCCTAATACTAACCCCCCGGACCCTAATACTAACCCCTGAACCCAAATACTAACTTCTAATACTAACCCCCCGAACCCAATACTAACTTCTAATACTAACCCCTGATCCACAATACTAACTCCTATTACTAACTCTAATACTAACCCTGAACCTCAATACTAACTCCTAATACTAAGCCCTAATACTAACACTACCCCAATACTAGTCCTAAACCCCTAACACTAACACGAATCCTAACCCCTAATACTAATAATACTAACCTTGTATGCAATCCCGCAAAGAGAGTCTCCTGCGATGACCTCTCATGGGATGTACTGGCCATCGCGCAAGAGATCGAGGTGAAGCGGTGTAACTGGCCATCCCCCTCTATGTAGTGGGGCTTAATGAAATAGAACCTAAAGAGGGGAGACAGTGAAAAGGGCAGCCCGGGAGATGGGGAGCGCAGAGGGTAGAAAAAAATAGCAGGACAAACAGGTGCCAAAAGCAACGCAAAGTTTAGGGGAGTGGCAGGTGATTAAAGATTTTTAGTATATATATGTATATTTGTTGTTTGTTAGTTTGTCTATGATAAAGTGTCTCTCAGAGCGGAACGCGTGTGGCAGCTGACAAGCTTGGATCACCACTTGCAATGTGAATGTTTATCCACATTTTCTGCCCTTTATTATATGAATAAAGCTTTATTATATATTTTTCGACTACAACAGACCACCTTTTTTATTTTTTGAATACCAGTGCAAAAGATAGGCAGAAAGAGAAAAAAAAGCAAATGATGGAAAGAAAACACTTAAGATTCTATTCAATAAAGAGAGAATAGCAGGGAATTGAGAGGGGATTTTTAACTTAAGGCCAAAGTAGCCAAGTTGGAAAAATACTCACATTCAGCTACGCTGGAGAATGTTTCTGACTTGGCCCTTAGACAGAGATGGAAAGAAAGAGAGGGATTGAAATAGATAAACATGATTCTTTTAAATTGTTTATGGTTTCTTTGTGGGGGTTTTTTTTAATTATTATTTGAAACCCAGTTATACATAAATAATTATTGCTTTGGATTACGACTGAGAGTGCGAAATGAATCAGGCATTTAGTCCTGTGTCCGTTCTCTGACATCCTTCTGAATTTTATGGTATTTGTCCATGTGCTACAATCAATGTTGACACATTTTATCATGACTCTTTGTGGTGGATTTAGCTGTTGTCGGCCGGCACTCGATTTGTAAATCGATAGAAAAATTCAGATGTAATTAATCCACATTAATACTTATTGTTTCACTTATGTGCTCTTACATGTGACAAATCCTGAAATACAGTCACAGATCCACAAAATTAACCTGGTCAATTAATGTTCTATATTTATCAACAGGGCCTGTTCACTATTGGAAGGGTAGCAAACTAGGTTCAATCCTTTCAACAAGATCACTAGTTACCAGCTGTATACATGATTTGATTTTCTATCTTTCAAAGGGCCTGTCGTTAGGTCACATGATAAGCCGTTGTGCGTTTCATTCGGCAGTGTAGGTGCGAGTGTCAAAACACTCGCAGATTTTTTTTTTTCCGTCCACTTAAATCGGTAGAATTTTCGCAAAAATGTACGACCTGAATTTTTTTTTACGTTCGTAAAAAGCATGTTTCCTTTCAATAAATAGATTGTGGGATCTTTCCCGAGTCAGGTTTCAAAGTATTATCTTTTCCATATATTGCAGTACATGAAATTAAAATACAGACTTAATCGTACTTCAAATAATCACAATATTTGTGGTCAACGTAGCTGAAAGGTGATCATGTTTCACTCTTTTTTTTTTTTTCTTTAGCTATTTATTTATAGATCTCCTTGGGTTCCCCGCTGTGGGCAATTTAACTTTGTAAAATCCCTTAACTCTGCAAAACGTGCAAACCATGGAAAGGTTGCCATCAATGATAATGTCATTCTGAAAACACTTGGCATCTGATGCAAAGAGAAGAGGGATATAGTAATATCATGTAAAGAACACAACAGTAAATACCATAGTGAATGCATGGAATATTCTTCCAGTAGAGGTATTAAGAGGTAATACAGAGGGGAATGTAAGACTAAAGCTGGAAATAAAACTGAGATTGAAGGTTAAGCCTATTTATTTTTACAAGGTAATATATATTCTTGTAAAAATGTCTGTCTAGGACTCTCAGTTCATAGAGGACCCATCAGTACAGTGGAAGCATAAAGGATGTTTACACTAGGTAAATATACATTTAAGATAGTTGTTTCTTTAAAAAGAGTTGCTAGTTTCTGTTGAATCTCTAGAATAGGGAAGCCACACAGTTACCAACATCAGCCATGTTTCCAAGGACACGTATGTGTTCAACACGCTGCACAAAGAGCATGCAAAGTGCAGCACGGCAGTATGTAGGATGGATATACGCACAGACAGAATCCAACTAGTTAATCAGGGTGGAGATCTCATAGGACCTACCATGATTAATTAATTCAGATTGTATCTGTGCATATAGGCATCCTACAGATTTTTTGCATGGTCTTTCTGCAGCATGTGGAACAAATATGTGTCCCTGGAATTTTACTGGCAGACCTAGTGTTAAGTCTGCTGGCATGAACATGGATGTTAGTGATTTCAAAATGAAAACCATGGAACTATTGAAATGAAAAATATCACAGAATTCCAAAAAAGGTGTTTAGGGTTTCTAAGCAGGGAGCTTGCCATGGCTCTCGGTAACGTGAGTCTAATACACAGTTCTTGACATTTTACTACAATGCGTTGGCAATAACAATAGATATATGGATCAGCTTTCCTGTAGAAACAATAAAGGCTAATGCTACAAAAGGATTAAAGATAGTCAGGTAGGACCAGAAGGCTATCCTGAAGAATGAATCACACTGAGCTTACCTTATGGGCTTACTAAAGGAGCCATTTAATTTTAGATTTCTATGGTGTACTACACTATTGAAGTTTCATTCTTTTTCTCTCATATATCTATAAAGGAAAGGAACAGTTATTCACTAAAATGGACTTTGATATACTGTACTTCTGTAAGAGTTTGAATCCACCCAGCTGCTGAAAAGCTACATTGCCCCATACTCTGCTGCCACTCCCTAGCTGACATTATGGGAGATAATGCAGGCCATCAGAAGCTGGATGACTATTGATTTTCAATAGGTTGTCGATCATATTTGCATGTTGTGTTGGGGAACACGTTTTTTCACACAGGGTCTTCCCCCCGCTGAATAATAAAATAAATCTAATTTAAAAAAATGTGCATTATGCCGTGGATGCCGTTTATGCTTTTTAAGGTAGAAAGGTTATATTAATTCCAACCTCCCCCCCCCCCCCCAAAAAAAAGGGGAACTGTGGATTGTTTATACATATAATATACATTGTGCTAATTAAAATCTGTGTAGAAAAAAAGATTCCCTGTTTTGAATCCAGTGTAACCTTCTTGGAAGAATTAAGTTTAGATATAAAGAAACTACTAGATACATAGTTGAAACATAATGTTATCAGCTGTCTGTGACCTCACCACGGCAAGTGAATGACCTAGTGTTATTGATCTCCTTTCTGTATTTTCCATTTTCCAGTAATCATTTGTTGTGTAAAATTTCCCTTGTTGTACAGGGCTAGGCACAAACATCGTTCACTGATTTTTTTTTTTTATTGGACTTTGTAAAGGAGAATTTAATGATGTTCTAAGGGGCTTCACATGGACACCAGTGACCTGGAACAGATACGTTGCCTATCACCGACTTGGTAATAAAGGAGAGTCCACAGTGCACAGTTCTCTGTTTGGCTGGGAAAAAAAGAGCAAGTTTTACACGTTTTCAGGTAATTGAATAATTCCGATAGTATAATCAGCTGGTGATATTCTTGTACCTCTTTTCCTTCTCCCCTCATTATTCAGTACCAGTCTCCACCCTTCACTTACTCATCACTACAACCCTACCCTCATCCCTTCCACCCTGTGTTTCTTCCCAATTTGTAACATAGTAACATAGTACAATTTTATTTTGAGACAATGACAAATTTGGCAACAAAATAAAAAACAGGTTAGAACCTTCCCCATTGAAGGTAAGGGGGACGGGGGGGACGGGGCTTGGGGGGGGGGGGGGGCTGGTGAGATGATCAAAGCTATTTTTGAGACTAAGTCAAATTCGGCACCTGAGTTTAGATTAGTCTGAAAAATAACTTCAATCCTTTCGCCTCCCATCACTTTTTCGATGGGGAAGGTTCGAACCAAAGTCTCAAAATGAACGTCGACCTCCGAAGTCGAATTTTAGTGAATAGACCCAGAGGTAAGATTGAACCAGGAGGGAAAATCTAATTGTCTTGTGCCTTTCGTATCAATAGTGCTGCGCCATTTTGTGACAAAAGTGAAAATTAAGCTCAGGTCCAATTAAAAGATTCTCTGACATTCCTTGGAAATAAAAATAATACTAAAACAGATGAAAAAAAGGCTTAAAATTAAGACTTTTTACCGTGAGCCTGCCCTGATAATAACCATTACCTCACAAAGCACTTTGGGGAAGTACGGGGGGAGGAATAACGTCACTGTTGGCGATGCAATTTGCGAGACATTTAGCGAGCAAATTTGCGGCTGTCAATTTACGGATCCCGGGAGGTAATTATTATGGTTATACATCACTTGTTATAATATCTTGTGTCATTTTCACTCCCTTTTTTTCTTAATTGCAGCAGGTTTGACAGAGGAGAATCTGGGATATAAACTTACTATTTTAGTGACCCTAGAAATGAACCACTGATCCGCGACTGGTAATTTTGAATCTTGCCAAGGCTGGAAATACAAAAAATAAAAACTCTAGCTGGCTGTTTGATCAGGAACTTATATGTGGGTTTTTTCCATTTCAGAATCTAAATCAAAAACAGAACACACATAAAAAAAAAAGCAAAAGCAGAGATTGATTGGTACAAAAAGTTACAAACGTATATCTACTGATTTATGAATAACTCTCAGTCACAAGTACAAAACCACAAGTCAATAATTTACCCATTACTACCAACAATAAGCCATTGACTCGATTAGTTTACTCCAGGGAGCCTCAACTAGTTTTCAGACTTTTTGCTAATGATGTGCCCTAGTGAATTAATTAAGCAGTAATCACTGATGGAAAGAGCATTAGCTGGCTGCAATAACAGTCACAATCCAAGACTGAACATTAACTAGCATTTAATACTTTATCTAAAAAGGTTACAGATGCAGTACACAGTTTCTTTACCCATGGATGTGGAAAAAGCAAAGGCATCCATAAATTGAGACAGATTTAAATTCAGAATAAAGTTCATGGTTAGTAGAAAATAAGCAAGCAGTTGGGACACACATACAGGTATTATTTTTATATGCTAAAACATGTGCAGAATTGGTATAAATTAACATGTTAGAGCACAGACATCCAACTGTTTATAAAATTGGTCTACATTTTCATGTCTGATTTTGTGGGTCATTATTTTTTTTTGAGAAATAACATTGTATGCACAGGATAAAAAAAGCAGTCACAACAATGTTATAACTTTATTCAAATGGGTTTAGTTATAGGACTAATCCTTTGTGAAACACAGTATCAGTAGACATTCGATTAAGAGCATCTGTGTGGGTTTCCGAGATGTTCCTAAAGGGCGACTGTCTGCAAAAATGAAGGTATGTTTAATAGGAAGGGTGCATGGAGTGTTGGCATTTTAAATAGAAATGTTTTAATGGAAGATTATAAATAAAGCACATTATTGAGCTCTCTGTGCTTGCATAGCTCTACCTGGAGGCGGACATGTTGTTTAGAATCTTGGGTCAGGTTAAGGAAGATATGATCCCTCTGATCCAAAATGGCTGCCCCATGACAGAGCTATACAAAGCAAAGAGGGCTCAATAAGGTGCTTTATTTGTTTTTCTTTCATTAAAGAATTTCTATTTGAAATGACTACGCGTAATGCAATCTTTCAATTCAGCATAGGTTAATTTGATGCAGGAGGAACTGCAAACACCAAAACTGGGTCACACTTGTAAGGCCACATATGGCTTGAGGGCCACATCTAGCTCAAGGGCCCATACCTGCCAACGGTCAGGTTTTGCAGTGAGTTAGTCCAGATTCGGGATGAAAGTCCCACGGCCATATTTTTTATGTATCCAATGTCCTGGTTCTATAGAATACAGAGGTAACCTATACAGCACATAGGCAACCACAGAATTTTGATCTGGTTGGCACGCTATGTGGCACCCAATGTGGCACTTAACTATTCATTCACAGCTGGATGGTGCTTTAGTTATCACGATTGGCCAGCACTTAGAGCAAGATGGTTGGCTGGCTCTGGGTCTTTGAGGATCCCCAGTGGAGAACTCCCAATATAGACCACTATTATCATTGGTGCAAAGGCTGAGTAAAGAGGCACACAGAGGGAACAGACTGATCATGCAGAGCAGGGGATATTCAAATAGGGATAGCTCAGGCAGGAGAGCTCAATTTTTGAAGTACACTTTGCTATTATCGGGTACTTCCTGGCACTAAATACTGGGTAATAGAAAATTGGATAGTCAGACAAGACCAGGAACAAGAACCAGATAGAAAATCAGACAAACCCGAGTCAGCAACGAGGACACAAGGTAAAAGCCAAAATGCAGTAAATAGAACTACACCTGGACGGCTATCACTTAAACTTGGCCCCACCTATGGTCCCCCCCCCACCACATATCATAGATCCCTTTAACCAGCTTATTAATATGCACTGGCGACAGGGTAGAAGATCCATTTCAGTAATGTTCACTCCAGTCAGCCATGGAACCACTGCCATGAACTGTGCATAAACCTGCGACAGTAGAGTCAGGAACGAGTATAATTCAGCATCCCCTTTCAATAATGTGGGCCCTGGCGCCCGATTATAGGGACATAAATGTTGGCAGGTTTGCAGAGGGCATGTTGGATGTCCCTGTGCTATAGAGAAGTCTGTGACATTGCATCTAGTCTTTAAACTTGTGTTTAAAATCTCTTGCATCTGGCAGGGGTATATCTTATTTTGACAGTTTTTAAGCAGGCAAATGATGAAATTGCATATTACACAACAGTTATTCAAGATCCAACCTGATTTTTGGTACAAGCAGGCAAATGTTTTAGTCTAGTGGAGGATTTGATTGTTGCCGGATGACTTGTGAAGCTCTGTAAGAGGCATGGGGTTTTCTGAAAGAGAAAGCACCTCATCTCTCTCCCATTCCTCCCAACTTTTTCCCCTGGCAAGACTGCCGGGGGGAGGGGGCCGACCTTGGGAGGTCAAGTGCCAGCTCTACCACACATGTGTGCAGTAGTGTATCTTCCACAAGGTAAACAAGGCACTCACCTAGGGCGGCACTTTGCCAGAGGGCGGCACGGGTGTTAAAGCACACTTCTGGTGCTTCAAACATTTTCGCTCCCTCCCCACCGTTCTGAAAGCTTTAGCTCCTCCTAATTAATCGGGGTAATGAGGGCATATAATGGACGTGATGGTGGCATGTAATGGGGTTGATGGGGCATTTATTGTGTATGCAATGTGGGTGATGGGGACATGTAATGGGGTGATGGGGCATTTAATGTGTGTGCAATGTGGGTGATGGGGCATGTAATGGGGTGATGGGGCATGTAATGGGGTGATGGGGCATGTAATGGGGTGATGGGGCATGTAATGGGATATGTGGCATTTAATGTGTTTGCAATGTGGGTGATGGGGCATGTAATGGGGTGATGGGGCATGTAATGGGACATGTGGCATTTAATGTGTTTGCAATGTGGGTGATGGGGCATGTAATGGGGTGATGGGGCATGTAATGGGACATGTGGCATTTAATGTGTTTGCAATGTGGGTGATGGGGCATGTAATGGGGTGATGGGGCATGTAGTGGGTCATGTGGCATTTAGTGTGTTTTGCAATGTGGGTGATGGGGCATGTAATGGGGTGATGGGGCATGTCGTAGGTGTGCAATGTGGGTGCTTGAATTTTGTCTGCCTAGGACAGCACAAAACGAAGATACAGCACTACATATGTGGTAGATGATGTCACTCACAGCGACAGCTCTACTGCACATACACATAATCTTGTGCATGCACAGTAGCCAATCTTTGATGTCCCAGACAAAGGAGACTTCTATTTTGAAGTGCAGGTTTTCCATCTTTAATCTCACTGTCACTCTAGACATTAATTACCCTAAAGCAGGTGATCTCATGATAAGTATCTTTCTATGTTCCAGGCATGAACATTTTAACTAGTAACGAAAATCCATTTTTTTCAAATCTGATATCATCGGATAGATTATAATTATGGCCAAATATGATGTTTTACTTGCTATGGTTCATATATTCTACCCTTGGCCAGTAAAACTATATAGAATAATATATGGCTGGAGTTGAAACACATGAGTTTAAATGTACAATGTTTATATAAAACCTCTTTCAATCTCACACTTATTTTTAAAGTTTATCTTTCTGCTTGACCCCTTAGCAAATCTGAAATAATCTAAAGTATTTGAGGTAATTAGTCCACAGAGGGCCATGCAGTAAATGGTAGGGAGTTGTTTTTTTTTTTTAGCTAGGCTTGTACAATTCCTTGTTTGAAATCAAAAGACAGCTTTTTTATTTATTTATTTAATGCAAGTGGACCTGCACATAAATAATTTTACAAAGCCTGAAAGACTCTGCAGCCTTCCGGCTATGGGAAAATCTAATTTACAAAAGTCTCATACGACACTATAATGACATGTCTCCCCTTTGCAGTTACTGATGTTGTAAATCAAAGACTCCGATATTTCTATTATCATTGCAGTATTTACTGTCTGCCTTCTGAACTTAAACACACAAACTCTGTTAATAATGGAAGAATTACAAGTAGGGAGTCACTAGCCAAGATGGCAATTAAAATTCCACAAAAAAAAAAAAAAAAAACACTAACGCATGTTCTCTTTTATTCCAACTTGTTGGGGTTTCATTTGTTTTGATTTAACTAAGAAACTTTAACATTAGTCTATTACATTTTGGAAAAAGAAATGCTCACAGTATTTGGTATTAGTCTTTTTTTTTTCTGTCAGGAACGATTTAGAAGATTTTTCCTAACAGTAAAGTAATTAGAAAGTGCAGACAATTAAAAGGGAATTAATAAAGCAGTTTCTTAAGAATTATAGTAACATGTTCACAAGCTTTCCATTATAGTCTAATGTTCTGACATTTCAGAAAATGCGATGGAATGTTTTCTTGAATATAATTTAGAGAGGGAAGACGGAACTGTGAAATTAAAGAGGGGGGGCGTGTTTCGATAAGTTGGAAGGTTAAAACATCGAAGATTGGGTAGTTACTTGGAATTAAATCCTGTTGTTTTATGGACTTACGAGAGTATTGGATTGGAATAAAGAATAAATAAAAGACCATCTGTCATCATAACATATCTTGTCAATCATTCAATCATATCCTCTGACCAATATCATGGTTTGGCCATCTTGGGGTTATGGCCAACCCAGATGGCAGTAGCTGTGGAAGCTATCTGCATGGGCTCCCCATGGGCTCATCCCTGGGAGTGTGAAGTACGGCTACTGTGCATAATATCGACGCCAGTAGCGGCAAGGACATGGATTACAGAAACATTATCGGGTCTACTAAGGAAACGTTGATTTTCTAGGAGAACGTTGGAGCCCTGAGATTCGGACACTACAGTGATCCGAGTAGCCCTTAAATTCAGGATACTTGAAGACCACCAACGTGATCTTGAATCGGCACAAAAAACAGCCATTGGGGTTGATTTTCGGCAGCCAAATTCCAGCAACCGAACAATCCCATGCTGCTCTCTAAATCCAACTTAGGACTATGACTGACCACTGGTAGAACAAGGAGACCTATCCGAGAAATTTTTGTGATCTTTATCTTGAAGTATTTTTTACACTTAAATCCCAAACCTTTTTTTTTTTTCTTTTGTCTATTTAGCTTTTCTTAAGGAGGAAACCGGATTCGGCGTTATGCCCTATCTGACGGTGGGCTTTGCTGAGAGCAAAAGGTTTGTACATTTGTGTTCCGATGAATACTTGGCCTTGTTAAATGTTCTGAAAGAAAGACGACGAGAATACACTATGAATATGTATGTGTGTATCCGCTGTATTTCTCCTACATGGAACATGGAAATACATTGTAATACAATAATGGATGCACATCATTTCTCTGTATAAATTCTCCATCATTCCAAAAGCTTTATGTTGAAAATTTGCATTTAAAAATGATATTTTTGTGCTCTCTCTCACACACTCTGGTTATAAGCAGTTTAGAGGAAATTGTCTGTTATCAGTGTGATGACCCAAATCAAGGGGTATCAAGATGCGTTTGCCATTCTTTGAAAAGGTGGGCTTTCAGACCAATTTTTCTTATGATTCCCCCAATTACATTTGGCCACCGGTTTCTGGGTTCAGACAGGTTAATTTAAAACGAAGGCAGATTCTGGGAGAAGAGTAGGGCTTTTGAGCTATGAACGTAATTTAATTGTGCTAGAAATCAGTTGTAAAGGAGAACTCAGGAGTTATACATTATGCTTTGACACTGGCTCCCACATATATGGATAATAATATCCATATAATCCTCCACTGGAGGAGAGACGCCCAGCTTAACCCAATAGTCAAATATAGTGCCAGTCTCCATTGAAATTGTGTAAAATGTACAACTGTCCTCCAAAAAAACATTTTTTAAAATATTATCTTTAATTGAAAGAATACGTCAAGTGTAAGAATGTTTTAATACCTTAATAATAAAAGAATACAAATTAAGTAACTACATTGCTTGCATAGTTCTAGCAGGGTGCGGACATGTTCTTTAGAATGTTGGGTTTGATGGGTCAGATCTTCCTTTATCTGACCCAAGATGTCTGACCCCTGATAAAGGTACTTTCCATTTAAAATGCCTCCACTTGACGCAACCTTTCAATGAATAATAATTGTATCTTGTTTGCCAACAATTGTCCTTTAATTCACTATATTGCACTTGACATTTCTTAACACAAAAAAGGTGTAAGGGTGTGCTGATAAAAAAAAAATACACCAGAGAATAGTGACAAATAAAAATCCTGTATTACCACATTAGGATGGTAGAAAACAGTGAGCGGCCTCTCCCAGGTAACAGACCCTGCCTTACCCATTCCTTTCCCTGAACTCCAACATATCCAAGAAGGGATACAACCTGAAATATTAGGATATATTCCAATGTTGACATATACATTTTTTTTTTTTTTTTAAAAATCACAAAGATTTCTTGGAAGAAGCCCCCTCTGGACGGACAAAATGCATCAAAGCAAATTGCATCTTTAACGCAGACTTTCCATGATTTGTACAGAGGCCCTATTCTACCATGATGCTGAGTTCTTACCTGCATGCTGATATCTAAGATATGTATGGCAATACATTTTGTGTACATTCTTTCTTACATTACTGATTGTGTTCATCCTGTATTGGACTGTTATTTTGGAGATCTATGTGCACCTTCCATATTCATACAAGTGGTTCCTGACTTCAGCTATTCTTCCTCTTGTAATTCGCAAGCTGCAACATACAGTTTAATTTGTGAGTGAATCAGTTCACATATCAGCCAGAATACTTTAAGAATATATTGCACTATATTTTGTGTTTCTTTGAGGGGTTTTTATCCACTGTACATGTCAACATTGAAATAAGAAAAAAGGGAAATGTTTTATCCTTCTTGGATAATTTGACCTATTCTTATGAATGGGGACACTCGCCCACATTTTACTTCATTTTTCAGCCCTCTAGCCCTTTCCAGGACTTTTTTAGAGGCATTTTAGTGGCGAAAAGTTGGGGTCCCCATTGAGTTCAATGGGGTTCGGGGTCAAGTTCGGGGTCAAGTTCGACCACGAACCCGGACTTTTTTCAGAACCCGAACATCCAGGTGTCCGCTCAGCTCTAGCTATCACCTAATGATATCATCACCTGTAAATCTTCAGACAATCCAATCAGATTGTCTCTCTATGAATGTCCTGTCCAGGAAATCTGGTTAACAATGCAGACTGTCTTGTAGTAGGTCTTGTAGAACATTAAGGAATTAGATGGGCTAGTACATCTTTGATCAACCATATAACCTGAGGAGGGAAAACAAGACACAAAAGCTTAACATAGAGTTTGATGTATTTATGATTACACACAATTTTATTTTTTGTACTGAACTAAATTTTTGTGTTTTTGTGTGATAGTGAATGATGCTCATACATTATTTAGCACCTTAAGAGGTACTCACACAAAATGAGTAAAATTATTTTTTGTAATATAGATTTCAACCAGTCTAAATCATATTAGTTTATGATGAAATTATTGTTTTTAGTGTAATACTACACTATATTATTTTGTGTGCCTTTTTCGCTATTCTGGAATGTTGAATCCCTGACATAAGCTGAAGCAGCTGAGGTCACAAATAAGTATGTCCTGTACATTAAAGCAATGTATTGCTCCTGTCTCGTGAGAGTGCTACTTGACTTCCGGAATATTAGGAGATTTATTCTACAGGAAACACTATGATATGTTCTTTCTTTTATGGATTACATTAAATCATTTTTGGAGAACTACAATCAGCCATACAATTTACATCTTCTAAACATGATATAAGTATCATATTTATTGATCTAATGTCTTTCTTTGTTTTTCTTTCTTAATTTTTGCACTTTGCTTTAGCACTTTTTTTGTATCCACACTTATTATTAATGTTTATAACTAATTCTCAATTATATTAAGCACTCCTTCAGTTCGGTAATATACACAAGTTTATCTACATAAAAATGGTGTGTAAGAGTTAACATTTGAATACTTAAATTCTTGCAATGAGAAAGTATAGTAGTTTCTTCCTCACATAGTACATAGGTTAAAGAACAAAGAAGATCAATAGTGTAAACTGCGAATGCATAGTAACTGTGCTTGAATTTTTCCACTAGGACATTCACAAGATAATGAGCCTTTAACTGGCTCTGATGGACTAGTGCTGATTAACTAGCTACCCTCTGTTGATACCCTTCGAAAACAAGGATCTCTCTCTGCAGCAGAGACCCCCGCTATATTCAGACCCTGACCAGACGAGCTCTGATTGGCTGTACACTTGCTGACACTGCCCTTGAAAACTTACAACATGTCTACCGTGAGATTAAAGGAAAAAGATATTACACAGTTTTGCTCATGATATCAATTTAACTGCGCTCAACCTTTTTCTTTTTTCTTTTACGTACAGTTAATGTAAATTGTTGCACATGGAGACTTGTACCAGTAAGTGGCAATGTCGATTTATAACGCTAGCGCCTATTCGCTCTTCTTGCGGTTTCACAATTTATTCATAATCTACCGTTAAAGGAAGACATTAGCAGTGACGGCTGGTGGTTGAGGCTGACATTTGATGAGTTATGTTTGATCAGTCAAAAGAAGGAACTTTATTTGGTTCTTTAAAACTTTCGATAAACCTACACATTGCCCCCACTCCCCCCCCCCCCCGCACTCCCCCTCTTTAGATTTGACCATTTCCTCCCATTTGTAGAGCACAGGAATATTAATAACTATATTTTTTTATAAACCTCTAAACATATACGCAATGAGGAGGCAATAGGTACAGGTTATGAGTCCATTTACCAACCTGGATTAACTTTAATGTGGAGTAGGTCTCATGAAACGAATCATTCATTCAGCCTCTGCATCATGAATGAGATAAAAGTCCCTGCAAAGGAAGTAAAGATGACCCCAGAGCAGCAGCGACGCCGGGCATCCTGCAATCTCTATTCCTATTAGTCAAAATCTGGTTAGCAACAAGTTCAGTGATACCACTAACATCAAAAACATACTTTTTCTTATTTCCTCTAATGTCTCGGAAAAAGTTTGTAGGCGATAAAAGCTGATCTTTGAAATCCAAGAAAAATAGCAGTAAAGTTTAATGAGGCATTCCTTTTGAAAGACTGACAAATCCCCGGCCAAAGTATTGATTGGCGCGCGAACTGAGTAAGGCACGCGCTACATTCTCTGTCGTCGAAGCCTGGCGGAATCATGCAAAAATAGATTTTTCAAAAGAGCAGCAATCGGCTCAACATAAAGTGAGTATTGATGTGTGTTATGAAGGGTGAAATAGCATGCTAGGTAAATAACTAAATGAAAACAAAAAAAAATCCACCACTTTCAAAATGTAAATATGTTTAGTGTGTTTGTAAACTATTATCACATAATGGAATGTTTTATCTCCGGTGCACAAATGCCTTTCGCCAGTCCGGAGACTGAATACAAATAATGTGGAATAGACAAAGAGATAACACCTAGGAATGCTACTGTTAAATGGCATGTGTATTATCTTCATGGCATGTGTCTTACCTTCATGGCATGTGTCTTACCTTTCATGGCATGTGTATTACCTTCACGGCATGTGTATTACCTTCACAGCATTTATATTACCTTCGTAGAATGAATATTACCTTCATGGCATGTGTCTTACCTTCATGGCATGTGTATTACCTTCACGGCATGTGTATTACATTCATGGCATGTGTATTACCTTCATGGCATGTATATTATCTTCATGGCATGTGTATTACCTTCATGGCATGTATATTACCTTCATGGCATGTGTATTACCTTCATGGCATGTATATTACCTTCATGGCTTGTGTATTACCTTCATGGCATGTGTATTATATTCATGGCATGTATATTACCTTCATGGCATATATATTACCTTCATGGCATGTGGATTAACTTCATGGCATGTATATTACCTTCATGGCGTGTGTCTTACCTTCCAGCCTGCACACTTGTGTATTATCTTCCAGCCTGTGCTCATGTGTATTATCTTCCAGCCTGTAGACTCATGTGTCTTACCTTCCAGCCTGTACACTCATGTGTCTTACCTTCCAGCCTGTACACTCATGTGTCTGACCTTCCAGCCTGTACACTCATGTGTGTTACCTTCCAGCCTGTATGCTCATGTATATTATCTTCCAGCCTGTATGCTCATGTGTATTATCTTCCAGCCTGTATGCTCATGTATATTATCTTCCAGCCTGTATGCTCATGTGTGTTATCTTCCAGCCTGTATGCTCATGTGTATTATCTTCCAGCCTGTATGTTCATGTGTCTTACCTTCCAGCCTGTACACTCGTGTATTATCTTCCAGCCTGTACACTCGTGTATTATCTTCCAGCCTGTACGCTCATGTGTATTACCTTGCAGCCTGTACATTTATGTGTATTACCTTGCGCCCTGTACTCTCAATGGCCCTAAAGTGAGTTCCATCTGCACCTATTGGAAATATGGCTCTTAAATAACTACCCCTGCCAGTCCCAATTTCCAGTAGGCAATTAATTCCCTATTAAAAAGCATATGTACAAACACGGAGCAGACTGTTCGTTTACAGACAGTGCAGCTGCCCCATCGGCTTGTTAAAAACTGTTCAAGGTTTTTGGTGGATCATTAGTACAGGTGGTAAAAGCAGGGACCCTGGTTATAATGCACCTGTCATTCCAGTTATTCTGTGTGGCGACGCATGTTATTTTTGTAGCCTGTATAGCTATTTTATTTTAAAGTGTTTTTTTATATATATATATTCCTGTGTATTGACTAAACTAGGAACATATTGACATAATGATTAGAAAGGGGGCTGCATCCGACAAGGGACACTAGCTGCGACTGTCTAAATGCGATAGAAAAAGATAGAAGACAAATTGATAGTGTACTTTGTGCAAGTAAAGTGTAACAAAAGGTATACACAGACCTGGAATTGTGCATGTGCAAGTACTGCTGAGAGAGTTATAAACATAGAAACATAGAATGTGTCGGCAGATAAGAACCATTCGGTCCATCTAGCCTGCCCAATTTTCTAAATACTTTTATTAGTCCCCAGTTCCCTATCTTATATCTAGGATAGCCTTGTGTCTATCCCACGCATGCTTAAACTCCTTCACTGTGTTTACCTCTACCACTTCTGCTGGAAGGCTATTCCATACATCCACTACCCTCACAGTAAAGTAATACTTCCTGATATTACTTTTAAATCGTTGTCCCTCTAATTTTAAACTATGTCCTCTAGTTGTGGTAGTTTTTGTTCTTTTAAATTTACTCTCATCCTTTACTGTGTTGATTCCCTTTATGTATTTAAATGTTTAAAATCATATCCCCCCTGTTATGTCTTTCCTCCAAGCTATACATGTTAAGATGCTTTAATCTTTAAGACTTCTATTCAGGTTCTGATGACTTTTTTAAAAAAAAAATACATTTTTATTGACTTTTTTTAAGGGATACAGAGTATAAGAATAAATGGATAAAAATAAGGGGGAAGATACAACAGCAGTACCAACTGCTTTTGTGAGTGCATTATTATATCACAATATGTCTTAGTGGATTAAGCATACTTATTTATGTTGTTTCTTTTTTTATTTATGTGTATCCTTCATTGTCTGGAAACCTGCACACGATCCTGTGATATACCAGATCTATGTTAACTTGTTACACTACACAAAGCGCCAATAGCTTTGTCTTCCATACTGACACAATGAATTCAATAAATAATATCAAGGGGGTGGTGTACAGATTATAAAGAAAGTAATAAACCAGAGAGTGTTTAGCCCCGCTCGGAAGGGGTCATCTCTGTGTACACATGCAGGTCAGAAATAAGAGAATGGATAAATGGTATTTTTAAAACTTTCTAATGGTAATTAAAAAAATATATTACAATAGGTAGAAGTACTGAGGAAATAGGCATACATACGTATATTTTTCATTATCATGGCTTTGTATATTAAATGGTTGTGTAGCCTGTGGGTGCTTTCCATAAAAGATCAGTTCAGAGGTTTCGTTCTAAAACGGAGCCTTTTCTGCTCGAACATTCCATTGGTTTCCATGGTGAATGCTCCATTTTTACTCTACCTCAGAATTACGGTTGATACATATTAATGTGTGGTTTGCACCCACCGAGAGGAATGGAAGGTAGATTATAGAAAGTAGAGCAAATAATAGAGGTAATTAGTGTATTGCTCTGAAAATAAGGTGATGAGAGCTGAGCTAAACTAACTGCCAGAAGAGGGAAAGAGAGAGACACGCGGAAAAAAATAAAAAGGCAAATTGTCTCCTACTATTCAGTAGGCCCATAAATCCTTTGCCGCTAAACCCATACAATATTCCCAACATAACATGTCGTCCCACAACCTTCCTTGTTGGATTTCTAGTCTTCTCTTCCATCAGTCACTCACACAAAATGCGTCGGGGCTCACCACTGCCCCTAAGCCCACTCCGTACTTTCTCTGCAAGAGCCAGACCACAGGAAGGAGAAACGTATTACACATAAATACGATGAAACACCTGTGTCTAATTTATTTCGGTAGTGAAAGCACACAGAACCAAGTTGCATTTGTCTTTTATTCCCATCTAATCCACATATTTGCATGAAAACAAATCAGATTTTACACACAAATAACACACTCCTTGCACACACCAGGTTTTTTTTTTCCACGTCCTGTACTTTTAGTCATCCAAAAAGATGTTACTAGAACCTTTTTTATTTTTTAAGTCAGAAGAGGAGGTGCCGGGGGCGGGTATAGGAGAGGGCCTACAAAAGATGGTTCCTAGTCTCCTCTAGACAACGTAAACCTTTTGGATGTGCTTTGGAAGGTTGTGGTTACCTCATTAGCTTGAGAGCGTTGAACAAAAGCAGGCGTGCAGCAAAACTGGCCTGGAAAGGGAAGCGTGAGAGACAGGTGTCGCTAACGAGCACCATTACAAGATATTTTCAAATAAAAGTGGAAGAGATGGCCCGTGGTATTTGGCTTGTTACAAACAGCTGCAAGAACGCTGCTTAATCATTTCGTTTCACCAGTGCTCCATATTCACAAGCTATGGATGATAAACGGCCTTTCCTGCTATTAATGAGATCTCCAGTTAACACAGTTGTGAGTCACTACACTCGAGTGTTTATAGTCAGAATGATTTATGGACCAGTTTTGGACAGGTCGGATTTAAAAGTTGTATTCAGGTGTTCAAAACAGATTTCTGGATATTACGGAGAGAGAGAGAGAGAGAAAAAAAACGCACAGAATAGAGCCCAGTACCCTTTCAGAGACCGTAAAAAAAAAAACAAGAAATAAACCAGATTTCTAAAGTTAAAGAGATTTTTGCAAAACAGGGAGAGACACAGACATAAAAAATCACACTGTGTGTTTGTTGAAAGGTTGAAGGAATTTGTAGAACTCGGAGTTTGGAAACTGACGAATCACTTTTTTTTTTATTGTTAGGATTTCTAATAATGCTGACCCCAGATGTAGGGATTTAGTCTCTGCTGTAAAACAAGAGGAAAACAGGAACATTCTATTTTCTTATCCAATTTTATGTCTATGGTTATTGTGGTTATTGTGATGGAAATTTTACTGTGACTTTGTTTGTGTTACATACCCTTTTTTATTATTATTTTTTTTTACAATAAAACATACAAAACCATTTGGGAAATGGAGGGGGTGAGGTTTAAAGCTCCTGAGACTGTGATGCTCCTACTTTTTGGAATTCAAGTGGTTTGGTAGAAACTTGGAAAATCCAATATGCCTTGTCCAACAAAACAGTTAAATGACATTGGCTACAATTTAGAGCAATGTAGAGTTTTGCTCAGATGGGGTTATTAGAGGCTCACAATGGTATTTATCAAATTGAAATACTTTATAAAGCCCCAGAAAGCATGGCAAACTGGTGTGTTAGTCAAAATACAAATAAAGTACATTAATGAGCCCTGTTTGCTTGTATAGTTCGATTGGAGTGTGGTCATGTTGTTTAGAAGCTCAGGATGAATGGTTCAGATCTTCCTTTATATGACCGAAGATGTCACCTCAGTGGTGTACCTAGGAGCTGTATCAGTGCCCCCCATCTGCCCCAATCATGAAAAACCTTTAATTTAGGCTAAACACATGGGTTCACATTCAGAAGAAATATACAGGAGCCCATTAAATATGCCACATTCATAAGCCCATTAAATATGCCACATTCATAAGCCCATTAAATATGCCACATAGAGGAGCCCATTAAATATGCCACATAGAGGAGCCCATTAAATATGCCACATAGAGGAGCCCATTAAATATGCCACATAGAGGAGCCCATTAAATATGCCACATAGAGGAGCCCAATAAATATGCCACATTCATAAGCCCATTAAATATGCCACATTCATAAGCCCATTAAATATGCCACATAGAGGAGCCCATTAAATATGCCACATACAGGAGCCTGTTAAAAACATTTAATCAATCTGCCCCGCAGACTTACCAATGCATCCCCAGACTCAACAATCTGCCCCTCAGATTTCTAAATTTGCCCCTCAGACTTGTCATTTTGTACCTCAGACTTGCCAAACTGCCCCTCAGACTTACCAATGTATGACCGGACTTGCCAATCTGCCCCTCAGACTTGCCATTCTGCACCTCAGACTTGCCAAACTGCCCCTCAGACTTACCAATGTATGCCCGGAGCTGCCAATCTGCCCCTCAGATTTGCCATTCTGCACCTCAGACTTGCCAAACTGCCCCTCAGACTTACCAATGCATTCCTGGACTTTCCAATCTGCCCCTCAGACTTGCCATTATGCACCTCAGATTTGCCAAACTGCCCCTCAGAATTGCCCTTCTGCCATGTAAAGTGTGAGGAGCTGGGCAGATTGTCTGGAGGCAAAACTCAGGTGCCGTAATTCCCCAGCTGAGTTTGACTTAGGGCAGGGGTGACCAGGCTTTTTCTGCAATGTGCCGCTTCACCTGAAAACATACACACACAGTCACACAATCACATTTACACACAGAACCACACATAAATACATAAATGTTGCATCCCCGGTGCTGCCCTGTCTTGCCAAACCCTAGGTTTGGCCTTGGTCACCTCCCCCCCCCCCCCTTTAATAAAGATAATAATGCAAATAGTTGTATTTTTTATTATTAAAGGATTTCTATGTAAAATGTCTACACTCGATGCAATCTTTCATTTAAACATAATTCATATTTTGGCAGCAGCTGCCCTTTGAACATTGGTTGGGATAATAGCTTCGAGTTGGGTTTGCACATCTCCTAACTGTGAAAATCAGAGTCTACATAGTTCACTGGTAAAAGTTCAATCCTAGCAAATGGCTTGCGCCTTCCCTGCAGCCCTGGATGTAAATGTTACAGGAGAGTTAGGCAGAGATAGGTTTGTTTAAATAGACTCCGACAGATGGTCGCTGACAGCTGTGGAAGTGTTTATCTGATTCCTCACCTCTTTGCATGCGAGTGGCATGTTTCTGTACAGGACATTCTTTAGCCTGATGGATGCAAATGAATGAATTGTGGCCCAGAAAGACTCATTATTAACAATGCCTCAAATGGGCTTACCCTGCTAGGGTTTACAGTGAGATAAACACTAAGGAATGTGAAAAAAGGAGAGAGTAGGTGATAGAAGCAATACCATCCTTTTCAAATCACAAAACGGTTTTAAATACTCTCCGATTTGGAGGATATCCCAAACTTTCAAAAGCCGTGCTCAGCAGACCCGCAAGAGTTAACGGACGCAAAATGAAAAAAAAAAATCAATTTTTGGACAAATGCAAATTGCAGGAAATCTCTTGGCGAAGGAAGAAGAAAGCGGCCGGACCTTCCCCCCCGCCCCCCCACTCTCTTTACAATGTTTTAAAAGGCTGATCATTCACTGTTTAACAATAATTGATATCTTGCTCCGAAATCAATGAACATATTCAGTAGTTATGTAAAAACTATTATCTGTATGTTGTGCGTATGTTTAATATATGTTAAAATGCAATTATTTAAACTTTGTACAAATGACAATGCTCCTGAAGATTGGCATTGAATATAAGTTCACCGGGGAACCTACATTCTGTGAAATCCAATAGGAAGAGCTTGTAAAAATAGGCAGGACTTTCTATGTAGCAAAGGAAATAACAGTTACAATTTTTTTTTAATTTTTTTTAGGAGATAGATAGTCTGGTAAGAAAGATCTGTTTCCTTTCCTTTAATGTTCATGATTCTGTACTTATCTTATATATTTATTTGGAACAGTCCCTTTTTTTTAAAGGTTTTAGCTTTAAGTGGTAAATCAGACCAGAGTCACCCCTGCTTCATCTATTTATTCTGTATAGCTCTATCCCTGGGCTGACATTCTGGTAACAAAAGTGCCACACATTAGCCACATTTCTGGTATTCTCTTATTAAAGAATGTCTCTTTTGAAACATCTACACTTGATTCAGTCTCTCAATTTAACATATATCTATTATTTTTTTTTTTGCCAACCATTATCCGTTAAGATATTTAATTACTTAGGGAGTCTGCCAATCTGACTCTTTGTCCCTATCTTTGGTTTTTCAAAATCTTCGTGTGCTGGAACACTGTTATTGATCCCAAGCCCCATTCCTTTAAAATGGGGTCCAGATTATGAAAGCCTTTTTTTTTTTTTAGGGGAAGAGGCTAAAGACCCAACACCAGCATCTCTCTCAAGTCAGACTAATGATCTGAAAAGCAGATTCTCTGTCCCTCTCTTTAAGCTGCTAACACCTCTTTCTCCAAAAGCCAATATCCTGCTGGTTTTCCTGCAGCCTGTCTGCATTGCTTGCCTATCATCTGAAATCACAATAACCCCAGGATCCCTTTCATCTGCTGTTGTTGTCAGCAAGGTTCCATTAATACTCTTTTCTGCCTTTGGATTTTATGTAACCTAAATATATTATTTAGACATGTATTCATGTTGCTTGATCCATCAGGATTTTCACAGACACCACATGTGCGTGAGAGAGAGAGAGAGACCAGCTCACAAGTGAACGAGATAAGTGCAAAGATATTACTTTATTATAAAATCCATAAGGGTACTTATTAAAATTTCTAGAAGAAAGCAATGGCAAAAAATATTGGTGCTTTATTAAAAAAGAAGAATAATAGTTCAAGTAACTATTTTTTTTCCAATAAGTGTTCAATTACTCATCACCCAAAAAAAAAAATCCAGTACACAAGTATCTGTGCCCATCGTGTGTCCATGGCATAGTCAGTGAAGGCTCCATCGAACATCATCCAATCGTCTTTCACAAAGTCCAGTAAAGGTTGTTGCCTTAATCCTGGTCTCAAGTAGCAATGTAGATGGTTCGGAAACATTTTTCTCTACCCAGATTTCATCCAGTCCTTTTCTCCTTGGTGGGAGAAGGTATTTGGGTCCCAGTCCCTGCAAAGGATAGGCAAAATGACCAGGAAGGATGCCTGGAAAGGTCTGTGAAGGTTCCATAGAACATCATCAAACTGACCTTCACAGTCCTCTTTTTCTGAAAATGTCAATAAACACATTTAAAAAAGGGAAAAAAAAAGAAATTGTCCTCCACAAGATTTAGTGATCAATGTGGGTGCTTACCGCTGGTCCCAAGCCACAATGTAGACTTTGCTGAACCATTTTTCTCTATCCAGACTTCATCCAGTTCATTTCAACCAATGATAAGCCATAAAAGGACATCTGTGTCCTTGGCCAGGTCAGTGAATGTTCCATGGAACATCATTAAATCGTCTTTCACACAGTCCAAAAAATGTCTACCAGGTACCTTGTTGTTACCTAAGTCTGGTGCTTCGACGACAAACCAGCGATATCTATTTTATCCTGGGTATATTTGTGCTGTGAATGTATCTCTAGTTATTAGTACTGTATCATCATGCTGCACTTCCAAATACATTTGTGCACTGTAGATGCATTGTTAATGAAAAGTAGCAATGTTCCTTACTTTCTTCTCGTTCTTGAGTAGTTTTGGAAGTTATTGGCTGCTGGGAGCTTCCTGTCAGGAGCCCCTTCCTCAGTTACTTTTTTCCCCCGCATTAAATGTTGTTAAAAAGCAACGGACCAGAAAACAAATCAAATGAAAAGCAATTAGTTCCGTCTGGTGTTTTCCCTGGGGTTGGGACCGATGGAATCTACACCTTGACCTGTTTCAATTGGATTTTATATTTGTTTGTTAGCTGCTAAAATGAATAGCATTATTTGCTATGATTAATGACTGTGTAGAGCACGGTTTCAGCCACTCTCCATGCACTGGTACTTGTACACCATATATGGCCTTCCGAGGATTTGCATGACGGTATTTGAACACCTGTGCAGGTACAGACAGTAACGATATTTGGTACTTCCTACGAAACCAAGCAACAAGAAAAGGAAGAGGAAATTACAGGGCATTGAGAAGGGAATTGCATAATTAAGGCCAAAATAGCAGCTTTTGAAATATCACTGAATGGGGGAATTTTTCCAACTTTTTCAATTTACTGCAATTCTCCCTTTCATAAATAAATCCCAAAATAATACTAAAAGCAGACTATGTGCAGACCGTCTGTCATTAGTGGTAACTTGGTTGGGGAAGGGCAAGAAGCCAGTCTTATCAAGTTAATGCACCAAAAATTCCAAATCAAATACAGTAGCATTAAATGATTCGGGAACTGAGCACAGTCACAATAATGTACAGCGTTTCGACCACCTTCTTCTTATCAGATTCCAACTTTGAATCATTTTTACTTAATGTGGGGAGTTTTTGTGTGTGTGTTTATTAGTCCTTATTTTGCACCTGGCATGCACTTTGTAATATACAAACATCCAGTAAGCTTGCATTATGGGAACCGTAGTTCCAAGGATGAGGAGGACTACAGGTTTCGTTCCTCTAATGAAGATTGGGGAGGAAGCAAGAGAAAAAAACAAGCATGCAAAAAAAAAAAAATTAAAAGAATTGCAAAACAGTACGGTTTCTAGAAGTTGAAATGTTTTTCCAAACAAGTTTCTGATGTTTGGTCCGCCGATCTATTTTTCCTTCCTTTGCCATTATCCCGGACATCCTACTTATTCATAATGTTTTCATCTGCCCATTAAAGCTAATCACATGGTACAATAAGCGTGCCCACTATGTGAAATAGCCATAGCAAATATGATTCCCTGCACAAAATGCTGTATATGACTATATAAGTATCAAGCAGTATAACAAAGGAATGTGGATAGAATACAATTATAACCTCTGCTTCAAGAAAAAAAACATATCGGGGGACTCCCAAGTCCAGACGTCTACAAAATTGGTCTTTATCTGATTATTCCTAATTCTCCCTTTGAGATCTAGGTAGATACGCGACATGTTCTGGCTTTTAATGGGTCAGCCGTCCAGATTTACCAGCTTTGGCTCGAAATTCGTAACATATTTTTCGTGTTTCTTTGTTTATACAGAAAGTCCTGACACGTTAATATAACACGCGGGGAAGCCGGCTATGAATCCTCTTCTTTATCTCCTCCACCATCCTCGCCAGATTCCTGGATCTGGGTTGGAATCGTAAATCACTAGATTAAGTTTTCAAGCTATGATAAAAGTACAGTTCATGCCTCTACACGCGGTGGTACAAATGTGCCCTTTTAATATTTAACGCAAATGAAAGCAATAAATTTGAAACAGGTCTCTTTGACGATATTGGTAATCCACAACAGACTTTGTAAATATTGTAGAATGAAGGTTGGTTTTGTTGAATAATCCCAAGGATTAGGAAAAGGATTTATAATTCAAACAATCTGTTTAGAATCATTCCAATTCCCCCCCCCCCCCCGTCCCCCCACCCTCTCTCTCTATCATTCCCGGTTAAAAATTAAATCTATTGAATAAGCATATTCTACTTATTAGTAATTTTTTTTAACTAGAATACATATATATTTTTCCATTTTTTCTCATGAAGCAAATATTCGATTTGAGACTTGCATACTAACTAGGATGGAAATGTATTACCAACCTGCCGTTAGTCTGTAGAATTTCGTGTGATTTGTTATGCCAATAAAGATATGCCAAAACTTAATTCATATGTATGTTACAAAAAAGGGAAAAAAAAAAAAATCTACAGACCGGCTTTTCTTCAGAGAAAGTCTTTGATAATGGATCAAAATCTGTTTCTGTTTCACAAACAGAATATTCTATATGATTTGCTAGTCTGAAAAAGCATTGCATTCATCCAGACGAGCTCTATAAGAAACAGCCTTTATAATATAGAGTAAGGGCTAAAAAGCAAAAAGAAAAGACAGTGATTTGGTTGTACTGGAATAAGAATCTTAAACAACTCGTTATGTTTTCCAATTATCTGATGGTACAATTTGTGTTCCACTTTGGTCTTTTGTCTTAGAACTATAATCCATCTTTTCGTAAAGAATTTAGCAACCTAATTATCTTCCTCAAATTAATCTAACAATGCTTATTGCCTACGTGCCTTTGGAAATTCTGACCATTTAGATTTTTTTTTTTTTTTTTCTGGGTGAGGGAGAATTGGCGACTGTTGAAAACATCGACAGATTTAATAAAGAATGGAAAAACAAGCACAAAAATGTCTGAAAAATATTGGATAGGAAAAATAATTAATACCCCAGTATTACTTGTAAACAGTAATTATACTACACGCCATAAATAATGATAAAAAAAGATAATGTAATCTTATCTTTGTTTTGCTCATCTGATACTTTTTCAGTTTAAATCAAAATTATTTGTTTTATGGGTTTTTTTTTTTTAGTGTATTGTTTTATTTGTTTTTTTTGTTGATGGTTTTATTGTGTGTGTGGCGGTGGAGTACTCCTGTGGAATGATAGCCAGTAACAAACTTTTTTGGTCATCTTTTTCTTAGATTCAGGGTGGACAAATCTGTGTCCACCTCTCAGCCTATTCCTGGATTGATAGATCATTTTCTGTATGTCATTCAGACTTTATCCCTCTGGTGACGGACGGATAATGGCGTGTCACAACCTTTGTCAGTGAAGGAAGACATTTTTATTTGTCAGGGATCTGCCTGTTGAAAAGAAAAGTAAAAATCTTTTTGAGTCCCAAATCTTATCCTTTTTTTTTTTTTCAACATCATTTTTTAATTTTTTTAATTCCTGAGGTCCAGAATGAAAAGAAACTAAGCTAGGAAAGAGAGAGAGAAAAAGAAAATCAAAGTTAAGTTGCATGACACATCTGCTGCATTTATCCGCTCAATTCCCAGTTTTACTTACAGGTGACAGGACTGAATAAGCTTCCAGAGCTTCCTTCCACCCTGGAACATAATGACTTTTACTTGACGGGCAGATCACAACTTAGACTTGAGAGGAAGGGTGAGGGAGGTGGGGGAACCAGGAAAAGAAATTGCTTCTCCCTTAGGAAAAATGATCAGCGGTAAAGTGTTACTTCTTCCCTGTCCTAACTCCATACTGCGCTCCTTTATCCAAGAAGCCACATTGTTACACTAGGACACTATGATATTATGCGTCTTGGGTTATAAAGTCAGATTTATTTAACCCGTTCCGTTCCAGATTTGCTTTGGACCATTATTTAACACCACACAGTAGAGTGAGTCTTTGCTAAGAGCGTGCTCTAAGAAATAGAAAATCCACCTAAACTTTGCAATGGGAAAACAAATAAAAACATAATAAAGAAACTGATAGCCTGCTTAATACTTTTACATATACACTTCTCTTCCTCCAGTCAATGAAATGTCTTAATTGGTGACCTTCTCCATGCTTAGAGAGTCTCCTTGTGATCTTGGGCAGTCTCCTCCTGATCTGCCTAAAGTCTTCAAAATTGGGACACAGTGGAGGTGCTATGCATAAAGTTTCCCACACACAAAAATGTACCTTTATAATGGCGATTGTTCCTTTTTCATACATCCCAAGACTTTTGTGTGTCCCGGCATGGATTCTCCAGCAAACATTGTTTACAAAACAGCTCAAAAGCAGTTGATTCTTGACACATGGTTTGCGCCAGTGCACAGACCACTGGAGCAACCTGGAAGTTCATCAGGTGTGCAAGTGGTCACTGTTGGCGTAGACACACATGGGGATAGCGCCAGTCATGTTATTTCTTAACATCACTCCAGTGGATTTATCGTGTAGTTCATGATACTCAAGTGTGGATGCAAGGCATTAACTTTCATGATGGCGCGCAGGAGAAAATGTTTGACCAGTTTGGAGCCCACAACTTCGCCACATTATAGTGTGAGTCCATACATAGTAAGGTATTGTTCCACTCATTTCCCTTTGCTTTTTAACGATAGCACCAGTTCTACCTAACCCCCAGTTTAATATGTCAAATACTTGATTGGAATATTTTTTTTATATATTTTAACACAGAGTAGTTGAACTGAACACAAAGGGAACTGCATTGAACAGTTCTGTGTCATGGTATACCAACATCCTTCTGTAATTTTCAAAGTAACATCAGAGAGTATTGCTCTACTAAACACTGATAAAGGCATGGAAGAGCCTCCCAGCAGTAGTGGTAGCGGTCAATACAATGAAAAAAGTTTAACCCCTTAAGGACAAGAGCTTTTTTTGTGACATTTTTTGTTATACCTGTGTTTAAACTGTAATATCTTTCTTTCTCATTTAGTGTACTCATGTGACCTATAAATTGTGTTTTGAAGAAGTAAACAGCTTTCTTTTGATGCCAAATGTATCCTTGTTAAGCAGAAGTTAGTGGGATTTTTTTCCCCTAAAAATTAGCCACGCCCCTTCTTTCTATCTAAGGCATACATGGGGAACGAATATGGCCAAGTGGCCGAATAAGGTCCAAATAAGGTACGGGGACAACATGGGCTGAATGCTTCTTATCTGTTGATACATTCTATGATTCTATGTTTAACCATTGTGGTGGTAAATCAAATCCACGTCGGTCAACCTGATTTCACTTGGAGCGCGAATCAGTTCTATTCCGCTCACATTCTCTTTATGTTTGTTATGTATCTTATTTTCTTCTGCATTATTTAGTGGATGAATGTTAACCTTCATGGATGAAGCACCAAGCAGCTTTCCTTCCAATGTGAGGTCTCTTAACTTACCGTTTTATTCAGATCTGATAAGGTTACCTGGTTGAGGAACAGAAATGGCCAATTATTCCTGTCTCTCAGTCTCTCGGCTTCTGCTCCGCTAATCAATTTCCCAACTGAGATATTTCAGGGTGTAAGTTGTAGGATTTGGCTTTCTAATCATGATGCTAACATTATTTACTATCCTCTGAAGGATATGAGGATCTCATCATAGGTCATGAACCTGTCTCATGTTGCGCCAATAAACCTATTTTTTTTAAAGATTGAATATCAATATTATGGAAGTAGGGTTATTAATATTCATGACACATTTTTTTCCTCTAGATTGTTTCCGAAGAATCAACATTCCATTTTTGCTGTGTTTAGTTCTCTGCGTTATCAACAGGAATGTATTTGAATGAAAATATCCACACGTTTGGAACGGTGAAATAGGAGGCAGCTGGGACTACAGTTATCGACCACTGCATTATAATATATCACGGTGAATCTACTGCGAGAGGTCACTAGAGTGCCGTTGACTTTGCTTTTTTCAAATGTGGTTGCTACCCACACAAACCCGAATGATACGAAACAGTGAGGAATTTTCACGGCGCTACCTGGACATACGGCCACTTGATTCATTAGGATATTCCTTACCAGTTTAATTATTAATAATTCAAATAATACATTTGTTTTCCACGTTATTTTAGGTTTCTTTGTATTTTTGGTGTGACTCATAAATACTCTGAAATAATTAAATGTAGAAAGTAAAAAAAAAATATCTACACATGTATAAAATACATTTTAAAATTGCCTGTTGCGTCCGTTGTTAATGACATCACTTTTTGGTGTGATATGCGAATTCCCCTGTTGAAGGTAGTTCATCTGCTTATCAAGTCATAGGTGATGTCATAATTATTAGAAACTGCATTTTTAAACAATTTTCTCTTCATTTATACATTTACTGGCGATCCTGCTAACTTGATATACCGTATTTTCCGGCGTATAAGACGACTTTTTAACCCCTGAAAATCTTCTCAAAAGTTGGGGGGTCGTCTTATACGCCGGGTACTGTGATTTACTTACCTATTTTCTGCTCTGTCTCCGCTGTTAAGCCGGTCCGTGGCTGTGAGGGAAGCGTTGTGAGCTCCAGCGCGCGGCTTCGATAAAGTTTGTTTAAAAATTTTTTTTAAACAAACTTTATTGACCGCGTGGCTGGAGGGGAGCTCACAACACTTCCCTCACAGCCACGGACCAGATTAACAGCGGGAGACAGATCAGAAGGTAGGTGAGTACTGGGGATTGGGGATTGGGGAAGGGGGGAGGATGGTCCCAAACTCTATATTTTAACCTAAAAAGTTAATATATAGTTATATAGATGCGATTTTTCCGGCTTATAAGATGATTTAGTTGGGGGGTCGTCTTATACGCCGGAATATACGGTATATACCATTTTTGGTAATTTTTCTTATTCTCTACAATGTTTAGGTGAAGATGTCCTTTAAATTTTTAGAATATGGGTGATATGTAGATCAATTAAAATACATGTAATTAATTATATAATTAAGTGATTACTTAAAAGCATTTATTCATCTTAAATTGAACATTTAACCTGATTTATTCTCCAATTTTAGCACAATCTCCTTTCTTAGAATTTCTTAAATCTTTATGGAATTTCAGATTCCTTAAAACTGAATAATCAGAAAGTCCATGGTGTTGAACCTAAGCGAAGGTATAAGTCCATTTCAATTTTCTTCCTCTTTTCATTTCCAATTTCCCATTCCCTCTCCAGAGAAAAGCCAATTAACTGTTATCTAGCCATTTGATGTATATAACCCTTTAATCAGCAGCATCGCTGTGATAATACAATGAGTCGGCCAATGCAAGTCTTGTTTTTTTGTCATCTGTCATCCGTTTAAAACCTCGGCAGTCTGAAATCCATAAAATACAACTTAGTTCTTTTTTTTCCCAAAAAAAATAAAACAGGGATCTAAAAATAATGCAGTAAAATGTTATCCATGTGTATGAAACGTGCTTAGTTCTGGCTGCCAAATAATATAGACTCTAACCTACATTGAAGGGGCAAAGGTGTTTGAGTTGAGGAGGTTAGATCACTGCCTCTTCACATAGCACCATTTTGACTTTCTCTGTTTCCCATCTACATGATTCAGTAAGAGCTTCTCCACAGTTATCCTGGACGGTATTAATGTCTTTACCAGGTGGAGGAGTCACGGGTGTTAAAACAACTGTAATTCATGCATTTCTCAGGTTATTTCAAAACCGCACCAAGGGCTCACTCAGTGCATCCGGGAACGGACATTATTCTCTGGAATGGGCACAGCTGACAAATTAAATTCAGAAAGGGTGAAAGCACGAGACGGGGGGGAAATACCACCAGCAGGCCCGCATTACCTGGAAGGAATAAAAGTAAAAGAACAAAGAGAAGGCCTTACTTTTTATAGCAATATATTCTGTATAGTTTATTTATAGTGAAAGTGCTGATTTTTTACATATTACACCAACGCAGTGCTTGGTATAGTATTTACAGGACAACTATGTAAATGAAAACCAAAACAAAAAAATATTTTTTATTTTAAAGACCTAACCCAGTTGAGGTTATTAGCTATATATATAAATTTTATTTTTTTATAATTTATTGATTTTTATTTTACTTTTTTTTTTTAAATATCGGTAGACCTCCGTATTGAACCATCGGGGTATTGACATGTTAGAAGGAACCTTTGGTTGGATCAGAAGGTTCTCCAAGTGTTGCACAATGAAAGTATATTGTGCCATAGCCTCATAGAGGGGGCGCATGCACCAAATGCTAGCAACAAATTGTAAATCTTGCCAAATTTAAAAGAGCATGGGGGACAGGTGACAACACCAGGTGTTGGAAAAAGAAGAGTAGATGAAAAGTATTTTAGGGATCGGTGCCAACGACATAGACTGGTGGATTCTTAAGAAATGTTTCTCTCAATTGCATTATTACAAAAGAGCCTAATTTTTGGCTCTGTTGAGCAGGAAAAGGGGCATCTGAATTAAACTTTCATTTAGGTTTCCTTGGTTGGAAAAATAAAAAATAAACGAGCAGTATTTACCACTCTAAGCAAGTCTCAAGAGGTGGACCAACAAATTTAGGTAATGTCCAACGAATAAACAAACTACTCAACATAGACTTTTCAGAGTTTGTAAAAAGTAAAAAATAAAAACACAGAAACAATTAATTTGTGATGGAAGTATTGGCTCCGGGTATATGAAATCCTAATCATCTCCTGTGTCAGTGTGTAAACCGAAAAGTTATTAATTACAAAACGTGAAAGTAATTTAAAAAAAATATCTGTAGATAGTGACCATTTATCAAAATCCAAGCAGGATCCAAGACTCCATTCCTGAAATTACAATTGCTGCTATTGATATAATCTAAAATGACATTACTAGTGTCTACCTGTACATTATGAACTTGATTACTAATGACAGTTTGTGGAATTAGATACAAATCACGAACTGAATAACAAAAGAAAATAACAATATTAGTCTACTGGTAAACTATAACAAGACATTTTTTTGGGGGGGGGGGGGGGGGGGGGGTGATCGCATTATCCGGCTATTATCTTGTTTTGTTTTACAATTTTCTGCTCCATGTCAAATAAAAAAACATCAATCAATTGTTTCCTCAACCTACAATTACACTTCCCCCTGTCATTGAAACAGAAAGAAAGACAGCAGGGATGGTGACCTTGCCTGACATTGACATGACGGAAGATGGTGGAATCCTTGTAGCTAACCAAAATTACTGGGGAAAAACGATTGCAAAATGTCTGAAAATCTGGTTGATAAATCAGAGGCCTTTTAATCATTATTTTTTAATTTTTTTAAATGAAGTTGGAAGAAGGAAAGGCTGCAAATTCCCCGGGTCCCCAGGACATTCTTCCTCAATGTATTATTCCTGGAAAAACACTTTCGAAATAAATAAGAATAAATAAATTGTCAAGAATGTTGCCCCTGTGTAATTGTACTGTTTAAATTTCCATAGAAAGAATTTTGAGGGAGAAATGTTTTTATAGATTTCAGAGTTGATATCTAGAGTGAATGTGGGCACTGCTATTGAATAGGAAAGCGACAGGATAGAATTTTTGGGTGCTGTAGGGTGGGTTATAATCTAGTATAATCTCAAAATGTTACATTTTACAAACGTTACAAATGCAGTAACTTCACCGTGCTCTCTCGGGAGATCGCCAGTTCATTGCGCAAGAGGTCATCACAGAGTTGAGTATTATTAGTTTTATGGCTTTGTGTTAGTATTAGGGCTGAGGGGGTCAGTATTAGGGCTTAGAGGTTAGTATTAGGGCTTAGGGGTTAGTGTTAGTACTAGGGGTTAGTGTTATATTAGGGGCTGGGGTTATTGGTAGTATTAGGGGTATTGGTATTAGGGTTTGGGGGGTTAGTGTTATATTAGGGTTTGGGGTAACTTTTAAGGAGATAATTTATTAGGGGGGTGTACCTTGATTGTAAGCGCTGACAGTTCAGCACTGAACTGTCAGCACTTACATTGCCATGGTGAATTCTGCGTTAACTTTTACCGCTGAGAGGTCAGCACTCAAACTGCCGTGCTCAACTGTCAGCTGCGAAACGGCCACGAAAGAACTGTCCTAGACGCTTTACATTTTTTGGGGGGTGTTGATTAGGGGGTTGATAAGATGGAGTTGAGTTCTACAAATACATGTAGTTGTTATGTTTTGGGAGGATCTTTGTAATTATTATCCCTTAAAATTGAAAGTAAAACAAGCATAACTTTTTTTTTTTTAAATGTATTTTAAGGATGTTTTAAGTTTAGTAGTTATATACATCACTGCATCAAATGCAAAAATCTATTACAACTGCTAAATGCGTTACAATCTGCATGGACTGCGTAACTGCTGAGAATTCAGACTACATCATTAAACATTGAATGGATACAGTAACTTGGTCTGCATGACCAAAACCATATATTATTATCCCCCCAAAATTTTTTCCTGCAGATAAAAAGAGTTGTCAATTGTACACAGTGAATTCCCCATAAGGGGCTCATTTATGGCTGAAAACTGAATAAAAGCAGTAAATTAAAAACAGGCTTCCACCATAGAGAAGCAGTAATCTGCTGCAGGTTTCTTTGGTGAATGAAGTATTGTTGTACGGATTTTCCCAGTGAGCTTGAACAGTTAACTAGTCACAGCTGTCTGTACACAACGGTAATCTGCAGTGCAATAACCCCAGCAACTCACAGGGTATTGATAAAACATTTAAATAACACTTTTGACCATGCTGGTTTAAAGTTTACAGCGAAAAATACCAGATTCCGGATATAAACAGATCTTTCTGGATAATATAGGCAAAGGGAAAAAATGTGTTGGGGATAAAGTATTGAGTTTCATAGAGCACAAACTCCTTTTGAGAAAGAGACAGTTGTTTTAAATCGTTAATTGTACTTTATTGGATGCTGAGAAATTAATAATGCACACGGCAGTTGTAGGGCGATATATCTCTGCCGCGTAACATGTCGCAATGTGTGCAAATAACTATTGGGGGCTCAGAAAGTTGGTGCTTGTAGTATTTGAAACAGGGGCATCTGCCCTACTGTCAGTAAACAGTAATGCAGCAAAATTTGAAACCATATATGGAACTTGCTCAACTCACAAGTCGGCAGGCTTCCTGACCCGTGGAGGGTCCAGGTAGGTAAAGTAGAGAGAAGGGAGATCTGTAATAGGAAAGTTCTCTTTTGTCTCGCTGCTGTGCACACCTGTTTTGACTGAGGATAGCAGGATATGACATCATACTTTCATTTCAAAGACAGGAAACTGATGACTTCACTTGAAGTTAAAGGACAACTGTCAGAATTGTAATTAAAAGATTGCATCAAGTGTAAGCATTTTAAATCGAAATGATTTAATGGACAAACATGTTTTTTCAAAAGTATCTTATTGAGCCCTCTATGGGCCATATAGCGCTGGAAGAGGGCAGACATGTTGTTTAGAATCTTGGGTCAGACGATCTGACCGATCTGACCCAAGGTGTCTGCCCCCGATACAATAAACACATGCAATACACGCAGAGAGGGCTCAGTCAAGTGCTTTATTTGTATTCTTTCATTGAAGCATTTCTAATTAAAATGTCCACATTTGATGCAATCTTTCAATAAAAAGTAATGTTATTTTTTGTCAATAGTTGTCCTTAAATAATTTCATTTCAGCAACCCATAGCACACATTAAGTTACGCATAAGGTTTCACCCAGGGCTCGGAAAAGAGAAGTTTCAACTTCAATCATAGTGAACTGCGTTATAAAGAGACAGTAAATGTTTATACAGAGTCAGAGAAGAATTACCAGAGTCTTGGAAGGACGGGAGCCAAGCAGAGTGAGGCCTGTTTACATCAATGGAGATAACGATCTTGCAAATCATGTAAGTATTTGAAAACTACAAGTGTTTGTTCTAAGAAGGTTATTCTTATAAATATTCATGTGTGACTATGTAAATAGTTTGCGGAAAAGTAAACTATTGCAAATTGTGTTTTTTTCACTTTGTTACCTTTTATATATTTCCCAATCACCACGGCTGATAATTAACGGGAATGGGGGGAGAGATGATACCGATGCTCGATGTTGATACGGCGTATTTTTTGCGCATACGTTTGCCACACACACACTTCATTTTTGTTGTGATCAGAGGGATGTGTGGGTACCATCTGAGCTATGTTTGTCTGTTTCGCTATATCAGGGAACACTAATTCAGTCTTACATTTAATGGATTGCATCTGTTCTTTCATTACTTAACACCATCTTCTGGCGGTACAGTACACAGTTTGGCGCTTCGATTTTTTTCTTCTTTGGGTTATTATTAATTAAAATGCATATTTCATCTACCTTGTCACAATTATGAATTATTTTTTCTTTGCTTTGTTTGTTTTGTCTCCATGATTCTCATTATATCTGGATTTCTAATTAAAGTTTACAACAACAAACAAAAATGTACATCCATCATTAAAACAAAAAGCCTTTTCTGGCCCTAAATGTTTCTTACACTTCTTGTGAGATGCATTGTCACTCATTTGACTATGTGTAAATTTGGAAATGGTATTTGGACGGGCCTCCTTTGTACTACATGAATAGAAACTAGGGGTTTTTTTTGCATATCTTGTAGAGTCGTGTGCTAAAAACAGGTTTAGACAAACTACGAGAATTGGAGCAGTCACCATGATTATTTGCAGAATTGCTCTTCATGCTTAAGGTCTATTGTGTTTAAATCATTTCACGCTCAACTTTCTTAAGCCTCGCAGTTCATCGAATAAATTATTGCTCTCCGGTTTATTGATATAAGGCAATCTACACTTTCCCATTTCACAATGGGCGTACGTCATCATGGCCGACAAATTGTCCACATTTGCCGGAGATCCTGATTTTAAATCTTGTTAGAAGCCGCTGGTATCTCTCGCAGGGAAGATCTGTAATGGAATTAAAATGGTTCATTTATACAGTGCTGGCTATTAGCCTAGACAATTTATCTTGAGACACCCCCCTGTCTATTATCTCCATATTAACTGCCCTGTCTGTCTGTGCCCTGTCTGTGTCTTAGCCAATAAAACAATTAGGATATAATGGCAGTAAACATGGCCCTTAAAATGTAATAAAATGAGCAAAGAGACGAGTAAAAATCCAGCCCAGTGGTAATTGGCGAAAACCTTACGTTATCTGTTTGTGTAACAATTCTTTCTACCTGTTAATGTCTTGTTATTATGGAGATGTTCCTGAGTGCCTCAGAGGTAATCACTAACATTAGACATAAACTGACGTCTCTATAAGATGGATGTTGCAATATATGTTCCAGATCACATCATTTGGTACACAAACTATAAAACACAAGGGTAGATAAAGAGTTGGATGGGTCGGGAGCTAAGATCCTGCTCTTCATTTAAATGTGCATGCAGTCTAGCCAATCACGAGGAGGCTAATGTATTGAATTGGTGCAGGAGGTATATAGGACCACATAGTGACTCCATTGCTGCACGCACCAATCTGTCGCTTAAAATCCTGATGGATGTTGAGAGTTATCCCTAAGTGCGCCAATCCTATACTTTTGGGGGGCTCAAAAATGTAATGCACCTGAAAAGTTGGGGGCACCTTCTAACAAACTTTTTCCTGCATTTATAGGCATCGGGATGTCTGATTTAAATAAAAAAAACAATCATTATTACATATAAGAGACCTGCACATGCCTCATATCGCTAGGCTCTTCATTTTTTACACCTCATCCACCTGGTGTATTAATATTTGTAGCTCTTTGACAGGTAATATTTTATATCCCCTGTTTCAATACAGTGTACCATTAAAACACAGAGACCTCATTTCTGGGGATTTCTAAGCTTAGTTTTACAGGATACAAATGAAAACTGAGAGGAAATATAGGTGGAGTCGGGAAAAACAAGGGAGAATCGTGACCAAAGACAGAAGGGTCATCACTAATTCTAAGCCATTCCCCTCTCTCTGGGGAAGTGCCTGATTGTCAAACCCAGCTGGGAGGTGAAAACAAATAGAACCAGTGATATGAAACATTGGCCACTGTCCACTATCACGACAAATAGAACCCACTGATATGAAACATTGGCCACTGTCCACTACCACGACAATTAGAACCCAGTGATATGAAACATTGGCCACTGTCCACTATCACAACACATAGAACCCAGTGATATGAAACATTGGCCACTGTCCACTATCACAACAAATAGAACCCAGTGATATGAAACATTGGCCACTGTCCACTAGCACAACACATAGAACCCAGTGATAT
Organism: Pelodytes ibericus; assembly: GCA_036172795.1. NCBI lineage: Eukaryota > Metazoa > Chordata > Amphibia > Anura > Pelodytidae > Pelodytes > Pelodytes ibericus. The sequence continues at coordinate 11,585,504 of CM069865.1, forward strand.
GAAACATTGGCCACTGTCCACTAGCACAACACATAGAACCCAGTGGTATAAAACATTGCTCACTGTCCATTTTGACCCCCAGTAAAAGGAACCCAAACATTTTCTGGATGGATCTGATATAATACAGATTGTCTATCTAATGTAGATGTTAATACGTATTCTATGTTGTATTTTAAGGAAATGTGTCAGTCTAGTGATACGATTGGAGAAGTTGGAGCAAAACAAATACTGAAGATTTGGTTACTATGCTGTTTCCTCCTGTGGTATTCAGAGGGTCTCTGGTGATGTAACATTTTCACAGATTTCTGTTCAATAAGGTTAAAAGTGACAGTACAAAATGGTGAAAATACAGCTGTCTAATAAAAAGGGAATTTTGTTTCTACAAGTCCAAGGTTACTGAAAATACATATTTCTTGTTTACAGCGGGTTAGCAAAAACTATACTGAATGTATATGGTATCTGGGTTTGACAACGCACAAATATTTCACAATGGCATGTATTTCTTTTTAAAGGGTAATCTACTTGGACAATTCTCCTTCTTCCAAACTATTTGATTTGTTTTGTACATTGTGTAGGGTGTGGCCACTCTTAGTCTAGAGTTACCAGAGCTGTACACTTGAACTTGACTGCATTGTACAGACTTATTTTTTTTTCTTGATAAATCCATATTCATTAACAAGGTGGTGATGAAAGCTCTACAAATTGGCATTATTTATTTAGATAATTAGTTTTTACTGCATAATAAGATCAGATAAAGACCTGGATGATTTTTTTTTTTCTTAGCATACATATTATTCTACTCCCTAATTGCCAATGAAATGGTTCTTTTGGCAAATGCTATGATTGCCGCGCCAGTCCAAATGTAATGGTAACAGGTTCAATTCCTGGCATGGTCAAGTGAAAATAAATGCTCCTTCTGAGAGCACGCACTACAGCATTTGTTGCTCTGGAAGAGGAAAACACTATAAAAACTAGTTTTCATACTTAATTTATTCTCTGCTTTGTTTGACATTTTCGATAGTGCTCGTCCTAAGGTTTAATATAAATGTTTACATCGTCCATTGTACAGCTGCTCACCGTCAGAGATGGAAGTTATCTACATGTCCTATTACTTGGGCTTTTTCGGAAAGACGGGATCCATCATTAATCCCAATAATATATCAGGGTCATCTTTAATAACAATCAAACTGCAATCAATTTAGTTTGTGGCAGGCTTGTGGTTATACTAATTGTGGCTTCCAATCTTCTCTCTTCCTCTCAGACAGTAGGCCATAGGTCACCTACAGAATGTTCGCAAAAGTAGTCACACATGAATGTAAGGAGTAGCGAAAATCCCTCTCTTAATGATAGAAGCATTCGCCTCAACCTGACATTCCGAATACGTCAACTCTTGGGTTCTAGACCTTGCAGTGTAGCGTAAGCTTAGGTTGGCATGTATTTTTGTGTTTGTTCTTTTAGTGTCAATGGCCGTATACTCATTTTTTTTTTTTTATTTCCCCCTACTGATTGTTACCGGTCACAGTTCACAAATAAAAAAAGAAAATCCTGAAAAATTCCTTTTGTTCAGAATCTTTTCATTACCTCCTTCCCTAACAACGTCCTGAGATTGCAGGATCTGCTAGGATACTTATTGTCTGTTTTGATAGATTGTAAAGATATATGGGCTGATAATCAAAAGTCTGTAATTCCTGAGCATTTCTCCTTATTAGAAACAGCATAGGAGACCACATTCTTTCAGCTGAAAGTAGAAAAAAAAAAAATCTGGCAAATGTGCCGAGTATGGGGATATAGATATATTCTTTAATCAGGCAAATATTTGGGGGATTATTATGTGGCTGGACTTTGCATACAAGCGCAAAAGCTATTAATGCAAATTGCTTATTAAAAAAATACACAATGGTTTGTGAGATATGATACATAAAAGCATGCACTTTGTAAAAATATATAATATTACGTATTATAACTTTAAAACAAAAAGCTTCGCCAAGCAAATTTCAAGCAGACAATTAAAGCCAGCCACGGATCCTATGTTCTATAGCATGTATTGTTATTTATTTTTTTATTCTATGAAAGGTTATGTGTTCATTTAGCACACATCTTAGAACGTATAAAAGTTGAGTTTCACTTAGTTAAAGTTCCAAGAAAAAATGTCTAAAAGGTCAGTGGCACTTAACAAGGAACGCTTATTTAATAGATAACTAATTTCAGGAAAGGATGCATTTTTAAAGGTTATGGAACAATTTAGAGCAAGGGTATTTTTTTTCGGGTTGCAAGCCATGAAGTTTAAATAATACATCATTTTTTTCCAGAGTCACCTGCAGTTTACTAGAAGGTGTAAATCCAGTCTGACATGTCGAATGCGAATATACAGATTTGAAAATTAAGGGGTGGGGCACAGCTTCAAATTAATTCTTCAGGAATCACATAATCAGATAGAAGCTACAATATTACTTCATCCTCCTTTTCTAATATCTTTAGATTGCTTTTTTTTCAGCCAGGGATATGATACTGTAGCTTTAAGATACTTCAAAGAAAGAATGAATTATTTGTAGAATATACAGCAAACACAGCAACATATCTGACAACTTTGCAGTACAGATCCTTGGGACAAGAGGTGAAGGATCCAAAAAGGGGGTGGGGATACCTGACATCAAGTGATGCCCTGAGATACAGGTAAAGTGGATCTCCCTTTACGACAATTCTTTTGTGTTTAGACTGTGTTGATAAGCAAGGCTTAACACTGTGCACAGGCAGCAGACAAACTTGGACAGACCTGAATTTTTCAGGACTATTCTGAAAAATAAACAAGACTGTTGGCAACAATGGAGCAATATATTACAAGGATATTGCACACTTTGTGCCTTCCTTGTACGGCGGAATACAAAGTAATGGACACAAACAACTATCCCTGATAGAATTAATGAAACCCATACCTGTGGTGGAGCCAAAAAGGAAGCGTGGTCATCAGGGGAGGGCTGGCAGCCTTAGGCCTGGGGGGCAAATCCAGTCAAGTGGCCCATTGCACCATCGAATCGCCTCCCCATCCACGGCCATCTTTTCCTTGTTTTATAACGAATATTGCCAGGATTTTCCCCCACAATATGCCAGGATTTGCCATTTAATATGCTAGAATTTTCCCTTACAAAATGCCAGGATTTAGACACCCAATATGCCAGGATTTTCCCCTCAATATGCCAAGATGATGCCCCCTCAATATGCCAGGATTTTCCCCTCAATATGCCAGGATTATGCCCCTCAATATGCCAGGATTTAGACACCCAATATCCCAAAATTTGGGCACCCCCCCCCCTTCCCACGTTGCACACCTACGACATGACCCATAACCCACGTTGCACACCAGGACATGCCCCATCACCACATTTACATGCCTCCATCACCCCATTACATACACATTTCCAATATTATTTGCCATTAATATTCCCCAGCCAATTTGTCCCATAATATGCCAGTGTTATTCTGCAATTTAATATGACTCAGTAAATTTGCCCAATAATATTCCAAGGTTATCTGCAATTTAATATGCCCCTGCTAATTTGCCCAATATGCCAGTGTTAATTGCCATTTAATATTCCCCAGCCATTTTGCCCAATAATATGCCAGTCTTATTCTGCCATTTAATATTCCCCAGACGATTTGTCCAATAATATGCCAGTGTTATTCTGCCATTTAATATTCCCCAGCCAATTTGCCCAATAATATGCCAGTCTTATTTGCCATGTAATATGCCCCAGCCAATTTGCCCAATAATATGCCAGTCTTATTTGCCATGTAATATTCCCCAGCCAATTTGCCCAATAATATGCCAGTCTTATTTGCCATGTAATATTCCCCAGCCAATTTGCCCAATAATATGCCAGTCTTATTTGCCATGTAATATTCCCCAGCCAATTTGCCCAATAATATGCCAGTCTTATTTGACCTTGTAATATTCCCCAGCCAATTTGCCCAATAATATGCCAGTCTTATTTGCCATGTAATATTCCCCAGCCAATTTGCCCAATAATATGCCAGTGTTATTTGCCATGTAATATTCCCCAGCCAATTTGCCCAATAATATGCCAGTGTTATTAGCCATTGTATTGCCCCCCCCCCCTTACCTTTTTCCCTGGTGGCTAGTGGCAGGACTTCCCTGGTGGCTAGTGGCAGGACTTCCCTGGTGGCTAGTGGCAGGAGGACTTCCCTGGTGGCTAGTGGCAGGAGGACTTCCCTGGTGGCTAGTGGCAGGAGGACTTCCCTGGTGGCTAGAGGCAGGCAGCATGGTCCCTCCATGCTGCCTGTTCGGCCTCCCGGCGGTTGTGCCGACAGGTCACGTGATCGGCGCGCGTCTGACGTCAGAGCGCCGATCACGTGACTGTCGGCACTTCCGTGTCGGCACACTGCACGGGGAGCCGAACAAGCAGCACGGAGGTTTCTCTGTGCTGCCTGTTCGGCTCCCCGTGCAGCTTTGCAGGCAGAGCGGAGGTGAGAGGGGATCTTCCGATCCCTTCTCACCTCCATCTCTGTCTGCAAGCGCGTTTTTTTTTTTGTTTTTTTTTTTAAAACACTGGCCTAGCGGCCGTGTTTTCCAAAGCTTAGGGCGGCCTGGGGGGCAATTGCCACCCTGCCCCCCGGCCCAGCCCGCCCCTGGTGGTCATGTGATGTTGCATTACTCCATGAGCTCTCTCTAGTCTACCCAGTACTGATACCAGGTGTCTGGAGCTTACTACTTACACACATACATAGTTTAAACACAATGCATAGGAAACAGTCATTGGCAACCACCCCCAGAAAACAGGACTGTCACTTGAAATGTTGGCAGCTATGATAATAATTAGAATTTGCATTTTTTTTTTTAAGCAGGTTAAAGGGACTGCATCACCTGAACAATGTTTTTATTGTAAATGTAGAGAATAAAAAAATATGGAAAACCACATTTACATTGTGTTAGCAAAATAAATGCCTAAATTAGAGCTTTAAATGTGGAGTCTGCTGCTTATGACATTACCTGTGTGCAAAATACACATTTGGCATTGAAAATCAACTCATTTGCAAATCCGGCCACAGGTGATGTCATAAGCAGGAGACACATTTAAAACCCATTTTTCTCCTAATTTAGGCATTTCTTGCAATGTTGCCACCACAATGTAAAGACCGATTTCAATCTTTTTTTTTTTATGCTCTACATGCACAGTAAAAACAATGTTTAGGTGATACAGCCCCTTTAATGTATTAAAAAATTTTTTTTGAATGCAGGTTTGATTCCTGGCAGGGACAACCTCAAAACAGGTTGTCCAAACATGAGTACCATTAAGTTAGTAATTGTAACTTCCCCAGGACATCTTTAAAAAAAGAGAACTTATTTCAGCATATCCTTCCTAGTAATATACGTTGTTTTTATTATTATAAAATAATGATTTGGGGGATGATGGTGTCTGTAAAGTGGGACATGGCTGAATAAATGCTTCTGATTTGTAAAAATAATAGCAGAAATTCTAGTAATTAATCTTCCACTTATGGGGGGGGGGGGGGGGGAATAGGTGTAATGTTGTGCTACATTAATTCATTGTAATATCTTGTGTGTTTCATATATTATCGTGCCCTTAAATGTTATTTTAGACTGGCATATTTAATAAAAAGATCTCTTTTTTTTCCATTTGCTTTGGATGTTTTTGAAAAACACTGAAAGGTTATTAATAATGAATTCTTATATGACAAAATGCCACTTTTTTTCCCATCTTTTTTTTTTTTCCAGTGGAGTTTAAGACAAGATGACACAGTCCTTAGCTATTAAACAAAGTAAAACAGCTGTTGTTTTTGGCATGAGATAGCTATAGCTTTTGTCATCATTTCTTGTTATTTAATGCATTTTTCCAATATGTTTTGGTCATTAGTGTCACATATGGTTCTGAAAAGATTCCATTATTCCATGAAAGACATGAATTCCAAGAGACACAAAGAAAAGTCACAATCATTTTTTGTTTAAAAAAAAAAACCGATACAAATGGTTCCAAAAAAACTTAAGCACGGACCAGTCAACCTTAAAGGGACAGTCACCAAGCGCATTACTGTAGGGCAAAAATCCGGGAATAGTAATTGAGTTATACCGGATTTTTTTTTTTAACACAACTACAGGTAGGAGATGTTTATTTAGTCCCCCGGGAAACAGGCAGAGCCTATGTGGGAGGGGGCCATTTATGTGTGAGGGGAGTGAGTGATGTATGATGTATGTCTGGGGGAGTGTCTTTAGGGGGGAGTATATATAAGCTGGGATTCCCTGGGTCCGTCAGCCATTTTGGTTAACGGACACAGCAGGGGAAATTTTCCCGCCCTCCCTCCCCATTTTGTTTTTTATTTGTGCATTAATGTTTTTCTCTTTTGTCACAGCAGGCGGGGTTGTCCTTGCCAATCCAATAGTTAAGGACGGAGGAGATGGAGTCAGATGGATGGATAGGGTGTCCCCTCCCTTAACCTCTGATCACGATGTAGGTGATCATGATGGTCGTGCCCACCGAGCTAACAGCCGGCTGGTGGTTAGCATCAAGTGGGCAAGCGATATACAAGAGGTAACATGGACTAGGGGGGAGGGGTTCACCTTATAATCCTGAAGTTCGGAAGGATAGGTTGATGTTTGTTATGTTTTTCTCAGGTAGATTGGCAAGGACTAGTTGTAGCTGTATGTTTTCATCGAATGTTCAAGTTATATATTTATATTTATTTATCTATTGATAATAAGTTCTAAGAGGTTTAATAATAAAAAGGAGAATTTTTGGCTCATACAGTTACTTCGTTATGTTAATAAATGCTGTGGCCTATTTAAACTCCATTCATGTCTCGCGTCTTTTATTCTGGTGGGGTATTTTGATTATCATTCATTTAAGGAGCATTCCCCTTTGCTACATACATGAACCCAGCCAGCTTTCCCAGGCAACCAAAGTGAGAAGAGGTTACATCGCAACTGCAGCAGCATTAACACTCCATTCTTGCTTTCAGTGTCACAGGGGGTAGTTTACATTTTAGGGCACACTTGAGGCCTCTCCGGACTTCAGCTATTCGTTCTGATTTCAGTTCTTTTTACCGTTATTTTTTCTCTCCGCTTACTTAAAGGGACACTCCCACCAAAAAAGGAAAAGGTTTGACTTTTTTATTTTGTATTGTGGTTTTTAGTTATCTTTTGTTTTGTTATGTGTTGGTGTTTAATAAAATATGTAACTAAGCAAGTTTGACTGGGGGCGCTGCCGTTTTGTGAAATATAGTGTTTTTTTGTGCCACCCCCTAGTGACTTTACAGCACTAGTATCTCACTTTGGGGCTGGGGACACAGAATGCAGTCTATAAGTCAGAATTCTGATCACAGACTTGCATTGAATGGGAGGGTAATGTAACTGTTAAATCACAAGGGGGCGGAGTTATGATCATGTTTGGATCTCCTCTCTTTGTGTTGCAAGGCAGGTCAAAAAAGTTGTACACAGCCACCTAGTCCTGCACACTATGAAACACAGGAGCCAGTAAGAGAGCAGGGGAGGATCTTATGACATCATCATGCAGGGTTTGGCCACAGTTGTAAAGTGAGACTGGCTGGAAGATTTTGGACAATGTTGCATCATGGGAAATATGCACAAAAAGGAGCCAAGAGATAAACACCTAATTTTATTTTTCCTTTTAAATGCAATTAATTCAAAAAACAGTATTTATTTATATGTCTCTGTTTTAAATGACCAGGTTATCTAGATAAATCTTATTTAAGTGACTGTGTCCCTTTAAGTAAGTTCTCAAGTAACCCTAATGTAGGACTCACATTCAATGACACAGGTAACAGTCTTTACTTATATCTCCGCCAGAGATTCCGCAGTTACCTTTCTCCTGGGTGTAGGGCAATCTTATCTCTCCAGTGAATTCAGAGTGCGTGATCCACACATTGCTTTTTGTTTTTTTACGTGTTCTTTCTATTGGATTTATATCTTATTGGCACATGGGATGATAATTTATTGAATGTGGTTTTACAGCAGTTTAATTTACTGACTCTTAGAGCTTGGGAGACAGTGAAGTGGAGATGAAGGGTATTATTTAGAAAAGTTTCCTGGCAGCAAAGTTCATGGAAGAAAACTGTACTTTGCGTTGATATATGAAGTTTATTTAACTCTTTATTTAACTTTTTGGAGCATGGAAAGAAGAGGTTAAACATGCTTTGTGATTGTTTTTGCAGTCCACTCTAACAAATTATTATTATTTTTTATTAAAAGAATGAAGTTACGATAGTAATAATTTGTGATTTGCAATATCTTGTATCCAGTGAGAAAAGCAATAAGCCATAGTGTAGTTCTGGGACTGACAGGCGCAATATTGGAATCATACATAATTAATACAAGGATTCAAAATATCCGATATGTAGATAAGTGTTTGTAGGATATAAATTAGTTGTGTTGATAAGAAATAATTAATATTATGATATGACGAGTGAGATGTCAGCGGGTGGATCGATTTGTAGAAAAAAACGTGTGGATCCTGCAAATGGTCCAACTTAAGAATATGAAGTAGCAGAATGCTTGGTTGTATAAGGAGAGTTATTAGCAGAATGCTTAATGTATAAGACGAGGTATTAGCAGAATGCTTGGTTGTATAGGGAGAGGTATTAGCAGAATGCTTGGCTGTATAGGGAGCGGTATAAGCAGAATGCTTAATGTATAAGAAGAGGTATTAGCAGAATGCTTGGTTGTATAGGGAGCTGTATTAGCAGAATTATTGGTTGTATAGGGAGAGGTATTAGCAGAATGCTTGTCTGTATAGGGAGCGATATTAGCAGAATGCTTGGTTGGATAGGGAGAGGCATTATCGGAATGCTTGGTTGCATAGGGAGAGGTATTAGCAGAATGCTTGGATATATAGGGAGAGGTATTAGCAGAATGCTTGGATATACAGGGAGAGGTATTAGCAGAATGCTTGGTTGCATAAGGAGAGGCATTATCAGAATGCTTGGTTATATAGGGAGAGGTATTAGCAGTAGAAAGAGGGAAGTGCTCATGCCATTGTACAGAGTTGGTGAGATCTCACTTGGAGTACTGTATGCAGTACAGGAGACCATATCTCTAGAAGGATATTGGTACTTTGGAGAAAGTTCAGAAAAGGGCAACTAAACTGGCATAAAAACTTGGCAATAAAGGTTAAAGCATCTTAACACGTATAGTTTGGAGGAAAGAAGCAAAAGGGGGGATATCATAAAAAAACATTAAAATACATAAAGGGAATCAACACAGTAAAGGGGGAGAGGATATTTAAAAGAAATTAGGCCTACACTAGATATAATATAAGGCCATGAACTAATGACTGTATTCAGATTTATTTATTTTTTGGCAGAAGTTGGCAGACTAGATGGGCTGAATGGTTCTCATCTGCTGGTGAAACGTTCTATGTTTCTATCCTTGAATTAAATGGATGCTGGTACTCTGCCTGGGAATGGATATAAAAGAGGTGGGAGCTTTGTGTAGCTGAGGGACAAACACTACAAGAGTGACAATATAATTGACAAAAGGCCACATTCTGGTTAATGGCAAATGGCCTACTGGTGATAGGATCACATGACGTTGCACAGACAAAGGTGGTCAAGCAGCACGCCTAACTGTTAGGGGCTCGAACCAGGCTCCACCAGGTCCCCAATACATCAAAACAAACAGAATGGTCCGGCACTCAGTAGTAGTGAGATCAAATCTTTATTGTTGGAACCGCCATTGACTATGTTTTGACCAAATGGTCTTTGCCAAGCTATAGCTTGGTGACCAATTTGATACATTTGACACTGACCCCACAACATTATGATTCTACCTAGCCAGTGCGGGGTAATTGATGCCATAAGACCAGGACAGCTCCAAATTAGACTGGGCAGAACCCCGAAAAATGAGACTGTTGGCAAAGATGATGTCTTTATCTCCCAGACATTTCCATGTATGTAAAGGAAAATCTTAGGATGTCTGGATTTCTGAAAATAAAAACATTATTTTTATTATTATTATTATTATTATTATTAATAAAAAGAAGAAAAAGACCTTAATAAAAAATATTGAGTAAAATATATGTAGAATACCACAATGGCACCCATCTCATGTAAAGGTGGGGCTTCTACTTTAACAAGAAAAATGTGTTTAAAAAAATATAGGACAGCAATCAGTTTAATGCATTTATAGAGTATAGAATTCCCATAATTTACCCCAATTGAGGGAGCCCCCCTCCTTCCAGACATACAGTTCTCGATTCATCAAAGGGATGTAGATATTTAAAGTGTGCTATAGTTTTTATCTTGATCTATAAAGTGTGTTTTATTGGATCTCTTGCCTTAAAAGCCACGTAAGGCACAATGTTAACATGTTTGATCTGTTAATGTAAAATTTAATACTTATCTTATACGACTGATTTTTTTTTTTTCTTCCGAAAGTGCAAGTGAAAATCAAGCACGGTCATAGCAAGAGATAAAAATAAACCATACGTTTAATCTGGATCTCCAGCTGAGAACCTTTATTGTTTTAAGATATTGAGGCAGACAGAAATGGTAGGGGACTTTGCTGGGGAGGGGGGGGGGGGGGAGAGAGTGGGAGGAAGATGGAGAAGATCTCCCTGTTCAGAGAGGTATGAGGGCTGACTAGGGGTGTTCATCATTATTAAAAATTAATGCAATTTTAAAATCTGTATGTCATGTATAAATTTTAACTAGATAAAACAGATAAAATTATGTGTTTCTTAGGATTTGAATTCAACATGCCCTTCTTTGTCTGAAAGAGATAGTTCCTCGGCCATTATTTTTTTTCTTACGTTCTGTATTTGGTCCTGGCCAGAGCGTTATTTTTTCTTTTATATCAGGCATGGTGCCCACACACTGGTGTAAAGCTTATGTGGTGCCCATATATAAAAAGGGATCAAAATCCCAGCCGGGCAATTACAGACCTGTAAGCTTGACATCTGTGGTGGGGAAACTGTTTGAAGGGAATATATTCAAGATTTCATATTGAACAGGAATCTTAGTAGCAGGAGCCAACATGGGTTTGTGAAAGACGGGTCTTGTCAAACTAACTTAATTACATTCTATGAGGAGGTGAGTAAAAATATAGATATGGGTGCTGCAGTGGATGTGATATATTTAGACTTTTCTAAGGGATTTGATATGGTTCCACATAAAAGATTTTTTTACTTAAATTAATTGACTGAAATAGGCTTAAGGCCAGAGGTTTGTTTGTGGATTGGCAATTGGTTGAAAGACAGAATGCAGAGGGCATAGGGAGCCATGTCTCAGTGTTTGCTGACGACAAAACATCAAGTAGGGTAATATAGTCTGAAATAGATGTATCTTCACTGCAAGATGATTTGGACATATTGGGTAATTGGGCAGATAAATGGCAAATGAGATTCAGTGTAGACAAATGTAAAAGTATGCATTTTGGGTACAATAATACAAATGCAACATATAGTTTAAATGGTGTTTCCTTGGGAAAATCTACTAATGAAAAAGATTTGGGAGTAGTTGTAGACAATAGACTTAGCAGTAGTGCACACTGTCAACTGGCAGCTGCAAAGGCCAATAACATATTGGGGTTTATTAAAAGGGGTATTGACTCATGGGAGGAAGCTATTATTTTGCCTCTTTATGGGTCCATGGTAAGACCTCACCATGAATATGCGGTTTAATTCTGGCCGCCATTTAAAAAAAATACTTTCTAGAACTAGAGAAAGTGCAGAGGAGGGCTACAAAACTAATCAGGGGAATGGAAAGTTTAAGTTATGAAGAAAGGCTGGAAAAGTTGTATGAAGAATACACTTTTTTAATTGAATACTAATTACAGTTTCTTGCAATTTTATATGGAAAATAATATCTCCGGGGCTTCTAAAAACAGTTACTCGCCTTTTATTTGCCAGCCTCTTTGTGACATCAGTGAAGGAAAAAGCAAGCCCACACTCCACTACACTTTTGGGTCTGTTCACTAAAATTTGACTTTGGATGCCAACTTTCATTTTGAGACCCCCCCGAGTGTGACTTAGTCTCAATCATAAAAATAATCGCACACATGCCTGTTTTTATTCACAATTTGTTCATATTCTCTATTTGAGTGTGAAATGCTTAATGCATTTCAAAAGGAGCAAAGAGCAAAAATAGTTTTACACATAAAATATATTTGCTTTTTTTTGTAGTACATGGCCCCAGATATGTGCACAAATTCCTAACACGTGTATGTGTCTGGATATTTGTGTGGAAGTGAGTTCCAGAGGCCAGATCGAGAAAGGTCTTGCAGCCACATGTAGGAAGAAGTGTTGAGGGACAAGTAGAGCCTTAGGCCTTTGGACGAACAAAGAGGCTATGCGGTTTAGTACATAGTGACAAGGGGAGCAAATTATTTTTTTGTATGTTGAGAGTCAACCATGTATAAGCCTTGCGGCTAGTCAATTAGCAATTTAGGAGCTATATTAAAATAAAATATACTTATCACCTTCTGGTCCTTCTGCGGTATGGAATGCAAGCTAATGCACCTTTAGTTATTAGCGCTACAAGGCTGGCTCATTTATACATGACGTTAAAATGATATAACAATGGGACTCATGTTACACATAATAGAGAAACTGGTACTCAAAATGCATCTTCCTAATACTAATGCATATTAATGTGCTTTCAAAGTACTTTAAAAGGCATGTTTTACATTTTGCATTGCTTAAAATATAAAATACTTAAAGTTAGATGAATTTGTGTAATTCCAGCAGTTTGCAAGAAACCAGGACTGCCCACAGTAGCTGAGTAAAAGTACATTTCCTTTTTATTTTTTTGTTTGGCTGCCAGAACCCATTTGAATGGAATGTCCTGTCTCTCTAGTGATGTCATCAGAGAATGTGTTGTACTGTTAGGAGATCCTACTGTGTAAAAGAGCAAGTACATTACAGACCACACAATGTATTCTATTCCAGGAAGTGACACTATATGCTCAGAGTCTGTATAATCAGTGCTGCTGCACCTACAGTAAACATGCAGATCACTGGGGGAGGGCTGGAGTCAAATATTAAAAAAAATGTGGTTTATGCAGAATGCCTGCATCAAATCACACTGTAAAAACACCTGTGCACTACTGTATAGCAAAAACTGAGGAAGATGAGCCTGGAAGCAGCATTTTGAATAGATTGTATTGGGGAGAGCCAGGTCAGAAAAATGGCAAAATAAGACCGACATGAACACCTACACAGGAAAACATTATGCTAATTAGTAATGGATATTAAGATCCTTGCTTCTGACTTATGGAAGCTGTAATACATATTTTTTTTTATATAGAAGACTTCCAACGAAACTGGGTCCATTAAAAATCAGTTTATAAGTCTCCTGGTCCAAACAGATATTTTATTGTGAATGAAAAGAAATGTATAATTCTAAACCGGCTACTTTCTTTGTTTTTAGGTGTTAGTTCCCATTAAACTTTTTCATACAGTTCCATGTCTTTACCTCACACGTTTTTTTTTTTTATTAACGCTCGCCTCCTGGCATAAACTGCATGTTCTGTATAAAATATGATCGCCCCAAAAAAAATGCTAAATAAATATTCATAAAGCCCAGGAAATAAGTAGTTTTATAAATATACACAAGAAGGGTACAATGTGTTATCTCTCTCTATATATTCCATCTCCATAGGAAAGTTATTTAGTGAAGAAATGTAACAGGTTTGGGTATTCTTGTGGAATAGATTCCAACTAAGACTTTTAATTACTAATTAACAGCTAAAGGTTTGGCTTGAACGGTGATATACTGATTGTGAGTCGAGCTGTTTGTTATTTTTGGTGTAAAGGTAGCGATGTCTACAACCTCTTTACTAATTTGGAAGCAAAGAGCACTGTTTATTTCCTAAGCAATTTAACACAGTAAGATATTAATACTTTTGTGTTAAATTGTATCCTGTGTTTCAATACACTGTGGATGGAACCTCAGACCTCTATTTAATTGCTGTGAGAAAGTAACCTGATTGTAGCGAGATTAGGCACATACTCTGCTACACTTTGCCCCCTGAACGGCTCCTGCGGAATTAATCTCCTAAGGCGGAGAGATTTATTTTTTTGTACATCCACTATTGACAAAAGGGCCTGAGTAAAATAGCATTATTGAACAGACTTGCTGGGGCTTTCAATGAAGTTATCTTTCCACTGGTTTAAAACTCTTGCTTTATTTATACTAAGAAATGACAACCTATACGTCAACTTTTCTCCCCCCCCAAAAAAAAATCTGTAAAATCATTTGAACAGTCTAGGAAGGGGGAATGCGTTTTTTTTTTTTTTTTTTTACAGAATGAGTAGTAGAAACATGGAATAGACTTCCAGCGGAAGTAGCAAAAGTTTCTAAATTCTTTGTTACAGGCTGACTAGGTGGGCCAGCTGGTTCTTACAATCTAGATTTCAATGTTTAAAAAACCATCCCAGCCTAAAAATAAAAATAAAAAACAGATGGAGGCATATTAAAAGCTTTTAATGCATGTATTGTAAATCGAAAATGTTAACCCATTCATTTCTACATACATTGTCTTGCAAGACCATCCAGCATGGATACGGTTAAAAATGCACTTATATATATATATATATATATATATATATATATATATATATATTTTTTTTTTTTTTTTTTTTTTTTTTAAATGTCTTTCTTCTTGACATAGCATTATGTGCTCCCAGCAGACATTGTTTTGCGTGGAATCAAGAGCTGAATTTCCTTCGTTTGCCAAATGGGTTTTTTTTTGTTGGAAAAACATTGGGAATTCTTTGATCTCTTTTTCTCCTAAACACTGTAATGAAGCTTTTTCTTAGTCTGTTTACAGAAAGCTTCACATGTATCTGTCCCCTTCCTAACTAGACCTCCAGCAATCAGAAACATGCCCCATTCAGACTCCAGATGCCTCAGCATCCCTGCATTAAAACAGAAACAGAAGGGGAAACGTCTACATATGTATAGCTTCAAAGGGGCAAATATCAAATTCCATTTAAGGAATAGTGCCATTTAGATGATAGAAAATTGCTCAACAAATTACATTACTTAGGGCATTTAACCAGCCTTAAAGTGACATTATCACTGGCTTCTGTTCCAAAGTAAACACATTTAACTGGATCCCTTACAGTAGCTCGGTAACCTGTCTCTCTTTATCCCACAAGTGTTCTTTAAAGTGACTTCCCTAGCCAGCGATATGTGCATACAGATGTAGAGCTTAACTTTCCTGATGCTAACCTGTTCTCTATCACTTGGGAATTCCAACGTCTGAAGCGATAGCCCAGGGATGGCTAACCTTGGCACTGCAGATGTTTTGGGGAACTAAATATCTCATGATGCTCACTCTGCACTAAGGTCAGCCTCAGACAAGTTCAGGTTAGTCATCACTGGGCTACCGTTTCAGGCAGTGGAGTTCCTAGGTCTTGTCATTGGCTGAGCATCAAGGGATTTGTAGCTCCCCAAGATCTGCAATGCTGAGACTAGCTATTACTGTTGTAATCAATGAAATAACATTAAAAAAAATGTCTCTTTGGAACAAACCTGTCCAAACATGAGCAGATGAATCCTTTATTCCATTATTATGATCACTACATTTGATCAGAGCAAGTTCTACATACAGAATAAAAAGCTAGATGCAAGTGCCCTTTTATCCGATCTAAACATGAGGGTATGGTGAAAAATATTACAGCTTTTTTTATTTTAGTTCTAAAATGCGTTGGGGATAGCATACCAAAAATTCAGGGCCACATTTTTAAAAGAGGAGAACGCGCCAGAAACATTCCATACCACTCAACTCTTTCCCCCTGGCAAATGGAGATATCAGAAGGCGGAGCTTGGGAGGTCAACTGTCAGCGCTACCTTGCATGAGCGGTAGGCGTTGTCTCTCCATCTGGCAGCGCTACTGCGCATGGTGTTGTGCATGTACAGTAACCAGAGACTTTCCATTTATTCTAACAAATACACTCTTAAATCTTGCTGTCCCGCTGAGCTATTCCTTCGCCCCATCGAAAAAGCAGGACACACGTAGAGCATGGCGGGGCGGCAGGATTGATTCCCAAAATCGGGGGCTGTTGGTTTTAAAAGATTTTCCCCCAGATTCACTCTTCATACATAGCCACCATAATATGTATTTCAAGTCAAACTAGATCAAGCGAAAGAGATTCTTTTTATTTCTGTCGAGCGTGGGGATTAGGTATTAACCAAGAGGAAAAAGTCCATTTCTTACACAAATAGGTGGAAAGTGTAGCTAAGCACATAAAACAAGCACTTAGAGTAATAGAAATAATGAGATTAATGCATTACTGCTATATGGAATTCTAATAGGCGTCTGCCTGACATGCCGATAATTATCTTATAATAAACATATTTAAAATTACCAGTCATCACAAGGTTAGTTTTTAATTTGTTTTTATAAATGTGAACACAAAGCAAGGTGACCTTTAAATGATGGGATTTTTTTTTGTCTCTCACACATATTATGTGATGGATTAATCAGTGAGTAGGGTATATTAAAGGCCCAGCAGGAAGTCGACCTTCCAACACAACGTAGGATTTAACTTTCTTAACCTTTGAACTCTGCACTCGGGTATATTTAGCTAGCTCGGTGATGGCGAGCCTTGTCACTGCTGGTGCTTGTAAACCATGGTGTTTGGTCTTACTGAGCATCATGGGCCATGTAGTTCTCAAACAGCTGTAGTGTCAAGGTTAGCCATCACTAAACTAATCTTTCTCTAGGATTTTGGGAACTACAGTTCCAGTCATCCTGATAGGGTTGCCTGGTAGTGGTAAACACAGTGAAGGAGTTTAAGCATGCGTGGGATAGGCACAAGGAATCCTAGATATAAGATAAGGAACTGGGGACTAATAAAAGTATTTATAAAATTGGGTAGACGAGATGGACCGAATGGTTCTTATCTGCCGACACATTCTATGTTTCTATGGTAGAAGGCCACTATTTCATCTTAGATCTATGTCTCTCTGACATAGCTACATATTGTTCATCCTGTGCATATGTGTATAAAATATTTGCATATTTGTTCAACACAGTGTCCTATACAAGACATCACTTTTTAAAAGTCAACTATAGACATTGCCATGTTAAGGGAGTTCTACATAAAGTCCAATTGGGAGGCAAAGTTCTAGAAGTTGTGAGATCATCAAAAACATTCCGTTGGTTATCAAAATTCTAGAACCTTAGAATGAGGCCAAAACCCGTCTTATTGCAGAACTTTTTTAAATTTTTTTGAAAACAAATACCGGCCATGCTAGATAGACTTAACACTGGACTCAAGCCAATTTTTATACCGGCCTGTTGATAAAATGCTGGCTGATTGGCAATCCCAGATGAAGCATGTGGGCTGCATCTATAAGGGAACAAAAAACAAAAAAAAGGAGAAAGCGCGCTGTAAAATATTAAAAGAAAAGTAAAATTTCTCTCCCTGCAGCATCTGTTCCCGAAGCAAGGAACAGATTCCGCTGGTTATTGGATAAAACACAAAGGGAGTGGAAGCGTATAATTTGTGTTTACGGAGAAAGATTGCACTATTAAAAATAGTTTGATTATACATGAAAATCCTATTAAATATACATGGATAAATTCCAGTTACTTAGCATTTTATGCAGAATAATCAAATCAATGCGCCAGATGATGGCTGGGGACAGAATTATTAACGAATTTCTCAGAGCTGTTCATTTGGAGGGTAATAGCATGCTACATAATTAACAAAGGATACAGTACTGAGTACCTTAAACTATAGCCTTTATTATATATATCATATTCCTGCGACACAGGAAATGTCGTAAGGTTTGATTTGTCCGTCTAACCCTAACATGTCCGTGAGAGAGAGACAGTTCTACCCTTATAAAATCAGGAAGTTTTATTCCTTTTGAAAAGTTTAGAAAGTCCAGAAGATTTAGACAGCTCCTCTACCTATGGAATATGACATAATATATAATTCCACCAGAAGGTTGCAAACTTATCCTGTTTGCATTCAAGTGTAACGAGATCCCTTATTTTGTTAAGGTATATATGTCTACTTTCCCATCATCACAGCCTGTATTCCTCATTAGGCATTTCAGGCTGTTGTAGGAGGTGGGGTTTAGCCGTATCTCCACCCACCTTGCTAAACTGTTCCTACCCGTGCTACCCCATTACATTATTTACATACTGTCGCTGTCTCTTCCAAGCTCCACCCACAAGACATTTTGCAAATTAGTTTTTAAAGGGTGCTTGACAGAGATTTCAAATTTCATATCATTTAAATATGATGTTGCTAAGTGTGATTCTGACCATTTCTGTAAGAAATTGAGGCTGATTCCACACTCGGAAGTAAGAGTGGGGATGCGCCTGCTGATTTGATCTCTGCACTGACCACTTTTCAACAAATCTCATCATACCATCTGATAAAGGGAGAGAGAAAAAAAAAAAAACCCTCAGGTCTATAATTACACACCGCAAATCCCTGCAGCTATCAGAATGCCAAACTAGGAAACAGCCTTTTCTCACAAATTATTCGTTCCTCTTTTATATCTCGATTAGGACACACGCTGACATTAAAACATGAATCGCCGGGTACCTGCTCTGAATTCCAATTTCTTTTTTAATTAAGTTCAAAAAAAGGTAAAAAAAAAAAACAAAACACCTAATGGAAGGCACTCGTCGACTGTTTTCACACACTTATTATTGTGCTTAGCTGCAGATCACAGCTTTATTAACTGGCCTGGGCTTTTGTTTATCTTTTTTTTATTTCTGACTTTTATTTCCGCTTGATGACTCTCGCAATTCTGTGTCGTGATTAACACCAAGAGTGAAAACACTGGGAAGAGTAGGGTTAAACTGCCCCCATGTTTGGCGATCTTTTCTTTTTTTAACTTTTGCTTTGTTTTTACTGCTAATTACAAAACGTAGAGCAAATGGCAGGTTGCTCCTTTTGTTGTCCCCTTAAATGAGTATTTCACGTGGTTGGAACATTTGTCACTCTTTTCAACAAGTGGTTTCCTGTAGAGCTGATGCGTACTTTTTACTCTCCCCCCCCCCCCCCTCGTGAAATTTAAACCAACAATTTATGGCTTCCCCCCCCCCCCCCCCCCCACACACACACACGCTCTACCACTCACTTCAAACTCCAAGGAAAATATGAACTTTGATTTAAGAACATATGCTTTCGCGATTTTCAGTGTCTTGCACCTCACTGATAATTTGTGCCCTTTGCCAAAAACCCATAGGAAAGAATTGTCAGTGAAGGATTCTGGGAATTAATTTCTTTGTTACAAGCAGGATAGCCCCAATATTTAAACTGTCTTCTTAAAAACCGTCTCAGGAGACCATTGTCCGTTCTATGACTGCACCACAGACAGAGCGCACGTATAGCTAAACTTATTTCATGTTATTCTAATCCCTTAGAATCAAATGTTTTTTAATTTCCCCACATCTCTTTATTTACTGGAACCTTCACTAAATACCACCTAAACCAAGTATTAAAGGCCCTCAATAGCATTAATCATGTGGGGATTAAGAACCTTTTTTTTTTTTTTTAATATACCTCAACAAATACAATCTTCTTTAGCATTAATGAGATCCACTGACAGAGGTATCTGAGGAACTATTTAACACATAATCTGGCAGGAGGTTGTTTTTTTTTTTTTGTATGTCAGCACCCAGAAGTTTATTGGGTTTTCCCTTCAGAAAAGCTATTTTTAAAAATCTAGTCAGTGTTACTTCTCCTCTCATTATTGTAGGAAGAACTGGGTAATTATGAAAACACACAAAGGGCTAAACAGATTAGTTACATTATATCACATACAATAGAAAATACTCTAAGTCTTCTATTGTTTGCCCACTCTTTCTTGTGAGATGACAGAACCAGCGATTGAAACAGGTTTTTATATTACTCGCCATGTCAGAGATATTTAGGATATTTCAGGAATATTTAGCAAACACATCAATATTTAGGCTCCATTATAATGTGGGACGTCGACCGTCCCTGGAGTCTAAATCTTATTAAAAAAAAAAAGATAGTATGAAAATGCATTGAAGTCTCAAAAACATATGGTAAAACTTAACTTTTAATAAACATAGTAAGAAAAAAAAAAAAAGTATAAAAAAAAATCCAAATTGGTTTGTAAGAATTATGTTGGTGTGCAAAGGGTTAAACATGTTTGAAACCCATGCCCCTCACACCTGAGTTTAAAGTAGGTTTATATAATTATTTAATGTATTTATCTGCACAAACATCAACTCAAATTACATTTTTCGACTGTTCTGAAAGGAGAACTGTTGTTGGCCTTTTTTGCATGTTCTTACCCAGAATCCCTTGCAGTGTTGTCAGCACTGTATGCTGTTTGTTGTTTTTTTTTTGTGTGTGTGGAAAGAAATAGGGCTGGTGGCTTGTGTAGATGGGATCAGTAATTGTCTACTGTACACAGGAAGGTGTTTGCCGCTGTCTTTGCGCCCACTGTCACTGAGGCTGTGTGCACTGTTTTATCTACAGAGAAATAGTGTAAGTATTTGGACTTTATAAAAAAATTTTTTTTTACATGGGGCATTAGAGGGGCTATTTACTAAGACTGACCTGATGGGTCAACCTGCAAAAATCAGGCACTTGAATGCAAAATATGAATTGCTGCAGTTTTCTTGTCAGTTGAATTGTGTGGTGATCAGCCTCCCACTTTGGCAGTCATTTTTTAGGGCCCTTTTAAAGTCTATACGTGTGGGAAAGTTTGTTTGTTGTTAATTCTAACTGGTATGGCATAGCCAGCTTAGACCGCCAGTGTTAGCAATTTTTTTTACCCACTTTGAAATTGTTCGTTGGCGTTAAATG
This sequence comes from Pelodytes ibericus, assembly GCA_036172795.1. Lineage (NCBI taxonomy): Eukaryota > Metazoa > Chordata > Amphibia > Anura > Pelodytidae > Pelodytes > Pelodytes ibericus. The sequence goes on from CM069865.1 coordinate 11,606,305, forward strand.
CCATTATGTTTGGTTGCATAGGGAGAGGTATTAGCAGTAGGAAGAGGGGAGTGCTCATGCCATTGTACCGAGCACTGGTAAGACCTCACTTGGAGTATTGTACGCAGTACTGGAGACCGTATCTCCAGAAGGATATTGATACTTTGGAGAGAGTTCAGTGAAGGGCTACTAAACTGGTTCATGGGTTGAAGGATAAAACTTACCAGGAAAGGTTAAAGCATCTTAACATGTATAGCTTGGAGGAAAGACGTAACAGGGGGGATATGATAGAAACATTTAAATACATAAAGGGAATCAATGCAGTAAAGGAAGAGAGTATATTTAAAAGAAAAAAAAGTACCACAACTAGAGGACATAGTCTTAAATTAGAGGGGCAACGATTTAAAAGTAATATCAGGAAGTATTACTTCACTGAGAGGGTAGTGGATGTATGGAATAGCCTGCCAGCAGAAGTGGTAGAGGTAAACACAGTCAAGGATTTTAAGCATGCGTGGGACAGACACAAGGCTATCCTAGCTATAAGACCGGGAACGGGAGACTAATAAAAGTACTCCCAAAAAATTGGGCAGACTAGATGGACCGAATGGTTCTTATCTGCCGACACATTCTATGTTTCTATGTTTCTATTACGTCCAGATTATGTTAGCTTCTGTGGAAAACCAATGTTAGTCAGATTTGTAATCTTTGGTTCTTCATTACTTAAACCGTGACGATATAGAGTTTATATTAACACACTGCAGACCTCTGACCTCATACCCCCAGGAACCTGGGCAGGTGGAAGGAGAGCCCAGTTTGAATATTTCATGTTCATAAGTTAGTGGGCATAGCCAATTTCAGAAGGAGCATTCCCAGTAGATTCAAAGATCGTAGAGTTCTAATCCATGGAAAATGGCGGATTCTTGGGTGGGTGACCATTATAGTGACCTACCCTCCTCCTATTATAACCCTCTATACAAGTCAGGCCAGAAATAGGATTTCTTATGGTGTTAGAAGTCTCATCGGTCATTTCACTAAAATTGAAGAATAGCTCGAGGAGGCCAACTCTGGAGGTCAACTATCATTTTGAGACTAAGTCAAATTTGGCACGCAGGTTTGAATCTTCCTCACTGAAAGTAATGGGAGGCCAAAATGAGCAGGTGCCGAATTGTACTTAGTTTCAAACTGAAAGTTTATAACAAGGTAGTAGATTCAGATCCGCACCAAAAAGAGGCATAGGTGCCTAGGTGTCCCCCAAATCACCAAGATCCATAAAGAAAATGCGAGACCCAGCACTCAACAGAAAAAGACTATTTTTCTTTTATAACATTATATGTTTATCAAGTCCAGTGCACCCTTATAAACAATTCAATTGTAATTATACCAGGTAAAATGTTCAAAAATAGCTGTTCACAGGTGTTTAGAGGAAGTCATTTTCTTTTACGTTTTTTTTTCTTTCCCTCGATTTGATAGCAAAGGTTTTGTGACTGTTACTTGGAAATGCTTCAAATAATCTGTTTTCCTCTAATCTCCTCTTTGAGAAAACGAGTTGCACTGTGAGAATTGTAAAATAACATTGTTTTCTCTCTTTTTTTCCCCCTTTCGAGAGTCGCCAGTGTGTGTGTGTTGCCGTGGCAACACGATGCAATTTGTGTATCTCGACTTTCGAAAACAGGAAATGCATTGACTAAATTGATACAGGGGCAGGGTGAACGGTGCAGAAAGTACCTAGTTTTTAAGGAGTTCAATGCACATTAGCTGATATTACCTCTCAAAAAAAAAAAAAAACTGTAGTAAACTACCCTAAAGATTCATACTTTAAAATAAAATTAGATTATTTTTTTCACATCTGTGGGGTAGCCAGAATTATATTGAATGCTATGCTAAGATACGTCTTGCTTGTGGACTACCATGTACACAAATGACTTCCTGCGTAGTGTACAACATTAAAAAGGACCATTTATGTAGTGTTGATATTTTTAAAAATTTGATTAAAAAAATTAATATTATAATAATTTTTATATCACATATCCATATATATCGTTAGTGCATAGAATTCTTTCCATTAAATAACCTTTCTCAACCTCTATAATTATAAAACAATTTATTTTATTTTTTTGTTTTTTTGAGCACTGTTTTTGTTTAATTTTATTTGAATTTTTCATCTACCCAAATGCCATGTTTGTTGGGGTTTTTTTGGCCTTTGTGCATATATTAATCAGCTATAAATAAATAGTATTTTAAGTGAGTCTGTTTATAGCGCATACAAAAAGGGTTTGTTTTTCAAAAAACTTTTGATAATTTAGACAAGGAGGCAATAAAGGAATACGGAGAGATGGTCTCACCTGAGCGTTTTTCTCACCACTCAAAAAAAGAAGAAACGATAAAGAAAAAGGTGAGGGTGGAAGGTTATATTACATTCCGTTTAACAGAATTCTTGAAAAATTTGTAAGAATTTCTTCTGCGATGCTGTCTCAATCATTATATAGCACTGTGCTATGTGTTGTACACTCTGTAGCCTATGATGTTTCCTTTAACCAATTACTGATACAATTCCAGAAGTATAAACTGAAAAAAAAATTCCCCCTGGAATATACTGCATACCGGAAAGCACTTCAATAAGTCAGACCTTTGCAAGGGTCATTCAAAAGAAAAGGAAGATGCTGGCTTCACTTTTAGTTAAAGCTACCAACCACCTCATAAACAACAACAAAAAAAAGAAAAAAAACATTTTAAAGGTCATTGAGATCATAAAGGATTTTGCCGGATGCTCTAGTAATACTTTTGGGTTTAGCTGTAAGAGACACAAAAAAAAAATCCACTAAACCCCAGCAAAGTTCCTCTTTTCGTTTAACACGTGGATTTCTGAAAGGGTTTTTGATAATTGGGATAGAGGCGAGGGATTGTGTTGAGTATATGGAGACACTTTGGGTGTGTACACTAGGGGGAAATGTACAGTATCTTTCTCCATGCTGAAGATGATCCGCAGTCTTCTGGTTCCATGTTAGTCCCATTTTGGGACCACTATATAAAAGTGCTAGTTTTATAGTTTTTGGAAGCGTGGCACATACCATTTCTCACCCCATGCCTTCCACACTTGTGTACACGATGGGGAATTTTATAAACATTTGTAGGCAAACTCAAGAGATTTTAACTTTTTTTTTATTTCCAATAAGTTCCAATAATTGTTCGTTTTTTTTTGCGTTTGTGATATAGTTCTCACTCAATCTTCTCTACTACAGTACAAAATGATGGTGACAAGCCCATCTACCACAGCTGGCTGCCCATTGCTTTGCAGCTCAGATCCATGATTTGGCCCCCATACATGACGCCATTGTCACTATATACTCCCATTTACTGGAGTCTATGGCGGACAATTTAATGATGTTCAATGGACCTTTACGAACCTTGATACAGACACTTTTGCCCATCTCACACCTAAGCCTAAGACTTCTACAGAATCTCCAGCTTGCTCTCTCTTCATAGAGACTTATGGATCATTCAACTCGAACAAACCAGAAGTCTCCACTGATCCTGCCTGTGTAGCAGACACTGCATTTAACAGTTTCTCTTACCTTTTTATACAGCTTATATATGTCCTGGTTCCCATTCCCTCTAGATTCTAAGCTTGAGAGCAGGTGTTTCTCTTATGTTTTGTCTCTGTTTGTCTAATTGGGTAGGTAACAGGCGCTGTATAAAATGCTGATGTCATTTTAATTTAAAGATTAAAATAGATGTTTCCTGAATTAGTAAGAAAAGGGAGAAGCTGTACATGCAAGCTAACGCATGTCTGTATGGCTATAGCATTTGGAATACATATTTCGGTATGAAGCCTAAAGTATGTAGGTTTTAGGATGCTGGGGGGGGGGGGAATGGAATTTAATTCTATATTTTACATTTTTAAATAAACAATGGACAGAGGTTTGTACTGGTTTTGATCTTTCCCTTTCCTGGGATTCTCTCTTTAATTTAGGGTTACGTATTTTGAGGTAGTACTACTACTCACTACTAAACATAGAATGTGTCGGCAGATAAGAACCATTCGGTCCATCTAGTCTGCCCAATTTTTTTTGAGTACTTTTATTAGTCCCCCGTTTCCGGTGGTCTACTACTTATACCAGTGGCGGATGCTCCATATGTGCTAGGTGTGAGCCGCACACCTAGCACGGAGCACCCGCGCTGTGTATTTTTGGGGTCTGTGTGATCCGAACATTGAGCACACAAACCCCAGATATTTATCCAAAAGGCAACGCCCAGCTACGAATTCGGCAACAGAGTCACTCACTCTGTTGCCAATAAAACAAGCACTAAAAGTATACGAATTTTCGTATCCTTTTCATGCTTGTTGAATTGGCAACACAGTGAGTGACTCTGTTGCCAAATTCGTAGCTGGCGTCACCTTTCGGATTTTATTCATGTATTTCCATGGGTTTGTGTGCTGGCTGTTCTCAGCACACAAACCCCCTGAAATACACGAGAGATGTCTTACCTCCGAGTGACAGGCATGCTACAGGCTGGCAGCACGCCTGTCACTCAGGGGCGCGATATGCCCCTGACTAATACTTTGTTGATTGATACTGAATCATGAAACAGTTTGGCCACAGAGTTGTAGGTTTCTTTATGAAATGATTCAGGATCTCTTGAGGTTGTGTCACATCACTCAGTGGTAATCTCAATGACCTCTTCTACAGTTATCTGGAATAGAGCAGTTTGTCTCTCGGGAAATAAGGCCATCACGTTAAAAGGGCATTATACTCGAAGCATCCCTTGGACTCGTTTGGTTTTTGGTAGATCTGTGTGCCTTCATAGTTCATAGTCTCTGGGCAGATTAGTACCTGTGTCAAATATAGAAATCAATAAAAAAAAGATGATCCGTAAATACTATATACAGACATTTTATGAGAGATCAAGATCTGGGAAGTTCGTAAAAGAAAAATACTTATTCTGTCTACAGTAGGATGGAAAGTCCAATTTTATATGCAACATCAAAATAAGTAATCTGTGAATGTTCTGTAGCAGGGAACAGTAGTTTAAACTCTGGTCCTCGAGAGCTCCAAATACCCAGGTTTGCAGAAAATGTTGAGTTCTGATTAGTGATACATAGAGGGTTATTTATGCAGGTCAATGATAGGGAAACATTGTAAAAGTTTTAGAACTTTGCCCCAGAAATTACCTTTTTATTTAAACTCCATAATGTTAGCTCATTGTCTGGCTGTTAATTGGAGAAAGCTTAAAACTCTAGGATGTTTATATTCCTCATATATCACGTTCTAAATCAATAACATCAAATGTTCAAAAAAGTCATCTAATACAAGCCTGCACCTTTCTCCATCTGGATCTGGAAAGGATATACACAATTCCTTGATAAGGACGGGACTTGCCGACGGCAAACACCACCCCAAAAGGCTTGTAAGGGGTATTGCAATAGGTTACTTTTTTCTAATAGTCCTTGACGCGCAAGTCCCGCCCTTACCAAGGAATTTTGTGTGTATGGGTGGATGGAGCCCAACTACTCTTTAGTAGACTGTTGCTGACGTTTTAATTACCAGTGTTTTTTATTCAGACTGAATAGGGAAAATGACAGCCATAGTTTGTCTATTGTTTACAAAATGTTATTATGTTTCGTTATGGACAAACAAGATGGGCTTATTTAGTTCTTATCTGTCATCAATGTGTATGGACCATTTGCCTTAATTTAGCAGGTTGCATACCTTTCATGTTACGTGTATTTGTTTTTTAGCCCATTTCTCACACACCCTGCGTTACTCTTTTGCTATGGTTTTCCCCTTCAGTGCATTTCCTCCTCCTCTCCTGGATGACTTCCCATTAATCGTAACACCATTGCCCTAGGCTAGTTTCTTACACTCCGGCTTTAAGCAGTTTCACCAAAACCCATTACAGTTTAAGTCATCTTACTCACCAGCCTATGATTCAATGGAAAATTCCCCAAATCTGTACCGCTGCTCCGTCAACTCTGGAGATCCCAGTCGCAGAGCAAACAAAATGCTAATTTTATAGAGTGTAGCCACCAGATTTCCATTTTTATTAGATAATATTTACATGTGTATTTTTTTTTCTCCTGTAAATAAGATGATAATAAACTTCCCAAAACAAAATGTGTTAGATTGAAATGGGAAATGAAAAAAGATACAACAGGCCAAATAATGAGAGTATTAATATATGTATATATGGGCAACAGTAATGTAATACATACATATTCCAAATTTGAACATAAACGTATCTCTACTAATGAAAAAAGTTATCTTTGGCTGGTAAAGTTTTAAAGCAGGACAACATTTTTTTAATATTTTTTAAATTTTTTTACCTTTTATCTTTTTTGTTTTTTCAATGTCTCAAATTAAGTTGTGGAGTTTATATACTGCAGTCAGGACTGGCTTTGTTAAGATGGTAACAAGCAGGGGTATTATGGGAGATGGCACTACCTTCCATCTCCCATAATACTGTCTTGCCCCTGGTAAGAAGCGAGCACTTTAAATATTACAGCCTTGCTTGACAAAGTGATCGATCTGAAATTTAAGTTTGGCATTGTTGTCTTTTGTTTTTTTTGTGGTTGTATTATGTTTTGTTGTTTGTTTTCTTACAAACTGAGAACAATAGAATTAAGACCTAAAACTTGGTCTAAACCCAACATGATCACCTAACAACATAAGAAAACATGAAAATGGTCTAATAAATTTGTATTATTAAGTCACTGACACATCTCACTTTTGGGTTTTGGTGCTGTTTTCTGTTGTTATGTTATTAGATGATATCTCATTATATTGGGTTCAGACCAGAATCCTCTTTTTTTAGTAGTACTTAATAAAATTTAAGTTAGGTCCTTATTTTATTATTCATAGGCTCTTGCCACGGGTTTCCACCTCCCCACCCCCACACCAGGTTACAATTACAGCATCCTTCCATCTGCAGTAGTTTCTTCCAAACTACCATCATTCATTGGGCCCCCTGCACTTTCTGGGCTTGGGTCACTTACCACTGAGGTACAAGTTTCCACTGAATGTAACTTACGATTATAAGATCTTCCCTAAGCCCAATGCAGTCTGTAATTATGGTTTGGGTATTTACAAACTAATGTAACCTGTTCTCTTCTAAAAAACGGAGTCATTGGGAGAGTCGAGTTGGATGTTCTCTTACCAGCATAAAGCATGAGACATATCCACATATATTCGAGCAGAGTAATTTAAAGGGCAAAACTAGGGATGTTTTATTATTAAATGGCCTGCTCATTTCCCAACTTTTACATTTCCTCATGTTATGATGCCTACCTTGCAGAATTAGCAGGTCATATACGACCAGAATGTCTTCGAGTGCCTAGATTCTATCGTCGGAAATTTTATCTCCACTGATGTGTTCCCTGTAGAACATTGATGTTCCACTGACAGCGCAGGTGCCTTCAAGAATTGTTGTGTGCAGCCCCTAGCTGAGCTGAAAAGTCCATAGGTTATATTGCTTTACTTCCAGAAATCAAACATGTCTAGCCCCTCCACCGAAGCATCTGCTGTAGAAGAGAAACGTGTCCTCCTAAGTACGCATTCTATGTAATACATTTTACGCCCAGGCACCAAACTGGCATCATAAGCCTTCCACATCATTCTCTTAATGATTCATAAAAAGCCGATTCAAACAGCCAGTCCTATTGGGTTCCTCTCGGGGGTGCACTGACCCAGTTTGGGTGATTGTTGCTCAATGAAACAAGGAAGGTTTTTTTGTGTTTTTTTATTGCTAATATTTATGTTATTCTCATTATTAGAGCATGAGCATAACTGAGTACTTGTGTGTTTATTATTTTATTTTTTATAAAATGGCTGCATCATTTTCAATTAGTGTCGTCGATGATGTGATAAATAGCTGCCGTTTTAGTTCACGCAGAGTAGCAGGTAATCAATGTGCTTGTTTAATTTGTTTTTTTAAAGTACAGCTGTTCTCCGAGTAAACCGTAGCAGAATATCATTTTAATAATCATGACTCCAAAAATAAAATGTGTCCGTTTGTTCACAAACCTCCAGACAAATGGTCTACCAAGCCTAGTGTAAAATGTTCCTAATTAAAAAAAAAAAAAAAAATCCATGAGTGCCAGATTGCTCTATTCTCCATTTCTTAACAAATTCCAAGATATTTAGATCATAACCACGTTTGGACGAACATCCCACTATTAGTTTGGCCACGGAGAAGGGAAAGATACGAGGGAATAATTAGGAATTAATACATAGGGGAAATATTTCATGACACTTAGTAAAATGAAGACCTTAGTGGGATTTGCAGAATAATTACGCAATCTGGCGTATGGGCCAATTGGTGAATTTAGAGAGGTAGGAATGGGCAAAAATATCCAACCAAGAAAATAGTGTGCTGCTATTCTTTGCTTAGCAGAAATCTACAGGAATAATGGCATATTATCAGGCAAATTGGCTGGAGCATATTAAAAGGCAACATAATACTGACATATTATTGGGCAATTTGGCTGGGGCATATTAAAAGGCAACATAATACTGGCATATTATTTGGCAAATTGGCTGGGGCATATTAAATGGCAAAGTAACACTGGCATATTATTGGGCAAATTAGCTAGGGCTTATTAAATGGCAAAATAACACTGGCATATTATTGGGCAAATTAGCTGGGACATATGAAATGGCTAAATAACACTGGCATATTATTGGGCAAATTGGCTGGGGCAAATTAACTGAAAAAGTAACACTAGCATATTATTGGGCAAATTGGCTGTGGTATATTATATGGCAAAATAACACTGGAATATTATTGGGGAAATTGGCTGTGGCATATAAAATGGCAAAATGATACTGGCATATTATTGGGCAAATTGGCTGTGGCATATTATATGGCAAAATAACACTGGAATATTATTGGGGAAATTGGCTGTGGCATATAAAATGGCAAAATGATACTGGCATATTATTGGGCAAATTGGCTGTGGCATATTATATGTCAAAATAACACTGGAATATTATTGGGCAAATTGACTGTGGCATATAAAATGGCAAAATGATACTGGCATATTATTGGGCAAATTGGCTGTGGCTTATTAATGGCAAAATAACATTGGCATATTATTGGGCAAATTGTGGCTTACTAATGGCAAAATAATACTGGTATATTATTGGGCAAATTGGCTGTGGCATATTAATGGCACAATAATACTGGTATATTAATGGAAAATGGCTGTGGTATATTAATGACAAGATAACACTGGCATACTAATGGGCAAGCTGTGGCATATTTTATGGACAAATTTTAACTGACTTTTGCATATGTTAATGACAAAGTGACTGTGGCATGTTAATTGGTACCTGACAGTGGCTTATTTTAATTGGCAAAGTGATGCTGTGGCTTATTCTGCAGGGGCAAATTGACACTGTGGTATGCCAAATTGGGGGGTGCAATATGAGTTCAAGCCAAATGCTGTGGGTGCAATATAGGTGCATGGCAAGTGCTGTGGGTACTGTATGGTGCTGTGTTAAGTCCTGTAGGTGCAAAGCGGGTGCAGAAAAAGTGAATAAAAGCAAGAAATGCATTTTTAATAACATTTTTATTACATATCCAAATAGTTGAATGTAATATGAAAATAGTTGCATATAATATCCATTGTAGTCTCCAATAGGGCCTGGAGGGGACTCTTTCTAACACACTGTCTAAAGGACACTGAGATGGCCTCTGTTAGAAAGACCCTGCTCCAAAATATTAGTACCAGTTTGAACAATCAGGAAAAGGTCTATGTATATATGCACTTGTCTTGGCTTGTGCATTCGTTATTTATTTAGCACGCTTGTTTGGTTTTTACACTTGTTTATAACTTATTGCACTTTTGTTCCTTGTGTCTAAAGATTGTGTAGGGTGTGGCTGGAGGCAGGACATAGGTGGGACTGGAGATGGAATGTGGGTGGGGCTCAAAGGGGGCCCTTGATTTATTTATCCCAGGGGCCCTGAGGGTTCTCAGTCCACCCCTGCATCTCGTTATGCGTAGTCCTGGGGGGCCGCCATTACTTACCTCATCATGCTCCACCTAGAGGGTGGGCTGAGTAGCGCAATCGTGCAATAGACCGCATAAGCTCGAGGGTCTCTGTCTGACGCCGCGGTTTGCTGTGCTGCACATTAGGGAAGCAGGCAGTCTCAGGAGACGCAAGAGGGAGGGAGAGCCAAGACCCAAGCAACTTCAGCAAAAGAAGGTGGGGACAGCAAAGACCCAAGGGGGTCAGTTCAAAACTCCCAAGGGGGCTACTTCAAAAAATAAAATAAAAATGGGCTGCTGAGTCTTAAATGTCCAGGCCTATTTTTTTGTCCCAGTCCAGGCCTGCTTATATATCCATTGCTGGCTGTCAGTATAAATGTTAATATTTAATGGGTCAATTCACAAAAATTCGTAGCTCGAGGAGTTTTATTGTAATTTCGAGACTATGTCAAATTCGGCACCTGATTTTGACTCAGAAAAATCCCAGGTTGGAATCTTCCCCATTGAAAGTGATGGAACGTGAAGGGATTAAAGCTATTTTTGAGACTAGGCCAAATTCGGCACCCTTGAGTTTTTACGCCAACAAAGGTGCATTATCTTGCACATAGCCACATTTGGCTGAACTCTCCAGCAACATCAACCCTGTTGCAAATCTGTGTAAGATAGCAAAAAAAAAAAAAACCCATACCTTGACCTCTGTAATATCTTCTGCAATATTCTTTTTTCCACGACTCATTTTGGATCTTTGCCTCACGGTTATTAGTTATACCTGCATCGTACGACTATATTGACGCTGGCGCCTTTGTATTTTATGTCTGTTTTGTACCGTTATCTCCATTCCAGCCTAATTTCTTTAGTTCTGTTATAAAACGCCCCATGGAATAACATAAGCTGAGCCGAGGGCTTCTTTTCACGGCAGAGATAACGGGTTTTGTTTTTTTTCACCGCTCAGACCAGGCTGGGTCCCTCTGTTGTACGGCTGCTAAAAATGTATTTAGGAAATGTTTCGTCCTTTTGATGTTTTATGGCTGGATACATGGTCGATCGTTAACAATGAGTCTCCCACTGGACTCCACATTTTGTTGTTTATTTTGGTCCACACGCTGTCAGAGAAACACAAATCAAAGTAAGCTTGATCTTTGTTGCATTGTGAAATTGTATTAATCACTGCATTCAGTAAACTTACATGGAATAATAGGAGTCTGCAAATTGATCCAGTTGTATGGTCATGTGAGTTGCATTCAGAATGGCAAGAGTCATCCATATTATTGTCTTGTATTTGCTTATGAAAGGCTTAGCCCCGTCTTCTAACTTTAATATTTTCCAGATATTACCCCTGTAGGTGACATGACTGTATCAGCTATTCTTTCACCTGAATTGCTCCAATGACTTTTTCTTGATTCAGGTGTAATGCAGTTCACATTATACACCCCATTCCCAAATCCCCTGGATTTTAAAAGCTAAAATAAGAGGTGTGGTGTAGCTGACCTCGTAAGATCAAATCACTTCCAGTCTACTTTGGTTGGCGTCTTCTTCTGCCTTCTATTAGAAATGACTACTGGCTCGTACTTGTAACTGTGAATATACAGAGAGAGGAGGAGAATTGATACTTACCCTCTCTGGTCTTTTGGATGGAGGATTTTTATGTGAAGCCTCATTACTGACAGAGTGACTGAGTTAGGCAGTCCCTTGGGAACCCTCGTCGAGGTCCAGCCTTCCACCTAAGGTTAGTGTCACTTTCAGTGAAGCACATGTGCTTAAGGTCACAGACTTCAGTGGGAGATTAATAAAATGGGAGCAATTCCCTAAAAGTGAGGTGATGTGGGGTTAGATGAGCATGACCTAACTAGACCTAGCCATGAATTGTGCAGGGCCAGTTGACTTTTTCTACCAGGAGAAACCCACCAGGTTTGACCCCGCCCAATGTATACTTTAATCTTTACAGTCCTTTATTTGTCAGGACTAACTCTGTACTGCGTACAGGGGAGATGATTGTTCGTCTCACCTCAACTCATTTACAAATCAATTTTAGTAAAAACTCCAATATTCTTCAGGTGAATTCCAATTTGTCACTTTAGTACTAAATTCAATATCTCCTGTACGCATTGATTTAAACTTTTGTTGAGCACTTTATGTATAGAGTATCACACTGACAGAATGGGAAGTCGTGTCCAATTTTTTTTATAAATTGCAAGCATAGATAACGCGACGCTGAGACAATTCTTACATGTGACGGTCTGCTTGAAGACGTCTCAGTGTGTCAGGTCGCCACACTGGATTGGGTAAAAAAAATTCTCCAGAAACCATTTTAAAACTTACCTTTCATTTGTTTCACGAGATTAAAAGCATTAGACATCTCAGCAACAAACAGCTGTAATAAAACCATTGGTACAGACTCAACTGAAATCTTCTGCTGAAGCTATCTTTGGTGCATATATCAAGAGCATCACATTGTGGTTTGCATGTTGTTTTTTTAAGCATTGAAGGATTGTATTTTTGTGTATATTATTTTTTTCTGATTGCTACCTTGTTATCTTCACAGCAGTATATCTAATACACAACAATAAATAACTGGCTTTCGCTGTGGGAATCTGCAGGGGTGGGGCAAGAGGGAGCCCTTGCCCCACCCATGCAGAACTGTGTAGAAGGTTAGGGGTGGCTCATCTGTCGCAAGATTTTGGCAGGTGTAAGAGGTTTCAACTATGCAAAAATAGAGAATAAATGGTCCTGTTTAACATGTAATAAAGTACCTCATGATGTATTGCTTCAGAAAATCTATAGGGCGTCATCGAAAGTTATATAATTTTTCCACAAGGCCTTATTTTTTTAGACATTCGGCCATGATCCATCTGGGATATTTAAAAAAAAAATTGTCATGAACATATTCGAGAAGCTGAACTATATATATTTTTTTTACCAAGGCTGTAGGGCCATTAAAGCCACAACACCTCCAAATGTTTTCTGTGTTGTATTGTAGAGAATTAAAAAAAATCTGCATTCAAAAAATTGCAAGTAAATCCACTCATGTATCAGTCCATCTCTGTTAGTCTAACGTAGTATGTAGCTCCCTTCTGTTCTCTGTACCAAGCGCTATGTAAATTGTAAGCTATATAAATAAAATGCTGATATAATATTATCAGATCCCCTACAGTGTTCAAAAACACATTTGTAGATAAACACTGTAACCTGTAAAGTAGGGGGGGGGGGAACAGATTTCTCTGATTAGTTTTTTTCCCCTCAACTCTTCCAGTGTCATAAAAAACTGCACATAAAGTACAATACATTTATTGTTGCTATGGATACAGTCCTGTATAAACTCCCCTTAACCAATTTCCCCAAGCCCTTCTCCTTAGATGGCACTGAATTAAGAGACCCCCATGAAATTATTTTCACAGTAAAACTGCAGGAGAACTGTAAACGGTTTTCGAAGTAACACAAAATACGTGGATTTGACGTATACTAGAAACACATACAACCTATAGAAAATCAGTTGGATGCAACAGCTCCATTATTTGGACATCTGTCGGCAAAAATGAAGTTATGTTTTATTGAAATATTGCAAGAAGTATTTTACAGACAAATGCTTTAATGACACAAAGCACATAATGTACCTTGTTGAGCTCTCTCTGCTTGGTTAGCTCTATCAGGGGGCGGACATGTTTAGAATCTTGAGTCAGATGACGGGAAAACCTGACCCATATGACCAAAGATGTCTGCCCAAGACATGTCTGTCAAGCACAGATGGCTTAGTAAAGGGCTTTATTGATATTCTTTCATAATAACATTTCTATGTAAAAGGCTTACACTTGATGCAATCTTTCAATTAAATACAGCTTTAATTCAAGTGCAAAACGTGTTTTCAAAGGTGACAGTGGTGTCTCCCCTTTCTCTTGTATCATCTTGTGGCCCGATATGCAAATTACCCAGCAGTTCATTTGCATATCAAGCCCCACGGAGCTAATAGTATATCTGACTTGTGTTTATTTCCCTGCTGGTGAGTGATAATTAATCAGTTTCACAGGTCGCGTGCCCTTGAAGTAACTGACAAGCCTCGATTACAGGGCTTGCAAAGGGTATATTTTTAGGTGCTAAAGTCTATCTGCAACCCGTGCATCTGTAGGTGACATTATCAGTTTCCAGCAATTCACACTGTAACAAATGAAGCAGGGTGAATTATTTATAATGTTTGCATTTCACCGGTAATGTCTGTTGCTTCGTTCATGAACACAACTGTCATGGTACGTTTGTGATGGGATGAAATTTTCTGCATGCTAGGAAACAATAGGAGTCTGTGAAATTTGCGATTATGAGACAATGGTTGTTTGTTTTTTGGTGTTTTTTGGGTTAAAAAATAAATAAATAAATCTGCTTTACCAGATTTACAACAACACTGAAGAGCAAGTCTGTACACCTCCGACAGGTTCCCTACTATAAGGGAGGTGGATGAATGTAATCCACGCACACATAGTTGTATGAAGTATTATTTATCAACATAACATGACATTGTTCATGGTTTGCACTGTTGCCCACCAGCTAAAGATTACGAAACGCGTCCTGTGGGGTGTAGTGCTTTTTGTTTTTTTAGGGCAGTATCATTTTTTTTTTTACTTGATTGTTCAAACCCAGTGGGTAAGGAATACTTGTGTGTGTATTTTATAACCTTATATTGGTGTATGTGCTTTCTGATATATTTTATATATGATATATTTCTGTGTGTATATTGTTATTTTATATTATGTTTGTTCTGCCCATGCGACCACCTTTTTACATAATGGCACTGGGTCATTTTTCTTTATATGTATATACATCCTATTAAATGTATCTGTGCAATACTTAATAAATTGATATTTTATATATCATTTACATTTGTCTCTGGAGCTTATATCCTTGTATTTTGTTTCTTAGCGCTGTCTCCTTTTTTAATCATTGTTCAGCATTACATTAGCGCTATACATAACACATCACACAATTTATACATGTTCTGTGTTTCTTTCCCCTTGAACACAAACAATGTATATAAAGGTATAGTAGGTGTTGCGCACAAAGAAGTGAAAAAATGGGGGAAATTAATAAAACTTTTCTTGAAGGTGATTCAATATTTTCCGTGAAATTGATCCCTTGGACTCAAATAGCAACATAAAATATATATATATGTGTGTGAGTGTTTTCACTGAAGATTTATACAAAGAATTCTTCTCAGATGTCAGTCAACTCACATGTGAGAGAGCCTATCAAGACTCTGGTGTGGAATATATGTGGGGAATTTAACTGAGTATCCTTATTTGTTTCAAAATACTTTTCACAGATTAACACCAAAAAATGGCACAACTGTGAATTTTATTGGCCACAGAACTCCGCTCCGCCAATTTAATATATATCCTTTTGAGCATAGATCATATAAGACCGCTGTGCTGTAGCGCTCTACAATATATAACATGTTTATCCACATCTTCTCTCATGTTTATAATCTAACATGCCTGTCCTCACCTCTCTCACACACACACACACACAGAAGAAATCTTATCAGCGTATCGTACATGTGCCTTTAACCCTGAGTGCTTATAATTACTTTGCCGTTTGCAGGTAAACAGCTGTGAAGCAATATCCTTGCTACAGAGATGGGGCACAGGAAAAAAAGCTAAGGCTTCTGTAAGGTCCCTGCTGTGTCACAAGGAACAAAGAGTTGCATTTCTCTGACAGAGTGCTAATCTGTCCCCCTGGGAGATGAGTGCACCTTGTAAATGTGTCAATATATTTATGACAGTCCTTTCCAGTTTCCGATTGAGGAACAAAACAAAAATGGCTGTTTGTTTTATTGGACACTACATTCCTGTGAGGTCTCCTAAGTGCCACGTTAGTGGATGGAAGACAAAGGACTCCTGCATCCAGCAGGAAACAACTGCCTGGCCTTGTCAGACAATGAACAATAGCCAGGGAGACTTGCTTTTCTTCAACCTGTGCAGTAGAAGTAGAAAACGAGCGGGGGGGGGGGTATTAGATTAACAAGACTTCATCAGTTTATTATCCCAAGCGAGGCATTCCGATATGTCTTGGAATACTCCGTGGACTGCACCACTCTTTCCGGCCCGAAGTACCACTAAATCACATCCGCTTCTCCGTCCAATCACGTCGGCCCCGGGAAAAAAAAAGAAAAAGAGGAATCCAGTGGAACGTATTGCGAATAAAAAGGCGTCAGAATAGTTTTGCCTTGGACTGGTAGTGTGTGGCTAATCATTAATAAGAGATTACAGGTGACTCGAGATTGATTTTTAGAGCGAATGTTGGAGTACATTTCATGGTGTGGTATCTGCTGAGGTAATACAGCAAGTTTTGTTACAATATACAAAATAACATTCACTCCTTACAAATGTGATATTAATTCTGTGACCAGAAAACAGAATGATGTGATATGTTATCAGGAGACTGAAATGTACAGGACACAGTGACACTGAGGGGATAGACATACTTATTATTAGGGTTTTTTCTGCATGTATTCCAAAAAAATACAGGCCAAATTGCTATTGCCTCCATAGAGGTAACATTGGCCTCAAGCTATTTTTTTTCTGGCCTGCTGCTAATACACTTGCTAGGTGGCAAGCCTAGACTCAGTCATAATGACTCATTTCATGTATCCAGTCCCTGAATAGATCATTTCCCGATTGACGGGGGGAAAAAAATCCACATTTTAAATTGCCAAAAAGACAGACATTTTTGTGGGAGTGGCTGAAGGTGTGCCGGTGGATTACAGAACATTTTCAGCGACTTTCAGCGACTGTTATTGAGGGAATATAAGAATAATTTATTGTATTTACACCAATTAATTTAAAAAGACATTTACTGCAATGCAAACACAATTGGCTGTGAGTTTTTATAGCTCTGGAGCTCTGTGATACAGTTATACAAACCAAAAATTCCAAGCTCCCCCCAAAAAAAAGACAGGCAACAAAAGAGTGAAAAACGAACAGGGGGGATGCAAAATAAGCGCTATCCCTCCAAAATAGGATACACAGTATATGATGTTGAGATGTATTCAGAATAAAGCCATACAGGAGATGCGATCTCTTATAATTGGTGCTAAGGCAAAGGCTTTTGTATGTGGAAGTTCTCAGGACTTCAGTCATCCAATAAAAACTTCTTTTAAGCTTGAAACACATTGTGTGACGCAGGTTCCTTATTTCATGTGTGCGCAAGTTAAACAATAAGATACTTAAATTTGACAATAAAATCTGGGTATTATAAACCAATCATCCCTCATTAAATCTCTTCCCTTTGTGTTGCTTACAGTTGACAGCGCTATTGTTTATAACTCTGATTGAGGTAACAGCTGGGCAGATTGCACAAAGCAGCACATCGAAACGAATTCAGGTGCAAAGTTAAAAAAAACTGGAGCAATCTCCATAGAAACCGGTGGAATGTTGCTGCTGATTGCTAAGGGTTAGGTATAAAGAGTTATTCTAACTTTAAAAAAAAAAAAAAAAAAACAGAATTAAAAATGCTAATCTAATCAGTAACATGCCTAACCTAAAGAAAAACAAAAATGTATGTTTACAGGGCTGAATCCAATAAACACCACAGTGAAGTTATGAGTTATATGTAAAAAAAAAAATATATATATATATATCAAGCGAACTAATAGCACGAAAATGGTGAAAACAAAAATGATTAAATCACAATCCAAAGATTTCTCAGGAGCAATACTTTAAATTGAGTCTCAGAGGATATCAAGTGAGAACTCGCCTGCAGCAGTATAAATTTGTATATAGGAGAAAAGGATATATAAAAAATTAGAATAATAAACACACGCACAGCTTAATTAAATGTGCACCAAAAACATATGTCACACAAATATAAACGTCAAAATATTCACAGATACCTTGGCATACAAATGTACTTAGTAATGTCACAAATAATAATAGACACTTATACACTGGGAACAGCGCTGATACGTGTGCTAAAAACGAAAGTAATGATATTAAAGATATCTATAAAAATATATGTCAAATATATGTATAAAATATACTCGAAAGAAATACAAAGAACCAGTTGGTTTATAAACTTACTCAAGGCATAAATGTATCGGCCGAAACACAGAGAAAGACAGGAGGTGCCCAGCCTCCAGCCCCCCTCCCCACTGGGTATGACAACCTAGCGCAAGAAAAGAAAAAAAGATTTTTAGTTTTTCTTTTGTGTATATTTTATACTTATATTTTTATAAACATCTTTAATATTATTATTTCGTTTTTACCCCAGTATGCTGTATTGGTGCTGTTCTCAGTGTATAAGTGTCTATAATTATTCCTAACTAGCTTGGGACCGTTGGGCATTCCACAGTCATGGGTGCCATAAGGTAGACCATTGATACCTTCTAGCCACCGACAAGCGCATTGGGAGGTGTTACCCAATGGCACCCGCCTCACCCGCTGTCACAATATGATAATATGTAAAGTGTAGTTATTATAAGACCAGCTAAATAAGCAAAATAATATACAAATTGGGACCGATCCAGAAATAGCCCAGATCTGCATTAAGGCTGAATTCATAAGTAAAGAGGGGAGAGAATAATCCAATTTTTCCTTTAAAATTTAAATGAACATTTCAGGCAGTTCGATAGTGCACAGGAACAGATGAGATTGAGGCATGAGTTTATTTATGTACAATATATATATATATATATATATATATATATATATATATATATATATATACAGGATTTGTATCAAATGGTAATGTCTGTATTTACATAATGGAATATAGTGAGAGAAGGACAAGTGTTTTGCATAATGTCGGCGACGGAATTCGTAAGATGCGCTGTGCGTGTTCTCACATAGCTGTGCCAGCGAAGGGTGTGCAATGCCACAAACAAGGCAAAATTATACATTAATGGCTTCTTTATTACAATAGAGAATTAACATAAGAATAAAGTACTAGCAATAAGGATAAAAAAAGAAATACTTTGTTAATGAAAAACCACATAGTTTACTAATTAGTATATCAATTTGTATATAGTCACTGCCTGAATGTACTTGAAAAGCAGACGTATCCTTCCTTGTTAAATATCTTGTTATTATTAACCCTAACCCATGTAACATTAATATTATGGGCGCAAATGCGTGTGCAGAGAAATAACACATACATAGTGTAGTATTGCAAAATAAATAAATGGTGTGCGGTATATATGTGTACTTATGTACTTACAGAGAGCTTACTTAAGTAGGCTTTTACTGTATAAAATCCTTTTAATTCCAAAGAATTAAAATTCTAAAAGACAACAACATGTACAACAACAGCGCTTATTAAAAATCAGCCGGCCTACAGTTCCAAGAAATAGCAATAGCTATTTTTATACCTGATGAGCCTACTTAACTAAGATCTTTGTGAGTGCATGTATATCAACTCCCACACACCATTTATTTATTTTTGCAATATTGCACTATGTATGTGTTTTTTTCCCACACTTATATATGTTCCCTTTTCCTGAGAAAAGCCATTTATGAATACTGGAGGAGTTTGTTTTCAGGTCCCTGCAAATCCATTAGGAGAGTATTTAATTGTTCCTTTAATGCACTTGTGGTGTTGTTTTACATTTTTGTAGTAATAATAATAATACCATTTTTAACCAGGGAGTATATGTTTTAGCTATGTTTGTGTTTTCAGCACCCTACTAGGAATGTTGTTTGTGCCTCATGCCCAGGGGACGTTACTCTTAATGGTCCTCATTTTACCTACCTCATAAGGATGAAGAGCTGAGTCAGTCCCGCTGGGAATTAAATCTGCCACCCTGAGGTTCAAACAAATTTTCAGAATGGTGCATCAACCCACTGTGACTAATATATACTCACGGATGGTTGTGGAACCTATATTTATTTTTTCTCTGCCTTCAGTCCACACAGGACTTCCGCCCACCAATCAGAAGGGAGGGGGAAATTAAACATAAAAAAAATAATTACAAGTTTATTAGAACAAAACCTAATTAAGTAGAGCCAAGAACAGACAAGAATGAGTAAAAAAAAAAAAGTAAAAGAAGTGAAATTGCAAACGTTTTTCTAAAGTATAAATGGACCATCTCAAATTAAAGGACTATACAGAAGATGACTGATGATTAGTACATAAGTGTGAATACTTTTTGAGATACACGTTTAGTATTTTATTGGGAATGTGTGTTGCATTGCGAAGCCCAGCTGCTCCGTCGACAGCTGTGCAAATGACTTGACTTTATCCCTCCCCGCCACATGCAGGGGTTAAACAAAGACCATTGATTGTTACGCTGACAAAAAAAAAATCTGCTGGTTGTCCCCTCATCCTGAGGTTTTATGAATCATTCAGATTGATTTTTTTTAATTTTTTTATCATTTATATTTAATTATTCATCCATTCGGCCAAAGATAGAACGTGAATTATTTTCTTGGATGGTCCAGTTGTTGCGTGTGATTTATGTCTTCTTTTAAAGCACAGGCCTTTTTTTTTTGTAATGCTTCACAGAATGAGTTATATTGTATCTGTATTGTTAAAAAAAAAATAATGTATATCGCCACAACTAAATCTACAAAGGTCCCCTGTAATAATCGGCCAATGATTGCTACAGGAGAGAATAATAATTATTATTATTACCATAATAATAATGCCAGAGAAGTTACGGAACGTAAAGTCAAATTTACCAAACTGTCTTGTGCTTCTTGACCGTGTCTGGTGCCACAGCACACTTGACCCATGTACTCTTACACTCCAGCTCGAAGGCTTATGGGAAAATATAGTCCTCACTTATTATTATTATTATTTTTAAATAATACTATTACGGTAGGTTTGTTTTCCTTGAATTCCTATGTATAGCTGCACAGTACGTTCTGTTTCTCATATAAAACATTATACTTTAACAATAAAGTTGTTACAATAATACACTTTTTTTTATTAATACAATAATATTCTTTCTGGTTTTTTTTTTGCAATGTCAACATACATTCATGTGTCGGCAAATAAGACACATCTAGTCTGCCTAATTTTGTAAATACTTTCATCAGTCCCCAGCCTTATCTTATATCTAGGATAGCCTTATGTCTTATCCCACGCATGCTTAAACTCCTTCACTGTATTAACCTCTACCACTTCTGCTGGAAGGCTATTCCATGCATCCACTACCCTCTCAGTAAAGTAATAATTTCATTAGTCCCTGACCTTATCTTATATCTAGGATAGACTTATACCTATCCCACACATGCTTAAACTCCTTCACTGTATTAACCTCTACCACTTCTACTGGAAGACTATTCCATACATCCACTACCCTCTCAGTAAAGTAATACTTTCATTAGTCCCTGGCCTTATCTTATATCTAGGATAGCCTTATACCTATCCCACGCATGCTTAAACTCCTTCACTGTATTAACCTCTACCACTTCTACTGGAAGACTATTCCATACATCCACTACCCTCTCAGTAAAGTAATACTTTCATTAGTCCCTGGCCTTATCTTATATCTAGGATAGCCTTATGTCTTATCCCACGCATGCTTAAACCCCTTCTCTATGCTTACCTCTACCACTTCTGCTGGAAGGCTATTCCATGCATCCACTACCCTCTCAGTAAAGTAATACTTCCTGATATTACTTTTAAACCTTTTGCAGCTGTAATTTAAGACTATGTCCTCTAGTTGTGGTAATTTTTCTTCTTTATAAATAAACTCTCCTCCCTTACTGCGATTCCTTTTATGTATGTATATGTTTCTATCATATAAAGAATAGAAAATATTGTGTTACAAGAACAAAAACACTGGTAGAAGACTACACAGGATTTGTAACCACAGCCCAGTCAGAAGTCCCCAAAATAAGGGTGTTTTTTTTTGTTTTGTTAAGGATGATTTAGGAAGTTGCCCCATATGGCAGTCAGAAAGGGTGAGAAACCCCATATGACATCAGTGTAACTAGAGTTGGTCTATCAGAAGAGAGACAGCCTGCACTGCTGTAAGTACCAAGCAAGTAATGAAAGTTACTTGATGCTACTAGTTTTGTCTGCTCATTACACAAATAGCTAGGAAATAGATAGGAAATACATATTATTACCTTAAACAAAACATACAGTTATAATTAATTAATAAGGTTTCAATAAGGGTTTTAATCCTGTCATAAATGGAATCAACAGAAGAGGAAAAGGGGATAGTCTTAAATTAGAGGGCACAGGTTTAAAAGTAATATCAGGAAGTATTACTTTACTGAGAGGGTAGTGGATGTATGGAATGTTCTTCCAGTAGAAGTGGTAGAGGTTAATACAGTGAAGGAGTTTAAGCATGCTTGGGATAGTTATAAGGCAATCCTAGATATAAGATAAGGTCAGGGACTAATGAAAGTATTACTTTACTGAGAGGGTAGTGGATGTATGGAATAGTCTTCCAGTAGAAGTGGTAGAGGTTAATACAGTGAAGGAGTTTAAGCATGCGTGGGATAGGTATAAGGCTATCCTAGATATAAGATAAGGCCAGGGACTAATGAAAGTATTACATTACTGAGAGGGTAGTGGATGTATGGAATAGTCTTCCAGTAGAAGTGGTAGAGGTTAATACAGTGAAGGAGTTTAAGCATGTGTGGGATAGGTATAAGTCTATCCTAGATATAAGATAAGGTCAGGGACTAATGAAAGTATTACTTTACTGAGAGGGTAGGGGATGTATGGAATAGTCTTCCAGTAGAAGTGGTAGAGGTTAATACAGTGAAGGAGTTTAAGCATGCATGGGATAGATATAAGGCTATCCTAGATATAAGATAAGTCCAGGGACTAAAGAAAGTATTACTTTACTGAGAGGGTAGTGGATGTATGGAATAGTCTTCCAGTAGAAGTGGTAGAGGTTAATACAGTGAAGGAGTTTAAGCATGCGTGGGATAGGTATAAGGCTATCCTAGATATAAGATAAGGCCAGGGACTAATGAAAGTATTACTTTACTGAGAGGGTAGTGGATGTATGGAATAGTCTTCCAGTAGAAGTGGTAGAGGTTAATACAGTGAAGGAGTTTAAGCATGTGTGGGATAGGTATAAGTCTATCCTAGATATAAGATAAGGTCAGGGACTAATGAAAGTATTACTTTACTGAGAGGGTAGGGGATGTATGGAATAGCCTTCCAGCGGAAGTGGTAGAGGTAAACACAGTCAAGTAGTTTAAGCATGCGTGGGATAGACACAAGGCTATCCTAGACATAAGATAGGGAACTGGGGACTAATAAAAGTATTTAGAAAATTGGACAGAATTGATCTTATCTGCTGACACATCTTATGTTTCTATCTATGTTTCTATCATAAAGGTTTTTTTTTTTTTTAAACTAAAATACAAATTTTACAGTTAGAAATCCTTTCATGTCTCTACTATGTATCATTTAATGTGTGTTTAGCAGTTTACATTAGATGTTGTCCTCTGGCCTAGGGCTCCCATTAAAATGCCTTCCTGTGTTTTTCGGAGGTTGATTTGCCCCAACTCCCCCTCACCCAGTAAGTAACCATCTCTCCCTAGTTTTCAATCCATTTAAACAATATGTGATTTGAGTTGACTTCTTTAGCAGGGCCTTTAGTGGTAATTAATATAAATCAGTCGGCTGAAATGGAAAAAAATAACATTTTATTATTAAGCTTTGCCTTACCCAAAACACTCTGCACAGAAATCTATTACATTTGATTTTTTTCTCCTTTCTCTTCGATTTCATTACTGTTACAAAAAAAAATGTTATTTACATGCAAATTGCATAGATGTGATTATGTTTATATAGAAAACTATGCTCAAGAGGCAAAACATAATAGAAATATAATGCATAGAATTTCACATTTAATATACTGTAAGGGACAGTAGATCCATACTGCGCTTGGCTTTATTTAAAAGAAAAAATACGTTCTGCTTTTATAGGATACAAAAAAAAAGGAGACCAGGGAGAAAGGATTAAAATGACCTCATCTTGGACCATCGTATTGGGGATTTACTTTCCCCATGTGAACAATAGTTTTGTGCTTGCCTTTCATACTGGAGCTCTCCGGATAGCCTCAGATGGTACTCCATCTGATTTTTTTCACCCTGGGCCCCCAAATACTTGGAACCACCCCTTGTGTCACCTGTGTGTCTCTAACATCGACTTACCGCATTCATTTTCTTGACTATTTGCAAATAAGTATCTTCGGAGAAACAGACGTCTCAGGAGAGAGATGAATTATTGTGGAGGGGAAGCCATGAGATATAGTATTCTACTAATATGTCATCGGAAAGTTTTTATTTCACAATTATTGCTCTGTGTGGTTTCATTTGCATTTAATAATTATTGGCTTTCAGCACAGATGTAGGAGCGGAGTTTATAAAATGTACTTAAAGAGTGAGGCGTTCAATCATAGAATGCTACATGGATGGCAATGAAAATGTGAGAACACATCAGACGGACATAAAGAGAGGAAAAAGCAGAATACCTGAACGGCTTGCTCCGATGCGATGGGCCACGTCACAAAATCACATCATGCGTAAGGAAAATTGTTGACCTTCTGGAGGGACGTGGGTGGTTAAAAGTGACTCATTCTGTGTTGATAAAAGTATTGTTGACCAAATAGGGCATTGTCTCTGTTATCAATAAACTGAAGATACACCAGTTGTTCTTAGAAAAAGTTTAGCATTTCTCTTGATGGTGCACATGATGTGGCCAACGCATTTCAGGGAACAAACCAAGTCTCCTCTGTGCAGGGTACAGGGACGCAAAATGTAGACAGAGCTTTGATAATGTGCAATCTTTAATCACGTGAATAGCAAACGAGACTGTCAGCACGGAGGGGCAGGCCTTCTGCGTTTCACGCAGGGCCTGTATTCGTAGGTGTAAAGTGAGGTACAGTATATCTACGTCTCGGAATCCAAGTTGGACACTTTCTTTATATAATGTCTCTTAGTTAAAGGAATTTTTTTAGGGTGCATTTGCCTTCCTTCTGGTCAAAAGCAGGAATGATAGGTAGAAGGGTTGAACTTGATGGACTTATGTCTTTTTTCAACCTAACCTATGTTACTTTGTTACTTGCTATCAATAAACTACTGGCCTTTCTTCCCCCTCGCACAGTATTTACATGACCTGTAAAGCTTAGGCCTAATCCAATGCTTAATAACACAGCAGGTTATTATTATTATGATTATAATTATGCTTAAGGGGAATGCTGTAAATATACCTGTGCACATGGGTAATGATATTATTTTATGGAACAGGTAGAGAAATCACAGGCCTGCTGGAAGGATTCTGTTAATAGGAGATTACTTTCCTGAAAGTGTATTAAGTATTTGAACCTTTGGTATTTCTCCGCAGACTGGCCTCGGGGGAGCTCTGCATGGATTCAGAAAATACATTCCCATTAGATACACTCACGGGTGTACAATTTGTTATTTTAAGTCTCCTGTTCCGCCTCGTACCCTCTCAGCCCCCCCAGACCGACATTCATTTGCTTTTACTGATGTTTCAGAATGTAATCAGGGAAGCCCCCCTATGGTCCTAGAACCTTGCAACCCCATTCTCCACCAAGATAACATTTCTGAGCTTTGGGATACCAGGCTTCATTCCAAAATATCCTTATTAATAAATGGACACATTGTTTTCACTAATTAGCTATTGTGAGATTGAAAGTAGTTTTTTTTAAATATTTTTTTTGTACCGTGATTATGTAAAGAAACATTTCCAATTATTTTTCTAATTAAATATAAATTTCCTATTATACACCCTTTCATGCGAAGCAGGTTATTTTTTTTGTTTTGTTTAGATTTACATTTCCCTTGAGCATTTACGCTGATTTTTATCATGTAATTAACAATATTTAATATTTTCTTTCCTCGTATTATAATCCTTCCCTGACCCTATTTCGTCCACTCTGCTATTTACTCTTTTTCTTAATTCCTCTGAATATATGGGTCCACTCCATAAACATCCAGGTTCTGGAACCGGAATGGCAGCATCTGAGCACAGAAAGTACAAAAAATGGGATCAACCCGCCTGGGAGTATTGGTAGGATCATTGTGAGAAATTGGGGATCTCTTTCTTTCCCCAAGGATCTGGGAGGGATCCAGGAGGATCTGGGAGGCAGAACAAAAATTTTATAAAAGCAAAAATGAAACGTAAATCCATACAAGTTCACCATATAAGTTCACAGTGAATAGTTCAGGAAAAAAGAAAGTGCTGGCTACTAATAGGCACAAGGTCATCATTGCCAATATGCCCTGTCCTCCACTCCCTATATATTGTAAGCTTGTGAGCAGGCCTCGCAACCTCATGGACCAGTCTGTCCCTGTTTGTTTAACATATGTAGTTGTTTCCTCTCAATGCTCTGTACCAAGCACTTTGTAAATTGTTATGCAAATAAATGTTAAAGTAATTTCATTCCCTCGTCCTCCTCCATCTTGAATGTGGTCAGCCAGCTATAAACCGAGAAAAATCAGGGCTTTGATGTTGCTAAATTGATTGATTGCACAGCATCAGCAGAGGCGATTCTGACAGCCCTAATGGCACCAAATAATTAGACTGTGCTGGGTAATTTCGTGTAAAAAGAAACCAGAAACTTTTAGGACAAATAAGTTTGTTTGTTTTTTAACATTGTTTACTTCTGCTTTTTCTGCATTACATGTTCTAGCCCAACAATGGCTAACTTGGCGCCGCAGGTGTTTAGGCGCTATCCCATGATGCTCAGTCCGCCCTGCATATTATTCTATACCCTGCCGAAGCAACTTGACAGGGGTAACTTTGATAATCAGGACATGATTGAGCACAAGCAATTTTGTTGAGAAGAAAAATGGCCCCAATCAATTTATTTAATAAAATAGTCATAGTGGCACAATAAGCAATTTACTGACATAATGCCACTTTACATATTTAGCAAATTAACTTGATTTAAGAGTATAAAAAATCTTCCTAAGCAAGCATCGGTATCCAGGTGGACACCTATTGACAGCCATATGCTGGGCATATCTCTAATGCCCCCATCTTCCTAATCAATCCTCCCACCAGAGTTCTGATTCACCAGATCAGTATTCCACTTAAAACCCTTGGATCTGTGGCAAGTTTCCGCCAAGTTTGGAAAATCCTGGTGCAACAGGTATGGAGACAGTTCAGTGGGACTGCTTCACAGCTGACAGAATACTAAATAAGAAGACAGAAACCCTAATACTTATACCTAACCCGTAATAATACTCACCTTCTGTTATCTCGCAAGAGGTCACGGTGAAGCGGCTGCGTTCATGCAGACGCGATTAACCACCCCATCGCTGATCCTGAGCCAGCCAAAAGACCCCCGTAATATATTTTAACAGAGAAGCTAACATGAGTCTCCCTTGAAGGTGTGGAACACAAAAACTGAGGTCTAAAGCCCTTATTTGCATAATGAAGGTCTCAAAATTAACTGCCCAGCTCTGTATTCTCTACCACAACAGGGGTTTGTTCCCAAACATTTGCATTCACCCTATCCCTGGGACCTGATACACGGGCTTGGGTGCCAATGTGCTAGAAAAAGGTGCACCCAAGTACTGTCGATTTAGTACACAGGCCTAAATTCGAATCGTATTCATGCACTAGTTTCCAAAGTGTGTTCCTTTTTATAAGGGTTTAACTATTATTATCACAGCAAATAAAAAATAAAAAAACAATGTTCTTCTGTCCCACGTTACTGTGTGACAGCGGCTATGGCAGTTTGGTACATGCAGGATTGTCAGGCTTCTCCTATCACAGCAGGACGCTGGCTTTTTCCTCTAATGAAGCCCAAGTAAATTGTGCCTCTTTCTAAGTGAAATGGCAGTCGGACAGGGCACATTAACGCTGTCCACTGCTGTCATTTCTTTGCTGGCTTTCGACGTACAAGAACATTACTGTACAGAAATCATCATGTTCCTTGCATCTTTTACTCGTTAATTCATTTTCCATCCAGCTAATAGGCTTCATTCACTAATGAACCAGACTGGCGCTCCAGAGCGTCCCGGTGACATCACATCAGCATGGATTTAAAATGTGAATTTACAGCACGTGCCAACAGCACAGTGATGGGTAAACCTTCCAAAAATGTAACGGAGGTACTTAGAGCTGCCTGATATTATACAATGAGATAGGGTTTTTTTGCTTTAGTACGTATATATATGATCATCAGCAAAGGGAACATATCATTAGTCGCTGACAGATGATGCACACTTATTGGTCATTTCCAGATCACTGGTAATCATTACCCAGAAGCCTTTGCCAGGTAAACGGTGCTCCACCTGTCACAGTCAGGAGGCTGACATATTTAGAATTTTGTTGATAATACATAGATAGCTAATGTAAACAAAATAAAATAATACAACCATAGAGGCAATTAACAGGGGGGGAAGGGAGAGGGGGGAAGGGCTCAAAAGAGGGGCGAAAACCCAAATCGGGAGGGAGAATCACTTAAATAATAGTGGCATTAAAGAGAAGGGTGAGAGGGGAAAAAGGGAATGGTACTACTTAAAAACTGGTGAATCATTAAGTGGAGGGTGAAGAGTATTGCATTTACGTTAGTTGTATTTTTAATTAAAGCATTTACATTTAAAATGTCTACACTTGAGGCAAGCTTTTTTTTTTGTTGGTTTTTTTTTGTTGGTTTTTTGTCTGCAGTTGTCCTTTAAATACTATTTGGCAAAATATTTTCATTTGCACCTTCTACTTCCTGAACCACATCCAGGAAGACGGGATAGTAATTCCTTGACCCACTAGGAACCATAACCGGTTATTCTTCAATTTAGCTGTGTCTATGAATCCGCAGTATCCGATGCAGGATCCAAAGTATTGGATTTAACTGCGCACCTATGAATATTACAGGGAGAAATTTTAAATAACGTCAAGTTACACTAATAATTTACCCTTTAATACTAAGCTCTTTTTTTTCTGTTGCCTTTTTGGAAGCAACCTATTTGTCGTCAAGCAGCTGCCATATTGCACAGGCACAGGCATACACATAGCTATCACCGACAGCAAATTCTGTAAATGTGTTACAGTTTCAGTTCTCTAAATGAGGACGCATCTAATCAATGGCAGTGAATGGAGGAGATCGCAAAAGCGAGAATATAGAAGCTGGCTGAATTTATTCATTTATCCTTCTTGTTTTTGTGCCCCACACGCCCCCCTCCCTCGCCGCCTGGGAATGTAAAAATATCACCTGACCAATGCAGATGCTGTTTAGAAAGACATTTTTTTTTTTTTTTTACTTCATCAGCAAAGACTTTAAAAAGGCATTTGAATTTGAATAGTTTTTCGGATCGTTGATGAAATGCATTTCAACATTAAATTTCCAATGGGAAGCTAAGTTCCGCCAACTCGTTTTTTTTTCTCTCTCTTTTTTAAGTGAAATAAAGTCGTTGTCGGAATTTAATTTAACGCTATGAGACCAAGCGGACTGTTATGACATCATAATCCTCCGTTTCAGATGGGTTGCACGTTCACCAATATTGTGTTACTTAATATTCGGTTATCTAAAGGAGTCAATTAATTAGTAAACAAAATTAGACAGTGCTAACTGAGTTCCAGTGAGAATAGGTTTACTAGGAATACACTGGCTGGTTTCCCAAATCAACCTCTCCTCCCATAAGTGAAATAAGCCCCTCTATGTTCTCTCATTTAAAAAAAAACAAAGCTACGTCTGCTACCACCTTTCCCACCCATCCTGACTGCTGATGGACTTCTCTAACATGCTGTCCTTCTCAAGCTTGGCTTGAAGGACAACTGTACTCTTTAAATTAATAGATATATTCATTTTTTTTTTATTTCTACATCATTTCCTTGGAAAACTGTACCTATAACAGGTTTAGCCCTATGTAGGCACTCTATGGGAGCCAACATTGTTCAAGAATCATCGGTTAGAACTGCGATTATCTAACTAAAGGTGGAGGCTCTTAATACATCATACTCATCTTGCACATGCGCACAACAGAATCCACAGCTGAAGCCTTATCTGGTGAAATAGAGAGGAGGAGGGGGATGGGACACTTCATCGCGGCTGCATCCACGCAGCCGCTTCACCGCCATCTCTGCACCACAAGACAGCTCGTCGCTGGAGATTTCATTGCGGGACATTTCATCCCTAAAGGTAAGTTTATTTCAGTAGTTTAGCTATTTTAGTTTATTTTAGTAAGGGTGGTTAGAATTAGGGTTTAGGGGGTTAGAATTAGTTTTTAGGGTTCGGGGTTAATTTTAGTATTAGGGTTTAGGGGGTCAATTTTAGTATTAGGGTTTATGGGGTTAGTATTAGGGTTTAGGGGGTTAATTTTAGTATTAGCGTTCGGGGGTTAGTATTAGGGTTCAGGGGGTTAGTATTAGGGTTTGGGGGTTAGTATTAGGGTTTAGGGGGTTAATTTTAGCATTACGGTTCGGGGGTTAGTATTAGGGTTTAGGGGGTTAATTTTAGAATTGGGGTTTTATGGGTTAATTTTAATATTGGGTTTTGGGGTTAATTTTAGTATTGGGTTTTGGGGTTAATTTTAGTATTGGGTTTTGGGGTTAATTTTAGTATTAGGGTTTGGGGGGCACTATGGGGGGGATTCATTTATTAGTGGGGGGTATTTTATTTTAACTGGTACGTTTGTAAGGGCTGACAGTTCAGCGCTGAACTGTCAGCTCTTACATAGCTGCGTCCGCGACGAAACGGCCGCGTTATTCTTCATTGCTGACAGTTCAGCGTTCTAACTGCCGCGTTCTAACTGCCGCGCTGAACTGTCAGCGATGAAGCCGCGGCGATGAAGAGTCCTAGACCCAGGAGGAGATTGCAGTGCACTGCTGAACAAATGGGCTTGTTTGTCAACTTCCTTGGGAGATTCCTTAGGATGTCACCTTCCTACAGAAGATTGACCTCTGAAAAAAGAGCAACATTTTCATATTAAATTATTTAAAAATATTGTGTTGCTGATGTAAAAATTGGAGACATAAATTGAATGAATTAAATACAAACTAAAATGTACCTCTAGATTTAGGAAACAGTTTGAAGCAATGTACAACATATATCCTCTTGTATACTTACTGGTCTTGAACTTATTTCTCATGTACCTTGTCACATTGTGTTTAATGGTTATTTGCCTCTTGGGTTGATACAATAGAAAAAAACTGAAATGTAATTTTCTTTTTCTTTAGAAAAATGATACAGCAGCCTTTTTTATCCTCAGAAACAAGAGGATGTTACAATAGTGTTCTTGTATGAAGAACAAATATATCCATGTGAAGAAAAATATGTTTGTCCTCGTGAAGAGATTTAAAGAAATTCTTTGGGGGGGGGGATTTAAAATATATTACATTGCCATACCTCCCAACTGCCCCACTGTGCGCGGGACATGACTGATTTGGAGGCTCTGTTCCATTGTCTTGCTGAGTTCTATCTCTGTCCTGCATTTTGGGAAAGAAGTAGAGTTCAGCGGGATTAGGGACCACAATCCTGTAGTTTTTACTTCATTCTCTAGTGTCTAAAATTGTATACTGTGCAACATTGTGCGCATGCGGATTAGGGCTGACACTTGACCTCCAAAACCACCCTATCCCACAGGCATCGTGATATGCTGGGAGCAGAAGAGCAGACGTTTGGTGGTATGAAATACATGTGAGTTGATTTTGTGAATCTAGCATCCCAATACTAGTGGGGACACTAAGATAAATTATTAAAGGGCCCCATCTCTAAAACAATGCATATGTCACAGCTTGATAAATTCTAAGAGTCAGGGGATACTGTAGCTTCTAAAAAAAAAAATCCCTTTTGCTTGCTCCTCCGGGAGTGTTACATTTTTTGTGATTAATGTACATACAAGTCCTCTACGGAAGTACCATTTACCTGGCTCCTAAAAAAAAAAAAAAAAAATTGGCTAACTGAACTGGCCTGTGTGCCTCCTAAAGTCTATATATATATATGTGAAGCCCTGGGGTTTGTAACATTTATACATAAAAATGTGCATTTGCCGTTAGAAAGACTTTATCATATTAACAACACATCTGAGGCATCGTCGGAACGTCTGTAATTTTTCCTTTTTTTTTTTTTTTACTTTCAAGTAATTAGACAGAAAGCTTAGTGA
The DNA here is from genome assembly GCA_036172795.1 of Pelodytes ibericus. Classification (NCBI taxonomy): domain Eukaryota; kingdom Metazoa; phylum Chordata; class Amphibia; order Anura; family Pelodytidae; genus Pelodytes; species Pelodytes ibericus. The sequence goes on from CM069865.1 coordinate 11,638,297, forward strand.
GAATCACTTTTCTTTTGGAAGTTGCTTACGTATCGTCTTAGCTCTTACGGCGTAGCATGCTTTGCAGATCTTCACAGACACACATCTCATCCTCTAATCCTCGAGGAATGTATCTTTAAATGCCTTTTTCCATTTACTCAGCTCCGGAACAATTCCGATCTCCTTACCTTTTCCCTACAAAAAAACAGCTGCCAACATCTTCCCCTTATCCCCGGGAGCATCACCTAGCATAATCTCCAGTACCTCTCTCCAGCATCGTCCCACTTGGCCTGCTGTCTCCGTTTGACTGGCACTCCTCCCGAACCTCTAATAGTTTCTTGGAATTTAATTGTTGAACGGCTCATAGTCCTCGTCCTTCCCAGTCCAGGTTTAGTATTACAAATCATTATCTTAATGGTCACAGTTAAAATCTCCGTGCTAAATCACCGCATGAGATTCCGAAATCATTTGAGACAGAGCAGGACTGTCCAGATGCCTGCCACATCTCCGTGTCCTCGCTTTGGGTCGATTTGATCCAAGATTTTCCTCTGGTTTTTTTTTTCTGTGTACTAAGGGCACTTCAATATCATATTGTTAATATTACAATACAAATGTGACCTTTTAAACATGAGCTAAAAGTCATTGATTGGCCCCAGCTGAGACATCAAGCATAAAAAGCTAACATTTCCCCTTAGACATTTTTTTATTATTATTATAGATTCATGTACATATTTTTAATTATTATTGGGTGACCCACCAGGCATTTCAGGACTCACTGGGCTTGTCAGTTCGACTATTAAAGAAGCCATCTCTCAGCCTTGATGCAAACACAATAGTCTCTTTGGCGGCCCTCTAGAGAGGCTCTGAATAAATCATATGACGATGCTCTCTTTGAGTTGAAGGGTGCAAGATTTGTTACATGGATATTATTCCCGAAACTCCCTAAAGGCTGTGCCTTTTTCTTTAATCCACAGCAACTTACTCCTAGCACTCCGACAAGTATTTCAAGGAGTGGTTCACTATGCCTTGACTTATTTTTTTATAAAAATGCATTGAAACAGCTGCTATGAAATGGTTTTTATTAGCATTCTTCCTCAGCCTCAAGTTTACTGGTGCTTAAACTTTTATTAAACATATAGAAATAACTGGCTTAACAAACAAAAAAGACAAATTTGACAATTTTTGGGGTATTAATATTAAACATAGAAAATATGGATTCATAGCAAAGTTTTTTTATTTTTATTATTTCACTTTTTATTAGGCAAACATCAAGTTTTTACAATAAAATAATAATACGAAAATATAAAATGACCTCTCGTTCTTTCGTTTTTCTATACCGCCAGAAAGTTGTATAAAATAAAATAGCTTTTAAGCAAGTTAGATAAAAAAAAAAAAAAAAGAGAGAAAATAATAAATACAAACAAACTAAAAAGAGTAAAGGATCGGAGGGAAAAATATACGGTAAGGAGATATAGTTGTTTTTTTTATTATTTAAATTTTTTTTTTAAAAAATTGTGAATATTTCCATAAAATGTTATTTATTTAAATACATATACATATATATATATATAAAAAAAAAAAAAAGCTAGAGGATTTTAAAAGCCGCTTTTTTCCCAGGCAACATAAACACTATGATTAATTGCTGAACTAAATGTCTGTAATCACTAGCTTGCCAAAGCACAAAGGATTAAAGCTATAGTTAGTTAGGCACAGGTTCTAAGGTGAATGCAACTTACGTAGAGTACTCAATCCTGACCTTTCTAGGATCACAAGAGGACAATTGTTTCCCTAAATCAGTTTTGTTTTTAGAGCCTGCTCATTAAAAAAAAAATGCTTAGAGCACAATTCTTCTGGAAATACATCCCTTTATGTATCAGCTGTGTGGCTATTACTTCTCTAATTATATTCCTTTACACATTTCACTTGTGATCTCGAATACAATGTACCATAACATTCCAGTTTTTAATAAAGCTTGTTTTGTTCTAGCGTCGCAGCTGCCGTCAGTCGAAGGCTGAGTGACTGCCCCGTGTCAGTCAGCGACTACACAAATCTCCGCCTAACGGAATGTATGGAGTCTATACAGAAGTCAGATTCCAACAGTTGCCTTTTATTGCTTGTACAATAATGTTTAGGAGCTGATATATGTTAATTGTATATTTAAAAAAAAAAACACAATTCCATTAGTAACATCCCGAAATCCCAGACCGTTTTTCTGACGGAGCAATTAGACCTGCCGCTGGGTTTGTTTTCAAATATTCTCCGAATTTGTAACATGTAGCACTTTTAATATTTTCACTTCTCTTTTCAGTGTAAGGAATGGAGCCAATTACTGTGAATATATCGCAGAGAAGGTAGTTAAACAGATTGGAAATATGAAAATCCACTAATTTACTGGCACATTTTGCTCCTTTTTTTTTTAATGAGACATTATATAATAAACGTTTGTTGATTTACTGGCAGAATCCATGCTCTATATGTGGAAGGAGGTCTATAGACTCCTGGAGAGGCCTATAAAAACTATATGCGACACAAATGGGGGAACAAAAGACTAAAACATGTGAGAGGTGAACAGAGAAATATTATCTGGTTAGAACAAGGACTAAGCTGTCCATAATGACTTTGATTCAGAGAGAGGCTGAGTTAATATCGTATTTAAATAATGATCCTAGAGACGCAATTCCCATTTCATTTAGCCTTGGAGACTCCCAGGCTGACCTCTCTTGGAGCCCTAACTATTGGCTGAGTGCAGCATGATTGGTGTGCACACACACCAATGACGGAGAGGGTTTGTCCTGTGCATGTGTGGAGCCATGGTCCAATGGCAGCCTCCTGGCCTTTGATCTTGAATAACTTTTGAAGGGTGCCTGATGATGTACCATTCAGCTGGCAACTGTAATGAGGCAAAATTAGACTTCTACTTGATTTAGAAATTTCATTTTACAGTTTTAGACCCTCTTTAAACCCATGTTTTTTTCTAGATTATCTTGTTTTTATTGTATGGGTATTCAAATGTGGAATTTGTTGATATGGAGGATGACCCTTTTGTCTTAAAATGGGACTATTTTCTTTTTCCTTGGACAGAGAACAATGAGTCATAAAGCTCTAGTTCTCAAGCATAGAGGCAACTGTAACAACGTATCGTGATTTATGTAAGATCAATTCTCTGGACCTCATCCTATCATGATTTCCTCCATTTACAACGCGTGCCTCATTCCGTGGCAGAAGGGGATCTTTTATTAGCCCCTTTCTCCCATTTTACAAGCAAAGATTTATCTGTAAGGAAGATGAAGACACTGATTAATCCACCTGTGCTTGTTACAGGAAATGTTGTAACTTGCGCTCGTTGAGAGTCTTCGGGGTCATTTTTCTCCGATTTGAATAATCCCATAATTAGGGTGATGTATGTACTATTAGTAATTTGAGTAAGGGTTATATTTAGAAACATGTTTAATTTCTAAACAAAATAAAAATTCATTTTTTTAAAAAGTACTAAAAAGCTAAATTTTCATTTATACAAGATCCTTATTTATTCACAAATAATTTTATATATATTCCCGCGAACTTGGTAGAAACTGTTATAATAATAGCCATTCCTGTTTGAGACTCCCTGATCCATGATGTCCTGTATTATAATTAGGTCAGACAAATTACTTTTTATTCATATGTAGATTGTAGGAACAATTTGTTAATGTCTAATCGCAAACGCTAACCTCAGAATCGTCATTACGGTTATTAGCTTTGTTTTTTGTACATGGGTTAATGCTTTGTCCAAGCGTTAACTTGATTACACAGGGACATGCGTGTTTAGCATCTGAATTATTAGACACAATTGGGGTCTCTTTATAAAACTAAATTCTGCTTTCCACGGCATTTGCACCACTTTTATAATTTTTGCCCCCACCTTGAGTTTGCTAAATAACCCCTAAAAATATCCAAATCAACAAAGCTGTTGTTGTGTGAAATCATTTTTAAATTCTTGACACACAAAAACGAGAGGATAACCGTCTAGGATGTCGACATCTCTGAGTAGTTGGTAATCACTTGGGGAAAATCAAATGCCTAATGTTTAGCAAACCACGGCAATAAAAGAAGGTGCCGTTCATTTGGTTGAAGACACTTCCAGAAACTCATTTTTTTAGACATGAACTTGGGAGAAAGAGGTAGATAATGAATGGTATCAGGAAGCAATGGCAGCAAAGTTAAGTCGGAAGATTATATCCTATGGATAACTATAGAAAGTGCAGCTGGTAAATACTCGGGTTGCAGTGGCTGTGAAAATCCGAGGGATGCAAGTTTGAATCCTGGCAAGGTCATCTTAGTCCTGTATCCTTCTGAGACTGATACACTACTACCATTGAGTTGGGCAACAATAACTGAATCCCAGTAGGGTCAACTCACCCCTTCATACTTTTGAGGTTGCTAAATTACTTCCAATAAGTTGGGTAACAATAAAATGAGAGAAAAACACCATAAAAAAAACACCATAGGTATTATTATACTACTATGTACATGGGATGTCTCTTCTTAATTGGGGGAATCTGGAAGAAGGATTTCCTAGTTAGTTTGGATGTGGAAGGTTATTTCCTGTGCGGTTTCATCTTTGATAAACTCATGTACAAGATATTGCCACCTACTGTGCTATGTGCATGCCCAGGACGCTGCCTTCATTATGGTTTAATTTGGACATGCAGAGAACACAGTCCGCTGATAAGAGAGCGGAACGTTTGCTAATAACGTGTATGTCTTGTGCTTTGAGCCCATGTTAACTTGGTTTGCTAAAAATAATTTCCAAAGTGAAAAAAGACATTCGAGTCACAATCTCATCTCGCCTCCGTGACACCGGCCAATAACTACTTAATGAGATAATTAATTATAGATCACAACATTTTAGAATTTTGGGTGTTTATTTCTCCAGTAGACCGGTGATCTAAACAGCAATGTAACAATTTTGTGTTGGGACAAAAACGTTTTGGCTTAATTAGTAGGGGTGGTTCTAGAGTTTTAAGGGGTCTAAATGAAAGACCATATGGGGTCCAGTCAGCTCTTTGCCCCTCACCATGGTGGTTACCCCAGAGTTAGGCACTGTGGATGTTGGGGGCACGTTAAACCACTGTATGAATAAATATTGCATTTATTACTTTTGTTTCAGGTTGGACTGGCTGATAAAGCATTCTATGGTTCTAATATTCTTTCTTACAACAGGACTGCAAAAGGTAAAACTTGACATTAGTTACTATAATATATTCTGATTTAATTTTGTATCTTTTTTGTGCTGACATTAAAATTCTTACTCTACACACTTTGTCACCATATAACCGGGTTCTGTCAAATATCTCTGTTACACCGATAATATTTTTTGTTTCTTTCTTTTCTATTCCGTCAATAAGCAGGAATGTTAATCACATTATTTATATATACTGAATGACTGCCTCTCCTATACCATTTTACCTACAGTTCATTGACACTGAAATATGTGAACTTACGGCCTATGCTGAGAAACCATTTCTCACGATGGAAGGCCGAAGAATTCACAAACTCTCTTCTTATCAAGAAATAACTTTGATGACTTGAGCAATTTTTTTGCATGGCTTTTATTTTTCTTGAAAGTCCAGAGACATCCCTAAATATACTGTCATGTGCCTTGCCGGGTGTAAAATGATAGCACGCTAACTACAGAGGTAGCACATACCAAACATGGCACATCATGTAGCGACTCGAAGATGCAGATTTGTCTCTTACCCTGATGTAACGGGCTAAAATAATTTGTTGAAGCAGCTGTCTTAAATTTAAAGCATGTCAATTCTCGATCCAATCCTGGCTCTTTGCCTGCGAGTGCCAAACTGTGAGTTTCCCAAGAAACCTTAGATTTTCGGAAACAAGACCACGTTCGAAAAATCATTTAGAGAAAACTGAGACATAAGACTGGAACCTGAGAACTTGTGTTTTATGTAAAACATCATTTTAAACTAACAAAATAATTTGTGGATTGTTTATAGATCATTCCACCCTATCTCTCTCTCTCTCTCTCTCGCTCTCTCTCTCTCTCTCTCTCTCCCTCCCTCTCTACCTCTCTCTCTCTCTCTCTCTCTCTCTCTCTCTCTCTCCTTCTCTCTCTCTCTCTCTCTCTCTCTCTCTCTCTCTCTCTCTCTCCCTCCCTCTCTACCTCTCTCTCTCTCTCTCTCTCTCTCTCTCATTCTCTCTCTCTCTCTCTCTCTCTCCCTCCCTCTCTCTCTCTCTCTCTCTCCCTCCCTCTCTACCTCTCTCTCTCTCTCTCTCTCTCTCTCTCTCTCTCTCTCTCCTCTCTCTCTCTCTCTCTCTCTCTCTCTCTCTCTCTCTCTCTCTCTCTATATATATATATATATATTTTATAATTGTCTTTTCTCTCCCCCCCCCTGTAAAAAATATCCTTACTTTCATTATAAAAAAAAATGTAATTATTCTTTTTTTTGCAATGTTAGAATTCACTAATTAAGCTCTCTCCCCCACTATCTCAACGACTCAACGATAATGATGGGTAGTGGAGTGATAATGGTCAGTTCAATGTAATCCAATCCTTCAGAGATGATGTCATTAGTACAATTTATCCAGGAAATATATAGAATAACAACTGAATTGGGATATTTAAATATTCGCTTAAGAATTTAAAAAAAAAATGTGAATAGTTTAACATCACTGAATCTGTAGAAAAGTGTCTTGTTTTTAATTTACAGGACTTATCAACAGACACAGTCCACTTGCTCAAATTTAGGTTTATTTCAGAATAAAAAGGCACTCGGTAAACCTAAACATGGATCATACTGTGAATATACACAATAAAAAATGATGAGAAATTATCTCTACATTGTGTCAGCAAAATTGCATGCAAATGCATACATTAAGAGAAATATGTGTTTTAAATGTCTTATAAGCACATATATCATATAATTAAATACTGAGTATTGCCATAAGCCCATTTGCACAATTAAAACAAAGAAAAAGTACACACCAAAGATTTGCCGGAATTAAGTCCTCAACGGACCCTCTACAGATCTAGCCTAATTTATGGTTGTTTAATAGATACTAATTAGAACATGTGGATAACTAGCTGCTTCAAATGTTTTTTCCTAAACAAGAAATAATGTTGGCAATATTTTCCAAAAATCCTTTAACTGTAACGTTACTGCAATATTTCAGTCTAATATATTTTAATTTTGAGTTCGGTGAGAGATTTATTAAAAAGTATCATTAATGTTACATTTTACCACCTGTTTCTTCGCTTCACAGTGTTATAATTATATCGTGTTAGCCGATGAAATGTTCCAATGTGATGGGCAATAACGATAAAACGATCTCATCGGATACGGTAGTTTTGAATTTACATTTACTTCTGCCAGTTTAGAAAATGCGGCAACAACAATTTCAATTTAGTGGTTTTTTTTTTTTAGGATTTTCCACTTTCCTAAATATCACCTTTAAAGATAACATCTTTAAAAAAAAAATGTGTAATTGGCCAATTCCATTTTATCTTAATTTCTTTTCTACATCTCCTCGATAAAGTTTGTGTGTTTGATTACCGGTATGAAATCTCTTTCGCATCTTAACTTTTCGATTTTTTTGGGCATTATCTAGTGGCTGGTTTACTGCAGCAAATCGCGTTATCAAACGAGAAACCTTTAAGAATATCTGATGATATGTGTAATTCATTATTTGTTTCGTTAGAGCAATATTATTAAGATGCCCATGATTACAGCCTAGAGATAAGATAGAGAGCTAATGTCCTGCCCAAGCGTTATACAATGTTCTTTTGGCGAAAGCAAGCTAAACTTCAAGAATGACTTTAAAAAAACAAAAAATAGGAAAAAATGTATTTCACCTGGAACTTTCAACTCCAATTAACAACATTATTTTTATATATTGACAGAGCCTATACATCGAATTGATATAGTTTTTTTTTAATGTTTTTATTAATAATACATTTTGTTGTTTTACAAATATACAAATATCCAGAAGGAATTCATAATAAATTATTAAAATTAGGAAGCAAATGTAAAACATAATTTAGTTACAAAATTGGGGGGGAAGTTCGGGCACTACTTCCCTCACCAAGCCCTTCCCCTCATAGCATCTCCTCCTGCTCCATTCCTTAATTCCGAAAAGACTAGTCCTATGGATGAAGTGTATAGGGTGATAGGTTTTATAATAAAATTAACATTGCACTAGCGGTATTAACTGTAAACCTATATGTAAAGAATACATTTTTATGACCCAGCTGGTGCCACTCCGTGGTGCTAAAACCAGATATTCCCGATTTTGCCAGAGAGAGGAATTTAAATGCTCTTTGACCCGAGGAAAACAATGCACCTGGTTAAACTGGATTTAGTAGAAATAATAATCTGATCAGCCATTTTGCTAATTCTAGTCGGTGGGACCACCTTACACGTTCATTAGTCTAGAACCCAGATCGTAATCTCAAGTAGAAGCTAATGCCATGTAAGGGATATTGAAGTTTACTGTAAATTTAGAAACCGTTTCTGCACTAGGGTTCGTTATGGTCTTGTCCCGCCACTTGATTTGCATATGGCGGTTAAAAACTGCGCACATCAAAGTTTCTATTGCTTAACCTTTCTCGTTAAACTATCTCCCAAATATTTCTTGGGCAAAATCTCGCTTAATTATACCTGAGAAGATTACTAATGGCGCATATATTCCGTTATATTGGTGGGTTAAAGTTTTCCTTTTCGGGGGGGGGGATAAAGACAACTACATTCTCATTACATGTTCTAGTATTTTACTATAGTCTTGTAAAAAGCCAGAGCAGCTTCATTTCACCGCTTGTGCGTGGTATAGTCATCCAGTGATTAATGACGCTATTCAAAGTACAGATAATTAAAAAAAAAAAATAAGAGACAGACGAAAGCTTGGTATGAAATCCAAAGACATGCGAATAGCGGTCTGATCATCCAGCAAAAGGGCATCCTTGCAAAGGTATGAAACCGAATGCCACGATAAATTAATTGTAAAGAGACAATAGCTCCCGGCGCAGAATGTTCAGGTACGTCTGTTAAAACTTTATTTCTCTTGACAAAAATTCCTGTATCATAATATGAGCTATTTGGACAGTCGCGCAACAAGGAAAGCAAAAAATAAATAACTAAAACGAATACACAAAAACAGACACATGTGCCAAACCCACGCCGTGTTCTGATTCAGTAAAGCCCGCTCATGCAATCAGATTGTGGGTTGGTCGGATTTGGCATGATAAATGCGATTGTTACTGTGATTTTATTCCGCAGAGCGCATAACTCTCTGGCTTTCTGCCTTTCTGAACATATATTTCGGCATCAGAATCCTGGACGGCAAAATTTGTTTGTTATTGTAATGTCAGTCTACTGTGCAGTGTGTTGGTTGTATGCCTGGATTAATTTCCTGCTTATCTTTCTAGACAGTCAACTCGTAGTCTTTTATTTAAGGTTGGAGTATGGGAAAAAAAAGAGAAAATAAAAGAAAAGAAAAAAAAAAAGAAAGCACTTAAAAAAAAAACAATTAAAAAAAATATATAAATAAACAGAAAAAAAAAACAACATAAAACAGTTGAAACTATGTATTATAAGGCAGGGAATTAATTATTCCGTGATGATAAAAAAAAAAGTGAGAAGCTCTTTAAATGTACAATAGTAAGAAAATTGTAAGCAATGTTAGCAGCTTGCATTGACTGCCGGTAGCTTTGTAGCGTACCCTCCCCTAATTACACAGCTTGTTACCTTCCCTAATGCATACGCAAACAAACCAGAAAAGGAGATCCCATAAAAAGCCTTAATGTGGTTATTTCATTAGTTTCTAAACAAGTAAACAAGATTTGAAGATAACCTGGCTAGATTTGTAAGTGAATACTTCTTGTTCATCCCTGGTGTATTCCCCCCCCCCAACCCTTTCCTCAACTGAGATGGCTCTATATTACACTGCTTATTTCTAAGTGGGATTTTGGACAATTTCACACTGAGGCTTCCCAAAAACCAAGTCAGCCCTGGGGATTAGTGAAGCTTCAGAGAGAGAGAGAGAGAGAGAGAGAGAGAGAGAGAGAGAGAGAGAGAGAGAATAGTGTCACATTACGCCATTAAGTGATATAGGGCAGCTGGGCTGATGTAAGATTCCCAGGAGATTCGGCCTGAGTTTAACCAAAGCGTCTGTTTTATGGAGCAGTAGTGGAACATGGCACCTTAAAATAAATAGAAAATAAAGATATTTAAGGTTTACAAGAAACACCAATACCAGAATATATGTCTTTATATCATTTATTTATTCTAAGCTGATTTATATTTAGCGGCATATTGAAATTATTGCTTTTTATACTTTTTTCATTTACTTTTTGTTTTAGTTTCTTTTTTTAAACTTTTTCTTCTGTAATAGAAGTGGGGGAGGGGGAACGTTCCTTCATTTTTTTTTTTTTTTAAGTTGTATGTCTGTAATATGCCACCAAAAAGGTAAGCACTCCCTTACCAAACACAAAAAATATGGGATGATAAATAATATATATATATATATATATAATATATATTGTGTGTACACTGTGTGCTTTGATAGACGTATTTAATGCATAATACTTTAATAAATAACTGGTCATTTCACTAAAAGTCATTCTATAAGCTCACTGAACTGCGGGTAAGAATCTCAAGAGATTTTTTTTCATTTTTATATATCGCAGCTCTGCAGGATTTGATTACTGTCTTTCCGCATGTTCTACTTTTAGTTGTGCTGTGACTAGGGGAGCCACTTCACGTAGAGGTAACTAGAAGATAAGCAGTGGTTCGAAATAGAAATATGGATCAGGTGGCCCTCACAGAGAACATCATTTGGCTGGGAGGTTAGAAAGATGGCAGGAGCATGGTGTAGATTAAATCATAAAATCCATGTATTTGCCTTCTCTCCTAATCTTTTTTTTTTTTATTTTTTTTTTTTACTCTGATACTATTTGATGTTAATGTCATTTGGAAAGTGTTTTTACTGGATAGATTTTTATTATATTTTTTAACCCTTCTCCCTCCCGATCCCCTCCCACTCATACTAATCTTAACTCACCCACAAATTAAGGAAGGGAGATAGCTCGGTGGCTGATGAGACCACCAGGGTCTCAAGTGGGGTTAGACCTTCATGTCTCTAAGGTACATAAAAAGACTGGCATTAAAATAGATGTTGGGCAAAAGTGACATCCACATGATGTACTTGAAAACCAGAGGCGTATCTGAATTTCCTGGTTAAACACTTTATTATAATAATTATTATGATTAATATTAACTCACGGAGTTGAGGAACCAAAATCTGTATAACAGAATCTCGTTCTCACTTTAGTGGTGCTATGACTTTTTCGTTGCGTTTCAGACATATTGTTTGACAGCTTATCTGATGTAATTTGATGTCATCACTGCAGGATAATAGAAAAGTACAAGCAAGGAGTCACATCATTCCTGTGCTGGAGCGATGTGAAACCCGCCATGCTTATCGGTGGCCCATTGTAGTCTTCCATCGTGAGCGCTTTGAAATGCTGAACTTTAATGCTCTCCAGTCAGCCTTCTCCGAGTCCTCGTTGTCGGTGATTGATACCCTTTTGTGAATGTGATTATATCCGACTTATTGCTCTAGCCGCACTGTCCTGCTGGATGATAGACTGCCACTGTGTCGGCCTTTTTCATTAACTCATGTTTTTTGTTAAAAATCAGCCAGAACTGGGCACCCGCTAAACGCTGTGTTATAAGAACATATCTGCTGCTCTGCACGTTGTCCGATATGTATGACAGCTGAAACACAGCGTCCTTCTGTGCCACGGACAGACGAGTAATATTTTGTCACAAATGGAACAGAGAAAGGAAATCTGGAAATAAAAAAAAAGACGAGCCAAGTACAGTAAAGAGATCTGGAGGAATTACACATCCCCGGAATAAAAACACGGCAGGGGACCGCTCTCCGGGGATTTGCCAAACAGGAAGATAGAAGCCCCGACAAATCTCCACCAGGCTGCAGTAAGGAAATCTGGGGATAACAGATTAGGGATGGGAAATTAGCTGTAGCCGACTCTGATTTCAGACATTGTAGTTTTGTGTGTATTCATCCCGGATTGCGATGGGCCGGCTTGCCCACCCCCACCCCCTTCTTCTCGGAATCTTATTTTGGGATTATTGTTCAAATTCTAATGATGCTGCACGTGGCCTAATGCTAATACGTCGGGCCTCTTTCCACTGCGCCGGGAATTCCAGATGCAAGGGAAAGATTTAAAACAAAATGTCAGCACGAGTTCCTCCAATTCCCAACACCAATTACACGGTATTAATGTAGAACGAAGCAGTCTGCAAACATAGTTAACCTGCAAATGAGCTCGTGTTAAAAAGTACCATGTACCTGAATAAACAGATGAGTAAATCAGGCTTGTTTTAAGAGGCTGATCAGAGATTGACTCGGTTCACCAGATATAAATGGGACACATTGTAACGTTCCCTGGTGTTCTATAAATATATTTATCACATCGCTATACAATGCTTTTGTACACCTGTCCATACAGGTAGAAATGTCACACAATGTAACAATAATAACATTTTCTTTTTTTTAGGGAGGGGACTAGAAGCTCTACAAGACAATTTAAGTGGAGAGGTGATAATAGATATAGCTACTATAACAAAACGCATGTAAATATCTATATTTAAAAAATATGTACACATGCATACTATTTTATTTACAGCCTCTTTCACATGTGTTTCTATAAACAAATTTGGAAGTAATTAAGAATGTCTTCCCATTTCTGTTTTAAAATTATTTTTTTAGTAATTTTTTTTTTTTTTTAATAGAACACTTGGTTATAAACTGAAACTGGAAAATTATTATATCGGTTTTAAACCTATAAACCTCTGTAGATAAAAAATAATAGCAGTAAGATAATCTTCTAAAACTCTGCATGGTGATTTTTTTTTTTTCAGGAGAGGTAGGAAACCTTCTTTAAATTAAATGTGTACCGAGGTGAGTACCAAATGGTATGAATGAGATTATTATAACAGGAAGTGAGGACATTTTTTGACTAACATGAGGATTACATTATAATGCCTCTTTACAGGTCCTAGTACATGCAGATAAATTGTGGGAGCTTTTTCTGAAAAAAAAAAATTAAAAAACCCATTGTGGAACTGGAAAAAGTGCAGAGGAGGGCTACAAAACTAATAAGGGGAAAGGAAAGTTTTAGTTATGACTAAAGGTGAGAAAAGTTAAATTTGTACTTGCTAGAGAAATTGCATCATAAAGGGGAAATGGTAAAGTTATATAAATGTAAAAAAGTACAAAGGGCATGAAGTCTCCCATTAAGTAAAAAAGGACATTTAGTCTAGGACAGTGGAATGGATTCTTTACGGGAAGGACCATAAGGTATGGAATTCACTCCTTGAAAAGGTGGTGCTATTGAATATATTAAAAGAAACCTGGATACTTTTTTTTAATGAACCGGAAGATAGAATGCTATATATGTTGCTATAGGCATTAATATTTATTGAATGAGATATTGCCATTTGGAGTCAAGAAGTTTTCCCAATTGAAGCAGATTTGAAATTGCCAAAAAAAAGGAGTATTTTACCTTCTTTTGGATCAACAGCGGTAAACAAGGAATAAGAAAAGGGTTGAACACGATGGACACAAGTCTTTTTTCGACCTAAACTGCTATGTATCTCTATATGTAACAATAGATTGTTCAACAGATCACAGGTTTGCAAATCTATAAACATTACAGGCACAAATTAATTGAATTTTGGAATTAGCAGAACATCAGAAGGTTTGAGAGATAATTATAATATGGCATTCTATAGCTGCATCCAGGAAGGCAGCATTAGCCGTAGGGCATCAAAAGCCTGACATTGAGGATTTCTTTTTGTCAACTGTCATGTGCTAGACGTACTTGGAAAAAGCAAAAGAAAATGATAAGGATTAGATTTTTATAAGAACCAATATATGGGTGGAAGGGGTGTCCAGGGAATGTTACTATGTAGCGGTAACATAACTACGTTGACCCGTAACTCGCTTTTTAGTATAAGAATGCGCCTTTCCCATGAATGAGTCCAGCGGGAATGGCCTTGGCACTGACAATGTGATTATACAGGAATGTTCGCTGAATATGTTATTCAACAGAGAGAGACTTACGTTTCCAGTAGTTCAGGTTAAAAAGGAACCTAGGATGGAATAAGCCACGAATATTATGCAATTTTTTTTTTTTTTTAAACACACAGTCGAGTTCCTCAGTCCCTCTCCTTCATCTCCCCTATCTATCAAATCCCCTGGGGGCTTGCACTCCAAAACAAGCCTCTGTAAGAAGCGCTTTGCAGAGCATCTTGATAAGAAGGGAAGCAGTATAAATATCAAGACTCTCCATTTCTGTGATTTTGTCCCTTTTATTTATATTTTGTGCTGTCAGCTACCCCTATACACAAACGCGTCGGACTTTAAGCTATCTCCCACATTCATATCGAGAGCTGCTTTATGATTCCGTTGAGTATCTCTTGACTTTTTAGACTTGGCAATCTCTCACCACCTTCAAAACTCATCTCCTTAGCAAGGCATTTAAGAGCATCTTCAGACGACGCTCTGACAATAATAACTTGATTTTTTTTTTTTTACCCTTTCTGAGTTGCTATTGGAAACCCTATTTATTTCCAAAGTACTGTGTTAATGGACATCGAGAGGTGAATGTTTGAATATTATTGGCTACTCAGCTCTATTCACTTAAAGGACAACTGTAGCAAAAACATATCATATGCTTAATTGAAAGATTGTATCAAGTGCAGATGGTTTATAAAGAAATTATTTAATGAAATAATACAAATTAAGTGTCTTATTGAGTCTTCTTTACTCCATATAGTGCTCTCAGGGGGCAGACATCTTGTTTAGAATTTTGGGTCAGCTCTTAACTCACCGTGGTTCAGATGAACAACGTTCTGAGCCATCTGACGAAAGATTCTAAATAAAATGTCTGCCTCGTGGTAGAGCTATATGGAGTAAAGATGGCTCAATAAGATACATTATTTGAGTTCTTTTGTAAAAAAACATTTCTATATAATATGCCTACACTTAATGCCATATTTCAATTAAACAGAACTTCATTTTTTGCTACAGTAAGTAATTTAACTAGTTTGCTATTCCTATCTGCCAGTCAGTTCTGTTGCTTCTTCAACTATATTTTGCCACATAGGGAATCCAGCACCAAAGACCGATTTTAGGTATGACTAAATTTCACATGATGCCAGTGGTTTGGTGTGCTGGCCATCCAGCAAACTATAATACTCAACAACTTCAGTGCCAAAGGTTAGCCATACCAAATAGTACAAATTTTTTCACTATTCTATGTAATATTAACATGCAATCTGCATATTTGCTCCTACTTCCTATATTTTATTGCCCATAAGAAATTATTTGCATGTGTGAAAATCTTTGTCTAAACCAGATTTGCTGTTTACCAATCCCTTGATTCCTTGAGTATTAGCGGACATATCAATACCTTCTTACAAGTCTCTGATGTCTATTGTCCTCCATACTATGTGTACACATTGTAACTTTGGCACATTCTGACTAAAGAATCCCAGGGATTAAAACTAACAAGTTGGAATGCTATTAAAAGATCTTATTCCACTACTAGTCAGTCGTCCAGCCCCGTCCCCCCCCCCCAAAAAAAAAATCACCTTTTTTTCTGCTAAAAGTTTTCCCTGTCCTTCATTTAATCACTCTTCAGGAACTGAGTTAAATTAGCAAATTGCATTTTTTGGGGGGAGGTGGAGTGTATTCAAATGTAAACTTTGCTTGTAAAAGGAAGAGCTTTATAATAATGTTTATTTTTATTTATTATTCAAGGAAAATGGGGAATGCAGGAAAGGAGAAAGGGAGGGGTAGGGGTTAGAGAGAGACTGTAACAATGATATTAAATGAAATTAATCAGTACACCCCAACCCACAGGAATATTATTGTCTAGCAGTTGTCAGTCGAGTTAATGATGGAGAGGGGGAGGATTAGACATCAGAACACACAGAAGCCTCCAGAGAATATTACACATCTGTGCCACTCACTCTCTTCCTCTGTTCCCTCTTTCCTTATACCACCACTCAAGCTGAACGCCCACGTAGGCTGAAATACTAAGGGGGTTTGTACCCATGTGTTACAGCTTTCTTGGAAGAAAACCTGATACATTTTGAAGTGGGAACACAATCTGGGCTTGACACATTTCTAGGTGCCATGGAACCCAACTATATCAGTTTTGACCATCTCAGAATCCTTCAGAGGATAGTGTTCTGGTGGGTCTAGTCCTCCTCCGGAGCCCAGTTGCTGCTTCTCTCCCATCCTACAGTCTTTCTCTAACTTATGGAATAAAACTATCCCCATGCTTCTAGACAACACATAAACAGATCACCCCCAAACCATCTTCCTTACAGGAGGCTGATATTATTTTGTAACCACAGATTCATTTTTTGTTTTTAGTCCTTTCAAAGCCATCATATCCCCTTGCCTGTATTATTTTTGCAGTTATGAATTTTTGTGGTTCCGAGTTGCAATGTGGACGATCCATGGAATGGTGTAAAGGTCTTAATCCCTCCCTCGAATACAGACTGATCATATGTTCTGCACCTCTCTCTTCTTACACTGACTACTTAAAAATCTTAGAATTTATCTGACAGAATTCCCGCTAAAGGTCTCGTGTCCATCTCCCCAAACCTCTTGAGGTAATGCATATATTCCTTATGATGTAGCCAGTGTAATTTATACTGTATTATTTTAGATAGACATCACTTTATGTACACAAATCATACTTCCAACGACTATTTTAATTAATCTGCTGTAGGCACCGCACATTTGTCACCTTTGTACGATAGATGTGCTTTTAATTATTTTCATCATTTTTATCTGTAAATAAAATCATAGAACAAATTTGTTTCATGGGTCAAATGCCAGAAGGAAGTGGGGTGTGTATCCCTGAATCTGCAGATATATCTAAACTTCCATTCCCTTATTTCTGTACTTGAGCCCATTTTGATAAAGGTGGAAGATCGAGGGTTATGTGTTAGAGTCAGATGCGGAGCAAAGTTCTAAACGTGCCACAGTCAGTCGGAACATTCCATTGGTTTCTAGTAGTGACAGCTCAACTTTTAGAACACTGGCGCTAGGGCAGCACTTTTTTTTCAGGGGTGACCACAGTAGATGATGGACGGCACAACCGCCAGAGCTCCATATGCATGTCTTAATCTGCTCAGTCTGTTCATGCACTGGTAGCAAGAACAGACTGTGTTGAGCACTCAGAAATTATGTCTTCTTGGCCATTCTGAAAACATAAATACTAAATGTAGGCCACACCCCTAATTTAAAGAATTAAATTAGGGGGGGGAAGTATGGCCTATAATCGGGACAATATGGTATTTCAGTGGAATAAACAATAATAATAATCTATAAACATGACTACACAAACACAAAGTCTGGCCCTTTTTTCCTCAGATGCCTTCCACATAATTCTAGAAAACCCGGTCAATAAATTGATTATGTAGTATTTCTTTCTATCAAGACAAAAAAAAAATCTACTTTATGGATACTTCACAAGACAGACAGTTGTATATATTTAATTAAATGTACCTGCTTTTCTCGGTCAGTATAATTAAGAAGATATATGATTTGCCATTGAGGGGCTGTAAACATCATTTAATTAGGAGATTGATCTGTACAATGCGGAATTGTGGGTACGTAATGTCCAGCGGGCAGGATTTATATCTTGGTCAGGACTAATCAATCTGTAGGTCCCTACTCCAGACTGGATCACGTGTGTTGCACATGGAAGCAGTCTCCAAGTGTATTTAATTCCCATTTATTGTAAACACAATATCCATAATGTAGAGATCTATCGGCTTCACCCTTGAGACCTGGCCTGGCAAAGATATACAGAGAGACGTTGGGACAATGATTACAAGGGGAACCAACATTAAACAGATATAAGGAACATCACTTGAGATGCTGTTGCTCTAAGAAGATAAGATTTTTTTTAAACTCAGTTAAAGTGGCATTTCTTTTTAGTTTGAGAGTTAACCTCTGGGCTAACTATATGCATTAAAGACCGCGTTGGGTGCGTATGTCTTCCCATGGTCTGTAACATTCCATTTTCTTGTATCCGTTTATTGTAAAATAAGAAAATGGCGGTACATTTTTATTAAACAATTTCCGCACCTTCTCAAAAGATTTTTTGTAGCTTTCTTTCGATTGTTTATATTTTTTAAATCTGTTAACTCTTTTTTGAGGTATATATTCCAAGATTAGAATACGGACAACAACCGAGGAAGAAAGGGACCTTTAGTCTTCGGTCTCAGATGAGGTAGTGTTAACCAGTCGATATTGTCAATCAGACTGCAATGATATTCATTGCATAGATCACGAGAGCTTACACTAGGCACCTCGGGGAAAAATGCTTTTCCTTCATTATATTCCTCCTGTCAATTTCCAGTATGAAGAAATCTACGTAAACTGCTACATAGGCAGTAACAGTATGTGTATAATGAGCAAAGGAGAATTGTAAACTCCTAATTGGATGTCATTAATTTTGGTATATTCCCCAGAAGAGCAAATCTAAATGGTTCATTGGGTTTCTGATTTAAAATCAGTATTTGAACAGAT
Source organism: Pelodytes ibericus (assembly GCA_036172795.1). Lineage (NCBI taxonomy): Eukaryota > Metazoa > Chordata > Amphibia > Anura > Pelodytidae > Pelodytes > Pelodytes ibericus. Next base: position 11,656,915 of record CM069865.1, read on the forward strand.
ATGTTGATTCACGCATATGCTTACCCCATATGCTTTTTTTTTTAGTTGTACAGCTAAAAAAAAAAGATAAAACCAACTTCATATAATTAATACTATCTTCTATTTAGGTTGATATACAGTATTAGTAAATGTGTGGGGTTTTTTTTTTTGTATGTTTTTATTTTTTCTGTAAATGGTTGATCTTAATTAGCTAAGCTAAACGATGCAGGTGATTCAAACAAAATAAATAGTACTAAACATCTGAAATAAATAAAATAGTATGGATAATAATTTATTTATAAAATAATGTATAATCTTCTAAAATATCACATTCTCCTTTTACCGTTCCATTCCAAACAATGTCAAAAACATGTAAACCAGGATGAGAGAGGTTTCCCATTTTCCTAGAAGTTTTGAATTTTATGTGCCAAACTTTCTCATACTTTTTTTTTTTTCGTTTCCTTCTTCTCCAAAATGCCAATCCCCTCCTTGTTTTTTAATGGAAATGGCCGTTCTCCTTCCCCGCCCCCACCCACCCCCCTCTTCCTTCTTTCGTGGTACATTGTGGTAAACATCCTCGGATCGGTTTTAATTGCTACTGTGTGAGATGTTCAGCAAAGCCCTTTTCAAGTACTTTCTGCATTTTTTAAAAATCATTACAGGACCCGCTTATTACTTCCACAGCTGCTGGGACTGATCAAGTACACGCTAGCAGTCTACATCCTGTAAGAGACACGTGCTCGGGTCAGAGGATTATGTGGTAGATATGGATCTCGGAATTTAGATTCCCGAGAGGCCCTTTGGGTTTGCCAGGAAAACGTTTGTATAAATATAATTAAAATGAAAGGCCTTGATTACTGGGCATTTGCCTCCAGAATTTGCCTAATGTTGAGCTGCAAGAATATCTTGACATTTGTGTTTCGACAAAAAAAATATATATATTCTTCATATGAAACGTCAATGTGATTTGTCCCTGTCAGAGACGGACTGTATATGACGGAAGATATGACAAGGCCAGGTTTTAGTTCTAACGTTACAGTTAATCTTGAGGTCCCTAGTAATTAGCAATGCCTTGTAGTGCCACATCGTTTGACAGGACCAACATTTGGGGAGTGAAAGTATTTGCATATCTTCCATATCGATACATCGATCCCCTTCATCGGAACGTCCCACTAGGATTGAACCTTTTTAAAAAAAAATCAAAAAAATACTGACATTGGATTCCAGCTAATTTTTTTACCAGCCTGTCGGTAAAATACCCGTCAGTTGGCAACTATGGTGGTCATGAATGAACATGGCGCACACACAGATTGCGGCAAATACAGGTGTAAACACAGTGGACACGCAGGTTGCGCCAAATCCAACTATGGGGTGTGCCAATTTAGGGGACCTGCGCCGCCTCCGACGAATACATACATTTTGGTTGTGCCGGCGCTGGCTACGTATAAAAAAAATCAGCCTATGTATAAAAAAGCACCTGAATTGTGTCAGAGAGGTCCGTTTCCCACACTGTAGAGTGTCGGAAGTGTATAAAAAAAAGGAGGCAATCGCCGTTATATATAACAAATGGTGATTGTGTCTTTTTATAAGACTCCCGACACTTTGCAGTGCGGGAGTTTATATACATAAACTCCTATGTCCTTAAGTAGACCATCTGACAGCAAGGTGGGACCCAAGTGACTTAGCTATCCATATTCTCATGAACCCTGTGAATATAGGTTTTTCTTTCAGTAAGTTTGATTTTAAACACTCCTTATTTTGGATTGCTTTTGTAATGCTGCTAAATAATCAAACATATGTATATAACTAACAAGTTTTCCTTCACTGTTACTGCAAATAAGAGAGTTTCATCCAGTCCAATACACACATGCATTTCTTAACACGCTGCACACAATACACTTGAACGCCCTTTACATAGATAAATTTAGCCCCTTTAGAAAGTTTAAAATAACTTCATTATACTTTGCTTTACACATGGCTATATGACCTGTGGTATACTTGGTTTAATTTCTGTATATTGTGATCTTACAATTACGGTTCCCACCGTTTCTTAAAAAAATATTATTGCCTCCATAGATTTAACATTGCTGACCAAGCTATTGCCTCCATAGACTTAACATTGCTGACCACGGTATTGCCCCCGTAGACTTAACATTGCTGACCAAGCTATTGCCTCCATAGACTTAACATTGGCTGCCATACTATTGCCTCCATAGACTTAACATTGGCTGTCATGCTATTGCCTCCATAGACTTAACATTGCCAGCCATGCTATTGCCTCCATAGACTTTACATTGGCTGCCATGCTATTGCCTCTATAGATGTGACATTGCCGGCCATGCTATTGCCTCCGTAGACTTAACATTGCTGACCACGCTATTGCCTCCATAGACTTAACATTGGCTGCCATACTATTGCCTCCATAGACTTAACATTGGCTGTCATGCAATTGCCTCCATAGACTTAACATTGCCAGCCATGCTATTGCCTCCATAGACTTTACATTGGCTGCCATGCTATTGCCTCTATAGATGTGACATTGCCGGCCATGCTGTTGCCTCCATTTCCATCCATGCTAGTGCCTTCATAGACTTAACATTGTCTGTCATGCTATTGCCTCCATAGACTTAACATTGCTGACCAAGCTATTGCCTCCATAGACTTAACATTGCTGACCAAGCAATTGTCTCCATAGACGTAACACTGGCTGTCATGCTATTGCCTCCATCGACTTAACATTGGCTGTGTCGCTATTGCCTCCATAGACTTAACCTTGCTAACCAAGCTATTGACTCCATAGACTAATCAATGTCTGTCATGCTATTGCTTCCATAGACATAACATTGCTGACCAAGCTATTACCTCCATAGACTTAACATTGGCTGTCCTGCTATTGCCTCCATAGACTTAACATTGGCTGTCATGCTATTGCCTCCATAGACTTAACATTGGCTGTCATGCTATTGCCTCCATAGACTTAACATTGGCTGTCATGCTATTGCCTCCATAGACTTAACATTGGCTGTCATGCTATTGCCTCCATAGACTTAACATTGGCTGTCATGCTATTGCCTCTATAGACTTAACATTGCTGACCAAGCTATTGCCTCCATAGACATAACACTGGCTGTCATGCTATAACCTCTGTAGATGTAACACTGCCGGCCAAGCTATTGCTGATCACATGGCTGCTTGCTGAACATGTTGGCCCATTTTAGAAAACCCTGGCATATATCATATATCAGACATATATAAAAAACCCATTAAGCAAGCCTGTGTGATAACTGCCAAACGCTAATTTATTTATCAGTAGAAATAAATAGTTGTTTTTCCAGGTTTCGGTGGTCCTGTGACCCCTTATCAACATGGGACGAGATTGAATTAAATAATAGATGTCATTTGTCTCCATTGTTATTTTTTGGGCAATCGCAGAGCCGGTGCCAATCCAGGGGCTCTTTAAATAAAAATCCTGCAAGACACAAGCGGGGAGAATCCAGTCCGATGTGGTTTCTGTTCAATTAGCTGATATATGACTTCTTTAGGAGACAATGTCACGGAGTGTTAGCTGATGGCTTTGGTTCCAGGGCAAGTCAAGAGATGACTTTTTACAGCTATGATGGGATCATTTTTAATTACCGTGAGAGGCAGTGCTATGTGTAATTATGGGACATGAGCGCCTACATGCTAATGCAACAAAATGCTGATTGATCAGATCTTTCCAGTTGCTCGTTAGCGCTCGACGGCTAAGTCTTTGTGGCAGGAAGGCAGGGAGACTGGTAACCACGCCAAAGGCCTGCGACCGTTAGCAGAATCATTCAGACAGAGTCTATTGTTTGTGAAAGTCCCCCAAAAAACAGGGATTTTGGAAATGGCTGCAAGCACAGGGGAATCGTGGTGGTGTAGTTTGCACATTTATGCCCCATTCATTAGAGAATGAGATATCATTACTGATAATGTTGTGCATTGAAAAATGAGGCATTGTCTACTTATCCTTTAAGTCTTAGCAGACACTAGTGGTGCTTTGCAAGGGTACTGGGGCAGCCCTGCTCACCAAACGTGGTATATAACTAATGATGTAGTAAGACTGTAATGGATGATCTTGGCACTGTAGATATTTTGGGGAATACAGATCCCATGAGGCTCAATTAAACATCTGGAGTGCCAAGGTTAGCCGTCTAAGTGCTAGGAGATTGTCCACAGCTGTTTATTTATTTATTTTTTTAAAGAAATTCATCAAGAATGAATAGGCGAGAAACCTAGAGAGTGTATTCAGGTTAGAATGCAGAGATAGGTGGAGACTTGAGTGTTACTGGATGCTGCTTTCAGGGGTCATCCTATTTCCCACCCATGAGGATTATTAAATCCAGTTTATTAGCTCCAGCACTCGTGCCAGGCTATGAGAATTATAAATTCCAGCCACTAAGATCCAACGGGATTCATCTCCTGTAGACTGTTAGATCCAGCCCCATTAGTTCCAGCTCACGAACATTGGAAGCGATAGCAGCAAGCCTTAATCACACCCTCTCTGTAACTAGACCAAAAATTGAGAATGGATTGTGGGAAGTTGAAGTGGCCGGTGGAAGCGGACATTTGCTTGGCGTGTGATCTCTGACGGGTAAATCCAGGCTCTAGAAATAGATGCTTAAAATCTTAAAGTAAAATGAGTAAGGGTCAGTAATTAACAACTATGTTTGAGTAGGAGTAGGTTATCTCTGTTGTGCGGAGGCCACAAGAGAGCATGGAGTAGAGGCTAGCTATATGGGCAGCATTTATCCTCGAGCCCCCATACAACCTGTAGGATTTGTAGAGCATTCAGGACGCAGAGGATGCAGCTCCTCTTCTCTCCTTCGGTTCACTGAGTTCCGTTCATTTCCATCACTAATTGCCTCTAGGGTAGACTTATCTGTGCATAATTAATTGGGAAAGGCACGTAGACGGGAAATCCAAAGGACACCTCCATGCAGAGCGTGTTCACACCAAAAGAATCAATAACAGCCTGGTATTAAATTTTAAACACTTTTATTCATCCCCATTAAATTTAATTACCAGACGGAATTTAATATTAACTCGTTTTCAAAACGTATTAGAAAAAAAAAAAGAGAAAGTCTTTGTTTAAAAATAATCAAAACTGTAAATGTAGCCACTTGAAAAATAAACCCGTGGGGAAATATTTACTAAACGGGGGACTGCAATCTACTAAATTGTAGGAAAGTTTATTCAGCCCGGCGATTTTGCTTGGATTTTTGAAATTCGGTTCTCACTTGACCACAGTTCATGGTTTATTGAAATATAATCCACATATATGAATAGTCTTGCCCATAGTTGCTAACATTCATGGGTTTGCAGGAACAGTCCTGTCGAATTCAAGTCTGTCCCGGCATTGCGTTTATACTATGTATGTCTAGTTTATACGCAGTTTCCCCAGCGAGGCTGGAGACCAAACTCGCAGGCTCACATGACGTCTTGTTATATCATGCAACCCTGCCTATTTTAGGTTCCACCCACCATGCCCTGGAACCCTGTCCCAGGATGTTGATGTTGTATGGTATGCCTTGTCCATTGCTTCAGATTGCCTGATTCCTCGTTGTATGTTTTGTTTTCTTCTTACACCCCCCCCCCCCCCCCCTTTAATATTACAGGGCTGGGAGCCTGCTAAAGGGTTCCCAGCCCCCTAAAACAAATAGACCAGAGACCTGATGAGCTTCCTTCTGGTATGTAAGAGGTTAAACCGAAATACTAGAAATGCTCCTCACAATAAAAGCATTATATTTTATTTATACCAAGTAAAAAAAAAAAAAAAAAGGTGGTTTACTTAATTTTTTTTTTACTTGGTCTAAATAAAATACAATGATTTGAATGGATGAGCAGGTCCAGTATTTGATTTTAGTCATTTCCAAGGGGATAATACATCATCAAACTCACTATAGTTACAGAGAATGATAAATTTAATGTGATTATTCTCAGGAATTTTTACCTAGTTTTGGGGTAAACAAGTAGGAGGTTTAACAACACTGATATCCCTTTAACCGATGAGAACGGGTACCCTCCTAACAAAAAGGATGACTCATATTCTGCAGCAATGTACAATATACATTATAAAAAGGCCCCCAGCACTCTGCCCCCCTCACCCACTTACAGTCAGCACAACAGCAGCCAGTCGGGGAGGGGGTTAATTGTCGTATATATAAAAACAAAGCCATGAAGAGTGCCATAAAATAAACATTACCCAATTAATTAATCATTAACACAGCAGCTTGATATGGAGCACTGTACATAAAACAGTCTTCTGGGATCTACCTGATAAGCCATTTATGGTGACTTATAATCCTAGTTAAAGAGACAGTCACAACAGTCAGTATAGGGATCAGAGGAGGGGGTGAGTCAATCCCAAAATGTGACTCATTCCTGGAATAATGAAGATTGAGGAGAGGTTTCCTTGTGTGTTTTATATATATATATATATATACATTTATTTTTTTTCTCAAAGTATGGTGACCAGATTTACAGGGACTCTCCACATATTGAGACCCCTGTCGCTCCCCAGCCGTGTGTCCTTGGAAATGTTCTAGACCAGCATTTTGTTCAAACATTTCCAGTTTAAAATCAGATCGCCATGTTAAGAATAATGTATTCTTATATTTCGATGACTCCATACTCACAAACCAAATACAGTGCGTAAATAGACTTTTTTTTAAAAAAAATAAGTAGCAAAAAATGTACTTATGTGTAATTGAAAGATTGCAATAAGTGTAGATGCCTTAGGTAGAAATTCTTTAATACAGAATACAAATAATGTACCTGACTGAGCACCATTTTCTCAGAATACCTCTATCTGGAGGCGGACATATTCTTTAGAATCTTGGGTCAGATCTTCCTTCATTTGACCAAAGGTGAGTCTGACCCAAGATTCTAAGAGACATGTCCGCCCCCTAGATAAAGTTATTCTGAGCAAACAGTGCTCAATCGGGAACATTATGTGTATTATGTCATTAAACAATTTCTACATAAGCCATCTACACACATTGCAATCTTTCAATTGAACAGAAGTTAATTTATTTTGCTACAGTTGTCCTTTAATAAAAATCTGGTCCCTTTAAACCACATTATCCAAATTCGCACATGGCCGTCTCATGAAAGAAGAAAGAAAGGAAAGGAATATGGTTTGTTAACCCATGAAACATTAAAAAACGATTATTTAAATTTTACCTGTACCCCTCTCAATTATTTTAGGGCTTCAATTGACTTACATCAAAAGCACGACATGCGCCTCTTACTAATTCACATTGATCATGCCACAAGGTAGTTATTAGCAGAAAACCAGGGGAGTTTGATTTTTTTAAAGTAAATGGACTTGATCATCCTGTGCACCAGTTTTAACGTAGCAAAATCTCTTGATGGGGTTCATTAAAATCTAACCAATTTGGCATATATATATATATTTTGGGGGTTTTCTTATTAATTGATATATTTATTTGTTTGCCATAAGAGCATGAAATTTATTTGTGAATAGATAGATGTTCTCTTTAATAGAAATCCATTTTTCGTACATTTCTCTCGCCTACACCCATGGCCCCGCTTTGGTCTGCGCTCCATTTGTCCAGGCTTCTTCTCGGCTGCGTTGGGTAAATTGTAGAAACTCAACTATGGCTAAAAGCAAAGTCTTGCTCGTTAGAGTAATGACTAGTATCTCCTATGCAGCTGCTGCAGAAAAAAATGATATGACCTTCTTGCCATATCACTATAGTGTCTGCTAAATGTGAGATACCTGAAATAAACATGTTACACATTAGATAAGTAATTACACTGCATGACATCCACAGCCAACATTTAACTATAGGGTCACAGAGCCTACAAGGCTAGTGTGTTCCATCTCTTGGCCTTTGGGTTCATCACACCCACCTGGATATCAGACTAAGTAAACTAAGTTCCCTACAGAAAAACTCAGCAAATTGCTTTTACATTAAACACATTATGTTATATCTGGCTTCCCAGGATCTGACATGTGTTCTGTTAATATAACGTAAGAGAAAACGATTCCAAGTTAAATCAACGTTACAAATTCAATTTACAGCTGACATTTTCTGTTTTTTAAAAAAGCAATGTTTTTAGATTGAGCAATAGTGTTTTGCAGGTTTTCAACCACCAGTGGTGGATGCTCCATATGTGCTAGGTGTGCGCCGCACATCTGACACAGAGCACCCGAGCTGTGTATCTCTGGGGGTTTGTGTGCTCCGAGAAGCGAGCACGCAAACCCCAGAAATACATTCGAAAGACGACGCTGCACTGAATTCGGTAACAGAGTCACTCACTCTGTTGCCAATTTAACCAGCACTAAAAGTAGAAGAATTTTCTGTTCTCGGCACAGAAACCCCGGAGAAATACACGAGAGACGTCCTGCCTCCGAGTGACAGGCGTGCTCCGGGCTGACAGCACGCCTGTCACTCAGGGGCACGATACGCCCTGTCAATCACGGATTTTTCCTCCCACTGCCAGATCTAAGGAAAGAACCATCCACAGAACTTTTTGGAAGCCAATCAGTGGGCACCCAGAGAAATTCAATTGAGCATGTGTGCAGCATCCCAGACATCCAGCATAAGGGTCAGCATCCCTGGATGCTTAGATGGGCAGTGTGCCTCTCACTCACTCACCATTCTTTTGCAGTGGGCTAACCCTTAGGCACGCACAGTTGTCAGCGTACAGCTGTATGCTCAGAACACAGCCAGTGGGTGGAGCATGATTGCCTTCTTGCACACTCATAAAAGAGCATGCGTAATGTAGCATTCTACACCAAATAAGAAGAAAAGCACATTGAAGATGACCTTTAAGCAGTTGAGACATTTTCAAGCATAAGCCTCAGTCTAAATGTTGTGTAGCTGATTTTGTATTTTGGGACAGTACCTACAAAATCCAGCTTCTCCTGTTCTGGTAAAAAAAATGTTTAAAAAATATATAAATCCATTCTAAATAATCCGAACGGAAGGCAGACACAAGCTGGGAATTAAAACACCAGAAGATTGTAAATCTGTGATGAAAAATGACTCACACATTATGAAATTATTGGAAATGTTAACATAAAATGTATGGAGCGTTGTGCTCAATTTAGGAAAAGTTTAATATCAATAACCGGCCACTTTTAGGTTGTCTAGATTGACTTTTGGGAGTCTAGATATGCTTGTTTTGCCCTAGCAGCTTTAGCGACCCAAATTTATGTTTACTATTCCTCAAATTCGATTCCTCCAAAGATTTGGTTTTGAATGTCTCCTGGTTGATAGTTTTCTGGTCATCTAGACCCCCATTAAATATGATAAAAAAAATATATTCAAAATGTTAATTTATTTTGTGCAAAACTAACCTTCCTAATTTCAAACCCTTCATCTCCCTCTTTGGCTACTGTAACAATTCCTTACTGGCCTCCTTCCCATCCTACCCCTGGACTCTCTGAATAGCTTATTGATCTTCTAAAATTGAACTAATTTATCAGACAGCAATCTGTTTATAACCCTTATTCTGACATGTTAATAATGTTATCGACTGGAGTTCTGACTTTGCACAGTACATAACACTACAGCAATTCCTCGGCCTGACCTATGACCTCTGCTTCTCCTTTCATTACCTTCTCACAGAGACAACATGTCTCACGTTTTGCACCTCTTAACCCTTCATTAAACTCAACAATTCTCCCCAAACTTGCACATTTACTGTATAATTCTGAAACGCACTTTCTGCAATTAAACTCGTGGCTAGATTTATGGTACAGACACAGTTAGGCAACCAGACCCCAAACCCAAGAATATTGATTGATCATTGTCCAGCCCTTATTGGAATGTATATGGAAAATCAGAGAGCCAATGAGTAGGAGAAACTAACTTGAAGCCAATTCCACTTGTCTGTCAGTACCAACATAGCATTCTGCGAAATATAATTGAGGCATTAATGAATAGAAAACTGTAAATCTCACCCAACTCGCATTGGACAAATATTATTACATGTTGTTTAAGCTCTATAGCATATCATCTTACCCCAGCGCATCATCACTTTGGATTCCTACCGTGGACCATGACAGTTAGAGGTCCATAGATGGAGGTCTTTTAATGAGCATCTTCATGATTACCATAACCCAATACTTTACCAGGAAGGATACAGGTAAATCCTGTGGATTTACTGGGCCAATGTAAAGAGTTCTCCAGTGACCTGTTCATTAACCGAAATGTACAAAGAACAAAAGTTCACCCCCCGAGACTGGAAGAGCAAAGATTTCATCGACAGCAAAGGAAGGGATTCTTTACGGTAAGGACAATCAAAATATGGAATGCCCTGCAAAGAGAGGTGGTGCTATCAATTATGATAGATGCATTCAAAAAGGGTCTGGGTATTTTTGGAATAGCAGGGCTATTAATAATAGAATAAACATTAATAATAGAGCTTCTTGATCCGAGGAGAAATCTGATTGCCTTTTGGAGTCAAGAAGGAATTTTTCCTTCTGGCAAAAGTGGTAAAATTTGAAATAGCTTACTTAGGGTTTATTTTTTTGCCTTTTTTTGGATCAAAAGCACTAATGATAGGTAAAAGGATTGAACTTGATGGATTTAAGTCTTTTTCAACCTATATTACTATGTTACTATGTTACCGTTAGCCCAGTCCTGTTTTTGCGAGAATAACCTCATCCGTGTGAAATTATTCTTGTGTCCATTCTTCCCTATCATCTCTACTCCCCTTAATTGTACCCCACAAATTATACTCTCACCCCAGCCTGTGCAACCCATTTAGCATTCTAAAATGTGATCTACAAGCCTTTTATCATTTAATATCAATTGTATCATTGTAGGAATGGGTCAACGATCCAGATAATCACATAACACACGGATTGTGGAAGTGTAACGTGTTTTATGTTGCATTTTATGTGTATGTACTTTTGGACAGTGAATTTTATAGGGGCTGTAAATCTCTACACAAAAGAAAAATAAAATCTAATTTTGGGAGGTTCGATAATGAGAGATAAAGTAAGATCACTTTTTACAGCAGAAGCTGACAGTAAAAGTTGAATTATATCATATTCAACATGTGACCTGAGCAATTCCCTGCTCTGGGTGACATGGGTTAAAGAGATTCAATTACCTGAAATTTGTTTGCACTGCGAATATAGAAAATGATCTATAAGTTGTGTCAGCAGAATTGCAAGCAAAAAATTATAATTTTGAAATTAGAGCAGTTTGCAAGAAACTAGGTCTGCCCACACTAGCTGAGGAAAAGTTAATTTCCTTTTTTTTTTTTTGCTGAAGGAACCTATGAGAATAATTTCCTTAAAGTGAATGGAATTTCCTGTCTATCTAATGATGTCATCAGGCAATGTAATGTACTGTTAAGAGATCTTACTGTGTACAGGAGCAAGATTATTACATTCCACACAATACATTCTATTGCAGCAGCAGCACAGGAAATGACTAAATGAAACAAAACTTTACATCCTCTGTGTCTATATAATCAGTGCCGCACCTGCAGTAAACATGCAGAGTAATCACTGGGGGAGGGCTTGTCTAAAATAATACAAATGTGATTTATGCAGAATGCCTGCTTCAAATCACACTGGGGGAATAAAAGCCTGTGTATTATACAAGCAGTAATCTTCTTGCACCAAAGTGAGTTTGGGGACTAGACTAAGTGTCACAGATGCTGTGTATGAGTTAGTGCTGTCTGTCACAAAAAAACTAGCTTCTGAACATAGCAGTCCAGAAGTCTCAAAGAGACTTCCAAATGAAATGGGAATTGCTTTGGAACAGTTCTCCCTAGAAGAGGGATTTGAAAGATCATCCTTAGGGTATGCTCGCCTGTGTAAATCGAAGGTCTCATCCAATAAGTCCTATGCATGCCACAAAGTAACATCAACTTTTACTCCAGATTACCTTGCTTTTGGGCAATGGTTTATGGGTCTATGTAGGAGGCTGGCCATCAGGCAATAAACAGTTTTCAGAGGTATTAAAAGATGACTGTAGTCTTGTAATCTTGTCAACATGAAAAAAGCAGAGTAAACAAAGTCATGTTCTACACACAGTAACAGTTGCAATCAACACATCCACACTTTGCACACTGTGTCCTTCCCTCAAACCCATGTCATAGTGCATTTCCTCCCTTCCTTTATATTTCCTTATCTTAACTTGTGATAAGCTTTTATTGGAGGCCCTGGCAGTCATTTTGCCAGAGTACAGAGAGATATGAGCAGAAGGTAATATGGAGTTCAAAGGCTGAAATATCAGAATATAAATAACAAGCTTTTATATAAAAGCTTTAATTTATTGTTGTCTTTTTCTTCCCCCCAGCCATAAATTTACATCTATTTCAGAATGTTTTTTTTTATTATTACAAACCATTGGGAATTCAATAAGAAAACTATAGCTGGGTGGGTGGGTATGACATCATTCATGCACAGAAGGCAGATGGTTATGTATGAAAAGGTGCTGGACTAGAAGGTTATAGAAGAGACTTTGAATTAAGTCTGTGAGATGAACCAGGATTGTAACTGTTTTGATAAAGATATTCCTAATCTTGTTTCACATCTGTAGGTGACATTAGTCCAGGATAAACCTAAACATGTGTGCTGTTTAGAGGTAGGAATTAAATAATAATAAACTGTGCTCAACATCTGAATATATGGCTGTTTGTACAATGATATCATTGCAGTCTAGTTTAAGGGATCGGTTCAAGGTCGCTCGAGGTCATGTACTGGAAATAGGTCTTTCCTCTGGGACGAGAGTGAAAGTCAGGTAAGGGTGTGTTTGCTGGTTTATTGACATTTTGAATGACTCAATCGTTGATTTTTATTGAATTAATGAGTTGCTCATGAAATGTACGGTGCTCATCGCATATATATAATGCATGGAAAAGATTTCATGACATCGCCATGGACTAATGCCCAATTTGCCCAATACATAACATGGCCCCAGTCTCCTGCACTGCAACCAAGGAGCAACAGCAAGATGTCCTCTGACAAGATAGTCCATATCCATTGTGAAAGGACAGAATACTCGTGCTTGGCTGTATTTGTAAATTCCTTCCGTTACATTCAGTCTTCTTTTTTTTCTGCAAATTTATTGGATTCTCACTCCAGTCAAATAGATCCAAGGACAGAATTGATAATCTATAGCGTAAATACCCCCTTTTGACTCTTCAAATGCTGAGTATCGAGTGCCTTTACCCAATGAGGACAGACCCTGCCTCAGGAGATGCTCACATAATGAGGCTCGGCTTGGTAATACATAGCGCTAAAAATCACACCCACATTTTTGTTTATTCAGCTTCTCATCTTTAAAAAAAAAAAAAAAACATATTATCTCCAGACGTCGAATATACAGAGACATTGCATTCCAGCCTAGAAAAAAAAAAAGTATAGCACAGCATAACAAAAAAGCACAAAAACAAGAAAGAGAGAGAGAGAGAGAGAAAAACTTAAAAAACTGACTGGTGGAAAATGGTTCCAAAACTATTATAATAGTAAAAGAAAAACTGGCACAAAGAATGGCGCCACTGATTCCACCCTATGACTTATTTATCTGATCAAGAAACATATTGATTATTTTGCAACACTTTTTATATTTAAGCAATGTGTGTGCTGTATGCTTTCAGACACTGAGTCTTAGTTTCAACAATCAATAACTACCAGAGAAGCATTTCCATAGTGTATCAAAGCTCTCCACTTTGACATAGACAAGACATTACACAAAAGAGACAATCAAAAGATTGACAAAATCTAATTTATTATTAGCACATAATGCTTCTGCCTTTCCAGACTTGGAGGCTTTTGCAAACATTGGAAGGGACTACAATAATCCCCGGAAAACCAAAAAAGAAAAAAAAAAAGAAAAAAAGCAGCTCGCAGACGTTTATGGTCGAGTTTGTAAAAAACGAAATAAAAAAAATAAGAATATAATATAAATAAAGGAAGGATTGGGTTATTATTGTTTTGCCGTGCTGGAGATATGCACTGAGAGATTGAACTTTCATTAGCAGAAAATGTGGTTTTATTAGAAAATATGGGCTCAATCTCTTTCCAAAAGCCAGACTTGTTTTTCTATCATACTCAGCCTGGAAAGCACGTTTGCATCTTATAGATTGAGAATATGCTCTTTTGTCTTAGAAGACATTTCTTTTTCATTTCAAGGCCTTATCCTGAATCTAGAAAAACAAACAAACAAAAAAAGGATCCTAACCTCTCCTTTCATAACTTTTTTTTTACACAAGTTTTCAATAATCTCACCTATCATACCAAAATAAATAAATTCCTTTTCATCACATGCAATGCAAGACTAAAGTTACACTAAACCCACTCACTCACTGTGCTGTCTTTGCTGTTCATTAGTATATCAGTGGTTTATAACCAAAGTTAGATGAGCTAGGAAGGCTATATATATATACATATATATATATATATATATATATACATATATATATATATATATATATATATATATATATATATATATATATATATATATATATACACATCAGAATTCAAAAGCACTTTGAGGTGGAGTTGACCCTGCCACGAATTGTACCTGCAACCCTGAGGATTGAACAGACTGTTGTAGTTCTACATGTGGTGCCTTATCCAATGTAGTCATTTCTAAAGGCATTGGACCGAAATACACTTTAGGTTTTATTAATGAAAAAGGAACTGCAGTGATATGATAAGGGAATTGCAAACTTAAAGGGACTATCTAGTGAGCAAAATGCATCTTTCAAAGTACTTTAAAATGCATGGTTTACATTTTACATTGCTTAAAATATAAAATACTTACAGCTAGATGACATTGTGAAAATACAGCAGTTTGCAAGAAGCCAGGACTGCCCACACTAGCTGCAAGAACCAATCAGAATACTTTCATTCAAATGAATGTAATTTCCTGTCTCTCAAGTGATGTCATCAGACAATGTGTTGCACCATTACATTTGGCCAATGGGCCGTGTGCGTTGGACGCCCAGGCGCTATCTTTTGCCGCAAAGCTCCTTATTGTAGTTGGCAATATAATCTTTAGCTGGCGTTTCCCACTCCAAATCTTACTCGGCTGTTTTCTGTCCAGTAAACATGGGGTTTACACGCCAGGATTGTACTTTTAACTAACAGATTTGGTAGGTCCTTGCTGCACAGACTAAAATAAGATGAGTCTTCTAAATAAAATTCTACTTAATGGCTGATTCCCAAAATCCAAAAATCTGTCCCCCAGAGGCAAAGTCTTGGAGACTGAACACTAAATCTGTATTATTTACTTTTCCGTTGTGAATCTCCACAGTCAAATACTTCAGGAATGGAGTACTGGGGTCCTTCACAAAAGACAAAATGTAAATTCTCCGAGTGCTGCTCTGATGAGATTCTTACTGTGAAATCCCTTTAAAGCTGATGTTCACACATTCCAAATGAAATCTACAGAGATTGGGCGTAGCCTTACACAATAAGGAAAAACATGTCTAAATATCAATGGTAGTTTAATCAAAGCCAGCCATGGCCTCTCTCTATTTTATTTTAATTTTTGTATTAAACTGATTTGGAAATCTTCTTAGCACTTTCTATCAATTGCTTTCCGAAGTAATGGAATTGACGTATAAAATCCTGCCAAGGAGACGGGAGTCCGTCAGCGACCCCTCTTAATCCTATCTTCCATCAGTGTGATAAGTTAGGTCCTTGCCAAAAGAAAGCAGCAGGAATAGTCTTTATTAAGGAAAGTATGAATCCGATTTTTTGGGGGACGCCAACATATTCCCGTTGGGTTACACAGTATTCCTCAGCTTGCAGAGAATGAATGTTAAATCTACCAGGAGGTGTTATTAGATAGTCTGAGAAATTAGCTGAAAACCTCAATGATCTTAGTTTAGCTTTGAAATGGACACAAAAGGCATAAAGAAATGAATGTTTGAATTTTCATTATGGGCTGTATCAGTAGGGTATGGGAGGGCTGGAATAAAACTCAATTGGAGATTGACAAATATCATCTTTTTTTCCCCCAATATTTTTTTTTCCCGTAAAGTGTTCGTCTGGCCTATATGTTCTGGTCGGTAATTCTCCCGGCTCTTGACACTGTGACAATGTGATTTAGAATTAAGTATTGAAATTTCGCTGATGTTTATTCCCCTGCGAGGGATGTGAGTGATTTAAGGAATATAGAAATGCTGCTTTCGGAAGAATTCTGACAGCTTTGACTATACTGGCAAAAAAAAAAAAAAAAGATCTGCCGTCACAGATAATCTGAAAATGTTTCAAAAGAATATTCAGACGGCTTCTAACGCCCCGGATTTCTGATAAAGTACAAACGTCGGGGGAATTTATACAAGTTTTCAGACTGATTGTTATCATTTGTAAGGATCGTTTTTTTCCCCTGTTTTTTGGGGGAGGGACGGCTTTGAGCACATCCTTTTCCAAGCCGACTGATGTACGGCAATCACATGTGTTAATCTCCTACTGAGTGTTTGTATTAAACGCCTTTTGAGCGTAAAGAGTTTTTTTTTTTAAACACGTGTAGTTTTACAGAACGTACGGGATACCTATTAGAAGGCCCGGAGCCTGTTTGTCATAGCAATGGCTGTTTCCAGAAGGAATTTGGCAATAATTTGCATCTTTATCCATCAAAAGAATTAATAAAAAAAGAGACCAAACTGTGATAAAGTGCAATGGCAGCTGATTTGTCTGGATCCCATTGCGGAGTGCCAATATTTAATTTTTAACCTCTGGGCAAGCTTGTGAACCATCAAAGATCATAGTTGCCAACAGTCCAGAATTTGCCGAGACAGTCCTGTTTTTTCTGTCCTGTCAAATTTGTGTCTATCCCATCATTAATACTGCCTATGCACTGGTAGCACGTGTTTTGTGAGGTCATGCTGTGTTGTATAGTCCTGCCTCCTTTTAGTTCCACTCCGTAATGTTCTGGTAATCTGTGAAAAAAAGTTGCTAGGTACAAAATATAAATGAGTTGCAGTAGCTATATGGGTAGATAGAAACAAACTTCTTTTTCACTATCCATATAAGCGGGGTACTGATCGCTAACGTTCTACCCCGCTTATATGGAAATGGGGGTCCAACAGGAAGCAGGATCCCCCAATATTGTGTGACTCCCACGAAATTGAGCTCATGTTTCCTGGGAGGTGTATTTCATGTCTGGAGTTCCTGCACATTTATGTCTGAACAAAAATGATCAATTGTAAAAAAAAGACCTGAATTTCAGTGGACCAGAACCCTTAAAAACCAGGACTGTCCCATTAAATGTGAAACTATATACTGAGCAGAAAGAATCAGGCCAGTAAAGTTTAACCTACCATGGTGCGGAGCAGTTTGCCGTTGGCTACAATTCCCATCATCCTCTGCCAGCCTTGAGATGCAGGGCTGCATATATCATTTGGAAAGGTTATATTCCCCAACCCTTAAATCCCAGCAGGGATGCTCTAGTTTAAAGCTTGTCGTGTTATTAATGATTCGAGAGAATAGCAGCGGAGTGTGTTTTGTAGTCAGTGTGAGTTGGATACTTGTAGCAGGTCACTCGGATAACCCGTAGCCTCAGGACTAGGTAAGGGTCAGAGCAAACTAGCGGCTACTTGTCTGATATTCTGCAGGTAATCTCCCTCCTTATCTCTTAGGGTCATCTAAAAGTGAGATGCTCATCTTTATGCCCTCTCGACACCATTGCTGTAATTATCCGAAAACCTGACTGACACGTGAAATGCATCAGACAAGTCTTTCAAAGACCGACAGTAACCATGCCTTCAGATGGAGTCCTCTTTTACTAGCTCACAAAACACTCCGTGGGAAGAAGAACTTGTAGCTATTGCCGTACACTTCCTAGAACTTAAAAGTCCAGGCTACGACACCCCGAGCCAGTATATTTTCTAAATAATTGACTGCCTTTTTACTTATTTTAATTGAACCCAATTAAAACGGACTGTGCAGACAATATTACTTCTTTTCCCTGGACTGAAATGTGATAACATCACATAATTAATTTAAAAAGAAGAGAGAGAAAAAAAAAACGTACCAATTTAAAAATTATGTCTGGCCGCGAAATTATTAGGAATTTTCAAATAAACATTGCCAAATCCCTTAAAGGGAACCTTTGTAAAAAAATAAATTGTCAGAGAGTCATATGCATTGATATGTGCGATCACATACCCGCTGTGACAGTAGGGCCCCTTGGGGTAAGATTTTAAACCCATCCATCACGTTTTGTGTATGAACGAATATATATTTTTCTGCTCTGGGTTTGGGATATTATATGAATAAAGGTATTTTTAGATGGGATCAAATTTTACTTAATCTCAAGTGAAGCATTTGAAGAGTGGCAGCTGTTTTTTGGGACTGATACATAGACCACCCTGGCTATAATATAACTGGGGCCAGTGATGTCCATCTCTGCTATGGGAACTGGAGATGTGGGGCATGTAAACTAAACTGACTTGGAAGCCTATGCCATGTTTTTGGGACCAAGGAAGCCATCAAACTACCTGTATGATCGAGTGTGGATAGTGCAGGTGAGGCTGAAACCCCTCCACCCCCCTACCCAAGAAATAATGACACAACACCTAATATATGGTGAAAAATAGGCCAAAGCGATTTATTAAACATAAATAGAAAATGAGTTAGGACTGTATTGGCCAATCACCTTAATCTCCATCTCTGGTAGATACAGCCTAACAACCAACATATATAAAAACTGTATCCTTGCCAGCCTACCTTAAATTAATGAAACTATACATAGTGCAACTAGCAAAAAACCTTAACCAACCTGAAGTAAGAACTCCCCTCCCCCCTCGTCCGAGGGTCTCTTACCCCTTTTTCCTTACCAATGCTGACCACCAGTCGATTCCTCGCTCGGTGGGCACGTAAAATTGGTGACTGGTCACCTTACCTAGAGGTTAGGGGAGGGCTGAGCCCCAAACTTCAAACCACTTTGTCGGACTCCTCCTTCCCAATAACAAAAAACCTGACCGGCAAGGACATGCCCCCCCTGCTGCGACAAGAAAAACATATTAACAACATTAGGGGATGCGAGGGCGGGAAAACTTTCCAGAGTGTTCTTCTGGATTTTGAAGATGGCTGCTGGAAGGGGGAGGATATCCTAGCTTTATATACCCTACCTCCCAGATCCTCCCCCTGCCCCAGCCATGACCGGAATCACCACCCTCATACATGTCCTGTCCGCTAAGCTGTGCTTCACTACCAGGATTCTAAATTTAGTTTTATTTTAGAGCCGACTTGAGCTTAAGTTAGATAGTTTGCTGGGTCCAAGTACCTAAACAAGATCAGTTTGAAAAATGAAAGTTTTACACTGGTGTCTGATGAGGCTGACTTCTGACCATTTGAATTTTAAAAGTAGTGCAATTGTAGTAAAAACCCTTAAGCATATGCGATCGGACCACAGGCCACTATATATTCAATCAGGGAGCAAGCTAAATATTTATAGTGAATTCCTTTTTTCTTTCAACACTAAAGAGATAATCAATTTAATCTCCGTGTGCGGTCCAATAAACTGATACGTGTGTCTTTCCAACAGGGATTTGAGAGCTGTTATTAACCGATAGGTGTGCTGTGATCAGAAGGTGTCTGACAAACAGAAATTTGGCAGACGAACATTTCCTCTTAAAAAAAACACTAAAGAGATTTTTTTATTTTTTATTTTGCAATCGCAGAAAGAATGGTTTTAAACAAGGAAACATTATTTGGAGCTTTTACAATTAGCCAGGGCGACGCAGTCCCAAAACGGACACATAATATCCGCTACAGCTGTTGCCTGGACATATCCGATCAACAAAGAGCGTAATTCTTCTTACCTCTGTTATAACTAGAAGGCGGTTTGGTGTAAGAAGGACAAAGTCGGTATATCTTACACTTATAATAAACATAAACCTACAGTCCTTTGAGATTTTTTTGGGACCAAGAGTGCTAGGCTATCACATGATCTAACACTACCTTTGGTGTCTGCTGGTAACTGAATAGCAAATAGTCTTGACAATTTGTTTGACTTATCCTAATATACAACCCTGGTGTGCGTGAGTTTGAGAAACCACTGCTCTGTAGCGGCAACATGTAACATAGATAAAGGCATTATTCACTGCTCTCTGGTGCTCAGATAGATGGAGCTATAGATTGAATAGGGCCTAGCCTAAAATAGGTCAACCAATTGTCCTTATTTAGGGGGAAGTGCCTTTTTATGGACCCAAATCTTTCTGTCCTTCTTATCTTCCGTGATGTCCCTCTTTTGTGGGAGCTCAGAACGTTTGGTGTATATCACAAAGCTTTAGTGCAATAAAAATCACAACAATGTGGGTTTAAACTGCATTAAATATATTTATCGATTTTATAAATTATATACTTCTTGTTCTAAATGACTTGCCATATTACAAATCTTTGGCTGTGTAGTCACTTCAAATCTGCCACTCCCATAGAACAAAAGTGTCACTCCTTGGCTATTTTAAATGTTGGGAGATATGCTAACATTCACCACTGCTAACCCTAACGTTGAAAAGATGTAGGAGAAAAGTGATGCCCAACTTTCTGCTGATGTCATCCCGGCTCAGTCACGGAGCCCATGAGGAATGAGGAAAGAGGCAAGCTGGTGACCTGGGAAGTATACCATCAGAGTATCAGTTGAACGACCTGCCACAGCGATCTGAAAAAAAGATAGCTCATTGATTCCCGTACCCCTCCGAAAAATGGGCTTCGACGCTTGTTTAAATGGACAACCATCATTGGTTTTCACGTTTTTTTTTTTGTGAATCGGCCCATTGAAGCGAAACTTATTTTAAGAAGAGGAAAGGAAACTCACAGTTGTAATTGATTATTAATGACTTGTCACAGCAAATGTGGTGTTTTGTTTCTCTGCCGCCGTGTGAAGATACAGCAAATGCCCTAAGTAATTTGGGGTCATCTGTGCTAAAAAACCAGCTTCCAGAGAGGAACTGAAATGTATACATCCTACATTTTTCAGGAGGAATTTGACCAGAGATGTTATCATGACCAGATCAGCTGTCTATCTATGACATGTCGCCTCTTAACTTACAACAGCTCTTTAACTGCGAGTAATTTAACATGACAGATCTACCTCGCTTTTGAAAAATGACCACAAATACAAGATTATCGGCGTGTTCCCCTAAAGACATTTACTTTCCTCCCCTGCCTGCTTGGAAGGGACTATGCAACCGAAACATTACTTTAATTAAAAAAATATATAAATATATATATCAAAAATTCTCTCTCTCTCTCTCTCTCTCTCTCTCTCTCTCTCTCTCTCTCTCTCTTTCTCTCTCTCTCTCTCTGTCTCTCTCTCTCTCTCTCTCTCTCTCTCTCTCTCTCTCTCTCTCTCTCTCTCTTCTCTCTCTCTATAAATTGCAAAGAAATGCAAATGACATCACTTGTGACTTCATATGCAAATTACACATGCTCTATGGAATGCTAGTTCATTTGCATATCAAACCACAGATGATGTCATAACCAAGAGATACCACATACACATTCTATACACTCTATATCCTCTTAATTTACGCCTTTATCTGCACTTCCACTAACACAATGTATAGAATATGTTTGATAACATTTGGTTCACAGTATCGTTTCTAAATAGGTGACAAGTTTTTTTTTAGTTCAAAGTATCAGCTCTAATTAGGTGACACAGACCCCTTTAGCACACAGCACTGGGACTAGTTATCTGTTTGGCTCTCTCTTTGAGTTGTCCATTCTCTCCCTCTTACTTGGTCGGCTTTGTTCTACCAAATTTTGTACCTTCGTATTGCTCCTACAGGACAAAAACAACCCTGAGTTTAAAAGGTTAGCACCTATTTATCTTTATATATATATATACATATTTGAAGTATAAACAGCTCAATGTTTGATGTCGACATCCGTGCTTAAATGAAGAACATGCATTTTTTAGGCTTTGATAGTTTTATATAAGCGAAAACACAGTTATTTATATAGCCCCCAATGCCTCCTGACTTTTATTTGACTGTCTGGAAATAACAGGAAACTGGAGATAAATGGGTGAAAAAATGCCATACGGATGTGTGTGGGCCTGTTTACTTACAAAAAGTAATGCTGGTTAATCAGTAACCTGCTACTCCACAAAACTATCGGATTATAAATGTGCCTCGTGACCCACGTATGGGATGGAATCTTGCGATACAATGAAGTTATATTAAAACTAACTACGAAGAATTTGGAATAGACCACACAGTTTGACTTTGAGAAGTTGGTCATAATCTCTAGCGATGGTTTAACTGTTGGAAGAAAGAAAAATGACACATTTAAAGGTGGTGTACTAAGTCCAGCAATAAAACAATGAAAAGCATTGCCCTCCCAAATTGCTGTAATTTTTACGTGTCCCTTTAAGAACCAAACATCTCAGCATCTTCCTGATTAAGAGCATAGCATTCCTGTTTGTTCTGGCATACCTCTCCAGGAGCCCAGCCAAAATCTACAGCATTATTATGAGTGAAGGTCGACGCGTGAAATAGAAAGGAAAAACACAAAAGTAAGGTTTTTAATTAATAAAATACACTGTAGGTGATTATGGAGATATTTTTTTACAAAAGAGCTTTATGCAGTTTCGGTTTGAGATCGGCAGCCTTGGAATTCCTGAATCGTGAGTTTTTTGTGGTTTTTATTTTGGAGATCGGAGTGATTGTGTAGGAATTAAAAGGGCGGGGTGGGGTTTGGTTATAAGATTTGTGTTTTGCACTGTCGCTTATCTCACCCATTTTAACAGAGCCAACTCCACACCTGAAAACTTTGCCAAGTCTGTTCTCCCAGAGAAAGATTAAGCATAGACGTTTTAGTTTATCGCTACTGAACGGACGATCAATATTAAGGGGGGTGGGATGTCGTGGGATATCCAAAGGTTCTTAGATAGGTCAGAGTTATTGATACAAATACATTCTGTGTGTACCAGTTAATACAAACCGGTTTTGTTGGGACTTATCTGAGAACATAGCTGTTGGTTGTGAGCCATGATGAGGCTGAAAAAGGACAACATTTATGTCTATTTTTTGCTTGTTCCTCTTTCGGGTGAAAGGCACCTGGAATTTTCGATGTAGACTGCTTCAGAGGACTACTGTCAGCAACAGTTTAATTTCTGTTTAATTGAAAGATTTTATCAAATGTAGGCATTTTAAATAAAAAAAAATTAATGAAATAACATGAATTGTGTACCTTATACTTACCTGTTTGCTTATATAGTACTATTGGGGGGAGGTCATGTTGTTTAGAATATTGGATCAACAAGAACAGTGAGAAAAAGAATGTATATGCGTGTACACAGTATCCACTTGTGAATATAGTGAATATAGTGTGTAACACTCACCACTCTTCAGCCTCTGTATGCTAGTGTATCCAGACTACAAGTAATAAGCAGTGTTATAAATGTGATAATTAGAATCTCTTGCTTTATAAATGTGGATTTAACTATAGATCATTTAAGTGCAAACTCACAACCCCTACATCTTGCCCCAAATCTCTATTTACCTTTACAATGTAACCATGTCTCACCTTGTTCTGTTTTGTTTGTTAGAAAAATTATAGAAATGACTAGAGGAAAGCATGGATCCAAGAGATCTCCCTCCTTTTCTTGGATGTTTTATATGTACTGTCACATTGAACTATAGTGTATACTTTAAGCACATCCTTACATCTTTTTTCTGTTGACACAAAGACTGGGCTGTTTTCTGTTTTATCTTCTTTTTTTACTTTGGCCTAGTAATAAGACTCTCCTACCCACTCCATCTAGATTGTAAGCTCTGTGAGCAGGGCTCCATGCCTCTTGTAAGTTTCTTAGCCATTGGATATCCCTCAGAAATAGTATTATAGCCTCTTTTAGCCAGTCTTTCCTTTATTCTTTACAGATTTTTTTTTTATCAAAAAGCTTTTAATATTGAGCAATTTCGCATCATGCAAATTCAATTTTTTTACATACTTTCCATTAAATGAATATATAGTTTCGACTTGAAGTATATCAGATGCTTATATTTCTATGGAGCGCTGGGTGGATGGTTTTGTTTAGAATCTTGGGTCCGATCTTCCTTCATCTGACCCAAGATTCTAAACAAAATGACTGCCCCCTGATAAGCCTATGAGGCGTGAAGAGAGCTGTATCTGGCAATTTAAATGCGTGGGATGAGTCTGTTGTACACTTGGGAAGGTCACCTATGAAGTGGCACAACTATATTATGGGTGCAACCAATCTAGTCCTGAGGGCCAGCTATTTTAGTTGAGTACATACTCGGTTGATTTGATCTTACCAATATTTAAGTATGTGTTAGGGATATAATAAAAAAAATTTAAATAAAAGTAAATAAAAGTCATGGGAGAGATAACTGAGGTTACTTTGTGTGCAGTGGGATAGTTTAGTGATGACTCCATGTTCAGTAGAGTGATGCCGCTTGCACCTGTGCAAACACTGGACATTGTGCTTGTTTTGCCCAACCTGCAGGACCCCTCGCAGCCCCCAAATATCCCAGCTGGCCCTATGAGTCACCCGCAAAAACGGTGCCTCACTGACTCACACGTCTCCAATAACAACAGTGATTAGCACCTTCTCACCGTGAGTAAATGGGGGGGTTTGCCTAATATGAGCTGACATGATGTCAAGAAACAGTGCGGAAAATGTCCCTAAATATGCCTCCTCTCCTTTAAAAACAGATTGACATTCCTCCTGCTTGACTGGTAATTGCTCCAGTTTGTTACTTGTCTAAACCGAACCGGTCTAGCAGGATACAGAGCAGACAGGGACATCCAGTGTCCTGCTACTAGGTGACTGGAGATGGGGATCTGTGACTACTGGTCTGCGCTGTAGGGGCTGACTTACGTTCATAAATATTGGGAGTTATGTATTAAATGCAAAGGTCGAAAAGCGGAGCTATGGAAATCAGTGGAACGTTCTAGCTCATTGTAACACTTTTAGAATATTGTGCTTTAGAACTGAAGTAACCCATGCTACGTGCTAGTACAGGACTTTCCACCCCAAAAGAGTAATTGCAAAGTAGATAAAGCTAGAGGTGTTTTGTTTACTTCTTCCAGGAGCAGAGAACGAACAACGATATTTAATTCATTATTTTGTTTATTGAAAGTGGCAATTAAAGTGGATTCTGTTTAACTTTTACTTCACTAATAGACGTTACAAATCCCACTTATCCAGAGTAGACTCAACATGTATCTTTAGAGATACAAGCAGGTTTAGTCTCTGCTCAGCCTCTTGGTTGAAGCAGAGCTGGTCTGGAGGCTCAGTCAATCCGAGCCAAACATAATAGATACGTCAAGTGCCGTAGCAGGGGCTCCATAAATACCTCTTAATACAACAATAATGCAAAAAATGCTCCGCACACCGATATTGGGAATGAAGGTGTTTAGTCACACCACACGTGACAATGTGTCAACCTGATAGAGGACTTTTACGGCTTGATAAAGACCTCTAGTAGGTGGAAACGTTGTCATTTGTGGTCCTGGCATGTAAAACCAAGGGTTTCTCACTGCGCTGATGGTCTGTCTCTAGTACACAGAGGGAGATGCAATCGACAGATGGGACCTAATTAATGGTACGTAAGACCAAGGGATTCTCACTGAGCTGGCCATGAGTGACAGTCGGCGACCAGATCAGCCTCCATGTTTCACAGGGCAGCATGAAGCCTGCCGGTCAGAGGATAACCTTTGTTATGTGCCTTAAAACCTAAACTTTCATGCTTGAGCCATGGGACCCGTGACTTATGCTTCTATACTAGCGTGCTAAGATGGCCTCTCAGTATGGCCTGAGGCCTGGTATAACTAGGAGTGGTGGAAACTTAAATGCCTTAAAATCATTGAACTTTACATTAAAGAGTTGCAGAGCCTGCTGTGAATTGTTTTAATAAAGATTGGGTGGGGCAGCAACTTTTTTTTTTTAATATTTAATAATTATTTTATTTGTGTGGACTGATGACAGCCCATCAGGGAAAGGCTGGAAAATGCGGCTCCATTTATGTGGGAGATCTGAGTGAGGAACTGTCTGATTAAAGTGTGCATTTCTGTGCTGAGGTAACCGAATGTTGCTATGGCAATTGAAATATAATGTGCAAGGAGCTGATATAATTAAACGTAACCCTCTTAGCAGTTGTGACAGGGAGCGCTGTGACAACGCCGAAGTTATCTGTTGTTGAAAGTTTATTACTTAATGGAAATTTCAGAACAGAGACTGGGATATGGTTTTTTTTTCCTCCTCTTTAATACAGTGCTTAAGGTACAAAATCTTAAATGTTCCCAGAATAATTACATGCATGGCTCTGACCTCTTAAAACAGTTGCCTACAATTTGATTTAAAAAAAAAAATAATTAAATTAAAAACAAGTGAAGTCTATACAAAATAACCTAAAATGTGTCTGTTATTTACCATACAATAAATCTTCAACTGTCTTGTCTGGGCTTACAATTCAGTTATGTGTAGATCGCAACGCCTTCATTAAAACAGATTTAAAAAAGATTTGATTTTTGTGAGTTATTGCCAAGCTCAGACAGAACTTCCAACGTTGAGAGACAGAGATTTCTAGTTACAGAGAGGACCCCCACTCGATTACTCTCTCGACACTTTTGCGTTACTTAAAGGGACCCTGTCCCCTGAGCAGTGTTTATACAGTGAATGTAGAGGTGGAAAAAAAAATAGGGCCAAATATTATTCAAACATTTTGTTTGCATATGCAAAGACAGTAAAGGGACAGTCCCTTTAAGTCACTTTGGCACAAGATGAAGATCACTGCTTGTATAGTGCACACACATTTTTTCCAGTGTGATTTGATGCAGGCATTCTGCATTAATCACATTTTTTTATATTTGACTTAAGCCCTCCCCCAGTGATTACTCTGCGTGTTTACTGCAGATGCAGCAGCACTGATTATATGGACACTGAAAACATACCGTTTTGTTTCATTTAGTCACATCCTGTGCTCCTGGAATATAATACATTGTGTGGACTGCTATAGAACTGCTCTTGTACACAGTAGGATCTCTTAACTGTGCAACACAGTGTCTGATGGTATCACCAGAGAGACAGGAAATTCTAGTCATTTGAATGAACTTATTCTCATTGGTTCCTGCAGAAAAAAAAAAAAAAGAAGAGTAAATGACTTTTACTCAGCTAGTGTGGGCAGTCCTGGCTTCTTGCAAACTGCTGTAATTTCACAATTTCATCTAGCTGTAAGTATTTTATATTTTAACAATGCAAAATGTAAAAAATGCATTTTAAAATACTTTAAAAGAACATTAATATGTATTAATATTTGGAAGATGCATTTTGGGTCCCCGATAGTCCCTTTAAGTGAAGAAAAAAATGCATTTTAAATATGTACGCGGTGTCTCCTGTTTCTGACATCACCTGTGCCTTGATATGTAAATTAACTACTTTCAATGGGAAATGCATGATTAGCAAATCAATTTTTTTATCCTCTACATTTACCCTAAAAACTATTTTCAGTTGAGAGAGTCCCTTTAACAGCAAAGATGACCTTTATTCCTTTTGGCAGAGTCATAACACACTAGACATTAAAACAGAATTCTGTAATATTTTAATTCTTTAAAAAAAAAAAAAAACTTATACCAACACTTAACTAATTTGGATTGTGACCAATATAGATTTTTGTGACAAACGAAAAAGGAAAAATCCCTCGGTGACCCTGACCAGTGATTTGTTAATAGTTTGCAAATGTATTAATTGATTGCTTTTATTCCTCCCTGAGAGCTGATAAGGTGCTAATTTACAGACCTTTATAGGGATTTGACACATGCCATATTTTATACTGGGTATCTTAAACACCTTTCAGCTCTTAAATATGCTGCCACAGTCCGACTAGTAATAGCATATGTTGTGAAACTATTTTCTTTTGGTTGATATTATATTAAGCAATTGCAAAGTATTTCTACACTGTAGCTAATGTAGGGCTTTTTGTTCCTTTGGTGGTTACTAAATCACACTGCGGTTGCTATGTGCCTCAGGAAAATGTTCTGCATTTCTTTCTCTAATATCTGGTAACCTAGGACTTGGATCTCTGAAGAATTTCAGCTGTGTAAATGGTAATAAACACCAAGAACATAGCACAGGTGTTGAATAATTGCACTAGTATTGGTCAATTTGAAGGGAGCCATAGTACTCAGAGAGAGGTGGGGTTTTACAAGCTGTTTGCGGAAAAGGCGCTGCTATTGGCTAGCTCCAAGAGTGATGAACTGATTATTTGCACCACACTCATAGTGTATTTAGATAAACTAAAGCGCACATTTTATTGGCTCTTGACTGTCACAGTCAAGAGCCAATAAAATGTGCGCTTTAGTTTATCTAAATACACTATGAGTGTGGTGCAAATAAATGTAAAATGCCAGCGAACAATTTACCCACAATCTTTCCTTCTTACTCTTTGGATACTTTATCTTACACAAGAGAATTTAAAAAAAAAAAAATGAGATTAATTCCACAAAGGGCAATAGAGATACATTTGGAATATGTAAACCGAAAAAGTCATATCGGCCAACGTTCTAAAAAAGTGGAGGGATTACCCTGGAAACAAAGGGAACATTCCTGCTGATTCTTCCCCTTTTATAACACTCCCAAATAATTGATCTGTATACATGACATCAACATTTCCTTAATTAGCACAATTGAGTTAGGGAGAGTTAGACAAACAAGGACAGAACGTTACATGAGGTAATGCATGTGGCCTATTGTGTTGCTTCCTTTTGGAAATTTAAGTGGATCCTGGAGGTTCCCAGACCCTTGTGCAATAATAATAAGAGTCCTTCAGGCTCTGTAAAAAAAAAAAATATCCTTG
Organism: Pelodytes ibericus; assembly: GCA_036172795.1. Lineage (NCBI taxonomy): Eukaryota > Metazoa > Chordata > Amphibia > Anura > Pelodytidae > Pelodytes > Pelodytes ibericus. The sequence continues at coordinate 11,685,694 of CM069865.1, forward strand.
TGATAAACAGGATGCAGCGACAGGCAAGCAAGGGATATTTTCCCAGTGTCTTTGCAAACAGCAAGTGGAGGGAGCGCGTGTCAGATGTTGTATTTTCATCCGTAAGACTCACTTTTAAGGAATGTTTCTTTTGTTTCGTTGTAGGGAAATAGGAAATAGCTCAGCCCATCCTTAGCTATGGGACGCTGTGTGTCGTTAGCCAATCAGAAGTGTTATCGCAGATTACGGTAACGGTGCTACGGGAATAGATGTGTCATACTGGATGTGAGCATGTTTGTATAGTACTGTGCCCCTTCACATGTGTAACTCTAATGTCATGGCTCTCAACAATTGGCTTTTATATAAAGTAGTTTGTATAAAAAAATGTGATTTAGTTGTTTTTGCCATTTATATGTCTAAAGGGGCATTTCTACGTACAGTGTTCCCAGTATGCACTTTACTGTATTTTTAGAGGACTAAATGTAATAGACCAGAAGGAAATGGCAGCAGAATGCTTGGCTGTATAGAGAGAGGTATTAGCAGAATGCTTGGCTGTATAGAGAGAGGTATTAGCAGAATGTTTGGTTGTATAGGGAGAGCTATTAGCAGAATGCTTGGTTGTATAGGGAGAGCTATTAGCAGAATGCTTGGTTGTATAGGTATTAGCAGAATGCTTGGTTGTATAGGGAGAGGTATTAGTAGAATTATTGGTTGTATAAGGAGAGGTCTTAGCAGAATGCTTGGTTGTATAGGATGAGGTATTTGCCAAATGCTTGGCTGTACAAGGAGAGGTATTAGCAGAATGCTTGGTTGTACAGGGAGAGGTATTAGCAGAATGCTTGGTTGTATAAGAAGAGGTATCAGCAGCATGCTTGTTTGTATAAGGAAAGGTATTAGCAGAATGCTTGGTTGCATAGGGAGAGGTATTAGCAGAATTCTTGGTTGCATAGGGAGAGTTATTACCAGACTGCTTGGTTGCATAGGGAGAGGTATTAGCAGAATGATTGGTTGCATAGGGAGAGGTATTAGCAGAATGCTTGGTTGTATAAGGAGAGGTATTAGCAGAATGCTTGGTTGCATAAGGAGAGGTACTAGCAGTAGAAAGAGTGAAGTGCTCATGGCGTGGTACAGAGCACTGCTGAGTATCTCTAGAAGGATAGTGATACTTTGGAGAGTGTTCAGAGAAGGGCTATTAAACTGGTTCATGGTTTACAGGATAAATCTTACCAGGAAAGATTAAAGGATCTTAACATGTATAGCTTAGAAGAAAGACGTAATGGGGGGATTTGATAAAAATCATTTAAATACATAAAGGGAATCAACACAGTTAAGGAAGAGAGTATATTTAAAAGAAGAAAAAAAAAACTACCACAACAAGAGGACATAGTCTTAAATTCGAGGGGCAAAGGTTTAAAAGTAATATCAGGAAATATTACTTTACTGAGAGGGTAGTGGATGTATGGAATAGTCTTCCAGTAGAAGTGGAAGAGATTAATACAGTGAAGGAGTTTAAGCATGCGTGGGATAGGTATAAGGCTATCCTAGCTATAAGACAAGGCCAGGGACTAATGAAGATCTTACATTACTGAGAGGGTATTGGATGCATGGAATAGTCTTCCAGTAGAAGTGGTAGAGGTTAATACAGTGAAGGAGTTTAAGCATGCGTGGGATAGGTATAAGGCTATCCTAGGTATAAGATAAGGCCAGAGACTAATAAAAGTATTTAAATTGGGTAGACAACATGAGCAAAATGTTTCATATCTGCTCATGACACATTCTATCTTTCTATGTTTTTATTTACTGCATCAAATAGAGTAAAAACCTTAGCCGTTTTCTTCCTCAGCTCCTCCTATCTTTCTAAAAACTGCAAGAGTAATAGATTTCTCACTGTTGCTAAAACTACTGTCCTGCCTCTCTCCGAGCCCTCTTCATTGGATGTCACCCATATCAGGGGACCATGTGAAATGATTTCTAATTTAAAACTACATGGGAATTGCAAACCGTTTTAAAGTACAAATAAGTTCATGACACAGCTACCAGAAACTTGTGCAACATACAGACAATACGGGAGGTGGAACTGGCCCTTTAAGAAGTCCAGCATTACACAGAAATCTGATAACAAGAGGGGTGGAAGGCCAATTGACAGGGATATTAATTTGCAGCTGTGTTCTGGGTGCTATTACTGTATTGCATTAAACTCAAACAAAAAAGAATAACTATTACAAAACATGTTAGAATTTCACAGATCGCTGCTGTGCAATGTCAAAATACAATGTATCTCTCTATTATAAATACACAGAGGCATGCTGGATTATAATCTATCTATAATAAAGACACAGAGGCATGCTGGATTATAATCTATCTATAATAAAGACACAGAGGCATGCTGGATTATAATCTATCTATAATAAATACACAGAGGCATGCTGGATTATAATCTATATATAATAAATACACAGAGGCATGCTGGATTATAATCTATCTATACTAAAGACACAGAGGCATGCTGGATTATAATCTATAATAAAGACACAGAGGCATGCTGGATTATTATCTATCTATACTAAAGACACAGAGGCATGCTGGATTATAATCTATAATAAAGACACAGAGGCATGCTGGATGATTATCTATCTATACTAAAGACACAGAGGCATGCTGGATTATAATCTATAATAAAGACACAGAGGCATGCTGGATTATAATCTATCTATAATAAATACACAGAGGCATGCTGGATTATAATCTATGATAACGACACAAAGGCATGCTGGATTATAATCTATAATAAAGACACAGAGGCATGCTGGATTATAATCTATCTATAATAAATACACAGAGGCATGCTGGATTATAATCTATAATAAAGACACAGAGGCATGCTGGATGATTATCTATCTATAATAAAGACACAGAGGCATGCTGGATTATTATCTATCTATAATAAAGACACAGAGGCATGCTGGATGATTATCTATCTATAATAAAGACACAGAGGCATGCTGGATTATTGTCTATCTATAATAAAGACACAGAGGCATGCTGGATTATTATCTATCTATAATAAAGACACAGAGGCATGCTGGATTATAGCCACTCAAGACTTTAACAATTTAAAGAACCCAGACCTGCATTCTGTATGTTAAAGCCTTTTCTGTGCTGAGTAAAGCAGTCTTCTAATCAATGCTTATTGCCAGGTCTGCTATTGAACATGTCACTACCCCTCATGATAATGAGTATTCTTATCTAGTCTTAAATGACCTAAACCCTGTGCTCAGTATGTCATTATTGTTTTAAAAGCCATATTAGGAAGTCTTATCCAATATGTGCAATGTGTAGCTACCAAAATATCACTGAGAACTTTCCTAGTCTAACAAATAAAATCCCTGTACTATGTATAGATGATTACCTTTGCCATGCTCAGTCATGTAGTTCTTTCCATTAATGCTATTTATTACAAACAAATAGTCAAAGATTTGCTCCTGATCATGTGAATCCTGGGGGGGGGGGGGGGGGATTGGGGACGGTACAATAAGAATTTGACATTACAAAATGATTTTTTAATTGTATTCCTCAGTACGTTAGAAACTAATCTGCATTTATACTGATTTATGTAATAAGCTTTTAGCAAGTTAAAAAGGAACTTCTAGAGTACTTTGTAAGTTGAAAATTATGGTTGGGTAAATTTACATAAATATGAGATGTGTGTCATTTTTCAGAAGAACGTATTTTTTTTGTTACTTATGTTAATTCTTTTTCTAACAAGAATTAATAAATAAAAATGAACTTATGACATCATATCCTGTCACGTGATGCAACAACGGTCTCATCTGGAACATTCTGAGAACCCATGACCTATCAACCCCTTCAAACCATTTAAAGTGTGTGAAAGGCTTGTGGGTTTAATATCTTCATAATTAATCAACAAAAAAATATTTGTATGGCAAAAAAAAAAACTCAGTTTCTATCATATCCCCAGGATTATAAGACCAGACAATGCACTTTTCCTTGTTAAACTTTGGTGCAAGATGAAGATTACTGCTTGTATAGTGCACAGGCTTTTTTTCCAGTGTGATTCTGTATAAATCACATTTTTACTTTTGACTCAAGCCCTCCCCCAGTGATTACTCTGTATGTTTACTGCAGGTGCGGCAGCACTGATTATATAGACACTGAGCATATAAAGTTTTGTTTAATTTAGTCACTTCCTGTGCTGCTGAAATAGAATACATTGTGTGGGATGTGAAGCTTGGTCTTGTACACAGTAGGATCTCTTAACAGTATAACACATGCCTGATGCCTGATGACATCACTAGAGAGACAGGAAATGCAATTGATTTGAATGAAATTATTCGCATCGGTTCCTGCAAAAAAGGAAATTGGCTTTTACTCAGCTAGTGTGGGCTGTCCTGGTTTCTTGCAAACTGCAGTATTTTCACAGTTTCATCTAGCAGTAGGTATTTTTTATTTTAAGCAAAGTAAAATGTAAAACATGCAATTTAAAGTACTTTGAAAGCACATTCATATGCATTAATATTTGTAAATGCATCGTGGGCACCAGACAGTACCTTTAAACATATTTTGTCATTATGTTAATCTATACTAATGATAATTAAACTTTGTTAGTCCCTCTTTAGGAAAAATAATATTGCTTATAAAAACTGCAAGAATTGGAGTAGTTTCCCAAAAAAAAAAAAAATTAATGTGTCTGATTATTTGCAGGTCCATTTCCCAGATGATTGTGTAGAATTATTTTGAGATAAGGGATATAGGTGACAAGAGAATTTACCATGATAAGATCTTTGAATGCAAGCCATGGAAACATAGTCTAATCCCTTTAAAACAAAGGTGCGGAAAGAACCTGGTTAGAATCCAGTGGGTACTTGGCAGAGCACTGTGGTGGGCTTTATACAGAGGCGGCAGAGCATTGTGCAGCGCATTATACAGAGACTGAATAGCATCACACTGTGTGTTATACAAAGACAGCAGAGTACTGCAGTATAGTATTATAGGAACACAGCAGAGCTTTGCAGTATGCATTACTTTATATTGCGTATTATTCGGAGACAGCAGAGCATCTCACTGTGCGCAGCCAGCAGAACATTACATTATGCAGCTGCAGCAGGACATCCCACTGTGTAGTACGCATAGTCAGCAGAGAAGCCCACTGTCCATTATAGAGAGAAAGCAGAGCATTGCATTGGGTATTATAGAGAGGTGGGAAAACATTGCACTGTGCTTAGTACAGAGGCAGCAGAGCATCGCAGTGCTCATAATCCAGAAAGGTCAGAGCAGTGCAGTGCTCCCTGTCCATTATAGAGAGGCAACAGACTATCACACAATGCATTATACAGAGGTTGCAGAGCATCACACTGCATTATACAAATCAATCCAGAAGGTAAAAAGGTGGATGATTATCCATGACAGTGATACAAGAGGGTGTCAAGATGTTAATGGATGCAAATCATACATTATACTCCCTGAGTTTAGCAGCTGGATTATGACAGATGTCACAGTCTGAGAATGAGAAAGGAAAATGCCAGGAATACTGGGATTCTTTTAATAAATAGCGCCATGCACTTAAAGGGGTAGACCCCCAGGCCTAGAGAGCACTAATGGATGCAGCAGAGAGGTCATACCTGAGGCATTGGTGTCATTTATAACAGAAGACTGAATACAGTTTGAGATATTACAGATGTTAAAAAAAACTTTTTACTAAGAAACTCTGAGAGCATTTGCTTGATGGTAATTGTGGGTGCAGGAAAATATGTGGGAAAGAGGGGTTAAGAAGTGTAAATAGCAAGTATTTTTTTTAAAAAGTGAGCACTGAATAAAGAAGGTACGATCTACTGTTAAAAGACAGAGAGAGACAGAGTTAGCAAACCTTAAGGGCTTTTCTTTATGAAACAAGAGAATTAGAAATTTTAAGGGTCACTAGCATTTACATAAGATGTAATTAGATAACCTGGTCATTTAAAACAGACACAAATATAAAGTATATGCCACTGTTTTTTATATGATTGAATTCATTGCATATAAAAGGAAAAACAAAATTAGGTGTTTATCTCTTGACTCCTTTTTGTGCATATTTCCCATGATGCAACATCATCCAAAATCTTCCAGTCAGTCTCACTTTACAACTGTGGGAAGAGCCTGCATGATGTTGTCATAAGACACTCCTTTGCTCTCTTACTGGCTCCTGTGGATCATAGCGGGCAGGACTAGGTGGCTGTGTACAACTTTTTTTTACCTGCCTTGCAACACAAAGAGAGGAGATTACCCTGATCAAACAGGATCATAACTCCGCCCCCTTGTGATGTAATAGTTACAATACCCTCCCATTGAGTCTATTATCAGCACTCTGACTTATAGACTGCATTCTGTGTCCCCAGCACCAAAGAGAGATACTAGTGTTGTAGCGTCACTTGGAGGGTGGGGGGCTATGGGGGGGGGGGGCATCCAAAAACAATACATTTCACAAAATGGCAGCGCCAGCCAGTCACACTCTTTAGTTACATATTTTAGTAAATACAGTCACATAACAAAAACAAAAGACAAATCTGAAATCAATAATACAAGATAAACAAAATAAAGCCTTTTACATTTTTTGGTGGGAGAATCCCTTTAAAACCAAAGTAGCTTGAGTTTGAAAAATTCTCCCATTCAGCTATACTTCCCACTCTCATATTTTGGCCTTCATTTCGCAAAGGGTCAATTCTTGGCAGGGTCCACTCAGTCCTTCATCCTTCTGTGGTAGATAACATGAGTGCCATGATAATATCACCAAGCTGTTGGGGAAAAGTTTCCTCCCCAGAATATAATTAAAATCCAGAGAATACCTGATGTCACTTTTCCTGGTTAAACACTGTGTCATTAATTCTAATTCCCCTCTCAATTTCATTCAGATTCCCTCATTCGCGAACAAAGTCCTTATTTGCAGAGAAGTGTAGTAGATACCTGGATAAGTGTCCCAGTGTAGGTATTTTAAATAGAAATGATTCCATAAATCTGCACTTTGCAGGACGAGCGGACTGGACGGGCCAATAAGTTCTTTTCTGCCGGCACTATCTAGTTATCTAACCCAGAAGACAAGCTGGGTGTGCACCGTCTCTCAGACAGAAACTCCAAACAAGCAGTTAGTTGCACCCCAGGCGGTGTCTGGAATTTACCTGTCTGTCTGCTCAGAATATCTTCTAACCCCTGCAGCTGAAGCTCTCCTCAGGACACAAGTCTATAGGAATGTCCTGGCAAGCAAGGGATTGTCTAATGTACATTACACAGTAACTTAAAGACACATACAAACTACATTACCATGTAATACTGCAACAGCTCTGCAGAGACATCTATATAATGCTGTAGGTTATTCTATGTAAAACCACAAATTGGGAGAAATATGTGACATTTAAATGCCGACTGTTTCGTGTCAGTCTCCCCGCCCCTTCCTCCTCCCGGGGCATTTCTAGGGATTTGCATATTTTTGGCTAATGGGTGATCCACCCTGCAGATCTCAGTCTTATCTCTCAAGACTGTCAATTTAATTGCATCTTCTTTGCTACTTACAGCTCTATCAAGGGGCGGACATGTTATTTAGAATCTTGGGTCCGATCTTCCATCATCTTGGAATCCAACATTCTAAACAACACGTCTGCCCCCTGATAGAGTTATATGGAGCAGAGAAGGCTCAATAAGGTACTTTATTGATATGCTTTCATTAAAGCATTTCTATTTAACATGTCTACACTTGATGCCATCTTTCATTTAAACAGGACTTTTGCTGACAGTTGTCCTTTAAATTGAAGTGCCTCTTTAAATTGGATTTTGGCAGTTACGATCCATGAACGCTAAACCCCAAATTGGATCAATGCAGGAGATCATTTTATAATTTACAACTATCTATTTATTTATTGTTAGTGTTTCTGCAATAAAACTAATCCCCACTATATAATCTGACTTAAATAAACAGAATTACCTCGGTTTCCATTCGGAAATGGGACTCTCTCTTTAAAGTGGATTGTCTCATAAAACATAAAGAAAAAAGCCTAAAAAGTCATTTCTTTCCAGAGATACTAGGAATATATCTATATGCAAATAGAAAGTTAATTGTAACAAATGTGTTAACATCTAAACGGAAAGCGCAAGGATTTCTACATTTTCATTTTCCCCGAGAGCGAAGCCGGTGGATTATACTGTAAAATGTCAACATGCAAATGTAGCGAAACACAAAAACCTTGATCTCAAGAATAAAGCACTGGAATCCGTCGTTGGGGAGATAAAATGCCTCACAAAAGAAAAACACTCACATGATCAGGGATCAGCAAGGTGTCTGTGATGGCCACTTGCAGTGTCAAAGTTGGGTGGACATTAATAAAGTTTTTTTTTTTTTAAAGCCCACTACTAGACACAAAAAGCTGGTCCTGTGAAGGGAATGCAGTAAGTCCTGTGTGTTCAATATGGATGCTAGGACAAATCCTGTGTGTGCAGTCTGGGTGCTGGGGCAAGTCTTGTGTACAATCAGGGTGCTGGGGTAAGACGTGTGTGTGCAGTCTGGGTGCTGATATGTCCATTGGGGCAATCTAGGGGCTTGGGCAAGTCATCTGGGTGCAATTTGGCCCTGTGGGTGCAACTTAGATGCTTGGGCAAGTCATGTGAATGTAATCTAGGTGCTCTGGCAAGATTTGGTGCTGTGACAAGTCCCGTGGGTGCTGCAAGGTAGTGCTGTGACAAGTTATGTGGGTTCAGTCAAGTGCCGTGGTTGCAATTTTAAGGGATGCAATAATGAATGAAGGGTAGGAGAAATTGAGTGAAGAGGGGCATAGAAATGAAATAAAGACAAGGAACACATTCTTTCAAAAACACTTTTATTATCTGATAACTGTATGATGCATCAGCCCACTGAGCTATCCCACCGGCTTCAGGCAGGTTACAATTGGTAATTAATCCCTATGTTTCCATTCTGTGATTCTGAGGTTATTAAGTATATTTGCTTTTCAATGTTCAAACAGCCCAGTGGCCAATTCTCCCAAATGGTGAGGAGGTGCCAGTTGTTCTCTGTTTTTTTACTTACTCTGAACACAAAAGACGACGATGAGAAAGTATTTAGTGTTTCGCTCTAACGATTTGGGAAATTTGAGAGCTGTATTCTTTACTCAGCAATAACCCCTAGAACATTTTTTTTTTTGTTTTCAAATAGACTGCATGCTAAGCGGCTGCAAAGAATTCCAAAAATCTCCGTCACTCCTGAATTAGCAGTGCATTTATATCATTTGGCACTAATGGGCCTGCGCTGATAGGTGGTGAGAGATATTACATCATTATAGGAGAGCCGCTTTGAATGCTTCGCACTAAGCAGAAATAAGGTAGCGAGATATATCTGCGCAGTCGGCCGCGCATAAAGCAACTCCGAAACATCTGCAGCTTTTTTAACTGCAGAAAAAAAACGGCTTTAAAAAAAATGTGCAGTTCCACATTCTGTGCAATCACTTGGTATAACGACTCACATTTATCAGGATGGCTGGGAAACCACAACTTAAAGGACCCCTTCCACTTAAAAAGGAACCCTTTTTATTCACTCTGTGTTTTAAGGGTGTTTAATGTTCTCGCAAATATTAGGTTTGCAGCTTCTAGTGATCCTCTCACTTAGCTCTCCAGCTGAGCCGGAGTGAATCATTTTCAATTTAGCAAAAAGCAAAGTGTCCCACATGATAACGATACATACACTAAAAAGTCATAACATTATGAGCACTGACAAGTGGCAAGCCGGCGGAGGCAGTGTGATGCTTTGGACTGACAGGTGGCAAGCCGGCGGAGGCAGTGTGATGCTTTGGACTGACAGGTGGCAAGCCGGCGGAGGCAGTGTGATGCTTTGGACTGACAGGTGGCAAGTCGGCGGAGGCAGTGTGATGCTTTGGTTAATGTTCTGCTGGGAAACCTTGGGTCCTGCCATTCATGTGGATGTTACACGTACCACCTACCTAAGCATTGTTACAGACCATGTACACCCTCTCATGGAAACGGTATTCCATGATGGCATTGGTCTCTTTCAGCAGGATAATGCTCCCTGCCACAAAGCAACAATGGTTCAGGAATGGTTTGAGGAACACAACAACGAGTTTAAGGTGTTGACTTGGCCTCCAAATTCCCCAGATCTCAATCCAATCGAGCATCTGTGGGATGTGCTGGACAAACAAGTCCGATCCATGGAGGCCTCACCTCACAACTTACAGGACTTAAAGGATCTGCTGCTAACGTCTTGATGCCAGTTACCCCAGCACACCTTCAGAGGTCTAGTGGAGTCCATGCCTCGACGGGTCAGGGCTGTTTTGGTGTCAAAAGTGGACCTGCACAATATTAGGCAGGGGGTCATAATGTTGTGACTGATATGAGTGTGTTGTTTAACTCATATATTTGTTTAAATCAGTTTCCCGCTTTGTGTTATTTTGTAATTACATGACCCACAATTGTGGGTCACCAAGTGTTAAATGAACCAAACTGGCTGCCACTGGAATACAAATGCACCCTACAGCTTTCCAGATTTGTGTTTAAGGGGTCTAGGACTTCACTTCAGCTCGGCGACTTCATCGCTGACAGTTAGAACGCTGAATTGTCAGCAATGAAGAATAATGCGGCCACTTCATCGCAGACGTGGTTATGTAAGAGCTGACAGTTAAAATAAAATACCCCCCCTAATAAATGAATCCCCCCCAAAGTGCCCCCCCAAACCCTAATACTAAAATTAACCCCCAAACCCCAATACTAAAATTAACCCCCGAACTCTAATACTAACCACCGAACCCTAATACTAACCCCCTAAACCCTAATACTAACCCCCAAACCCTAATACTAACCCCCGAACCCTAATACTAAAATTAACCCCCGAACCCTAATACTAACCACCGAACCCTAATACTAACCCCCTAAACCCTAATACTAACCCCCAAACCCTAATACTAACCACCGAACCCTAATACTAACCCCCTAAACCCTAATACTAACCCCCAAACCCTAATACTAACCCCCTAAACCCTAATACTAACCCCTAAACCCGAATACTAACCCCTAATACTAACCCCCTAAACCCTAATACTAACCCCCTAATACTAAAATGAACCCCCTAAACCCCAATACTAAAATTAAACCCGAACCCCAAAAACGAATTTCCACACTGCAAAGTGTCAGGAGTTTAGTAAAAAAAAAAAAGCGCAATCGTCGTTTATCATGTATAACGGCGAATTCTGATTTTTTTTAGAACTCCCAACAGTTCAGGAGAGAAGGACCTCCATCAAACTGTGTTTGGCAGAGGTTCCTCGACTCATATCAAGCACTTTTTGAGCGCCTGATTTTTTATACATAGGATTCCGCTTGCGCGACAAGCTCCGAAAGCTAAATCTACGCATTCAGCGTGGATAATGCAGACTCCAATGAGTCTTCTTCATACATCGGTGCCCACGCTGATTGCGTCATTATTTGCCGTAACCTGCATGTGCTCCGTGTTTATACAAGCCCCCCAATGTATAGAGCTTTATTGTATTCTTTTTAAATGATCTACCTTCACAGTGTAAACAATGATTAGGGGACAGAGTCCCTTTAAGCACTTGAATAACAAGGGAAAGTGGATGAAAGATGGCTGTCGCCACGTATGGAGGCGCGTAGTGTCAGGTGTGCTTTTTAATCCGTGTTTGTGAATATTGTTTTTCCTCCTGCCTAGTCGCAGAGCTTCTGCTGCTGTGATTTCTTATGAATAGGTCTCTAACTGTGCAAGTAATGTACCTTAGTCAAAAGCCAAGCTTATAAATCAGTGTGATTGTTTGTTGAGACAAACAGCTGATATAAAGTATTGGGAATCTTAACAAGACACAAACATATGTTCAAATCTTCCAAATAGAAAAAGAAAAGGAGAACCAATCCCCAAACCTTGGTCATTTCCCTAGTAATATATTTATAATACACTCATTTTATTACAATCTATTTATCATGACCCCTTTGACCAAAATAAACAAGTTCCCCCTCTCCTCATCATAGGATAATCATTTTTTTATTTTTTTTTGCAGCTAATACCCAATTCCACTTTTTGAAAGATGGACATGTAATTACATGGGTGCTTTATTTACTGCATACATGTGGCTGAGAAAGCCTGTCATGATTCCCATTTCTTGATTGCGTAATGAGTTCGAGTAAACTGAACTGGATACGATGTGTCCAGTCTTTTCTATTAATCTCATTCCCTGAAATCATCATTTTATCATTTTGTTAATACATATCTGTGTTTTACTTTAATGACAGAGCCAATTAGCCTTAGACAACCCTTGTCCCCTTATTTCCCTACCCCAGGTCTTAATCAGGTATTCCTAATATTGGTACCTCCGCTCTCTTCCTTTATGTCTCTTTTCCTTTCACTCTCTTTTTTAGTTCTCTCCCCAGATGAAAAGTCCAGTAAACTGTATTTAATCCTGACGAGAACAGGATGACTATTTATTACTCAAATGGACCAAGAAGGAATCAAAATGGTCATGAATTGATTACACAATGATCTGTTTACACTTTCCAGATCTAACTGGGCACTCTCTAGGCAAGTTCTCATGTTGACCTGCCTCCTGGTATTAAGAAAGTAGAGAATCCCAGCAGGGGAAGGCTTGGAAGAGAGGCAGGAGGGCAATTGGCCCCTGGTTTGCTCTCTAACCTGACACAATGGGCTGGGGCACAACCTTTCCCTTCTAAATGCCCCAGTGTGTGGTACTTTTTATCTTTCTATCCAATTCTCTTGTCTATCATTCTCTGCACTTTATCTGTCAGAATAGCCGCCCCCTGCCTGTCTATTTGTGTCTACTGTTGATTATCATGGGTGGGCTAGTAAAATTGCACCACGGGCAACTAAATAGTTTTTTCCCTCTCCGGTCCAAAGTTGCCAGCCCCTCCCCTGAATCCCCAGTCATTTGGCCCATACCTTGGTGGCGTACAGTAGAATTAACTCCATGACTGCTGGAAATTATTGTTGGATGGAACTGCAAGAGTACAAGGCTGTATCTGATGACAATTACATAAAGGAAGCTGAAATAACAGAAATGAGAGAGAGTAAAAAAAAAAAAAAAAAGACATAATTGCCGTAATTTTGCCGGAGGAGGAGTGCTCAGTTCAACATGAATGTTTGTCTTATAGTAACTTCTTGAGTTAGAGGAATTTCATGTAAAATGAGATTTCTGAATCTGCTAGAAATCTGCTGTGTCTATAATTTGACACCAAGCCAGATCCCGGTAATTGTGACATCATCCTTTAGGACTAACACATCCACAGAAAAACAGATCTGTCCAAATACAATAAATTCAAAGAAACCAACATAGAATCTCAGTTGAAACAAGATATCTAATTATATCAGGGCCACAGTGTTTAAATTTAAAATTTCTTTTTGGTCCTTTTCTTTTAACAAATAAATATTATGGTAAGCCTTGAAAATTCTGATACGTCTTCTTGAAAACCAGCATCTTTGAAACAGGCAAGTGCAGACAGCACTTATCAATTAGCACAGCAAAAGCAATATCAGTGTCTGATCAACATAATACAGAGGCAGGCCACAGCAAATGTGAAAGCTAACAGAGAAACAAAAGTATCAGATACACATGGGAAAACAGGACAGTGTTGACTGCTGTGTGTGGGTGTGAGTAACACAGACAGGGGAAGTATTAAACCCATTTTAAACTCTGCTGTAGGGCACTGCGCTGTACCAATATTTTAACTGTATTAGAAGATCATGGCTTGTGTGTAATATACTCTTATACTAAACTACTAAAGTGACTCCAAACCAAACACATTAACTCTGCCAATTAAAAGTGAGATTTAAGCCAAAGCCTGTTACTCTAATACTTCCCTCCTCCCCCACTGTCTTGGTACATGTTTGTTAAATACATCCCCCCTGTCTCAGTGCATGTGTTGCCATTCTCTGCCTGTGCGAGCGCAAACACTCAGGCCGCCAGTTTGACCATAGTAAGTATAGTTGTTCCAACTGCGCACGCTACAGGGAGGACGAGGCTTTGTGTGGGTTCTTCACAGACGTGTGGCTGGGAGGAACCATCACCAGATACTCCCGCACAGCCACAGGATTCTACATTCCATCTCCCCGACTTAATCCTACATTGTGCAGGGACCAACCTGGCGAGTTTCTCCTGCAGTTTCTCCTACATAAAAAATAGTACCTGCATAATGCATTGAATGTTTTTATCCATTTAACTCTGCTTTATATTTGGCCAGCTGAACTCTTCTTGCAGAAAAAGCTGATAATATTTGTACGGTCAAGTCGGTGAGATGAAAAGTTCCACCTTTTAGTGACTGGTCTCTCTTACATAACGATTTTCCTAGTAATACAATCTCTTGCACACTGATACATTATAACACATGGTTTGTTTATTTAGTGAATCAACATGCCCAACATGAAATGATATGGTGAGAGATACTGGACAAAGCTTTCTAAAAGCTCGTGTTGTGTGTGTCGGCAACCCAACTGCGTAATAATAATCGCTGTGCTTCGCCCGGGCCCCAGATCTGCCTCTGCATCCAGTCAATCATCGCCAATAAACCGACCATGAATTAGCCTACTGTTGCATCGTTCTGTACAGAAAATCACAAAGCAGAGAGTCAAATAAATATGTCACAAGCAAAACCGTGGCATTCGGTAGCTTTCAGTGTCAACAGAGATCGCGCTAAAGATTGAACACATCCATCAATAATCTGCACTAATTAAAATGAGCATACTTATTACTATAACAGACCTAAAATGTTGTATGACCCCATAAATCCAAAATAAATCTAACCTGCAAGAATAATTACATAAGGTTATGATAAAAAAAAAAAGTTTATTATCCAAACACTAATAAATCTTTAGACATTTGCTGTCGGTGTTATGAGTATTTATATTGTTTTATGACCTATTATCCTACTCCTTGAAAACAGGCCTGCTGTTAAAATACCAAACTGGTTTTTAATGAGAACAAATCTTGTAGTGTTTGAGAGTGGGTACAAGGTTCAGCTATCGCTGTGTCTGATATTCCTCTAGAGGTGCAGTTATTCCCGTCAAGAACTAAACTCTCTCTTAGGTTTTAGAGTACCTTTCAACAAAACTCATATACAATTCTAACTTTTGTAAGTTGATGATCCCGCTGTAACTTTCTAATCTTTAGACTATATATTTGCACAGGTGATACACAACAAGCAAACATCCTTAGAGCTAATTGCACCAGCACAGAGAAAACTTGCCTCTAATAGACTGTGTAGATTGGATCTCTGACAACCATTTTGTTTATGTAAACATTAATATTTAAATTATTCATTTTATATTTAAAACAATATTTGTATTGTTCTAAAAGCTGGAAAATATAAAGGGGCAGAATTCGGCTATAAATGCCAAATTCAGGGCATTTTGGGGGGCTTTCAGCTCTTTATGACTAGGGGGAATCCGTACACACCCCTATCTGGCACCATTTCAGGCCAGATCAGATGATATTGGGTAGCTCTTTTAGTCTCACCTGGTATGTTTTCTTACTTCTACGATTTTAAAGAAAACCAATCCACAAAAGACAATAAGAGACACAAAGATGGATATACACCGATCAGCCATAACATTATGACCACCTGCCTAATATTGTGTAAGGTCCCATTTCTACGGCAAAACCGCCCTGACCCGTCGAGGCATGGACTCCACTAGACCTCTGAAGGTGTGCTGTGGTATCTGCCACCAAGACGTTAGCAGCAGATCCTTTAAGTCCTGTAAGTTGCGAGGTGGGGCCTTCATGGATCGGACTTGTTTGTCCAGCACATCCCACAGAGGCTCGATTGGATTGAGATCTAGGGAATTTGGAGGCCAAGTCAACACCTTGAACTTGTTGTAGTGTTACTCATGTTTCCATTTCTGAACCATTTTTGCTTTGTGGTGGCACATACAGGCCAATGCCATCGGTGAATACTGTTCCCATGAAAGGGTGTACACGGTCTGCAACATGTAGCTGGTACGTGTCAAAGTAACATCCGCATGAATGGCAGGACCCAAGGTTTCCCAGCAGAACATTACCCAAAGCATCACACTGCCTCCACCCTGGCTTGCCACCTGTCAGTCCAAAGCATCACACTGCCTCCGCCGGCTTGCCACCTGTCAGTCCAAAGCATCACACTGCCTCCGCCGGCTTGCCACCTGTCAGTCCAAAGCATCACACTGCCTCCGCCGGCTTGCCACCGGTCAGTCCAAAGCATCACACTGCCTCCGCCGGCTTGCCATCTGTCAGTGGTCATAATGTTATGGCTGATCGGTGTAGTTCTAAGCATATATAAGCAGCTATAGCTGTGCATCAGAATTCCGTTGGTCAGTGACAAGTTTTACAGTCTTACACTATGAATGCATTCACTAAAATTACACACTTTGGGGCTAATGTGCATACTGGAGTTAAGTGCTAAAACTGGAGTAATCTCCATGGAAACCTATTAATTGTCCCTGTTCTTTGTTCCATCTTAACATTCTGCCCCAGAATTTCTCTTTACATATAAACCTCCACTGGTTCTGAATACTTTTCATGTCATTGTGTAGAGGTCGTTTTTTCAGTGGTTTTATAGCCGTACACAGCATGCTAGGTCAATGCATCACCGTCTGCTAGCATTTTATTGCACTTCATAGTATTTAACAAAGAAAAGAACAATACGACTAAATCAGGTATTTCAACTAAGACACGTTTTAAACTGGAAAAGTGAAAATAAAAACAAATTATATGATACAGGGCCGGTTAAATGATGAGGTGTCATAAAAATACAATTAGCCAGCAGTCAATTTAGGATTCGATTAAATTGTGTAAAAACACTCATAAAGATAGTTTATATCCGTCGCATAAAAGAACCGTTCTCAATACTTATTCTCAATATTATGCCTTTCACATGATTTTTTTTTTTTATTAAACCATAAAACAAGGTTTGTAAACTTTTTTTGGTACCTTTTTGGCCTTTTTAAAAAAAAAAAAAAACGATGACTTACTCACTTTCCATTAGCAGCATCATTTTTACGAGACAGCTGCCCATGAATATGTATTAAAATGCATATATATATATATATATATATATATATATATATATGTTTATATTTACAGACCATTTGGTTGTAAATTCTAATAATATAATTATAATACAGTAAATGATTTGGGTTTTTTTTAAGCTGTGAGACCGACACTGGGGTGGGGGAGTGTTCAGGCCATGATTTAAGAAAAGTCAACCATCGATTGCAGTGACTTAAAGTTCCATAATACAACTTTATTCTGGACCAATAAATGGTCTTGTGTACTAGTTCGGGAATACTGAGATAAATTGCTAAATTGTTTTTACCATAGAGTCTTCAAAACGTACCACCTTGAGTATGAAAAATAGCTAATATAAAAAAAAAATCAACTATCCCCGTTTAAGCAGCCAAACCCGATTGGGGATTTTTAAGACTCTATCCCCCACCGAAGCCACTCCCCAAGCATCCGGCATTGATGGCAAAGGAGCATGGTGGGAAGTGTACTACTATATTATGCAGACCCTTATATAAATCTACCATAGGTAACACAATGAGACTTAATAGACCATTTATTTTTCTCCATATTCGTTACTGGATTGATAAATGCACCTGATTTTATTTAAACTGAGTAGTGAGCTGTGAATCGCTCACTTTCTCCTTCAATCGTTACTCGCCCTCCTTATAGACGTCAGGGTATGGTTCCTTGTTAATGGCGATGTAGCCCTACTACCTGGGGAAAAAACAACCCCCTCATCCCTTTCTTACGATTGTGTTGTCAGTAACACTACATTCTGCCTCCAGTTTGTAGTGTGCTATGTGCATTACGTTTGCACTTGTTGGCATGAGATCCCAAATTTCCACACTTCTGTACATTCCCGTTGTTTAGTTAAATCATTAATCATTGTGTTTACACCCCAGGAATGCCAACTCTGTAAAAGATCCCCCTTGACATCTGTAAAAGAAAAAAGAAAAAAAGCAACTCTTCGCTTCCAGACCATCTGTGAGATCACTCATTTTTCACCTCATTATGTCAGCTCCCAACAGTAAATGTGCTCATATAGAGTGTGCGAATGTGCATGTTATCCATCTCACCAGAAATAATATCTCTGCAATGCAGTACCTTAGTGAACAAGGGTTAACTATATCACAACACTGAATACAGTTACACGGCATCACTATTAATTAATCACCTAATAGCCAAGAATGTTAATTGGATTCTTCTTCTAAGTTTCCTACCTTGTTTGTTACCTGTTGCGTGTTTTTTTAAATATATTTTCCAAGGGTTGAAAAGAAAAAAACTGTAGATTTTTGCTGAAGGGCAGGAATATAAAACTGGTAAAACAAAAAATGACAAATGATAAAGGAAATATCTCTCGGCAAAGTTATTGTAAATTATAAGAGCAGATAGATATTTGCCCCTGTAAGAGAGTAAAGACTGACAGTTTGGGGCCTACCAGTTTTGGTCTACAATTATCAAGTTGCTCAAGAGGACTGTAAGTTTCATGGGAGGGTAGATGCAGACATTGCAATGCTGTCAATTGCTAATTACTGCAGTCAGAGGTAAGTCATATAGACAGCAAATTATTTGTAAATTCCCTATATCGCGGCAGTTAGTCCTGTTAATATATACCGCTACATTATGAGCACTGACAGAGGGCAGGCGGGTGATGCGTTGGGTGATGTTCTTCTGGGAAACCTTTCATGTGGATGTTACGTACCACCTACCTAAGCATTGTCACAGACCATGTACAACCTTTCATGGAAACGGTATTCCCTGATGGCATTGACCTGTGTGTGCCCTGCCTCAAGGCAAAAACGGCTTAGGAATTTTTTGAGGAACACAACAACGAGTTAAAGGTGTTGACTTGGCTACCAGATTCCCCAGATCTCAATCCAATCGAGCATCTGTGGGATGTTCTGAACAAACAAGTCCGATCCATGGAGGCCTCACCTCACAACTTACAGGACTTAAAGGATATGCTGCTAACATCTTGGTGCCAGATACCACAGCACACCTTCAGAGGTCTAGTGGAGTCCAAGCCTCAACGGGTCAGGGCTGTTTTGGCTTCAAAAGGGGAGATACACAATATTAGGCAGGTGGTCACAACATTATGGCTGATCAGTGTATATATATTTTTGATCTTATCTTCTAGATCTCAATCTTTGGCCCTAGAATCAGAATATTAAAGACAATGAGGACCAGCACTTATCAAACCATTATATTCTCCATTCTTATCTTAATATTTAGGGGGCTGTCTCTAAATCTTTGCTCGATCCCGCTGTTTGACAGCCAGACTCACGCTTACTTTCGGGTATTGTATAATAATCAAAATTTGTTTGCATATTCTGCAATCTCTGATAAATAAGGAGCCCCTTGATATAATAAATATCTGTAGTTTTGGAATTTCACAGAGAACAATAAGGGGTACAGTCCGGTACTCCTATATTTATCCAGCACCCTCTGAACTAACAAGTATCACACAAAATCAGTATGAAAACATCTTCTTCTGTTCCTGAGAATATATCCTAATTCTATACTCAGAAGCACAGGTTCCCTTCCCAACATGTTCAAAAAGCAGAGTATTATTTTATTCCTCACACATGCTGTGCCGCACATAAGACACATTTACATAGCGCATAGGATCCGTTTTCCTAACTAATAACAGGGAATTGGGGATCAAAGGCCACTTATGGAGAAGAAAGAGAATGGAAAACATAGCGCAGTATGCAATGTGCTCTTTCCTATTATTCCCTCGTTATACCAAGTGATAAATTTGCATTTAATATGTTTCACTATTCTTTCCAAGTTTATATGAAGTCATACTGGAACTATGAAAAGCAAATCGGAAATGTCGTTAGAAACCATTACAGAGCAAATTAGTCAAATATAATTAATTAATAGTGGAATATATTCTAAACTGGGAACATAATAATTCTCAGTAGTAAACTCATGCACTAGCACTTATGGGGATTATTATAACTGCATTTTACTTTTTTTAATTCTTTCTTCATTAGGGAGAATTGATAATATTTTATTTTTTCATGAAATAATATGCTATTTTATTCTAATGGGAAATAGTGGATAAAACGTATTCGAATGCCAAGGAGTTGAACAATTTGCCGTTGGAGATCAGTCATAGAGGAATGCTATAGTTTGTACCTTTAAAAAAAAAATGGGGAATTTCTTTCAAAAAGTGCATATTGGCACAAAACAGTCCGCGGGACTAGTCTCGTTTTTCAGTAAGCAAAAACCTTCAGAAATGCATTTTAATAGCTTTGTAAGAGAAATGCTCTGAGAGTCTAGACATTACTGTATGTTTCGTTCTCCATACATTGAGAGTAAGGATCGCACAACATACTTTAATTGGAAAGTATTAGAAGACTGTTTAAAGTGCCACTTTCCTCTTAATTCAATTTAATGCTAAACCTAGCTTTGAAGGTTATAGAAACAGAATTCAACTCAATAGGTTCTTGAGTGGCGTTTTCTGTATAGGATGCTACTCTTATCTCTTTCATTGGGATAAGAGAAGAAAATGTCAGATCGTGATGCCCTTCCATGTTCTATGAAGATAATTGTCCCTGACATGTTTTAGACCTCTTTGGTAGACTCGCTTGGAACGACTAGCTAGCAAGCAGGAAGGCCGATCTCCTTGACATTCCTACCTTGGTGGTCGAATACAAAGATAAGTCGACAAGGTTCTAACTGTGGAACTATCCGCAGAAAGATTCCATTGGTTTCCCTGGCGACGGAATGTTCTGTATAATGTGCATTATTAAAGTATCTACTCATTAAAGAGATAATTGCAGGGAATTAAGATGAGAATTTCAAACTTGAGTCCAAAGTAGCTGAGTTGGAAAAAAAATCTCCTATTCAGTTGCGTTGGAGAATTGTTCCAACTCGGTTACATTGGCCTAAAGTTTGAAATTCCCATCTTAAATCCCTGAAATTCCCTCTTTGTTGAGCAGACCCTTATGTATAATGGCGATGGAGCCTTATTTGCATATCTGGGTTGCACTGGACCAACCTAGCACACATCATAGACTCTCTAGAGTTGGAGTCTGTATTATATGTAGGGATAGCTTCAATATTAGGAGCTCTACAAATAACCCCCAGTGAATGTTATGTATAAAAGACAATCAAGGACTAAAGTACTACAAATGGAGCAATCAGCATGAAAACTAAATGGAATGCTGCCGCTGATTAATCCACATTTCTCGCTTGATCTTCCTACCTAACCCCAATTTATGGTATGAAGACTAATAAATCAGTGTGAAACAGACGTGCATCACTGTTTTGAAATGCACGGCGTTGCTTTAAATCTGTGACATCGCTGTGTAATGATATCCATTCTTCAAGTTAGCCATGCATCCTGTTAGCTTTGATTTATATGTGTTGATAGTTTGGTTCTGTGTATAAATCCCCTTATCACATGTGTATCTCAGAAGTTTGTGTAGGATGGCGTGCACAGAAATATTTCTGGGAAATATTTAAAGGACCTGCTAGATCATTAGACAGTATTTATCTGTATCTAGCTTCTGGTATTAAACGCCTCTTGATAAATGTGATATATAACTGATACAATTTTCTTTCCTAAATATTAAATTCTTGCAAATGGTGCTAAAAATTCATTTTGCCTTCAAAAAAAATAACCCCTATATTGTCTAATCTTTTGCTATATCCCAGGATTTTTTGCAATACCTCTTACGAATGTTTTGAGACCAGGACTTATTTTAGATCATCTTAAAGTTGAATTAACATTTTTTCTTATTCTTCGATGCTGAACATATAGAGACCTATAGGGGGTCATGTACTAAACAAGCGCAGTGGGGACTAAAATAGGTAAAACATGCGTAAGGAGCAACTTGCAAACATTTTTAAAATTTTTAAAATTTTGTTTTGAGACAAAATAAATTATATCCGTAAAAGTGGATAAAGTTTCAATTCCTTTCTGCTGTTTTTCGTTTCTGTTGCATTGTAATTTTATGCAATTGTCCTTTCCAGTAATATTGCAGAAAGTAATAATAATAATAATAATAATCATATATTAATTGATCTCTAAATGGAGCCTTCATGAAGATCCATGAGATCCCTCCCACTGCTACTGCCGGTACAGTCTCAACTGGTTAGAGCCAGATCTGAGAGTCTATATAGTGAGTAATAATGGGTCGATGTATTTGGTTCTGTTCCATTTGATTACAAATTATCATGCAGGCCCAGAGGATTCCCGCAGCCTTCCTGGTTGGGGGTTGCTTTAATCACTCCAATTCCCCATCCCTTCTACGCAGAAGACAACCAGTAACCAGCTTGAGGCTGTGGTTACTACAACATTACTACAACATTTCTCATGGTGGACATCTACTGGGGTCCGTGGTAGAAAATGTAATGAGGTTCATTACAGTGGTAGACTGTGACCTTACATTTGCATTGAAAAAGTGAATACACAGAGCCTGCAATAATTAGTAAAAAAAAAAAAAAGCTTAGGAGAAACCACATAGAGTGCGAAACGCGTCAAGCGTTAAGTCAGTAGCCTGTCACCCTATTTGTCTGCCCTCAATGACGACAAAGGACAACAAAAACATGTTTCTACTTTGGAATATACTTCTTCTATGATCATCTCCGTTTGTTTGTCCCGTGTCAGCTGGTACATTATTCTGTTGATTATACACATTTCCTATTGGGATCTGAATAATCTTTGTGCATCTGAAGTTCTGGTTTTTTTTTTTATTGTTGTATTACCTTTATTGACCTTGCCATGGACTCTGGTGTTTGGTCACTTTGACTATCTTTAGGAGATCATTAAATTGTACACCATGAACAGTGTTGATTCCCACCCCTGAGCAAAGACTGTGTTTGGCTGAGGTCCTTTGACCAGGTAAACATTAGGGGTCATGTGGAATATGGCTGATTCCCTTACCTTTTGTCTGTTATGATGCAAATATTGTTTAACAATATGTCATCCAATCTTATTTGTTTGTTTTTA
Source organism: Pelodytes ibericus (assembly GCA_036172795.1). Taxonomy (NCBI): domain Eukaryota; kingdom Metazoa; phylum Chordata; class Amphibia; order Anura; family Pelodytidae; genus Pelodytes; species Pelodytes ibericus. The sequence goes on from CM069865.1 coordinate 11,708,671, forward strand.
AAAACACACACACAAAAAGAACACTTATAGACTAAAAGTTCCAATTTTTGGGGGGACAGGTGAATAGCCTCAATCAGCTACTAATCAGACAATAACGCATTGTTCTGAGAGGGTTTGATCTCAAGAGAGAGAGCAGAGGCCGCGAAGCCTGGTGGTTCTCTAAGCAAGGTTTCCAGCATGTTGTGATAACTTTGCACCTGCTAATTGTGTGAAAAACTTCCATGAATAACAAAAGGGAAATGTGTGATCACAAAGACACGTTTGTCTGAAAAAAAAAAAAAAAACCACAATGAGCTTCTTGGGAAAAATAGTGTGTGGTTTTATGGTAAGTGATATAAGATTTTATATACACCAGCCTCCCAAGTGTCCATATTTAGGAGGGACAGTCCCTTTATTTGTATTTAAGTGTATCACAGAGCTCCACAGCAATACAACTCCTCATGTAGTATGTGTATAGTGAAGTAAATGTCTTTATATGTTAGTTATGTAAGTAAAATGCATTTTTCTTATTCCAAATGGCTTACTAAAGTACATCTCACATGGATGTAAAGTCACCTAAAAAGGCTCCACCCATAGCGACGGATTTTATTCACTCCCACCAAAACCCAAAGGGTCCCTCTTTCGCTATGATGTTGGGAGGTATACAGTATATATTTATAGGTGTGTGTGTGTGTCTATATATGTATATATCTATAATTAAGTTTATTTATATGTGTGTATATTTGTGTGTATGTGTATATAGCTTGATAATGGTTCCCAGGAGAACCAAAACCTTGATTAGTATGTACTGATTTTAGAGATAAGTATTGGCTTCCTGTGAGTGCATGATCTTTTATCTCTTTCTCTCTCTCTCTCTATGTGTGTGTGTGTAAAATATGTGCGTATATGCTATGTGTGAGAGCAAATGCTCTTTGGAACAAACATACATTGCAAAATCCCCATCTATGCATAAGAACAAAATCAAATAGCTCACTGACCATAGTCCATTCTTTCATCTATCTAGATATGTGGCTAGACCCCAATCTATCTTTTGGCCTCCATATTGAAAAACTCAGAACTATCCAATTATCCAAATCTAGGTGCCCTGTCCAGAAAAAAATCCTACCTAAGGCCCACAGTTAGGAAACAGAAAGTACAACAAATGCTAATGTCAGTTATTAAATATAGGGATGTAGGGTTTGTACCTGCCGCGCAAACTCACCTTCGTAGACTTGCTAAATTGTTTAACACATTCTGCTGGTTGTGCTACAATGTAATTACATTCCCCACCATTGTGACATGTTAAAAAGAGCTATACTGGCTACTGCTGGAATCCATCTGAGGAGAATGCTCTGCCCAGGTGCTCCAATCCTACCTGAGTAGAATGCTCTGCCCAGGTGCTCCAATACTACCTGAGTAGAATGCTCTGCCCAGGTGTTCCCATCCTGCCTGAGTAGAATGCTCTGCCCAGGTGCTCCCATCCCACCTGAGGAGAATGCTCTGCCCAGATGCTCCAATCCTACCTGAGTAGAATGCTCTGCCCAGGTGCTCCCATACCACCTGAGTAGAATGGTCTCCCCTGGTGCTCCCATCCTACCTGGGTAAAATTCTCTGCCCAGGTGATCCCATCCCACCTGAGTAGAATCCTCTTCCCAGGTGCTCCCATACCACCTGAGTAGAATCTTCTGCCCAGGTGATTCCATCCTACCTGGGTAGAATACTCTGCCCAGGTGCTCCCATCCCACCTGAGTAGAATGCTCTGCCCAGGTGATTCCATCCTGCCTAAGTAGAATGCTCTGCCTAGGTGCTCCCATCCTGCCTGAGTAGAATGCTCTTCCCAGGTGCTCCCATCCCACCTGAGTAGAATGCTCTGCCCAGGTGCTCCCGTCCTGCCTGAGTAGAATGCTCTGCCCAGGTGCTCCCATCCCACCTGAGTAGAATGCTCTGCCCAGGCGCTCCACTCCTACCTGAGTAGAATGCTCTGCCAAGGTGCTCCCATCCCACCTGAGTAGAATGCTCTGCCCAGGTGCACCTTATGGACACCATCAAATCTTCCTCCAGTCTACAACCACTAAGAGATCTCTGGCAATATATCTTATACAAAATGCACCTGTAATCATGGTTCATTATATTTCTTACTTGTTCTGTGTTAAATTTGTTTATGTGTATTTTAATGTTATTTTATGTTATATTGTATTGTAATAATGCACTGTTTGTGGCCACAGGGTTTGGGGTCTGGGTTAAGAATGCCCGATCGAGCTGCATAAATATGCCATTCAAAAGAAGCTAAAGATTCCAATAGTGCCAGAAGTGTCCATTGTTTCTATGTTCTACACAGGGCAGACAAGGGGAGATAAACCCTCTGTGTATCAGCAAAAGAACATTTGCAAATAACTGGACGAACCAAACCTGCTACAGTGGAACCTCGGAGTCTATAAGTAAACCATGGTCATCTAGACCCAAGTAAACGACTCCATATATACATGGGCATATTTCTCTAATGCAACCTTTGTCTCTAGCTCCACCATGTTATTTAGGGCTTTGAAAGCTAGATGTCAGTGGATAAGATAGCATGGGGGGGGGGGGGGGGGGGGCAAAAGCGCTTCTTGATAGATGGGGGGCTAATATGTCTACCCCAGGGCAGCCGCTGGAGCATTTACAGATGTACCAGGATCGGCACTGCTAATGTGAAAAGGAAATAATTGCTAGTAGGATAAATGGGTTTAATGTTTATTAAATGTTGTAATAAATCTTCCCCATCACCATGACTTGGGAAGTCATTTCCTAAACCCCCCCGGAAAAAAAAACCCAGTGCAAATTTTAAAATTTAGATTTGTGGGGAGATAGGGCTGGAGGACCCTGTGAGTCAAAATCTCGAAAGTACAAAATTACAGGCCAGGTTCTGTTTATATCAATTCTAGATACATCAGACTTCGCTAAATAAAGAGAATAAAATGCAGGATAGAACATTTTGGTAAATGAAATATCAATAGGAACTTGCTGAAGTTAATCAGAAAAGCCTAGTTTGCTGCACAATCTGTTCAGTCCAGTATTGCATTTATATTTAATGAACCAATAATGACACATTAATCCAGAAATCCTATTAAACCCATTCATTTTCCTCTGACCCGTATTTTTTTTTTTGTATTCCATTTTCCCTCACTCACTTGCTTTTATTGGTATTCTGATTATATAGTTACCTGTGGACCTAAATTAGCAGCTTTTCTTTCTGTGGATTTAATCGTTTATCTGAGTTTAAGGATGCAGAGATCGCCAAGGCCCCGTAACTACAATTGATACGCTAATAGAAACAGACGTTTCGGCGTTTTTAATAACCCTCCGCGCTAACTGTAACATCCATCCTTGTTTATATATCCCGTAATGGAAAAAAAAAAAAGAAAATGGTCAGAGACAAACTTTTCAGTTAGCGTCCCTGCAAAGAAAACTAATTGCTAAAAAACATTCTCATTATTGTGGAACTTTGTAAACGCCAAGATTCCTTAAACCTCTAAGTACAAAAGGAGGGCATTGAATTGCCAGGGCTGAAACCAAACTGAAGGAAGCCGCAAGGACAATGGTAAAAAATGGTCAATCTTTAAGATGCCTCTGTCCTGGACATGTCTAATCAAATGTATTAAAGAAGAAGAAAATGAATGTTTAGGAGGCCAAGTCATACAACAGCACATGTAAAATACTCGTAAGCTCTCTGTCCGTTACGGAAATCCATCGCTTTCCATTTATTTTGTGAGAAGTGCGTTGAGCCAGTGATAGCGATCCCATGGCACAGGTGACACAAGTGGCACCCTGAGACCTCTGAGATGGAACCTGGCATATGTCTACAGTCAGTAGTGTATCTTCCACAAGGCAAACAAGGCACTCACCTAGGGCGGCACTTTGCAAGAGGGCGGCACTTTGCAAGAGGGCGGCACTTTGCCAGAGGGTGTTAAAGCACACTTCTGGTGCTTCAAACCTTTTTGCACCCTCCCCCACCATTCAGAGAGCTTTAGCTCCTTCCAATTAATCGAGGTGATGGGGGCATGTAATGGACGTGGTGGAGGTATGTAATGAGGGTGATGGTGGCATGTAATGGGGGTGATGGGGCATTTAGTGTGTATGCAATGTGGGTGATGGGGACATGTAACGGGGTAATGGGGCATTTAATGTGAGTGCAATGTGGGTGATGGGGCATGTCGTAGGTGTGCAACGTGGGTGAAGAAAAGGACAGCAGAAGGGTGACAGTGGGACTGATCATGTTCAGGACTGCTAGCCAGCGGCCCGATTTCAATTCTCCATTGACATCTGAGTGGCATTACCCATCCTGAGCCATGGCTCTCAGTGTTCTGTGCTGCCAGTGGACATGTTGGGAGCTATGACGTTGGTAGTTTTCTGCCAATAACCACTATGGCTAGACATTATTAATTTCCAAGGGTAAGTAGTAAAACACTAACAAAAAACAAGATGCAAGTCCTTGGCCAAAATATTTTCCCACCTTCCTTTCCTTTTTTCTATTCTGTTTTGTAACAATAGCTGTAAAAATACCGTCTGCCCTCTGGGTTCAATTGTAAATCTGTCCTCTCATGCTTGGGGAGAAGGATCCTGCTGCGGTTGATGATGCTCCATCAAGTTTAACCCTTTTCCTATTGCTTGTTTACCACTGTTGATCCAAAAGAAGGCAAATAAAAATCACCCCCTTATTTACACAATTTCAAAGTCTGGCTTCAATGGGAAAAAAATCCTTCTTGACCCCAAATGGCAACTTATGTCAGTCATTGGGGGAACTGCCTGTTACATCTTAGTAGCTTCCAGGATGTCAACATAAGTATGTAGGTTTTATATGTTTTAAAAAAGCCATGGCCAACATCCTTACCCAAAGTACGTTGTATGAGTTTATTTTTTGGAGTGGGGTCTTAGTCTGTGTGGCAGCTTTGCGTCTAGACGGTCATGACATGGCATCACTATATCCCAAGTAATCTCGCTCACTAGGCTACCCCACAATCACGTTCTAGACTCGCCTGGGCAGAAAAAAATTGTTTCCAGGCAGCTTATTCAGTTTAATGACTCTCCTTTAATCCAACGTCATGAGATCATATAACCGCTGACAAATATCAGAATATATTTTCTCACTTGTTCAGAGCCAAAAAAAAAAAAAAATCTACACTGTACAGCCGAAAATAAATGTGCGAATTACCCAAAATAACGATCTCTGAAGCTGTTTGGTGATTGAGTAGATTCCTAATAGGGATTTATTGCGTTAATGAATAAATGAATCACTGTATCGCTCCCAGATTTACTCTCCGATTATACTCAGTGCCCAAATCGTTCTGGCTGCAATATCCAGACATTCATATGGTCCAGAACTGGCTTCTTGGAACATCAGAAATTTATTCATATCCAGAGAGTCAGACAATAAATAAACATACAATTCCAAGGAAGCCAAAACTTCTTTAAAATATGTAGACACAAGAGCGACAAGAGCAACAACAAAAAGTCACAGGACAACTATTTGGCTCTTATTTGTGCCTCCAAAGTCTGATTCTGTCTGAATTTCCTATAGATAAAAATGAAGCATGACCAACATTCAGTGCACTTGGTTAAACTCAACCTGATTCTCGCAGATTTTCAAAATGGAATCTTGGACTCCCAACAGATGCCTGACGAAGTTTGTCAACAGAGTTTCAAGTCGTAGACCGAGAATGATTCCACTGATGGTTTATAGCTCTATCCTGTAATGATGGAATCATATAATGATCAGAAGTTTCTCTAAAAATTAGAAATATTAATAAATGTACTCATGGATGTCATATATCTTCCCCCGCCTTACACAGTGCCCTTTAAAACTAAAACTCTCAACAAAATTGATATTCAAATAAAAACAAATTAGATTTGATACATTATATTCATAGCTCCGGTCTATAAAAAATGAAGCTTACATCCAGAAGTTTCTTGAAACAAAAAATAAAATAAATATTCTTCTGGATGCCAGAATAGAAATCTAGTCACCGTCGGAGTTGCTGAAAATTGACGTGGACAGACTAAACAAAAAAATAAAATCTTATTAAATGTATACCTGTGGTTAATGGAGTATTAAGAGTTTAAAAATAAATGACATTTTAAGTAAAACTTTTCACAGGTTTTATTTAAAATGAAAACGTAACGTGTAAAGTATGGATTATGTCAGTAGTGTTTCCAACGAGATTTAAAACATTAAAAATAAAGAAATTCCAAATGCTCTTGTAGAAGCGCAAACTTAAAACGCACGTAAACATTGGTTTTACTGTGAATTTAGAGAATACAAAATGATTGGAAATGATCTATACACTGTGTTAGCAAAATTGCAAACAAATGCCTAAATTAGGAGAAAAATGTGTTTTAAATGTGTCTGTGGAGTCTGCTGCTTATGACATCACCTGTGTCCTAATATGCAAATTAATTGCATTAATTGTGGGAAATTTGTAATTTGCATATTTTTATCTAATACACGATATAAAGATACTTTTTTTGATTCTCAACATTCACAGTAAAAACAATGTTTACGTGATACAGACCCTTTAACAACAGACACAATGAGAGCTAGTGAAAGGCATGATGAATACCTTCCCTTTCCTACAGTGGAGAGGTGCATGTTATCAGGTAGATGCTAGCTGGACCTCACCCATAAGTTAAATCAAAGGGAGTTACATGAAGCCAAGTGGAACAATATAACTCCAAAGAGAACATTAAATCATTTACTCTCTCCTCACATCCATTTTAAAAGTACTAATTACTGCTAAAACACTGGGCGGTGGCTGGAAATTGAAAGGTAACCCAGTAATAATCTACTGGTGGTAAATGCTGCCTCTTACAGTACTGTTTGAAAGATAAGGAAAGGATGTCTCACTGGCGTCTGTCATTATAAAACAAAACTTCACAAGAGAATATTAAATTAAAGGGACGATCAACATCATGTGTTTATAAAACCAGTGTAACGAGACATGTTTTACTCCAACACCTGTATAGGTAGCATCTTAATAGATTTATATCAAGGTTCATCTCTGTTAACAGAGAAAGTAGCAGCTTCCGTCTGTTGGTACTTTAGATTATGGTATTCGATGACCTGAACGACCTTGGATGAGGACCATTGTTGTATGAATTGGAAAATTAAACACGGTCTCTTGTACTATGCTATAGTGTCCCTTATTCATTTATGGGGCACCGAATGGGGTACATATGTAGATTACCAGATTTGGTTATTTACACACCCAAAAAAAATACTTGATATTTTAACTACAAAGCACTTGGGTAGCACTGAGATTCCACTACCCAAGCCCCGCTAGCCTTCATTTTGGTTCGTTGGGGACAGACGTTGCGCGATATAAATGATTGCGTTGGACGGCCCCTATCCCATAATCCTTGTGACTGGCCTGCTAGGTGAGGTGTTGGGTGCTGGCTCCTAATTGGAGCTTCATATTCTTTCTGGATAAGAAACTGTGTTGGCAAATTACAAACGAGGCACTTGGTGTTATGGGCAGAAAAACTGGATTGGAAGAAATTCCAACGAGGAAGGGGACGTTCTAAAACTGGAGCAATCGCCATGGAAACTGATACTTGTAGAACATTGCCCAGAGATTGTCCTTATTAATTGAGTAGTGCTACTGTGCATATATGCTGAAATTATTGGCATCTAGATTGTGTCAGAAAACGCTTCTCTCATATCTAGGTTATGATTCCGGAAAAATAAAATTTCTATTTTCGTTGCTTTTTTTTTTTTTTTTGCAAAATGCACATTTTTTTTAAGTTTTGTTGTATTGTTGCTTACTTGTCAAATGTTACAAAGTCCTTTATGTGAACAGGGGACCAATACCTTTTTTGTAATATACATTTTCCTACAGAATGGCTGTTGGAATTCTAGCTACACATGGCTTCTGGCTATGAGAGACCTGCCCTTGGGCTGACACACATATATATATATATATATATATATTCATTGTTTTTAGCTCAATTCAAATTCGGATGGACCCCCTGACCATTTTCGCCAACCACCAGACATACACCCGTGAGCGGCAATTCAATGAACAGAAAATAAAACCAAGACATTGCCATCTGGCATATTAATTAGCGCCATCTGAGACGTTAACCCATTGACTACTAAAGCACTACCAACCGTGGCGCAATGTGTTTCTTAGAGGTTGAAAGACACATTTTTTCAAAGCATAAATCACAGGAAGAGGGTCTGGCACCTTCTTGCTTCTCTGTTTCTGGGAAGGCTAAATATTCCATTTGTTTAACCCAGGAAAGCTTATTTACCATTGTCCAGTAGAGTTCAGCTCCCTGTGTCCGCTGATACCTTGATGAAGAGCTTGCGATATCTAGCAGCTTGCCAATCGTGGCAAACAAATATTTTTGGATGTCCAGTTGGCACTGTAAGGCTAGTGAAGGAAAAGATTAATGTATTTTACCTCCCTTCCATACAAGAGCAGAGGTCTATGTGACCAGGCAGATGATAACTGGGCCTCAACCAAGATAAATCAAAGAAGTTGGATGGAGCCAAGTGGAACAATGTAACTGCAAAGACTAACGGCCCATGTGGAGTGTCTTTCTAATCAGAACTCTGACCTGGTTTGACAGTTCTCCCCTACCCCTTCCTACAGAGTTCCTACAGGGTCCTACAGAGTCCATTCTCCACCCACTGTAATTATAAAATGGCTGCAGATCTGTGACCAAATCCCAGCCTGTATTTAGTGCACGTCCAGTCTGATATCTACGGACAATCTAACTTCTTCATGGCAAGCGTGTCTGCGCAGTGTCCGTTTCTTGAAAGTCATTTATTTTTTCACCTGCGTAAGCACTTCTGGCTTCTATTAAAGGATTCTCAATATGGCATCTCGCCCCCTCCCCTCCGGCTCTTAAAAATAACTAGGCTGTTTGGCTCCTATAGTCTACAGATTATTAGTATTTATATATATATATATATATATATATATATATATATATATATATATATATATATATACTATTTAGAACTCTACATGGTGGGAGTAAATAATACAAATTGAAGGTAATTAATTGACCCCGCTAATTATTATTTTTTTTTTTAATGTAGGTTGAGAAATTGAATTCCTTACTGTATAATCACACTTTTAGATCCATTTCTTCTGTGTGAGAATTTTTCCATATCAGTGAAACAGGATCCCTGTATATCCCTATTGCCATTACTGGGCTTAAATATGCAGTGTTAGCAAGGATAGGATTAAGGACAGACTAACTGCTAAAGCGTAGGAGTATTAAGGTAGTTTTCCAAAAAAAATCTCAATGCTTGCTTTGCAATTAACTGGATTCCTGTCTGTGGCCATCACCTAAGCAGCATCCTCCTTGCTTTAAACACTAAGTCTGCATTATTCTCAGTTGAAAATAGCCAGAAAATCCAGAAAATAGCCCAGCTAACTACTCCCTAATCTTTGCGAACTAGTGGGCATGCATCTCCGTGGCAGAATTAAGAGATGGTCCGGTCAATCATCTCCCTCCATCATTGGTGTGTGCGTGTGTCAGTCACACATCACACAGCCAATAGCAGAGGAAGAGAGAGCTCTTTTTCTCCCCAGTTGGAGATAGGTATAGTGTCGCAGACATCATGCACCATTCAGTGCTGCCAGGAGACAACTGCTTGATGCCGTAGTCTGGATGTCACACGGAGGCTCCCAAAATTACAGTGAATCGCTTCTAAATGGATCGTTTCTAAATGAATCGCTTATACCTGTTTAAAAATGAGCAGAGAGGGTTTAGGGTGTCATGTAGTAAAAAAGTACAGGGTGAAAAACCTAGGTAAAACATGAGTAAGGAGCAATTTACAAATATTTGTAATATATTGCGCTTTTTTTTCACATTTTGAGTCTCTTCCGTTCATTTTGTGCCGTGTTTTTTTTTTCATTTGTGGTAATTGTATGGCAAACACATTTGCACACGCTAAAGACTTTTGTGAATATTTTGTGTAAATAAATAATTCTTATTCGGCGTGTGAAAATGACCAACCAACTTTTAGCAAGTGCTAATAAAAAAAAAAAGCAGAAAAAATATTCGCAACCTTTTTTTTATTCCCAGTTTGCTCATATTTGACTGTTCAATGATTAGTACATGGCAAAAGGAGCAGGGAGCAAAAACTGCACATAAAATACATTTGCTTATTTTGTAGGTAGGGTACATTAGTAATACAGAAATAAGACAATGAGAACTACATTCTGAAATGTAGCTTTTTTTCCTAAATGAAATAGGATTATCAATTATAAAACCAATCTCCTACAAATATAAATATTACTCAAAAATTTGGTTCCCCAATACCTGAATCCTCTTTATCTTCACAGAGAAGAAACGCAAATTTTAAGTATTTTCTCATTACATCATAAATTGTTGTGTTGCTTTAATTATTTTTTTTTTTTTTTAATGTAAATCATTTTTGTTTGTAAATCATTTTATCACTGCCTTCAGGGGTCATTCTTCTCCCTTGTGTAAACTTCTGAAAATAATATCGCATGGGGTGTATACAGGTCCAAGCTCGCTGTTATTGAATGCAGTTCCAATTATTACGCGGTATCCTGATGTTTGCCGATTCTGCTCCCTATTTAAAGGGAACTTGAAAGTGAAGCTCGGATCCAAAAAAATTGCAGTACCGCTCACATGGCGATGTAATTCTTTAGATCATGGCGCTATGAAGCGGTTTACTTATAAATTACATATGATTTTATTGTCTGTCTTTGGCAAACAGTTGAATTAATGTGTAATAATAACATGTATTGTGCGAAAACAAACCAAAAACATCAATCTTTTCTTCTTCTTCTTCTTTTTATTATAATCCAGGCAGAAGAGAATCCAGATTTCTACAATTATATTTCCTGCTGTGAGTTCTGATGATGTCATTTCTTTAAAAACCCATATGGTTTATCACTCCAGATAGCAGGAATTAATCCGCACTGTGTCATGTTTCTCTGGCGTTCCTCAAATTCGGAGAACTCACATTTAGAGTTTAGAAAGAAGGGGGAAAAAAAGTGAATTTTCTTTTCAAACTTCAGATATACAACGAGGACATCTTGCAGCCTGGAAAAATGATAGCCATCCCAGGAAATGTCATTAAGACTCTCCGCTATATATGTCCTTCTCCTCTATCGCTTGGTTCCAAATCCTCGATCTTCCTATTCGGAAATGTATTTTCTGCACTGATATCTTATACCGAATCCCGTGAGCAATTAAACCAGTGTGTATTACAGGAATGTAGAGATATCTGTCAGATGGTATGAATTTCCAACTCTCAGAGAAAAGGTTTCTTACTACAGTATTTTCATTCTTTTATTGGTCCATTGTTCTGTATTGGTTTTAGATCCACTGGCGTTTGTTGACCTCTGTGTGATCCCCTAACTGGATTTAATAAGGTATTGCTAATTCGGGATTCAGGATCAGTTTTATTGATTGTCTCAGATTTGCGGAAAGACATTGTTCTTTAATCAGAGACAACTGTTTCTATAGAATATCTAATTTGTTAACAGAAAAATAGACGTTATCACCTATTGGAAGAATAAATACCTCCCAGTACAAAAACAGATTTACATAGAAGAGTAACAAAAGAAAATGCTAAGTTAGAATGATAGACAAACAGGAACAAAATAACAAAACAAAAAAAACACAAGTAATGTTTGTATAAATAAAACCTCTATTAGGAAGCCTGCAGAAGCGGAAGACCTACTATCAAGGTACGAAAAGATGTGGCTAGGACTTCAGTTTGTTTGCCATCTCTAAATATTATATATTGATTGTCTGCCATTCATAAAAGTAGATGTCTGGCGTGGAGGGTGAAAGATATTTGATACACATAAGTCTTATTTATCATGATGTTTGTAATGAATTTTCAGTTCAAATTGTATCTATACATTACATCATAAGAAGGTAAACTAGCGTTTATTGTTGGAATATTTTAATTGTGGAAAAAACTCATATTCGGGTCTATCTGGCAAAAATGTTTACTACTTTGATTTTTTTAAATGTTATTTACAGAGTTTCCTTAACATTGAATCATTGAATCATTGCTTCCGTTCACAATTGCCGATCTAGATGGGGAGACTAGATGGACCGAATGGTTCTTATCTGCCGACACATTCTATGTTTCTATATTTCTTACTGAATTGAATTATTGTTTGAGAAGGCCGCCGACCAACGTATATTGGCTTTAGCCTGGCCAATGCATTCTAAATTTTCTTATCAGTAATTCCTAGACTTTTTTCTTTTTTTTTTTTACACCAATAATTAAGTCTCTGCATGCCCATGAATCTTCTGGCTTTTTGTACGAAAATATGTAGGTGAGCTTTAAGCTCTTTTATCGCTTACTTGATTTAGATAATAAAAATGATTGCTTAAAACTTTTTTCCCCTCTTTATATTGTAGCAAGAGGGCCATTAATCAGCTTTTATCTTCAATAACTGAAGCACTTTCTTTAAGAACTTTGGATTCATTAGAACATACTTGACAACGGTTTTGCCTGAGATTCAGATTACATTTCTGGCAAAAAAAAAAATATCTGTCCAAGATTCCAAAGGACCTGACTTATCTCATTTTCCCAAAACGTAGGTGAAATTCAGTAATGCAAACTGCGATATGTTTTACTGACTCTGTTTAGAAAATAAATGTCCGCACACACACACAGAGAAACCTGTTTCCCCTCTCCGATATTCCAATGGGAATTACATCTTTAATCACCGAATACAAAACTGCTCTCTAATTTTGTTTAAAGTGTTTCAGCCTTTACAAAAACCAGATCATTTTTTTTTTCTTTTTTTCTTTTTTTTTAAAACCTCTAGCAAATTGGAAGGTTTGGTCTGGGCCTGAATTCTGGTTACTGTGTAAATCATAGTTTTTAATGTCTTGCTTATTTAAACACACATCTGTTTCTGTTTTGTAGAAGTTAATAATATAACTAGCATATTCAAACAGTGCTTTGGTTAACTAGCAAACTGAGACAAATAGAAGCCGTAATAAGTCACAAGGTGTTGTCGTTTTGTAAGGATTCAGTGTGATGAACTGTTACCGTCTGTCCCGGTGAAGCGTGCCTCACCGAGAGATTTTGCTTCGTGTCTACGACATGACCTTCTGGTGCCTCTCTCTCTCTTTTTTCTTTTTTTTTGTAACTTTTTTTTCAACTTGCAAAGTTTGACTTAAACAAACACAAAGGGATTACGTTCCTGAGCTCACACCTGAGTATTTCACTTTTTTTAATCCTGGATTTTCCCCAAACTAATGCTTTAAAAAGCCAACGGGAAGCAATGTTAGAGATCTCCCAGAATTGAATCTGAGTTCTTCCATCCGGGGGCCGCGGAGGTGTATTTATATTTGTGCTAACCCTCTCGTAAAAACAAATGTTTAAAAGTTGACAAATACAGAGTTGAGAGAGAGCAATATGGGGAGACGTAATCAGTCACATATGTTGCTAATGGCGTGCACAAACCTGACGTAATACTGGATACTGCAGAAAATGAGTTTCAGTGCCGTTATGTGCCCAAGGCATCACACCAGATATTTAGCATGTTGTTTGCCTGAAGCTAAACTTGATACAAACACAATCCAGTCTGCGTACCATGTGCTGCTTAATTCCTTTTCCATTCCCATCTGTGCATTAAGAGCCATGTAGAGAAGGTGAGTGTGACTTGTCCTGTTTTATAGCCCATCCCCTCCTGAAAACCCACTTTTCCGAATGCAGCTCCCGGTCCCGTGTCATCTCGGATCAGGCCTCACCTCATTTTAGGTAGCTGGATCTTGGCTTTACGAACACAGCTCTGTCCATAACGTTAAGACTTTCTAGATTTTTTTTTTTTTATTATTATTGTTTTTTTACGGCTTCATAAAAATATGCCTCTTTCAGCTTTCTTTTCTTTTTTTTTTTTTTTTTTTCTCCGGTGAGTCTTTTTGGCAATTGCAAAATAAAGCCAGATTTCAAAGCCTGTCAGGTTTTGGGAGAGGCGAAGAGATCGCCTTACATTGTCTGTACAGCAAAAAAAATAATACTGTCCTTCATCAGAAATGGTATAGAACTGCGCAGGAAGAGTAGGGATATTATAGAAAAGCACAATAGTGCTGACACAACCGCTGGACGTAAATACCAGGCGATGGGTAGTTGGCACCCCAGGAAAGGGTAAAGAACCCTTTAGGTCCATACAGCAGTTGTCCTAGGATCCCCTCCCCTCCTCAACATCACACTAATCCTGACAGTACTTACTCTGTTACCTGACAACGCCTTTGCTCCTCCTCCCAAATTTCGAGACATCATTCAGAGGCCTGCAGCAAACGAAATAAGAGATCAACATCATTCCTCATGGCAAAGCAGTAAGGATTAAACATTGCAATAAATGACCACAACACATAATCAAAGATCCTAAAATTAAAAAAAACAAAAAAAAAACATAATTACCAAAATACATCTTACGCCCTTCATTTGCAACTCTCCTTTTATTTTTTTTAGCGACTTAAACAAGCCTATGTGACTCACAAGCTCCCATTAATCCCAAACTTGGAAAAAAAACGGGTCCTAACTAGCCAAAAAGATATTGACTCTTCTCCTCTGTACACTGGTTATCTGGCTACTGCACCTTCTGTCCTGAGCTGTGTTTAAAAGCTGTCTAGTACAGCGTGCATATGCACCAAGTTGACCGGATGGGCATGCGCCTACCCAGAATCCCTTGCGGTGGTGGTAGCACTGGGAATGTGTGATTTCTGTGGGAAAAGCATGGTGTGTGTAGATTTGTGTTTGACAATGCCTCTGATACCCATTCATTTTATGTAAGAGTGCAGGACGTGATAAAGTACTATTATAGAACAATGGAGCATAAGTGAGCCACCACCCATCCAAAGTGGTTTTAAATTCCCCCACTGTATTTGGGGATTAACTTACTCACTTGCAACACGCCTTTAACTCAATAGACCCCTAAGACTTATGAGGAATAATTTGGTTGACGCTGTAGCTTCCCTGAGCAATCAATCGCTCCCAGTGTTGTGTCAACACCTCAGTCATGTAAACTGGAATGAAGAAAAGTTTTTGTGAATGGAAATGAGAGTACTAAGGTGAAAGCAAACAGTCAGGAAGAATGACAGTGACGTAGGTGGGTCGTTGGCGGCTAGCCAGAAGAGGTTGGGAGTCAGAGCCTCAGTGGAGTGGCACAAGATGTCAGAGCTGGAGTAGAAGAGGGAGGAGAGAATATGCTGGAGATTCGCTGGTAAGATGCTTGCTCCAGCACTTAAGAACAATACAAAAAAATAAGTATTATTTGAACCTTTTTTTAATTATTCAGTTTTAATCTCTCATTGGTTCCTAGATTGATTCTCTCATCCACAAAGTATTGATCACTCCCTCTGGCTCTCAAAAGGTTAAAAAGTAATTTTTTTTTTTATTGGCCGAAGAATGTTTAGTTAAGTATTAGAGTCCGATAGGCAGCTTTCTGACAGTTTCCTAATCTCGTGTCTCTTTTCATATCTCATTGTCGAGATGTTCTTTTCAAAGCCTTAGAGATAAAGTGCTGCTGATATTATATATTAATTAAGTGACTCGTATTTCTTAAAAAAATACCAGCACTAGCCCTATTATTTGCATGTGATACACTTTACATTATTAGTGCCAACTACTTAAAACCTAAACATTGCCTATACTGTGTATGTCGACAATAAATATGATTGAAAATGATCTATACTTTGTGTTAGCCGAATTGCAAGCAAATGCCTAAATTAAGAGAACAATGGTAAATTAACAGACATTTCTGATTTAATATCCACCACTAACGGGGCTAAAGGGATTACCACACCTGTTAAAAAAAATAAACCACCTGCTGAAAAGCTCAGAACTTTCTATGGAGATTTCGTTGAGCTGGTAAAAAAAATCAGCATTAAAACACTCTCCTGTACAGTAATTACCCCACAAACAGTGATTTAATGACAGCCGGTAAAAACTAACCATGGGGGGGATCTTTCACTTTTTTGTCCGTCAGTTTTAACCCACTTAAAAAAAAAACACGACTTTTGCACGTGCTAACCCTTTCAGTACAGTAGGGAACACACACAGTGCTCCCAACAGCACTAATCGGGTCATTCACTAAAAAAAGGTGAGTTGCTGGTGAGCTAAAGTGAACATTCCATCTCACCAATTTAGCTATACATTGTGCAGGGACAAACCTGGCGACTTTCCTCCCACTAAGCTGGTATTCATAGTACACTAAGAGGCTCTGATTGGCTGACTTTGTCCCAGCCAGGCGGGAATTCCAAACCCAGCCAATAGTAGGGCTGAGATAGGGAGGCTTCTGATTGGGAGATTTGCTATCAACACCAACGCATAGATCATTTTCAGTCCTGTTTTATTCTAAACATGCACAGTAAAAACAATGTTTAGGTGATAGATTCCCTTTAAACTGCTGTAAAAAATGTTACGGATAATTTTATTTTTTGCTTTGTACTAAGGCAGTTCTATCGGACATCTATCTGCTGTGAACCCATGTGTCCCATGTTCTCAATGTTTGGTCTGGGTTCTGCGGTAAACATATTTACCCTAGAACACAACGGTTCTACGCGCGGCACCCCGGAGTGGGCGTGGTGAGAACGCACCAAGCCATGGATGGAAACAAGTTAGTAACTGTAGCGTATAATCTGTGACTTATATTGTTTATCTATAGACTTGCCACAAGAGATATTGCTATCTTTCTTGACCCAGTGCATCCAACGATCACCCAGCTCTGAGTCATCAACAAGCATCGTTCATGTGAACAATTTAATAATGTTCTTTGGAATCAGACCTTGTAAAGGACACTGTTTTCTTGTATGGACACTTGGCTTGTACCAGTTCATAACCGCAATCTTGAACCTATCAGCCACCAACTATCCAACATTCTAAGCCTTTTAACTCTCCTGGGCTACTCAACTGGCTATCTGGGAATTTAGCTGGCCTTGAACACAACTGTCCAGTAACACATTGGAACAAACTTCCCCAGAAAAACCTTTGTATAACTCTTAGCTTTACTGACATTTGTAAGCAAAACATATTCTTTACCCCAGTAAGCAATGCAATTAAGTGTTAGCTTAGATTTCTAAGGCCTATGATTAAGCGTAGTAGTACGCGAAACGCGTTAGGCATGGCCTCTTTTCCTTTCCACATTTGTGTGTAGTCGTTGGCTTTTTTCCTTATTAAAGCACCTTGTACCAGAAAGGATTATGGAGCGAATTATTTGATTCATGGTTTTATTACCGTCTTTTCAAAGGATTCTAACACCCGCTTATCTTGCACTAACGGCTGTGTGTTCTACGTTTCATATCTTGCCAGCAAGTAGAGCCCGTAGCACTTTGAGTGCAATGTTGGGGCTGTTATCTTAGATTTACCCTTGCCTCCAGTATTCTGGCATAACAGTTCAAAACCACCCCCACAGCTCCTACAACTCTTTTCCAAATTGACATACCTGTCACAAGCAATGGGTAAGTTCTAATAATTAATACAAAATAATCTGAAATGACAATTTATCTAGTTTAAAATACTTTGATTAAAAAAAAGGCTCCAGGTCCTGTGAGTTACCATGACATTTTACACTTCGCAACAGGAAAATAAAAAAATATAGAGAGAGGTTTATTTAAAATAGATCTTAAAAGTCATAATAATCCAGATGCTGACCTTTTAGAGGAGGAAAAAAAATCAATGTGTTTCAGTGCAATTAATATCCATGTCTCCTAATTACCTTCTGTATTATCATAGAAATATTACAGGTTTTGAATTGATGTACAAAAGGTTATTTCTATCATGTAAAATGATTAAAATGTTCTGCTACATCAATAATGAATACCAGTCAAATTCCTTGTTTTTGGGTTTTTTTTTCCATTTGATTTTATGTTCTCGGACTGTGTTTTGCAACGGCATATTCTGTTTCTTCTCTTTTTAGTGTTTGATAAAATGACCGATTTTTTCATTTATTTTATGTTTAGTGTGCCACACCTGATTTTTTTTTTAACCTCTAATTAAATATTGTCGTGAGGCCCTAAGTACCCAACTTACGAGGCTAACACAGCTTTCATTAACTTAGAAAGATTAAAAAATTTATATAAAAAGTTTTCTAGCTACAAAAATTGTGTATTTTTTTTTTAGTTTTTGGAGAGTAACGTTGCAATATATGACAAATTAAGTCACTTCTAAAGGAGGTGGTCAGCAAAGTGTAGGAAAGGTAAAAATAAGAGGACATCTCTGATGTTTGTCCCGCTATCTCGAGGAGTTCTACCTCTATCCTGCTTTTCCAGCTAGAGTTAGAGTTTGGTGGGAGAGTGGGATTCTGGACCGAAATTCCGTGGTCTTGTTTGCATTCACTGGTGTTTGGGACACTGGAGAAGATAAGTAGATCTGTCAGGACAACTGACAGTGCCAGCACGCATGCATGATAGCTCTTACACTCCAACATCCAAGCTCCACCCCCGGCATCCTGATTCGCCATGGGGAAATGTTAGGAGGGGTGCATTGATGGTATAAATGGTTTATTATGGTGACACAGAACATATTTTTCATTCCTTCTATGCTTTAAAGGGACTGTATCACCTAAACATTGTAGAGAATAAAAAATGATAGAAAATTATCTATACATTGTGTTAGCAAGAGTGCAATCAGATGCCTAAAGTAGGAGAAAAATGTATCTTTGGAGTCTCCGGTTTATGTCCCATTTATGTCCCATTTAAAAAAAACTAAAACATTTTTCTCCTAACTTAGGCATTTATCTGCAATTTTGCAAACACAATGTATGCAACCCCAACCTTGAGTCACAAAACGCCAGTCTTGTTATACATAAAGGGAATCAGCACAGTAAAGTTAGAGAGTATATTTAAAAAAAGAAAAACTACCACAACTGGAGGACATAGTCTAAAATTAGAGGGGCATCGATTTAAAAGTAGTATCAGGAAGTACCGTATTTGCTCGAATATAAGACAAGGTTTTTTTCAGAGCAAATGCTTATAATCGAGCAAATACGGTATTACTTGACTGAGAGGGTAGTGGATGTATGGAATAGCCTTCCAGCGGGAGTGGTAGAGGTAAACACACTGAAGGAGTTTAAACATGCATGGGATAAGCTACCCTAGATATAAGATAGGGATTTAGGGACTAATAAAAGTATTTAGAAAATTGGGCAGACTAGATGGGCCAAATAGTTCTTATCTGCCAACACATTCTATGTTTCTATGTTTGTTCAAACCCCATTCTCTCTCACACAGAATGTGCCACCAATGGACACGTCCTACAAAACAAATACCACCAAAACCGTCGTAACCCAACTGTGCCACCCAAACAGACATTACGCCATGGCCCTTGTTCCACCCAAGGCTTCGCCATAATTCCCTGTAAACACTTGCTTTCATACACTGCATACCAAGGGGCGTCTGTTACTAACAGACAACCATTGGCAGGCACAAACATTGTTTGCGGTGGACATCAGCTAGACTGTGCGAAGGACACTTTAATGAAGTTCTTTGGACCTTACACTGGTGTCTTTGTACAGACATTTCCTATTCCTCTCCTGGCGCTCCCTGATAGCACTGCTCCCCTTTATTAGGTACCTTCTTGAACACGGCTCCCGAATACAGCATTGGAAATATCATTACTGAGCTGTAATGTCTTTACAATGACAAAAAAAAAAGGTTACAGATCAAGATTTGTCTTATCTCTAAAATGAGTGATTTCCTTCCTCGGTAAACGAACACTACATATATTAAACAAATTGCAATGCCTCATGTCAACCTCATATTGTATTTTAAAATGAAATGACTTGTTTTAGACCTTCTCAACGCACAACCTTACTCGATGATTAAAAGATCTGGCGTCGCCAACACTGTCTCTCTCATTCCCTTGAACTTCAAACAATTTAAGGTAATTATCATAAAGACACGGTTTTGTTTTAAGTCTGACGTTTATTCTCATAAACTCTAACTTCATCATGACTTGGATGAACGAAAAAATTTTTACGGTAATGGGTGTTTTTTTTTTTTTTTATGTTTCATTACATAACATTGCACTTTTAGATAAAAATTTGGGTTTCTTTTTCCTTTTTTTTTTTTTTTGCCTCGGATCAATTTTATGAACCTATTTGTCCAAATGATAGCAGCACGCCGTTATTCAGTCGCCAAGGAAATGACATCTGCTTTCGAAAATTTGCATCCATTGTAATTTTATAACGAGATGATAAAAATGACATTCCGACTCTTGCCTTTCGACGATAATGTCTAGTTCCTTCCGCGAAAGTTGCCATGTTCAGTTTACTGATTGTTAAGAGAGAGAAAAGAGCAATATTTGTGCTGCTCCCTCTGCATTGTGCATTCTCACAAATTGCCGTCGAGTGTGTGCACCAATCCCCCCCCCCCTCCCCCTGTATTGCACTCTCCTGACTGAATCTTAACATGCATTTGGAGATCCCAGCTGATGAACTACTCTGTCTGTCTCTGATAGATTTCTTTTTATATTGCTTTCAACAACAGAGTTGTTAGCTTGGAGTAACTGCATCTTCCCATCAGACAATAGTGTATCTGTCAAGCACATCCCGGTTTGTCAGAAAGAAATTTTCAGTTGAACGTTAGATGGCCGAAAGAGATGTGATTTATGGCACTTTATGGTTTTTTAATTCTCCTGCAGATTGCACACTTTCCACGTGTGACAAATCATGAGGTTTAAAAATATTTTTTGGTTTGCGGCTCCTGTAGCTGGTATCATGGGTCTGTAGGAAGATGACGTAGGAGGTCACAGTCTACTCTCAGGATAACATTTCAAAGTTGGGTGTCAGATCATGACGCCCCTGACTTAACAGGATGAAGACCTTACAATCATCTGTGCAGTGAATCCAGTGATTAGCAATGGGGTGAGGGTAATGAGGGTCCAGCAGATTAAAAGATAATATAGTTGGTGTAAATTTTATTGCAGATGGTGTAGAAGGGGTTGATAGAGTAGAAGAGCATAGCCTGTTAAGAATGTTCTTACATTAATGAGGTTAGTTATGTCTATCCTATGGGTTTCTTTTTGAAAACCGAACTTCATTAGGGGAAGGATGGACCAACACTAGGTGCAATCCTAGGTCTCCAAAGGGGTGGTGACCCCACGTTTTTCAGGCATGTAGAGGACAACAAGGCACATACAGGGGATATAACACAGTATCACTGGGTTGTTTCTAAAGATTTTTAGTATCATCAATCTTCTAAGTCACATTCTATATCCTAATTGTATGAAAGTTCAGACAGTGTGAGAAAAGAGCATAGGAACGCTGTTTCTTCTTCACCGGCTCGGGAAGTTAGCTCAGTGAAGGAGGAGCGTAGACAGGGTACTCTGTATGCCCATTTCCAATGAATTCTCTGTGGTGACAGACGAAACTCTTCCAGTATGGAAATCTGTCAAACAAGCTGGGGTGCTGACATCATAGAAAGGTGAGGAATATGGCGCAAATTATCTTAGAAATAAACGATGCTACCTTTCTAGGAAGCATGGAAATGAGACTGACTCCGCCATAGAAAAAAATAGAGAGAGAGAAAGAAATTGGATTGTTTTTTATCCTTTTATTTTGTTACTTTTCCTGAATTATAACACTGTTTATTTATGTTAGTGTTTCTATTAATATATAGATTTATATATAGAGTGAATTTCTCCAATAAATGTGTATACATAGATATACACTGATCAGCCATAACATTATGACCACTGACAGGTGGCAAGCTGTCGGAGGCAGTGTGATGTTTTGGACTGACAGGTGGCAAGCCGGCGGAGGCAGTGTGATGCTTTGGACTGACAGGTGACAAGTCGGCGGAGGCAGTGTGATGATTTGGGCAATGTTCTGCTGGGAAACCTTGGGTCCTGCCATTCATGTGGATGTTACTTTGACACGTACCACCTACCTAAGCACTGTTGCAGACCATGTACACCCTTTCATGGAAAAGGTATTCCCTGATGGCATTGGCCTCTTTCAGCAGGATAATGTGCCCTGCCACAAAGCAAAAATGGTCCAGGAATGGTTTGAGGAACACAACAACGAGTTCAAGGTGTTGACTTGGCCTCCAAATTCCCCAGAGTCTCAATTCAATCGAGCATCTGTGAGATGTGCTGGACAAACAAGTCCAATCCATGGAGACCCCACCTCGCAACTTACAGGACTTAAAGGATCTGCTGCTAACGTCTTGGTGCCAGTTACCCCAGCACTCCTTCAGAGGTCTCGTGGAGTCCATGCCTCAATAGGTCAGGGCTGTTTTGGTCTCAGAAGGGGACCTACACAATATTAGGCAGGTGGCCATAATGTCATGGCTGATCAGTGTTTATCCATAAACACATTTATTGGAGAAATCCACTATGTATATAAATTGGTCCGTATCACAATACTATCAGGTAGTGTCAGGCTTATGTTTTAGACCATAGAATCATCTCACATGATAAACCTTTTTAATGGCTTAGAGATCTTTTCAATGTGACAACCAAAGCCAGATGTAATTATTCGTCTTTGAAATACTTGATTTTTTTTCTTTTTCTAATGGAAATGTCCTTACTTTTACACATTTCATTTGAATCTCCCATTACTACCTGTTGTGTGGCATTAAGACTTGTGTGTGATGTTTAAGCAGCAGAGTCTTGTTGGAAGAGACTTTTAAACAGATGCATATGTATGTTTTTTTTTAAGTTTTATAAAGGCATTCCTCGTATTATGTTGTGATTTCGGTTGACTGATTGTTTTGTATGTAATTAGGTTTTAATTGTAACTCTTTGCTTATACAATTAATGCATTCTTCCTCCGCATAACATGTAATTTAACAAACAGATGATTTAAATGTAATTGTAGATTTTGTGATAAATGGAACTTTGCTCGGAGTTTAGCAAAGCTTTGGATCCTTGCATGCATTTTGGAATATAAAGCTATACTGAGATTCCAGCTCTAATATTAATGGCAGTATAGTGTCTTCTAACTAATAGCTCTCCAGAATGTGCACATTTTGCCCTCGGGTTGTTTTGGGGGGTAACTGATGCTGTTTACGACAGATAAACAAAATCTGAAATGCAGACGTAGCACACATGAGTTACAACATGACTTTTTAATTGGCTTGTTTATAATTAGGGTTTAGGGGGTTAGAATTAGTTTTTAGGGTTCAGTGTTAATTTTAGTATTAGGGTTTAGGGGGTTAATTTTAGTATTAGGGTTCGTGGGTTAGTATTAGGATTTAGGGGGTTAGTATTAGGGTTCGGGGGTTAGTATTAGGGTTTAGGGGGGTAGTATTAGTGTTCGGGGCTTAGTATTAGGGTTCAGGGGTTAATTTTAGTATTGGGTTTTGGGGTTAATTTTAGTATTTGGGTTTTGGGGTTAATTTTAGTATTAGGGTTTGGGGGGCACTATGGGGGGGAATCATTTATTGGGGGGTTATTTTATTTTAACTGGTACGTTTGTAAGGGCTGACAGTTCAGCGCTGAACTGTCAGCTCTTACATAGCCGCGTCGGAGATGAAACGGGCGCGTTATTTTTCATTGCTGACAGTTCAGCGTTCTAACTGCCGCGCTGAACTGTCAGCGATGAACTCGCCGCGCTGAAGTGTCCTAGACCCGATTCCGAAAGGGGCCAACTCTAGAATTGTTCATTTTATTTTGAGTGTTATAGGAATCTGTTTCTTTTTTTAATCTCCAATAAACCATAAACCGGGAATCCTTTTCCAATGTCTGGGGTTAACAGATCAGTGATATACAAAACCACAAACGTAATTTGCGACAACCTATCAGGGGAGGGCCGGCAACTGTTGGCCCGAGGGTAAAAACAATTTAGTTGCCCTTGTATCCACTTCATCCATCCAACGATGTCATCAAAGGAAGAGACAGATAGATATGCAAGAGAGATTTGCTGACAGACAAGGTGCAGAGATTGATAGGCAGACAAGACAATTAGACAGAAAGATCAAAAGTGGTACCGACTACTTATTTAAGAGTGAAAAGAGGTGCAATCCCAGTCCATTGATATGGATTAGAGAGCAGCCCGGGGGGCAGTACTAGTTGACAGCCCTCCCCTGTGTACGATAAAGGACCAGTTGGCCGGTTGAGTGTGCTAATGAAAAAAACTCAGATTTCATTATTCAGGATAGCCTTGTTCACATACCATGTATTACTAATTCAACTGGAAGGTTATTCCAGGCATTGAATATCTTTCTGTAAAGTATAATTTGGTCACAATCTTAATTACTCTCAATTGTCCATTTTCTAACCTCAAACTGCACCCTCTTCTAATGCTCATCACATTTTTATTAATTATGTATTTTCAGTTTTTATTGAATTCATTAATATATATTGGGCAACCAGAGAGGGACAAGTTACCCTTTCTGTAAGTGAGCTGGATTGTACACTTTTTCTTCTTACCTTAACCAGAGGTTATCTCTATCTGCCCTTCCAAGGAAAATACTAGTAAGGGTTGTAATCGACCTGCTGGCAATAATGTTCTTCTAGAAAACAATAGTAACTTCAGTAGAAGTTCTCTAGAAGAAGCACTGTCTGGGAACATTACTAGATGAAGCAGATCATTGTTTGTACTGATTGGGCAGTGCTGCAGATTGATCTTTTTATAAATATACCAAGAAGTACGTCTATAAAGTTCAATACTCAGGAAGCCCAGCAGCAGAGGAAGGCTGGCAAGGGGGCAGTTGCCGCCCAGGCTGATCTTTCACCTGACTCAATGGGCTGAGAGTGCAACACATATCCCTTTTAACGTCCCCAGTGCACCAAATGTTCTATATAATTGTCTTGTTTGTCGATCAATGGCTTTACTTTATCTATATCTGTCTTGCCTGGCTATCTCTGATGATAACAGGAGGACTGATGAAGATGTACAGTGGGTCACTACATTGCTTTGCTCCTCTGGGGCCAATAGTTGCCAGCCCTCCCCTGCCCAGCAGTGTAGAGCAATACCCTAAAATTGGCACAGGAGCGACACCCAGTGCCTCAGGCTGCCTGGGAGAGACACCTGTTCAAATGGGAAACTCTTCTGTCATAATGAAGGCTCCAGCTGAGTTAATGGAGGAAACTCCTGTGTCTGTAGCTATTTTACAAACAGGTTCACAGTTTGGTTACTTTACACACAGATCCTTCGGTTTAATAGCTGCGACTGCATTACACTGCACTGTGTGGTTATTTTACACAAAAAGTACCTAGGCAGTACAGTGTGGGGGGGTTTTGCACTCAAGTTCCTTGAATGCATGGTGTGGTTATTTTACACACAAGTTCCTTGGCTGCATGGTGTGGTTATTTTACAAAAAGTCCATTGACTGCACTGTGTGCAGTGTGGTTATTTTATTCATAAGATCCTTGGCTGCATATTGTGTTTATTTTATACACTGGTCGCTTGGCTGCACTGTGTAGTTATTTTATACACAGGTCCCCTGACTTCACTGTGTGGTTATTTTATACACAGGACACTTGACTGTACTGAGTGGTTATTTTATACCCAGGATCCTTGGCTGCACTGCATGGTTATTTTATACCCATGTCCCTTGGCTGCACTGTGTGGTTATTTTATACACAGGATCCTTGACTGCACTGCATGGTTATTTTATACACAGGTCCCTTGGCTGCACTGTGTGGTTATTTTATACCCATGTCCCTTGGCTGCACTGTGTGGTTATTTTATACACAGGTCCCTTGGCTACACTGTGTGGTTATTTTATACCCATGTCCCTTGGCTGCACTGTGTGGTTATTTTATACACAGGTCCCTTGTCTACACTGTGTGGTTATTTTCTACACAGGTCCCTTGGCTGTACTGTGTGGTTATTTTATCCACACGACACTTGACTGTACTGTGTGGTAATTTTCTACACAGGTCCCTTGGCTGCACTGTGTGGTTATTTTATACACAGGATCCTTGACTGCACTGCATGGTTATTTTATACACAGGTCCCTTGGCTGCACTGTGTGGTTATTTTATACCCATGTCCCTTGGCTGCACTGTGTGGTTATTTTATACACAGGGCCCTTGGCTACACTGTGTGGTTATTTTATACACAGGGCCCTTGGCTGTACTGTGTGGTTATTTTATAAACAGGTTCATTGGCTGCACTGTGTGGTTATTTTACAGCATTTTACTTACAAGAAATTGAAAAGATTTATTTTTAAAAGCACCCTCTTCGTACGGAAGATGTATCAATATATAACTTATTTTACGCAAAAAAGAGTCTATAATCTCTGGAAATCACCACATTCCTTAAGAAAGCTGCTTATTTTAACTTAATAAATAAAAAAATACAGCAGGTTAAAGGTATACAAAGGGGAGCCTGTTTCTGGCTTTCTTGTGGGGATAATAGGATTTTCAGGTTAAAAAAATATCTATTTGTGATTTACTGCCATAAGCCCCCTCAATCCCATCATACTTTATTAATACACATGTGCGGTTTCAACGCCGCAGTGATTTATGCCAATAGAAAAGCCATTTAGAAGCTAATAGTGGTCCCGTTTTCTAACATTACCTAAGGTTACGGAGACATTTCACCTCCGGGGTCCCTGGGTCGCATCAAACGCTGCTAGGTATTCACTGGGTCTATTGAATATTTTATGACTCTTGATGGTCTGATTGGAATAAGTTTATAGTAACAGCGACAGTCTCGGGAGACGCAGGTCAGCATGGCAGTCACACCTCTCCTGCTCAGCGATACAGATACTCCTTGTTTCCATTTCTCTCGTTACTCACCCTTTAGGGCCCTGACCAAAATGCTTCCCGAGGAAGAGCATATGTTATCTGTGTTCTACACAGGAAGCCTTGCGACCTGTGATATGCTGAACGGACTCTGTCAACTACACCTTGCTGATACCATGAATGTAAGGAATATATAGTGACAGAATTGCAAGCAAATGCATAAATTGGGAAATACGTCCCTTAAATTGGTGTCTCCTGTTAATGACATCACCTATGGCTTGATATGCAAATGACACATTGAAAAGCAGCTCATTTCCCTATGAAACCACATGTGATGTCATCAATAGGAGACTCCACAGACACATTTAAATATTATATATATATATATATATATACAAATTGACTTTTCCTACTAAATTGATGTCCTTTATGAAAGAGTTTGGGTGGTTGACAATGTTTTATAGGGATTAGCGAAAGTAGTGGGAATTATGTTTATTTCATAACTTAATGTTTTACATTAATCAAACCCTGATTAAGTACTTTTGAATCAGACAGAAGATGTCTGAGTGATGCTCCATTGTGGGCAGTGTAGTCTACACAGGTAGGGTGCTTAAGCTAGGGATTGGTTACCCTTTGGAAGGGCAGGACTTGATTTGTTATGATATGCGGCCTGCTAGCGCTATCTGATGATCATGGAAAAGTAGTTCCCCAACAACAGCAGTGTCAAAGGTTAACCAATCCCTGGTCTAAGCCAGTTATGGACAGTTATGGCACTCCTGCTGTGAGGACTACATCTGCCATTATGGCTCTAAATACCTAATGCTGGTCTGGGAAACTGATCTAGGGGTAGAGTTGTCTTTGCAACAATGGTTTGACTTTCCTTCTGACTCGTACAAAATGGCTTCATGCACGTTGATAAAAGAGAATGCTTACAAAGTGATGAACGGGAGGCCCCTTGACCCAAGCAGATTGCACAGAATATGTCCAGGGACATCGGTCTTTGCCTGAGTGGGTGTGGCTCCCCAAGCACTTACCTGTATTCGTGGTGGCATTGCCCCATTACCAAGACTACTTGGTCTTGGTTGTCACACCTTATGAGGTGATGAGTTTGCATTTGACCCATGATTAAACATGATGCCCCGGGCAACAGAGCATAGTTAAGTCCTCTCATAGGTCAATATACAGAATCTGTATATTGTTGGAAATGTTGGAAAGCTGGTACATAAAAAATATGGAGACCCTAACAGTCTTTCTGCTGGATTAAGTAAATAAATGTAATGAGCTATGGGACCCTTGTATGTCCTCGAGGTTCTCGAAGATGGCTCCTATGGAGCAGGAGAGGGGATAGGATAGCCTCATTCTGGAGTCGAGTGAGTGAACCTTTGTGTTTTTGGTTCCTTCCTTCTTGTTTTTGCATTTCTTCTATCCCTTTCTTTTTATTTTTCCAGTCTTTTCCCATTTTTGTTTTTTTAATGTTAATTATCATAAATACATTATAATATGTTAAAAAAAAAAAATCATTTTGTTATGCTCGATCAACTGCTACTTGTCATAATTGCTCACACAAGTCCGACAGATCCTATATGTCTCAAACCATATTGCCGCCGCTGCCCCCCCCCCCCCCCCTTCCCAGTGTCCCACATTACTGGGGCACACAATTTGAGAGGCATGGGGAATACGGGGGGAATATGGGGAATACAGGGGGAATAATTACAACCCACCCAAGGAAATACAGGTTACAATAAATGCTACAAAATCTGTGTCCGGAGATGCATAACATGTAGGAATGCAGTGGGATTCATTACTGAACCCACAATCTAATTTATAAACCCGACCGCGACAGAGATAATATTTTAAAAACAAAAAAAAAAAGCTTTGAAGTTGGGTTGACCTAGACCGAGCGCACATTTCTTGCATTTGTGCGCAGATCTCACAGCTACAGACGTCGACGATTTCGGCAACAACCCAGTCGCAAAAAACATTTACCAAAATAATGCAAAAAAATGTTTTATTGTAATTTATGTTCCAACTTTTAGAAGTAAAGCAGTTTATCCTACGCATATTCCTCAGCTCGTTTAAATGAACAGCATGCAGAAAAAGAAAAAAAAAAAAAAAAAAATATATATATATATATATCCATGATTCGGAAAGCTTGAATCCCATCAATCTCCCCCCTAACCACAAACTTAATGCATTCCTCCTGGTCTCTTTGAATGGAGTCATTGCAAGTGGTTATATGTTGATTTAACATAAAACAAATAGAAATGGGCGTTTCCTGGCTGGAACGTAGGATTTTTATTTTGAGAATGAACATAACACTAATTAGAAACTATGATGTGGACGTTTGATGTGTTCATCCATTTGAAGCAGATATTATATATGTATCGATTCTCTGACGGGACCCCAAACTCACTTGGGATGTCTTGTTTAGCCATGCAGATAATAGGACCCAGTGCCGTGTGGCTTGATATGCAAATTACACGTTTCCCATTGAAAATGAGTTGATTTGCATATGGAACCACAGGTGATGTCATAAACAGGTGACACTACATAGACATTTAAAACATATTACAATCTTGTTGTATGCCTTTGCTTGATATACTGCAAACATAATACAGATAATTTTTCATAATTTTGTATTCTCTATATTCACAGTATAGGGAGTTTTAAGGTTGACAGAGCCCCTTTAAGTGTAGAGGGTGCATACAAAACTTCTTTAATGAAAGAATACAAATAATGTAGCTTATTGAGCCCTTTTTGCTCCATATCAGAGGGCAGACATTATTGACCCAAGATTATTGCCAACATTCTTTTTTGATGTCGTGGGACAAAAAAGGGTGGAGCCTAGATGGGCGGAGTTGTGTGAACCCGCAGCATTGAGCTTCAGGCTACAAAGTACATATTGTCTGGAGTTCATTCACTTGCATTGCGACTGTGTTTGTCTATCATGCGGGGTGGGCGGTTATTGTGTGTATAGCTCTCAGGAGAGGAGAGGATGTAAGATAATGTGACAATTTTCAGAATTTTTAGAACATGTCGGAGAATTTTAATCAATTTCAGGCGACAATAAAAAGTACATAGAATCTATAACAAATTTATATAAGCAAACCTAATGCAGTTACATAAAAAGGGATTCTTTAAGAAGAGAGATACAGTGGAACAAATTGATCAACGCCAGGACAGACCAGGGACAGGACTCAAAAAAAAGGCCACTAGGGCAGAAATTCGGGACTTTTGGTAACTATGGATTCTAAGCAACATGTCAGCCCCCTGACAAAGATACATTGAGAATAGATTATGTTAGCAGAATTGCAAACAAATGCATGAATGAAATAAGTGTTCCGTATGTCTGCATTGTCTTCTGTTTATGACATCATCTTGTGACTTACTATGCACACATTTCCCACTTGCATATGAAGTCACAAGATGATGTCATAAACAGCAGATGCCCACAAATGCCCATTTTGTGCATTTAATTGCAAACCTGCTAACACGTGTTACGCGTCATTTGTGATCATTTTTTTTATTTTCACCAAATTAACGGCGTTTAGTCGACAGCTTCCCTTGAACGTATTTTCACACAGGAGGAGTGCCAGTGCCCCCCGTAATGCCTTTGTACTCATTCTAGATACACTGATTCATGTGTATGTTCCCCAGCTCTGACTATTTACTCCCTCTCTGTATAAATGTGTCATTTCTGCCCCTGTTTATAGATTACGCTGCATGCAAAAAAAAAAGTTGGGAAATTAATTTTTTTTGTTATGTGTTTTGGACAAGTTTGTCAGCAGTGATCTTCCTAATGAGATGACTTTATTCACCGTGCCACTCTGCACCGCATTATTCTGGCATGCTCCCCCTCTTTATTGATGTGATGATATTATATTTTGCATTTCTTTTCCTGCTGTTCTCTTCCCAGAAATCTGTTTTGTTTTTTTCTGTCTTATTTTTTATTTTTTTTTATTTCCGCAACAAAGACCATTGTATGATTGTTATTATCATATATCAGAGTCAAAGTACATTTTATTATTATTATTATTGTGTTAGGATGTTTTTAAATTAGACTTTTTCTCCTTAAAAAAAAGTGCTGGGGTGGAATAATTGTAGGATGATTTGTATTAGCCATTCCATGCGCGGTCTGTGACATCATTGAGCAAAGACACTTATAAGGAGCCAGAACATCATTTCTGCCACTCCGAAAAAATGATATAACAGGAAAACCTTTCTATTCATTATTCATAATTTTTTTTTAATGCTGATCTGCATAATATATGCTGGAAATAAATAAATTTTTTTGTTGCTTTTTCCAAGTCTGGTTGCAAATTTTGATATCCTAACAGAGATATGTGTAATTTTCTAGGCTTGACACCGTCCCCCTTCCTGCCTGGTGGAATGTATTCTTGTGTAGAAAACAATGGCAGAGGAGTCAGTTTGAGAGAATGAATGAATGTGCACCCAGCCTAATGCATTGACTCAGGACAGAATGTGTGCATTACTTGTAAATAGGTTTTGCTACAAAAGGCATTCCTGCTATGGAACTTCTTTAGAATTGGAAGCTATAATGCAATAATTACCTAATGACCTACAAAAAATGAGCTCAGTAAGTGAAATTGGTTATTTCATCAACACAGTAAAGGAAGAGAGTATTTTTAAAAGAAGAAAAACTACCACAACTAGAGGACATAGTCTTAAATTAGAGGGGCAACGATTTAAACGTAATTTCAGGAAGTATTACTTTACTGAGAGGGTAGTGGGTGTATGGAATAGCCTTCCAGTGGAAGTGGTAGAGGTAATCACAGTGTAGGAGTTTAAGCATGCGTGGGATAGATACAAGGCTATCCTAGATATAATATAGGGAACTGGGGACTAATAAAAGTACTCAAAAAAAAAAATTGGGCAGACTAGATGGACAAAATGGTTCTTATCTGCCGACACATCCTATGTTTCTATGTTTCTATGTTATACGACCAGGTACTAATTCTCCAAGATAACATCCCTTCTAGTCCATAGCAAAGAACTTTATTCATCAATGGAGGAAATGCTAAGCGTAGGGCCAAAGTAGCTGAGTTGGAAAAATTCTTCCATCAAGCAATACTTCAAGTTTGGCTATTTTGGTCTTAATTTTCCCAATTCCCGTGTCAATTCTGCGCGGTCACATCTTTCAGGAATAAAGCCTATAGTTTCACAAATATATATAATCATTTCGGGTTATGTATAAAAGGAGCTCGTAGTTGAGACACTAGGGGGGTCATGTACTAAACAAGTGCAGTGGGGGAAAAAGTAGGTATGACATGAGTAAGGAGCAATTTGTAACATTTTGCGATTGTTTTCCCTGATTTGCTCCTCTTCTGTTTATTTTTATTTAGCGTGCCTTTTTTACGGTTGCGCTAATAAATTGCGATTAGATTCGCGCGCGCTGAAGATTTTTGCGTATATATTTTGTGAAAAACGAATTCTTATTTGCGTGTGAAAATTACGCCAGCATTTAGCGAGCGCTATCAAAAGAGGTAGAAAAAATCTTGGCCAAATTGCCTGTTTTTATTCGCAATTTGCTCGTATGTCCTATTGGAGTGTTAAATGTTTAGAACATTGCAATAGGAGCAAAGCGCTAAAATAGTTTTGCACATAAAATATATTTGCGGGTTTTTTTGTACACGCCCCTCTATGACCGAGTGAACCAATGTAAAGCGCTAACTACCGACAAAAGGTTCCGGTAAAAACCCATGTATAAATATTCAGACACTTATAGATTCCTGGAAAGGACCTGTACCAGACGGTGTTTAAAGAGACCCTGTCCCCTAAACTTTATTTATACTGAAAATTTAAAGAGAGAGAAAAAAAAATCAATGTATAGATCTGGGGCTAAGGAAATACATGCTTTTTGTCTGTGGTGTCTCCTGTTTGTGACATCACTTTGCGGCTTGATATGCAAATAAGTTCATTTGCATATCCGGTCACAAGGTGATGTCACAGAGCTTTTGGCCCAGGCGCAAAATTTCCCACCACGTAAAAGTGTGGAAAACTGTCAATTTACGATTATACACAAGAAATGGGCAATTGTGCGTTTAAAAAAAAATACAATGAAAATTGCAACACTTAGAGGTGCTGACATTTTCTAACTAAATCCCATTGTTTCTAGTGATGCAGACATCACATGGAGAGTGTAGTGAAGTTGTGTAATGGTGTGTGCATGTTAATCGCACAGAGATTTTTCTCTTGGACTCATTGTTTATAGTCTCTGGTCATTCATGTACAAAGCGCCTCCATATTCCACAGTGCGGTACAAAAGATTCATGTGACCTTTAAAGACCCATTCCCTTTTTTTTTTTAGGCATGGGGTGGACAAGATGGCATTCATTTATTACTTTTTTAATGTATTATTATTGCATGATCAAACTTGTTTAGCGTGTCCATTAATGGTTGTATCTGAAATTTCCAAAGAACAGCACTTTAATGGTTGAAAGGAGGACGGGGGAAGGATTAGCATAGTTGCCAACAGTTCTTGATTTTGACGGGTCAGTCCTGTTTTAGGGGTCCTGGAACATCAAATTCGGATCTGTCGACGCAGCACTGCATTCAAACTGTGGATGTTTGAGAGATATACACATCCTAACCGCTAACCTGGAGCTTGTGCTGGGAAGGCTGGAGCTCTATCTTGCATCGTCAACGCAATGTCATGCGACAACTTTAGGCTCCGCCCCAGACAATTCCTGGGGAATAGAAAGAAGGTGTTTGCATTAGGACGGTGAGTAGGTTACTCAGTGCACATGGTACATTCATGCACCAGTGTGTATGACTTTCCTGCCCTTAAACCAGGACACATGACACTGTGACACCATGCTCTCACCTCTCTGGGCGAGGCTGGAGCCTGAACCAGACCTGCAAGTCATAACAAAACAAAGTTTTTAAAATTATTTATGGCTTGAAGACATGCATAGCTGCAACTTGTTCCCTTGAAGAAGTCGATTGTGAGCAGTGCATTGCTTAAAATTGGCAGAGCACCACAAAAATGGGACTGTACCATCTACAATTATTTTTTATTTTTTCTTTTTCCCACCAGGTGTACAGCTGTACGCTTGGAATCATTTAGTTATGGACAGTGGGTTAATGTAAGAAGTGTTAAGTTAATTACATTAACATGTATTTATATAGCGTCAACAGTTTCCATAGGTGCAGAGCATAGAGGGGGAATACGGTAGACAAAGAGAGACAGACTGATACATGAGTTAGAGAGCCCCACTCGCAAGTTTACA
Source organism: Pelodytes ibericus (assembly GCA_036172795.1). NCBI lineage: Eukaryota > Metazoa > Chordata > Amphibia > Anura > Pelodytidae > Pelodytes > Pelodytes ibericus. Next base: position 11,742,535 of record CM069865.1, read on the forward strand.
ATCTAGATAGCAAAAACAAAATGGCGAGACTGAGAGGTAAAAACAGTGTATGTCGTACATTGAATTTAGAGAATAAAAAAAATACCTATATAGTGGTGTTAGCAGATTATATAAATAGTGGTTTTAGCAGATTATATATATAGTGGTGTTAGCAGATTATCTATATAGTGGTGTTAGCAGATTTTCTATATAGTGGTTTAAGCAGATTATATATATAGGGGTGTTAGCAGATTATCTTTATAGGGGTGTTAGCAGATTGTCTATATAGTGGTGTTAGCAGATTATATATACAGTGGTGTTAGCAGATTGTCAATATAGTGGTGTTAGCAGATTATCTTTATTGGGGTGTTAGCAGATTGTCTATATAGTGGTGTTAGCAGATTATCTATATAGTGCTGTTAGCAGATTATCGATATAGGGGTGTTAGCAGATTATCTATATAGTGGTGTTAGCAGATTATATATATAGTGGTGTTAGCAGATTATCTATATAGTGGTGTTAGCAGATTATCTATATAGGGGTGTTAGCAGATTATCTATATAGTGGTGTTAGCAGATTATATATATAGGGGTGTTAGCAGATTATCTATATAGGGGTGTTAGCAGATTATCAATATTGTGGTGTTAACAGATTATATATATTGTGGTGTTAGCAGATTATCTATATAGTGGCGTTAGCAGAATTGAGCCATAGATTAAAAAATGTGTTTGCAATGTTTACAGGGGGCGGCCATAAAGAAGGGCAGGGGGGCAACTGCCTACGCCGCCAAGCGATCCCCCCTCCTGCTGCTTTCTAATCTCTCTTAATGAGTTGGAGCCTTTTCTCTTTTGAAAAGCCCCAGTCACAACACTTTCGATCTTTATAACCAATTGTCTTGCCTCCCTATTAGTCTCTGTGCTTTATCTGTCTAGAGTTGCCACATTTTCTCCAAAAATATACTAGTCTCCATAGACTTAACATTGGCCTGAAGTCTAACATTCCCTCTGGGTGGCAACCCTATATCTGTCTTCGATGTCTATATGTGTCTGTCTCTGATTATATCAAGTGGGCCATTGAAGTGACACCAAGGGCAGCTAAATTGGGTTTGACCCCCCCACCCCCAGGCCAACAGTTGCCAGCCCTCCCCTACATGTTTATGAAATCGCCGCTTGATCTCAAATGACACATTTCCCCCCTGAAAATAGTTAATTGTCATATAAAATCACAAGGTGATGTCACAACCGAATGGAAAAACGGAAAAACATGGACTTACTGTGAGTCTAATTCAATGTATAGATCATTTTGTATTCTCTGCTTTCACAGTGTAGATAAAGTTTACTTAAATCTCCTCACTGTTCAGTAACCAAATATATAATAGCTCTGATACTAGCTCATCACTAGACAGACTATACGATAATAATTATTCTAATTGTCTTTATGTGAGCAGCATATGTCAGTCTTTGTCCCAAAACCCAAATGAGATCAATTAGAAAACCTTGCCACAACGCCAGGATTCTTCTGGGTCAATTAGGAAATGAGACAGAGGCAATTTTTTTTTTCAGGCCTATTAGACATGTTCCAAAAGGTATTTGTGCTCCTTTGCTCTGAAGGAGCTGTAGGGCACTACTTACAAAAACCATTATGGTGTCATTAACCAGTCTGATTGTAAACCCTCCACCCCCTCTAGCCACCCATAACTCCACTGAAAGCTCTTTTACAAAGAGCTGCCGGGTCTCAGTGTTTTGCACAAACCCAACCAAAATACAGTACGATTATTAGTGTTACAGGAAGCATCATGCTTGTTTCGCAGATAAGTACAGATTTAAATGAAAGAACGTTCGTATTCCCCCCTCCCCCCGTCACGTTAAATAAAAGTTACATTGTTGAACTCCATCGTTGACTTATATTCGAAGGAGAGCCTGATTGGGGAAAAAACGGAGAGAAGAAAAAAAATGAAATCTCCAAAATTCTCATAAAATCCAAGGCAACAAACATTCTCTTTCTTAATGTTTCTCAATCTGAAGTTAAATTAAAAACATACTTTTAATATTCAACTCATTATCTTAAACTAAATCTGGTCCCCAGTGATAATCTCCGGCTTATCTGCACAATTTATAAGCAGGCAATTGGACATTTTTTAATTACTAGTTATCTTTCTGGCATTGACATGCGGTACTCAGTCATGTGGCTGGCTCTCTCTGACCATTTGTTCCTTTCTTTTGGTTTGATTACTGGGTGGGGGGGAGCAGGACCCCCCCTGATTGCAGGGACTGATAAAAGAGACATTCTTGCTCCAGAGAACAAATGTGCTCAGTGGACAATGACATAAGTGACAAGTTAATTTTAAGGAAAGGAAATAAGGGAAATGGACCCAGAATACTCTGATTACATTTGGGAAGGTTGAATTCTTCCTTCCCCTCTTAGAAATGTCCTCGTTTACATTTGATAAACAAAACTCCGAGACCTGGTCGGGCTCCAAAATAACAAAACTAATTTACAGTAAGTGAATCGTGCAGATTTTTCCGAGTGATTGAGCACGGATGATTAGACCAGTGAGCGGTAATACTTATGGGTATTACCCCCGAATTCCTGCGCCAACAGTCTCAATTCACCACGACACAGAATACAAAGAAAGTCTAAATGCTGTGTTATCCAGAAAGTCGGTATTTGGACAGCCTGGCGCACAATCACGCGCGGGAGGGTTTACAGAACCCCGCGTGACGTCAATTAGCGTCACATAACCCCGCCCCCTTTGGGCTCAATCGACGTCCTGCATTCCGAGACCTGAATTGGTAGGTATTACCGTAATTTAGGAATTTCTTCTTTTTTTTTTTTTTTTAATCTACAAAAAGTAACCCTAGCAGATTCACCCCGGCATAATCCATGATAACAAAAATTTGTTTCTCTGCCTGTTAAGTTTTTTTCTTTTGTGCGGATGTAAGGTCTAGAAAATATGTAATAGTATGGGGGACAGGTTAAGAATGAAAATGAAAAGTCTAGAAATCTCACTTTTTTTTTAATCTCTTGATGGATGGGACATGAAATGGTTAAAAAAAGTTGCTTCTCTGTAATAAACATGTAGGAAACCAGAGGTAATGGCAGACAGGAAGCACCTATTTGACCTATAATGTAAGAGGATAGCTTTATGCACATCCCAGGAATTAATTTAGCCTTTAATACCACCACTGGAAGTCTATTGCAGGTATCTACTACTGTTTATGTAAAGGAATACCCAATAATAACGCAATGGTCTGCACTGGTAAGACATTCTGGTAAATGATACATGGTCTTTGATCCCTTACAAAGGAAGTGGGCAGGATACATTGCTAAATTTGGCTATGTATTACATTTATTCATTTAACAACAACAAAAAATCCACCGATGGATGTTTGAAATGCATTGTGTAACATAATGCTAACTAATGCTATTATGTCATTAAAATGGAAACTCTGCTTTCTCTAAACACCAAACATGCACAATCTACAAACACATGAAAAAAATCAAAGATCCCACAATATAAAGGGACACAGAGGGATCTTTGAGATGGCCCCCGCTCATGATGTGCAGCAAGCGTTGTTTGTCAAATTACCCCATAACCTCAAAATAATCTAATAACAAAAAATAAATAAAAAAAACCCATACATTTTCAGAAAGAGGAGACTCTATACAAGTTAAATCTGTCTACATCATGGTCCTGAACAGATGTATCCAAAGAGGAATGTTTGCGGAATGACAGATGAAAGAGTAAACATTAACAGCAAAGTACCCTATACTGTCATATAGCTGCCAACAGTCTCGGATTTTATAGAAAAGTCCTGGGGTTTTTTTTTTGGGGGGGGGTACATTTTAAATATTCAGCTATTTTTGCAGATGCTCTATTGAGATAGAGCTGTGGAGTTAGTAAAAAAGCTAGGATTTTCTCCAAAATCATGTATGTGCCGTCCCAGCTAGCTTTTGTGATGTTGGAGTGACATTATTTAAATCTGAATATATACTGATCTATATGTCGTATGTATAGGCTCGGTCTCTTGTGCTGGGGGAACATATCAGTTGCAGCAATTGACACAGTCATAAAGGTGGTCTGTGTTGATCCTTCTCATCTGAGTGTCTCTACCTCCTCAGTTTAGCCCAATAAGTAACCTGGGTGAAAAAGAATTTGGCCAGAGCCAATACAGAAACCCATACCAACTGGAGAGAGTTGATTTAAATCGGTCCAGGGATGCTAGGAAACCTCCGAGAAAACGAGGACCACATCATTAGAAATAGACTGACCTCCTGCAAATCAAATGCTGGAAGAGTTTTTAAATTCCAATTTGTAGGAAGCCGGCCATCAAGCTTCTCCTTCATCAGTCCTACGATTGTTCCGCTGACCTGTTTCCTGGAATCAATCCACCTTGCTGACGGATATGAGTTACTTCTCTCAGAGGTCCAGGCATGCAACTACGTGGCCATAAATACCAGGGGAATCTCCTCGGGAGGTTTACATAAAGAAATGAACGTCCTTTACAAATGCCAACCACCGGACATCCGAAATGCCTTGATTAAAGCAGATACAATGCAATCACAGCTGAATTGTTAGACTCAAGCAGCACAGCCATCATCTGAGTGGGGGCATCCGTCTACTGTCCTTCAAGATGAGTCTGTGCCTAATGAAAGGTGTTGTTCATTGATTACATGTTAATTAGAGATAACCAAACCAGAATAGGGCGCCTTGGCCAGTGGTGCCCCTTCCCCCACCCCTATGTTTAAGGATTACTCCAGTCTGGGGGGGGGGGGGGGGGGGGGGGTTGATGACCCTGAACATAGAAGTATGCATGGATTTATTCCATTTTTGCAATACCAAAAAAGTAACATACCTTTTCACAAACATTTTTTCTTGGGAGCCACTGACATCAGTTGCTCAAGCAAGAAATGAGAATCCCTGGAATCTTCTGGGATCATTGATCTCCCATAGAAATGCGTGGGGATGCTCACTGCAAATGTGCAGTTACATCACACTACTGTTCTGCCCCTCCAGTCCTGTTAAAAAAAAAAAAATAGGAAGGCTTCAGAATCAAGTTGTTGCTGCACGTGCTCATGAACTGATGACCCAGTGGATCTACACTGATCTTCTTGCAAGTAAGACAAAGCAGAGGGAGGGTTCCAGCTAGGAACTTTGCAAGAGCTTGCAAATGGAAATGCCTGCATGCATTTGTATGCAACAAAGAATACCCTGCACATTGTACAGGTTAAACATTAACAGATGCACCAAAAGTTAGTTTGCTGCTTGAACTGTCACTTTAAAGGGAATGACAGTTTTTTTTGGGATGTGGGTGATAGATCCTGGCACTTCTCAAACGCTTATCAAAAAACCACCTTTTTAATGTATTGGCGTGTGGAATTCTCCTTAGAGTAGATTATTTAAAGTGTTCATAAGTTGTAAAATTTGTGATCTAACTGGGAAAATAAAAATGACCCTCGGGCCTGATTTTTCTGAAAATTGTACAATCTGAAACTCAACGGGTGGAGGCAAAGGGTGAACAGAGGCCCTGGGGGACACAGGTGTTAAACTTCTATACTGGGAGGCATGACAGTACAATGAGGTTAGAGATACTCAAATCATTTTTCATGATACAGTTCCTAGGAGAAGACAGTTCTGGTCAATCGTGAAAAATGATTTTGTCTCAAAATAGGTGTATTATTTCCAGAAAGGAGACGATCATGGATAAAATATCTGTTCCCTCAGCAATATCTTTCATACACCTTAGCGGGAACCAGCAGTAGCCCGTTCTGCTTAACTACAAGATTGCATCAAGTGTAGGCAGTTTACAGAGAAATGCTTTAATGATAGAAATCGAATAATGTATCTTTGTCTTGTATATCACTACCAGGGGGCGGACATCTTGGCTCAGATCTTCAACTGACCCAAGATTCTAAACAACATGTCTGCCCCTGATACAGCAATGCAAGCATAGAGGGTTCAATACCATGCTTTTCAGCAGTCTTGATTGGACAGAAGTAGAACTGCAGTCCAGCAGTCCCCATCGCATCCTCTGGTGACTGATTCTCTGCACTGAGCATGTATCAGTTTTGTTTCAATTAGTCACTTCCTCTGCTGGTGGAATAAAATGCATTGTGTGGAACCTAAATGACCTTGCTCTTGTATACGTAAGATGTCATAACAGTGCAACACATTGTCTGATGACATCACTAGAGAAACAGGATATTCATTTGAATTACATTATTCTCATTGGCTCCTGCAGCAAAAAAAAAAAAAAAAGACAAACTGAGGAAATGTACTTTTACTCAGCTGGTAGGGGTAGTCCTGGTTTCTTTCAAACTGCTGTAATTTCACAAATTCATCCAAGATTTTCATATTTTAAGAAATGCAAATTGTAAAACAACTCTGAAAGCACATTCATATTTGAAATATGCATTTTGGTCACCAGACAGTCCCTTTAAGTTTGAAATTCACTTGTCAATTTCCTGTTTCACTGATAAAGCCCTAGGTGATTTTTGTCAGATGGGTGCACTTTAATACAATCTCTTCTGTCAGTGTTGTAGTGTCCTGTGATGTCACAAAACATGTACACTATCACACTATGTATAGTATTTTCAGAGCTGGTTGGACTGAGACTAAGAGCTGGTACTATACTGGACCGAACTAAATTACTGGACAACAGAAACACAAATAATTCTGGGTATTTCTGTAACTTTAAAAGGGGTGATGATGCTGCCTTCATTTTTCTTTCATTGACATGTTGCCAACCCTGATGGCCCCAATCCTGTGCATAACCAGTGAGACCCCCAAACGTGTGATATTAATCAGAGAGAGTTCCAATCCTGTGACTCACCTGTGATATTAATCAGTGAGATCCCCCAATCCAGTGTGATTAATCAGTGAGACCCCCAGTCCTGTATATAACCTGTGATATTAATCAGTGAGACTCCCAAACTTATATATAAACTGTGATATTAATCAGTGAGACCCCCAAACCTGCATATAACCTGTGATATTATCAGTGAGACCCCCAATCCTGTATTTAACCTGTGATATTAATCAGTCAGACCCCCAAACTTATATATAAACTGTGATATTAATCAGTGAGACCCCCAAACCTGTATATAACCTGTGATATTCATCGGTCAGACCCCCAAACTTATATATAAACTGTGATATTAATCAGTGAGACCCCCAATCCTGTGTATAACCTGTGATATTAATCAGTGAGACCCCTGATCCTGTGATATTAATCAGTGAGACCCCCGATCCTGTATATAACCTGTGATATTAAATGTGAGACCCCCGATCCTGTATATAACCTGTGATATTAATCAGTGAGACCCCTGATCCTGTGATATTAATCAGTGAGACCCCCGATCCTGTATATAACCTGTGATATTAAATGTGAGACCCCCGATCCTGTATATAACCTGTGATATTAATCAGTCAGACCCCCAATCCTGTGATATTAATCAGTGAGACCCCGATCCTGTAATATTAATCAGTGAGACCCCCGATCCTGTGATATTAATCAGTCAGACCCCCAATCCTGTGATATTAATCAGTGAGACCCCCGATCCTGTATATAACCTGTGATATTAATCAGTGAGACCCCCGATCCTGTGATATTAATCAGTGAGACCCCCGATCCTGTGATATTAATCAGTGAGACCCCCGATCCTGTATATAACCTGTGATATTAATCAGTGAGACCCCCGATCCTGTGATATTAATCAGTGAGACCCCCGATCCTGTGATTTTATTCAGTGAGACCCCCGATCCTGTATATAACCTGTGATATTAAATGTGAGACCCCCGATCCTGTGATATTAATCAGTGAGACCCCTGATCCTGTGATATTAATCAGTGAGACCCCCGATCCTGTATATAACCTGTGATATTAAATGTGAGACCCCCGATCCTGTATATAACCTGTGATATTAATCAGTCAGACCCCCAATCTTGTGATATTAATCAGTGAGACCGCCGATCCTGTATATAACCTGTGATATTAATCAGTGAGACCCCCGATCCTGTATATAACCTGTGATATTAAATGTGAGACCCCCGATCCTGTGATATTAATCAGTGAGACCCCCGATCCTGTGATATTAATCAGTGAGACCCCCGATCCTGTATATAACCTGTGATATTAATCAGTGAGACCCCTGATCCTGTGATATTAATCAGTGAGACCCCCGATCCTGTATATAACCTGTGATATTAAATGTGAGACCCCCGATCCTGTATATAACCTGTGATATTAATCAGTCAGACCCCCAATCTTGTGATATTAATCAGTGAGACCCCCGATCCTGTATATAACCTGTGATATTAATCAGTCAGACCCCCAATCTTGTGATATTAATCAGTGAGACCCCCGATCCTGTATATAACCTGTGATATTAATCAGTGAGACCCCCGATCCTGTGATATTAATCAGTGAGACCCCCGATCCTGTATATAACCTGTGATATTAATCAGTCAGACCCCCAATCCTGTGATATTAATCAGTGAGACCCCCGATCCTGTATATAACCTGTGATATTAATCAGTGAGACCCCCGATCCTGTATATAACCTGTGATATTAATCAGTGAGACCCCCAATCCTGTATATAACCTGTGATATTAATCATTGAGACCCCTGATCCTGTGATATTAATCAGTGAGACCCCCGATCCTGTATATAACCTGTGATATTAATCAGTGAGACTCCCGATCCTGTGATATTAATCAGTGAGACCCCCGATCCTGTATATAACCTGTGATATTAATCAGTGAGACCCCCAATCCTGTGATATTAATCAGTGAGACCCCCAATCCTGTATATAACCTGTGATATTAATCATTGAGACCCCCGATCCTGTGATATTAATCCGTGAGACCCCCGATCCTGTATATAACCTGTGATATTAATCAGTGAGACCCCCGATCCTGTATATAACCTGTGATATTAAATGTGAGACCCCCGATCCTGTGATATTAATCAGTGAGACCCCCGATCATGTATATAACCTGTGATATTAATCAGTGAGACCCCCGATCCTGTGATATTAATCAGTGAGACCCCCGATCCTGTATATAACCTGTGATATTAATCAGTGATACCCCCGATCCTGTGATATTAATCAGTGAGACCCCCGATCCTGTATATAACCTGTGATATTAATCAGTGAGACCCCCGATCCTGTGATATTAATCAGTGAGACCCCCGATCCTGTATATAACCTGTGATATTAATCAGTGATACCCCCGATCCTGTGATATTAATCAGTGAGACCCCCGATCCTGTATATAACCTGTGATATTAAATGTGAGACCCCCGATCCTGTGATATTAATCAGTGAGACCCCCGATCCTGTATATAACCTGTCAGATTTAGCACTGTAACACTCCAGCCCTGTGTGTTTGTGGGAATCAGCTCTGTGCTATGAGACTATATAGGAGAGAGCAGCCTGGCTGGCAGTATACTCAGCTCTCGTTCGTCCGGTATACCCTGCCTGCTCCGGGAGCCGCTGCATTCACTGAGTTCAAACATTGGGGGGATTTAGAGGCCAGGGGGAGGGTGACGGGATAGTCACTGTACGGAACGCGAAAATGCAGCCAGATGTGAACAGCATGAATGGCAACAATTAGATGCAGCATCCTTTGTTCTGAGCTGTAGCAGCAAAGTGTCAGAGTGAGTCTGATTCAGGCTGTGAGTAATGGGCAGAGGGGCAGGGTATCAGAGTGAGTCTGGTCAGGCTGTGAGTAATGGGCAGGGTATCAGAGTGAGTCTGGTGCAGGCTGTGAGTAATGAGCAGGGTATCAGAGTGAGTCTGGTGCAGGCTGTGAGTAATGGGCAGGGTATCAGAGTGAGTCTGGTGCAGGCTGTGAGTAATGGGCAGGGTATCAGAGTGAGTCTGGTGCAGGCTGTGAGTAATGGGCAGGGTATCAGAGTGAGTCTGGTGCAGGCTGTGAGTAATGGGCAGGGTATCAGAGTGAGTCTGGTTCAGGCTGTGAGTAATGGGCAGGGTATCAGAGTGAGTCTGGTTCAGGCTTTGAGTAATGGGCAGGGTATCCGAGTGAGTCTGGTGCAGGCTGTGAGTAATGGGCAGGGTATCAGAGTAAGTCTGATTCAGGCTGTGAGTAATGGGCACGGTATCAGAGTGAGTCTGGTGCAGGCTGTGAGTAATGGGCAGGGTATCAGAGTGAGTCTGGTGCAGGCTGTGAGTAATGGGCAGAGGGTCAGGGTATCAGAGTGAGTCTGGTGCAGGCTGTGAGTAATGGGCAGGGTATCAGAGTGAGTCTGGTGCAGGCTGTGAGTAATGAGCAGGGTATCAGAGTGAGTCTGGTGCAGGCTGTGAGTAATGGGCAGGGTATCAGAGTGTGTCTGGTGCAGGCTGTGAGTAATGGGCAGGGTATCAGAGTGAGTATGGTGCAGGCTGTGAGTAATGGGCAGGGTATCAGAGTGAGTCTGGTTCAGGCTGTGAGTAATGGGCAGGGTATCAGAGTGAGTCTGGTTCAGGCTTTGAGTAATGGGCAGGGTATCCGAGTGAGTCTGGTGCAGGCTGTGAGTAATGGGCAGGGTATCAGAGTGAGTCTGATTCAGGCTGTGAGTAATGGGCAGGGTATCAGAGTGAGTCTGGTGCAGGCTGTGAGTAATGGGCAGGGTATCAGAGTGAGTCTGGTGCAGGCTGTGAGTAATGGGCAGGGTATCAGAGTGAGTCTGGTGCAGGCTGTGAGTAATGGGCAGGGTATCAGAGTGAGTCTGGTGCAGGCTGTGAGTAATGGGCAGGGTATCAGAGTGAGTCTGGTGCAGGCTGTGAGTATTGTGCAGTGTATCAGAGGGAGCCTGGTTGAGGCTGTGAGTATTGTGCAGTGTATCAGAGGGAGCCTGGTTGAGGCTGTGAGTATTGTGCAGTGTATCAGAGGGAGCCTGGTTGAGGCTGTGAGTATTGTGCAGTGTATCAGAGGGAGCCTGGTTGAGGCTGTGAGTATTGTGCAGTGTATCAGAGGGAGCCTGGTTGAGGCTGTGAGTATTGTGCAGTGTATCAGAGGGAGCCTGGTTGAGGCTGTGAGTATTGTGCAGTGTATCAGAGGGAGCCTGGTTGAGGCTGTGAGTATTGTGCAGTGTATCAGAGGGAGCCTGGTTGAGGCTGTGAGTATTGTGCAGTGTATCAGAGGGAGCCTGGTTGAGGCTGTGAGTATTGTGCAGTGTATCAGAGGGAGCCTGGTTGAGGCTGTGAGTATTGTGCAGTGTATCAGAGGGAGCCTGGTTGAGGCTGTGAGTATTGTGCAGTGTATCAGAGGGAGCCTGGTTGAGGCTGTGAGTATTGTGCAGTGTATCAGAGGGAGCCTGGTTGAGGCTGTGAGTATTGTGCAGTGTATCAGAGGGAGCCTGGTTGAGGCTGAGGGAGGGGGAGGGCTGTCAGTGTGACTCTGGTTCAGCAGCCTGTGAGTCCTGGGGGAGGAGGAGCAGGGAGTCAGCTTGGCTCCAGTTCAGGTTGGAGTTTAGTCCATGCCTGGTTTGCTGTTGAGCCAGTGAGGGAGGGGGGGCTCAGTGAGGGAGGGAGGGAGAGAGGCGGACTCAGCAGACAGTCAGTGCGCGCACTGTGTCGGGGAGATGTGACAGTGTGAGCTGCTACAGGCCGGAATGTCACCAGGAGGGACCATAAGGGGCCCCAGGGAGCAGTGAAGGACCCCCTCTCCAGCACGCACTCTATCCACACGACCCCCAGAGCTGTGCATTGCACCCCACACTTGCACATTGCACCCCTTGGATCTTGGGCATTGCCCCCCAGACCTGGACTCTGCTCCCCCTCTCCCTGGATTGCAGGCATTGCCTCCACACCTGGTTACTGTATCTCCTGGATTCTCAGGTATTGTCCCCCGGATTCCACATTTCACCCTAAGTCCTGGCTGATCTAACCCCCCCGGATTCCAAATAGCCCCCCCACACCTGGGCACTATACTTGGATTCTGGACACTGCACCCCCCCCCCAGGATTCCAATCTGCCCCGGTGCCTGGGCGCTGCACCGCTGGACATTGCCCCCCTTTGCCTGGGCACTGCATCCTCTGATCCCGGGTTGTTTTGCTCATTGGAGCCTCAGGGAAAGTGCAGAAGATGTTGACTTGATGCTGGAGAGCTGAGTACAATAATCCTCCTCCTCCAGTCCAGCTCTACCCCGGACCTGGAGCTTGGATCCCAGGGGCCACAGGCTGCCCCAGCCCCTGCTTCCAGATCCCGGGGACCCCTTGGATCTCTTCCTCAATCCTTTCTTTTGTTACTTGAACTGGAAACTATTTATATCTTTTCTACCACAAGCCAGGAGCCAGCTACAGGTGAGAGAGACCCCACTAAATGTGTATAACCCCCCAATGTTTGCTCCCCTACAAATCTGAGGCTTTACTTGGGGTCTGTGCATTGACCTTCCAAAGGTTCATCTGGTGTAATGTGCTTTGAATAAGCTGCCCTAGGGTCTGGGCACTCACACGGCTCACTATGGGGTGTAGGGGACTAAACGCCACCTGCTGCTGGCTCCTAGAGCCTCTTAGCAGACCCCTGACCTACACAGTCAGTTGAGCCCCCTCAGCTTCCAGAGTGGGAGTCCTGCTCCCCTGTATGATGTCCTAAGCCATGATCAGTCTCCTGTGGGAGCTTAGGGTGGGCTTGTATCCTGATTTCCTTTTTGTGTTTTTTTTTTTTTTAAAGCGTTAATCTGTGTACCCCATCCAATCTTCTGCAATTAATCATTGCCCCCTTAATCCTTCTGTGTATCCTGAAGAATTCTTTAGAGCAGCCCTGTCTGTGTCTTGTATGTACCATAAGGTATTAATCAGTGATTTCCCCGAATCTTGTGTATTGAAAATGGATTTAATCAGTGACCCCCCCCCCCCCCCCAACCCTGTATATAAACCTGTGGGATTCATCTGTAAGACTCTCAACCCTGTGTATAACCTGTGGGATTCATAAGTGTACCCCATTTGTGTGTATAACCTGTGGGGTTTGGAAGGACCCCCGAAATTCTGGCCATATTCTATGAAATATTTATTTTTTTACATAGCTTCTCGGTGATGATAATCTGGGGGATTAATGGATGCCCCCCCATTTCTGTGTGGATAATCTGTGCTTTTAGACTATATAGGAGAGAGCCTCTTTGGCTGGCTGTGTACTCAGCACTCATTCCCCTGCCATAGCCTGCATGCTCCAAGAGCTGATGCTTTTGCAGAGTCCTTATATTTGGGGGGGTATTTAGAGACCGGGGGGGGGGGGGGTGCCTGGGTAGTCGCTGTATTTTGGGACAAGGGATAAGGGTTACACGAAAATGCAGCCAGATGTGAGCAGCTTGAATGGCAACAATTAGATGCAACATCCTTTGTTCTGAGCTGTAGCCAGACACAATCTCAAGCTCCCAGACTCCGGCTCCAAAACTTTAACGTGGGATCTGGGATATTATCTGCTCTTCTAGGTACTTGTGTCCAGTCAGATGCCTTCGGGGCGAGCCGGGTCCCCCCCCCCCATGTGGCTAGCCTCGTTAATGTTGTAGTCTGGCCTGTTACCCGAGATCCCACTGAAAGGGGAGAAGGTAACGCAGAGAAGAAGGTTGAACAAGCGGCCAGATGGTGCAAGAGAAATGCAGCTTTCTATGTGCACCCATATCGCTTGCTCTGGCGGGCAGCTAGGCATGGGGGGGGGGGGGGGGTCTCTCTCTGCATTGACTGCATCAGATCGCATGCTATGGCACAGTGCAATCCGTACCCTTTCTACGATTTAATGCAAGCGCTCGATCCATAAGACTAAGCGACCTTGCTCTTGCCATATGGAAGTGTTGGACAGCTGCAGAATGCAGGGATGGTTGGACACTATAGAGGTGTGATCTGCACCACATACTGAATTTGGATGGTTATTGATGTGTCTTGTGTATCTGGAAAGCTGTGAATTTGTTACACTTTGCCAAGAGAAGGCTCTGCTCCCTTGCTCAGGTGTGTGTGTGTGTGTGTGTGCGTGTCTGTGTGTTGGTTTTATTTGCACATAAATATTTTCCTGCCCAGATCCAGCGTCTTGCAGAACAAATGCTCTGTTGTTGTGCTGTGTACATTGAATTATTCTCACTAAGTCCTCTTTGTTGCCTGCTCCTGAAAAAAAAAAAAAAACAGGGCTTTTTTCTTTTTTCACATCCTTCTGCACAAATTGTTTTGAATTAATGCAAGTGTGAATTCTTAAGGTTTGCAAGGGGTCTATTACCATATCAAAGCCTTCCCCCAGCTCTCTCCCTTCAATTGAGAAAAACTTCAGCCTGCCTCTCATTTGACTGCAAGTGGAGGGCCATGGGGTAAGAGAGGGGGGGAGGAGGAGGATTTGGAAGGGGAGAAAATGGGACTGGGATTGGAGCCGCTGCTGTTTTATTTCTTGTATTGACTAAAGCACATTTGTTGGGGAGGGGGGTAGACTTCTTGAAAAGGGGCTAATCTGTTGTGCTGTGGAAAGAGCTCAAAAGTAGAGCGACCTTCCCCCAACCGTATTTTGGCGTTTTGGGTCCTGAGTTTGGACTAATCAACCAACCCACATGCTCCTTGTAAGACTTGCACAGACTGTTTTTTCGTCTTCTTTGTACCCCACGTTTTAACCCCGTGATTGACAGCGGCCGGCGTGCAAAATGGTTGCTCACCTTGCGGAGGTCCACGGAGGGTTAAAACACAAATGTGCCTGACTGTCTACTACTCTACAAAATGAGTCCAATGCTTGCCGGCCCACCTCCTCCTCCTCCTCCTCCTCCTCCATCTTGTTCCCGTCACAATTCTTGAAAGAAACTATTAACCACTTCTGTGTTTTTTTTTTATAAAATGAAAGTTCCCCCCCAAATCAGATCAGTTTGTCTCCAATTCTGACAGCGCTATGCAATTATTTTTAATGGCCGTCATGACGTTTAACATACGCCTAAGTAACTCTGCGTGTTATATCTAAAAAAAATAAAATAAAAATAAAAATCTGTATGGGTTTCAGATTTTGCTTGTATGATAAAGAAATGTTAAAAAAAATAAAAAATAAAATAAAAAAATCTTAATTTTTAAACCTTAAAAAAAGGAAAAAAGCAAAAAAAAAAAGAAGCTTGCTTTTACAAAAGTCACAACAAATAGAATTGGTAGAGCATGTTTTAAACGCTTGCTGTAGCTTTTTTGTGTTTCATTACAATATATTAAAAATCAATGCACCAAATTAGAGCAGCTGAGAGACATGCAAAAAAACTTACAACTTTAGTACACGGAGGCTTTTACTTATTTATTTATTTTTCTCCAGGCATGGGATGACATTTTATTCTGATACTCATGCCAAAAGGCATATTTCCTGCTTGTAGATCTATAGTCTGTCTAAGGTGCTATCTGTTTTATAACTGTAAGTTGAGAATTTGAAAGGTACTGCACTTTGCTCACACCTCATTTTTGGAGATGAAATGAATTTATAGATGGATTGCAGAAATTCAACGTGGGAATGAGTTTTCAATTTTTTTTTTTTTTGTTCTTCTTCTTGTAAGTGCTGTAGGCCTACCTTTTACAGGAATCCCTTGAATGTATTTATTAAGAGCACCAAACGACCAGACAGGCGCTTGGATAAAGTGACAGGCAATTTACAAGATTTGTAAACTTTTGCCATTATCTCCGCATATACTATGTATCAGCCAATCTGTCCCCACTGAAGTTTTTGTCTCAAATACTAGTGTTAGGGGGAAGTGGGTAGAATGTAGCACTGTAAAGCTTACATTAAGGTTAGTTGGTCGTTTAATGAATGGAGCCCCCACAGATATTACTAGGCCTTACGAATAGTCTAGAGAGTTTAGGGGGGATAACCTACCCCGCATTACTAACAACCTTGCTACATATGACTGAAGTACACTTTTGATTCACTCATTGTGACTGTCTGTAAAAAGAATGTTTTTTTTAATGTTTTTGCAGAAAGGTAATTATTTCAGGTTGTAACCTGATGTTTTTTTCTGTTTCCCAATAAAAAAAAGCTTTTAAAGGGCTTGGCTTCCTTTTTTTCTTAGTTTCATTAATGATTTTTTTAACATCAAAGACAACAGTGAATGTTACAAACTACAGTAACAAGTTCTAAAATCCTGATCTGCAAGCCTTCGTTAAGGCACTTTTTTTTTTTTTAATTGCTGTCATTTGTACCTTTTATCACTTATTTTTTTAAAGGGTGTTTCTATGTCTAAAATCTAAATCAAGCAATCTAAAGCTTTTGGGAGTTTTAGTTTTTGTAAGTCGAAAGACTAATCCAAGAGTCCCTTCCGTCTAAATTTTGAGCTCCTGCTAACAACCTTCCGGAAAATAGGGGGTTAATCTAATAGGTGTGGTGGGAGGAGGAAGCCATTAAGTTGTATACAGCATGGCTAAAGGTAGCTAGATTGGTATGGGATTGTTACTGTGATAGGTTGTTGTAAGTTTTTTTTATTGTGTATTGACAAACAATGAGAATTATTGGGTTCTTTCTTGTGCAGTTAAATGTTTCAGTTTGTCATACTCTTATTGTTAAACAGCTCTGCTCTTTTTATTTGCTGGTATATCCTTCTCCCTTTTTGTAATGCAATCAAGGTACAACCCCTCTCCCTGCCAAAAATAGCATATCTCTTTTTTTTTAAAATACATTTTTTTTTCTATTTACATTTTCCAAGTTATAGTCTCTGCCTGTCTGCCTCTGTAACGTACATTGTTTACAGACCTGTGTTATTTTATTTATTATTTTTTTTTCCATGCATATTTTTATTTCCCATCTGGGAACCATTCAGACGCAAACCGTGCTGCCGTAGATTTATTAAACAATTCAAAATGTTTTTTTTTGTTTTGTTTTTTTTTTCCCTGTGGCAATTGTTGTGAATCCTTATCCCAGCTATATTTTCTTCTAAATGATTTTAAAACTTAAATGTCCCAGATTTGTTACAGTTACCGTCAGTAAAATGAATATATTTACAATGCATAATAGAGATATCTAGATTTAGTTTTTTGTTCTGTTTTTTTTTAGGTATTGAATCCATCTCATTTAGGGCCTGTTTTGGAATGCCATACTTCTCAGATAATTACAGGAAAACAGAAATAATAGCAAGGTATAAACAAAGAACACACTTCTTGTACTGTAGTTTTTCCTCATTTAGAAAACCTGCCAAATAGTGCAGTCACTGGTGGAACTGCTTTCTGTCTAAACAATGCCCCTTTGTAAAAATGACCTGATTCATTCCATGAGAAATATGCAGAGTTTTTTTTCCTCCTTTTCTCCCCTTAAATTACTCATTTTGTCATGGTGTAGGTTCTCTGTAATTGTGCATTGCTGAGAGATGGCCAGTACTCCTGCAAAATTTTGTAAAGTCACAGTGAATTGCCTACACATTCAATGAAGTGGGATTTCTGCTGGGGAAAAAAAAAGAAAAAAAGAAAAATCTGCTGATTTTTGACTTTTTGCAATTGTGCAGTTTTGTCCGTTGATGGGGCATTAATGGGGTCTATTCACAGAAGCCTGGTAAGACCCTCACAGAATAAAAAAAACCCTGCAGGTAATCTGCAGCCCTTAAGCAAAATACTCATGATATGTTAAGAAATCTAAGGCAAGCGTATATACAATTTGCTTAAATACAGTTTTATGATGTGACATACTTTGTCTAAGTAGAGGATTTTATATGATGCATGCTTGCACGTACAAACCCATCACAGTTGTATAAATTTGCTCAATTACTAGGCAGTAAAATCAATTTTACACATTATTTTTTTTTTTTTTTTAACCATGAATTATTTATTTATTTATTTATTTTCGTTAAGCGTTTTACCTCCCCTCTTTTTGCATATGGAGCACATACGATATAAAAGTCATAAAATGGATTTGAGTATTGCACAGAGAAGTGCGTTGAAATGGGACTTTTCAAAGAAAAAAAAAAAAATCTAAAACAATAACAAAAGGGTAAACTGAACTGATGCAAATCCTTTAACAGGTACTCTTGACTCAGACAACAGATAAAATGTAATTACTGTTCAGAGCAGCCTGTCAGATACAGAATTCTGCTTTGTAATTCCCAGATTTTTGTTCTGGTCTGTCAAAAGGAACAGCCTGTCACTCTTTCCATTAAATACTTATTTCCAGTAAGGTATTTTATTTTTTTTTCTCTCTCTCTCTTGTGATGATGTCACAGTCTGTGAACACAGTCTTTTTATTTGGGAGCAAAAAAACGTGTGCACCTGCTTTTTTAGATTAAAGATAAGCCAAGATAGCAGGTTTTTACGTGTTTGATCACCTGCTATGGATTTTATGCTGCTCTCTCAAAATGCTCCTCGTTTCCACTTGCTTAGAAATAAATCTTTAAGAAAATGTCCATTGGTTGTATCACCATAAAACTTGTCCACCAGAGTTTCCTGGTTGGGGGTAGCCGGTCAAGTACAAAGGACAAATGTCCCTCTAAGTAGAGCGGGCGTCATCTTGTCATGGGCTATGTTCCTGGCTGATTTGTATCTCGGATGACTCTCTGTTCCCAGCGACAAGTAAATCACGATCCGGCTTGTGTTGAGGGGAGAATGGGCCCCTGTTGGGTTTTTTTTTCGGTATTGATTTTTACAATATGTAAGGGAATATATTGTAAACTATCTAGGGTTCACGGATAAGAAATGCCCCCTCCCGCTCTCCGTAGCTCACTGATGAAGTCTCCCTGCTTTGACACTGGTGCTTAAAATTCAAAGGTCTTCTGGGGGATGAAGTATTGGGACCGAGTTTGTGCGTTTTTCTAATGCAGCTGTGCAAATGTATGTCTATCACAGTCTGATTTTGCTAATTAGTCTCAGTTTATCGAGTAAACAGGGCTGCTGGATGCTCCTCTGCTCGATTAAATGTAATGTTGAGCCTGTCTGTCACAATACTTGCGAGATGTTCTAAGATGGATCCAGCACTTTTGTGCCAAATAACTTTTCCGTTTCCATATTTAGCTTGACACCGGGGACAAACAAAAGTTCCCTTTGCAATAAGACATCCCCCCCCCCCCCCTTCACATAGTGAAACTGTAAACCTAAATATTGCCATAATCCACCTAGTTAGTAGTGGAATCCCACTCTCTCCACCAAGTACAAACCATGTGTATAAGGAACATGTCTGGGGCAAAGTTCTAAAAGTAAAGAGTCACCATGGCAACCAGTGGAATGTTCCTGCTGCTTTTGCCCCACTCACTGAACTTCTATAAACCTTTTTATTATTGGTGAAATTGTCCTAGCTTTGTTTCTCCAGCCAGAGTGTGTATGTGCATCACTGGGACACACTGTATATTTACTGTCTAATACACCGCTCGTGTTGGTGTTGGCCACCCCACCAGGCGGAACTCCACAGGAGCCTTCCTTTTGCCTGTGTTGTGGGTTTGTATACCGGTTATTTTATTTTTTTTGAAAATTATTTCTGATTTAATAAAAGCATTTCCGAAGCAAGGAATTTCAATGTCAGGTGGTTTTGACATGTTTTCCAGCTGTCTGTACGTTTATCGTTTTCTCGAGCGCAGGAGTACACTCGTTGACGAGTGGGAAAGGGGGGCACAGAGGGTGGCAGTGAATAGTGTAGAAGGCGGGCCCCTGGTAACTTGTTTTATGTCTGTCTGAGTAGCACTTTCTCTTCTCCATTGGTATTTTCCTATCAATCAACACCTCAAACCGATTATTGCTGTGGATACAGATGACAGAATAATCTAACACCCATTACTGTCAAAAAAGTGTTTTTGGCAGCAGCACAGTGGGATGACCTTCTCTGTTGAAAAAGATTTACTCCTGCCTCCGAGTGGTTCTTGTATAGCTAAAGTGCACTGGCTATTGTCCACCTCTGCTTCCAGCCGAGACCCTTTGGGAGGTTACATTATAATGCTAAAGGGTGCTTGATAAGAGGATGCTGTGCCTTTGTGTCAGTCTGTTGTACTAGGTCATCTTGTAGGTTAAGTCTGCACCGGAGACATTTTTGAGGAGACACTGATGTTCTGGGTAAGGGCATGTCTCTTAAAATCAAAGGAAGGAAAGTAAAAGAGCCTATATTTCCCATTATAGCAGTGCACTGGAATCCCCCCCCCCCCCTCCCCCTAATAAAGGAGATTATCTGACCCTTTTATTCCTTAATGGAGGAGACTATTGGAACCTTTTATACTCCAGTATTGTGAAGTACTAGAGCCTCCACCTCCCCAGTATAGGCCTTTTATTCCTTAGTATAAGGAGAGTACTGGAACCTCTAATTCTGTAGTACAGGAGAGTACGGGAACCTTTTATTTCCTAGTACAGGTAGGGTTGGCACCTGGCCGGTATTTTACGGCAGGCCGGTAAAAAATTGGCTTCAGGCCAATGTTAAGTCTATGGAGACAGTACCAAGGCCGGTATTTTTCTGAAAAAAAGGTAACTCCAAGTACAGGAGAGTACCGGAACCTTTTATTCTCTAGTACAGGAGAGTACCGGAACCTTTTATTCCCTAGTACAGGAGAGTACCGGAACCTTTTATTCCCTAGTACAGGAGAGTACCGGAACCTTTTATTCTCTAGTACAGGAGAGTACCGGAACCTTTTATTCCCTAGTACAGGAGAGTACCGGAACCTTTTATTCCCTAGTACAGGAGAGTACCGGAACCTTTTATTCCCTAGTACAGGAGAGTACCGGAACCTTTTATTTCCTAGTACAGGAGAGTACCGGAACCTTTTATTCCCTAGTATAGGAGAGTACTGGAACCTTTTATTCCCTAGTACAGGAGAGTACCGAAACCTTTTATTTCCTAGTACAGGAGAGTACCGGAACCTTTTATTCCCTAGTATAGGAGAGTACTGGAACCTTTTTTTCCCTAGTACAGGAGAGTACCGGAACCTTTTATTCCCTAGTATAGGAGAGTACTGGAACCTTTTATTACCTAGTATAGGAGAGTACCGGAACCTTTTATTTCCTAGTACAGGAGAGTACCGGAACCTTTTATTTCCTAGTACAGGAGAGTACCGGAACCTTTTATTCCCTAGTATAGGAGAGTACTGGAACCTTTTTTTCCCTAGTACAGGAGAGTACCGGAACCTTTTATTCCCTAGTATAGGAGAGTACTGGAACCTTTTATTACCTAGTATAGGAGAGTACCGGAACCTTTTATTTCCTAGTACAGGAGAGTACCGGAACCTTTTTTTCCCTAGTACAGGAGAGTACCAGAACCTTTTATTCCCTTGTATAGGAGAGAACCAGAACCTTTCATTCTCTAGTATACAAGAGTCCAGGAATCTTTCATTCTTTATTATATGAGACTACCAGAACCTTTCTAGACTTATCTTTTATGCTGTTCTTTTAAATTGTACTATTTTTGCAACAGGGGAAAAAGTGCCCCTAGGAACTTGCACTCTCATCATGAATAATAATGCTGTTTTCAGGATCAAGTCTTATTGGGCTTTTTACAATCTGTTTTTCTCTTTTTATCAATTTATGCCTTTTTAAAAAAAAAATTAATCAGATAAAAATATAGCTTGTTTCTGCATGTAGGTCAGTGCTGGGAAATCTGCTACTGTAGTACCTCCCATCACTCTGAGCCAGCTGGGGGGGGGGGGGGGGGGGGTTGGGGTTGGCAGGAGTTGTCCCCAGCATACAGCCATTGCTCGCTGAGTTCAGTTCCTGGGATTTGCTTTCCTGTCGTTCTTTTTACTGTGTCACTGGTAGTAGAACTGGTTACTAATTTGCAATCTGCCATCCTCCAGGGGGTATATTCGGTTGCCTAGAAGTCTCCGCTGCACTGCTAGTAACACCCAACAGGTACTGCTTTACGAAAACACACTCCTGTGTGTGTGTGTGTGTGTGTGTGTACGTACGAGTGGAGGGGAGCACTTAGTGGCGATATCACCGCTGTCTTCAAACTCCCTCGTGCTGCATCATTTCTGCTTAAAGGTTAAGGTTCCGACGCACTGCAAGGTTTGGCGCTTTTTGAATCAAGGAATCCAGAAGAATTTATTTTATTTTTAGCAATTTCTAAACTAGTTCTGTAGAGCACAAAGCAAGAGGAATTGTTTGTATTCCACCCCACCTCTCCAGTATTTTTTTTTTGTTTTTGAAGACATGTTCATTTTTCCGAACGTTGAATGTGTCCTGCCTTTTATCTTCCCGGTGATAAAAGAATCAGTCATTAAAAAGACACTTTAACATTCTTCTCTGCCACAGACAAAGGACGCTGGAGTTTTTACAAGTCAAAGGCTTTATTTTTAGTCTCTTTACTATTCAGGGCATGTTCCTGTTGAGCCTCCCTGGTGCATTCGAGTGGGGGGGGATGGGGGTAGTATTTAAACAGATACTTCTTTTTTTTTTTTTTAAATAAAATAAAAATAAAATATTTGGAGCAAATAAATTGGGCAAAATTCTCGAA
Organism: Pelodytes ibericus; assembly: GCA_036172795.1. Classification (NCBI taxonomy): domain Eukaryota; kingdom Metazoa; phylum Chordata; class Amphibia; order Anura; family Pelodytidae; genus Pelodytes; species Pelodytes ibericus. The sequence continues at coordinate 11,764,853 of CM069865.1, forward strand.
AATGTTTCTCTGAGCTTCTGTTGGGCTCTTAGCCTTTTTTTTTTTTTTTAGCGACGAAGATCAGAACTCAATCCTCGTTAAGTATTTCATCTTTTAGCAGTGAACACATACACTGTTGATGTTTGTTTATTTATTTTTAGTTAGCCATTGGGAGTTGCTCTGGTTTTTGTTTTGGGTGGTCTACAGTTACAGATCAATCCACAGATAGCAGGGGCGTGTTTTACATTTTTTTTTTTTTTCACCTGCAGGAACATTTGGCCAATTTAAAAAGTGAAGCCTGCTTTGTTTTCTTAAAAAAAAAAAAAAAAAGACCAAAAAAAAAAAAAACCTGACGGGTTTGTTATATCCCGCTGAGTACTTCATTGCAGTCATTATGAAGTCAGCAGTAATCTGAGTGATTGTGAAAGGCAGCTATGCTACTGAAGGGGATTGTTTCATTTTTTTTTGGCTCTGTGATTATTTAATGTAGTTTTTGTTAATTTGTGTTACCTATAGGGGGAGTTTGCATATGAGCTAATCAGCTTGGAATGAAGCAGATTTTTCTGTCTGTTTCCCAAAGAAGAAGGTTACCGATGGTGACTGACCCATTTTTTTTTATTTTTTTTTTTCCAGTGTGCATTTTAGATTTTGCATCAATATAGTCTGTTTTTGACACTGGGAGTTTGCTGTTTTATCTGAGCAATAGAGAGACCAGGAAAGGGGGAGCATTTAGACCTTTGTAGGCCGAGAGGACTATCCAGAATGAATCTAAGCTCCTGGATGTCAGGCGCAGTCTCCAAGCTTTAAATTTTAGCATTCAGCCTTTCTCCCGAAAATCCTTCACATTTAAATATCTCCTTGTTTCTATTTCCACTCAAGAACCTGCACTTGCAAAAAAAAAGGAATTCGCTCCCAGCAAAAAAAAAAAAAATAAAAAAAACATTTTTTAAATAACTTCCGTGTGCTCGAAAGACTGTTACTCTGAGAGGATTGCTTCCAATGACAAATTTCTTCTCAATTGCTATTTATCAAGTGCTGCATAAAAAGGTAAAGATCCATCTACAGCCTGTCTTAACATGCCACTGTCCCCAGGTTATCTGATTCCTGTATTTGTTTTTTATATTTTTTTTTAAATTTTGCTTAGTACTGTGTTACAGGCATTAAGTGTGTGATATTATGTCTTATGCCGAATGCATTTTGTTTAATGCTCTCCATCTCACTTTAATCTGCAGATTATGTGTTATTTCTAAGATGCTTGCTTACATTCTCTACTGTGGACAAATCCTTTTTTTTATTTTTTTGCCGAATACAATTTATTTAGCATTTTTACAATAATGGGCATTTTAGGATGCAAAATCTCCTGCAAAAGCTTATGTTTTTCATCTCAAGCTATAAATCCTTGGAGTTTAAGTAGTGCACGTTTTTATAGAAATTTTCCATCTCATTTTGTCATACCAGGAAAATTCTCTGTATTAAATGCTGTTTAACCAGCCAAAAATACTTCAAGAAATACGTTTTTTTTTTTGTTTGTTTTTTAAGTATCTGCTTGGCGGATCCATAATTTGATATGTCATTTTGGAAATTGTGTTTTATGTTACTTGTTATACTGTAAGAGCCTTGACAGTCGATTGTGTTTTTGTTTTTTTGTAACTTTTGGACCATGGGAATTGTCCTTTAAAAAAATAAATACTTGGCTCTTAAAGTTTCTTTGAGCAGTTTGGTCACACAGTGATCTTGTTTACTCGAATGCTTTGGAGTAGAATATTTCCTCGCCAGATCGTTAGGTTTTCAGACTTTATGGTTTACTGTCGAATCCATCGGTGGATTTCTTTACTGCCTGGGAGAATAAAAAAAAAAGTATAGACTACCAGACAAAAACCAACCCTGTGCCAATGTATTATTTACACTAATCCCAGCTAATGTGAAAAGTCAGTTTGCTATTCTTACACCAAATGGCCCTTTGAGCAGGGAAACGGTTAAGCAGATCTCTTGGAATAAGTTTTTTTTTTTTAATACAGAGTATTGCCTCCTCTCTGTCTGTGCACACATTATCTTAACAATGCTCTCTGCCTGGTTGCAAACATAACACTTTTTATAATAGGGTAGGAATATTAGCCACAATCATTGCTCTCCAATAGGATTAAAGAAGCCGGAATTAATAGAAAATAAATGTAGTTAGTACGGTGACTGATGGTTGGATTTCTAAAGGCATTTTTTTTCTCCCATTCAGTGACTGACCACAATTACTCTATATAGTAAATCTGCTCAGTGGGGAGGATGTGGATATGTCTATTTCTAGTATCCTGACCTTAGGGGACCCTGCTTTTTATTCCATGTGTATATGAGGTTGAACTGAAAAGGTTGTATGAAGTGTAGGTATTTTAAATATAAATGCTTTAGTGAAAGAATACAAATAAAGTATCTTTGCTCTCCATATTGCTCTATCAGGGGGCGGACATGCTGTTTAGAATCTTGTGTCAGATCTTCCTTTACTTGAACCATCTGACTCAAGATTCCAAACAATATGTCCGCCTCCTGGTAGAGCTACGCTGAGCAAAGACGGTTCAATAAGGCACATTATTTATTGTTGAAGATGTAAACTTTCAATGAAACTTTTATTTTTTTGCATTGTCTTTTAATGGCTGAAATGTAAAACGTGGCTGATAAATGGTATGTATTTCAAAACCTGTATCTGTACTGCTCCTTTTAAAGGACAGCTTTAAGGAAACAAATACATTTAAGATTGTATCAAGTGTAGGCATTTTAAACGGAAATGCTTTTAATGAAATAATACAGTAAAGCTCCTTTTATTGAGTCTTGCGTGTATAGCAGTACCAGGGAGCAGACATCTTGGATCAGATGGGTCAGACTTTCCTTCATCTGAGACAAGATTCTAAACAACATGTCTGCCCCCTGGTAGAGCTATGCAAGCAGTGAGGGTTCAATAAGATGCTTTTATTTATATTCTTTCATTCATGCATTTATATTTAGAATGTCTCCACTTGATGCAATATTTCAATCAAACAGAGCTCATTTTTTGATGGCTGTTGTCCTTTAATAAGTGACACCCATACAGCAAACGGTGGGGTAGATGCAATGGCCCCTGTTGACTTAAAAAATGGCGTACTAAATGTTCACGAGGTTTCTGGTTAAAAGTAAAATCTTGTCGCCCCATCCAGTGTTATACAGCAAATGAGAGAAAAACAGCTTATTATCATTATAATTTTATTTCTGTGTGTTTGGTGCCTGTATTGACGCATTTGTTCTGGAGCAGCTTAAAATCCAATGGTTTTTGTTGGTATCCGGTGGTGTTCTTGGTGAATAAGACCTGCCTGTTGTGGACCGAGGTAGTCTCTGTACATCCTGCTGTCATGTTTGAGTGTCTGTTTGGAAACATTATCTGATCTAAATCATCAGCAGTTACTTATTTTAATTTTACTTCCACCAATTCCCCCTCTCCTGGTCTTTGTCTGAATACCAGTAGCAGCTATGTATGTCCCGGGATGTCTGTGACATCCGTCTGAAGCCAGCCTGTCAAATATTTTGACTCCTGTTATCTGCAAAGTAATTGTACATGTTGGTTTTGAGATATCCCCTAAACTCTGTGTGTTATTTTGTGAGATCACGCCTGGGTGTCCCTACACCTTTTCAGCTCCGCTTTTGGTAATGCCCAAGGTCGCAGACAAAGGGTCAGACCGACATGTCCCTTATCACGCTCTCTCCGCAGGGAATGCCCCGCTAGGTCTACGCTCCACCGAAACCCTGTGCCCTGCTTTCCTTCAGCATTATTTTGCTTTATTCCACAATATACACATTGGATGTTAAACTGATCTCTCACATTCTCTACCCCCCCCCCCCCCCGAGACGTTGACATTCAGTGTATTCCTCGCTCGGTCAGGGAGCCGCGACTGTCTCCTGCTTTTCCTTTTACATTTTGCACTTATTTCAGGTAACCCGGCATGGTTTATCCACACTTCACAGTGTTTTTTAAATGGATTTTCTTTTATATCCGTGGTTATCACATCAGGTTTAATAGCCTGTTACGATGCTGATACCGGTCTCCCACCCTGGCATTGAGGTTGGGTATCCTGGCTCAATTAATTCTGACTGTTCTGACATTTGTGCAACCATAAGCCTTAAGTGTGTCCTCGGAGCTCTTCAATATATCTTGGGTGTGATGCTTTTGATTTAGAGCTCTAAAATGCATTTTGATTACTAGATCAGGGCTACAGCAACCTAGATTTAACTGTTGACCCTCAAACTTCAATGATAGTCACAATAATTTTAACATCCTCGCTACAAACTTGAATGGGTCTGTGAAGTGTTAGGCTCCCAGCTGTGTCCACAACCCCCGTCCGAAAACATGCATTATGGTCTTTTTTTTTTTTGCCAGCTAAGCAATATATTGCCCCAACGTATAGTCTGTAAACATTTGGCTTGTCTTGTAGCACAAAATAATCGTTAATAATCTCTACCAATATCATTGCCCCTTTTTTGGGGGGTTGAATAGGAGCAGAATCCAGCTCTTTCCGTTGCACTTTGACTCTGCTAATATTCGATAACTTTGGAGGAAACAGAAATGGGATCTGCTTTAAGTTTTCCCCACGGTTCGTCTTCGACACTTTGAAGATCCTGGGAGAACTGTTTTCAATATATTTCCCCCCCCTAGAGTTTGCGTGATCTACGGCATAGCTAAGTTTGGCCAAATCCTGTGCAAGATCCTTGCCGGGATCTGTAAGACCCTACGATGATCTATTGGAATCATGTTCTATATCATTCGATGTGTACAGTGGAGTTAATATACACAATTATTTTATAATTTAGCCATCCATATAGTTATGGTTTTTAATGTTTAATATCCAAGTAAAATGGCTTTTTATACTCCGCTATCCACCACACAGTGCCGGCCGGTATCATTCATTAATTCAGGCAATTACACCACACTTCCAGCGCTCATTTGCATGCTATTACCCAGGATGCATTGGTGCAGTTGTGCCCCTGTAGACCTTCTTTCTCTAATTGGGGTCCGAGGTTTTTTTTTTTTTTTTAGTTCAGCAGCAAACGAGAAAAACCTTAATGGGTCAAGTGATTTCTCTCCCCCCCCACCCCATGTTGACATCCGTTACTGTAGAGATTATAAGACATTTCAGTATGGCAGGAAATGTACATTTTTATTGGGTGATCTTGAAAATGGATGTAAAATTAGACAGCAGTGATCAATAGCGCATAGGAAAGGGTCCCTATTGAACAATTTTCACAGTGGTTCAGGAATTTTGCATGTTTCATAACCAAGTTCAGCCCCCCTGCTGCAAAGCTCATTACATAGAGGGTATTCATTTCCTCTGTTTGGTACCAGCTATTCTCAAATAATAAAATAATAAACAGCCAATCAGGGAGAAGAGGTCAGGTGCATGCTGGGGGCAATATTAGTCTGTAAAGCAATTGATATTATGGCTACATGACTCTCAGTATTTCTTCAAGGGGCTGTATCAGCCAAACATTGTTTTTACTGTGCATGTAGAGCATAATAAACATAATAAAAATTGAAAATGAGCAAAATGCCTAAATTAAGAGAGAGGTTTTTTTTTTGCGGAGTCTCCTGTTTATGACATCACCAGTGGCACGGTATGCAAATTACACATTTCCCATTCAAAAGCAGTTCATTTGCATACCGTGCCACAAGTGATGTCATCAGCAAGAGACTCCACAGACGCATTGAAAACACATTTCTCTCTTAATGTAGGCATTTGCTTGCAGTTTTGCGAGCACTGTGATTTCAAACTACAAAGATGGCCACCAAAAATGAATATGTACCTCCTAATTTTGATGTCCCAACTTGAGCATTATGGGAAGCCAACATCAGCCGTTTGCATCCATTTTTGACAGCCAGAGGATAAACCACACACACAGTGATGGCACAGAAGTAGAAAATGCTACCTACCTTAAATAGGAACAGTTCCCATTTTTGCTGCACAGATCAAACATTCAATATAAGGCTGAGCAAAAAGAGTCCACACATCAAATATATTTATGGTCGATGTCTTGCGCGGTTGCGCTAGTAAATTCGCCCACGCTTGAGAGTTTTGCGAATATTTTGTGAAAAAGAATTCTCATTTGCGTGTGAAAATTACGCCAGCTTTTAGCGAGCGCTATCAAAAGAGGTAGAAAAAATATTTGCAAAATTGCCTGTTTTTATTCGCAATTTGCTCGGATGTACTATTGGAGTGTTAAATGTTTAGTACATTGCGATAGGAGCAAAGTGCAAAAATAGTTTTGCTCATAAAATATATTTGCGTTTTTTTTTTTAGCACACGCCCCTCTAAGTCAGACCTTCGCTTCTACTCACTGTGCCACTGGAACTGAATTCCACATCAGAAACTTGCCACATGTGGTTTTAATAATGTTCCTGTAAGACTCCCGGTGACTCGCTGAACGCCAGGAGGGGAGCCACGCTTGTAATATTAGCAAGGAGAAGGCTCGAAAACTGCATCTGTAATATCTAACTTTTTAAGTCCTTTAATACTATTGTGTTATTAATTCGCAATCCCTAGATTCTGCCAGTCCCAGCTTTGCTCCCATTCCAGATAGGGGGAGAGGCGATGCAGATGAGGTTGATTAGGGATTCTACAGACAACAACTACTTTGCAGAGGCAAATGAGGCGTATGTGCCGGGAGCGGGAAATATACGGTCTGCAAATGCAATCATATGAAAAACATGCTTTCAACTCACAGAAACCGGGCTTTTTTGCACAAGCAGGGAAATATGTCTCTGGCTTTTAAATAATGTAACCACAAAAAAAAAATCATAATTCACTTTTGTAAAGAGTTTGTTTCGGAGAAATCCTGCCTCGCTGGGGTGGTGGTGGGGGCTTTGGGGGCTATCCTGTCTCTTTCACTCCAAATATTAAAATAAGACATTTAATCCTAGCATTTGAATAGTTCTGCTTCTAGTGTGTTAGGACCATATTAATCCTGGGGCTTAGTCATTAGACGGTGAATGTTGGTGAACTGACAAGTGAACTGGGAAAAAAATCAGACCGTAGAAACCGAGTTTGGCCAAAGTCTCCAACTTCCTATCATTCCAACACTTTTATTAACGCCTGATTTGTGTGGTTTGGTTCACCGCCCCTGTCCAGCCAGGCTCCTTTCCCTTCTGTTGTCAGTGGGTAAACTACAGAAATTGTCCGTTTTGCGTCACATGGGGTAGGATAGGGCTTCTTACTTACCAGGGAAAATCCTCTGTATATACATTAGGTATGTCAACACTCCTTCCTTTATTAAAACACAGAATGCTGTAAGAGGTGCACTCGTGCATGTATCTTGAGCAGTTAATTATTCATTTACCAGCATTCTATCATGTTTATTTATTTATTTTTTCTCCTCTGAAAATTAAATAAATGTCTGATTAAATCCCTAGCCTCCCCCCCCCCCCAAAAAAGACCCCCAAAAAAACAACAATACTGGCCCTTACTGGATGACCTCTGCAACACTCCCCAATGACCTCTCTGCACATCTCGCTAATGCTAGCCCTGTGATAAGCTAGGCAGGAATATACAGGATGTGTATTAAAAGCCTATATACACTCTCCCAGGGCTCTAGTGAAGGACACTTCAAATGTTGCATGAAACAGAGCTACAAGCCTCTCGAACGCATGGATTACAATAGTAATTAACATAAAACACATTTAGGTATGCGGTACATTCAGAAAAATCCTTCAGGATGTAGCTGTATGTAGCAGTATGCTAGAGAGGACGGCTAATTAGTTCTCATAACTCATACCATATCATGGTCACGGCCCATGCCTGACGTGGGAGGGGGGGCTTATAATAACCCTTTAGAGGGGGTGCTTGTAAAAACACAGACCCTACAAAGGGGAAACGTATAAAAGAGCATTATAAAGAGTAACAGGGATTTTTTTTTTTTTATGTGCCAGATACAGTTCAATCGTCTCGAAGGGTCAACTTAGCTCCTAAGTATCTGTCTACGCCAGTGGTGTACAAATATTTGTAGACTTTAGTGGCTCAATCAGACCATTTAAAAATATGTATTTTTTATTTACCCAAATGGTGGTGGATACATAGCTTTCTGTACTGTTTGACTGGTGGATCCCAATGGAAGAGGCAGTGATTCTATGCTATCCCCGAGCATTGAGAACCCCAGGTTCGGATAGCCACAAAGCAGCCAGGAAATGGGTCAGAGGTCGGGGCAGGTAGCAAACAGAAACAGAGTCGGAGTAGAAGCCAAAAGGTCAGGATCGCACAGTAGATGATACTACAGAGCTGGCACCTTCCAGCAGACGTTGTAGAGGTTAACCTAAAGGAGTTTAATCAGACGTGGGATAAGCCTATAGGCCATCATAAGATAAGAGTTCAAGGGACCATAAGGTATGTGGCTCTTACGGCAGTCGAAATAAGATGTTTCTAAGACATAAAATGCCATTATTTATGTATGAAGTAATTCACTGTAGCTGGTATTTCAGGCTTTATGCTCTTGGGTGTGCATGCGTGTAATAAAAATAGTGTGTGTATATAATTATATACCTGTTTTATTCATGGTCTATTGTTCTCTCACTTGTAGAAAGTAAAATAAATATCACTGACATTGCCCTTCATTATGAGTTTCTATCCGGCTCAGTATATAGAATTTACTTAAGAACCATATTGTTTTTTCATTGGCCATTGTATCGTAGACTCCCAGAGTCCATCCTTCCACCGTTTTTTGTGTCCGCAGGTACAAATCCGCTCGCGATGTGTTAGTGTGTCAATTCGAACATATTTGTAGTGTACTTCTGGGTACATGAGCAAGCGCTCTAATAGAACATGTCAAATCGCCATCCAATTTCTCAAGCTTGGCCGTAGTTGTGATTAAAGGGACTGTCACCCAAACAGTGTTTTTTACTGTGAATGTAGAGCATAAAAAAAGATTGAAAAATTATCTGTACATTGTGTGCAAGCAAATGCCTAAATTAGGAGAAAAATGTGTTTTAAATGTGTCTGTGGAGTCGGCTGCTTATGACATCACCTGCGGCACGGTATTCAAATTATACATTCCTCATTGAAAAGCATTACCGTGTCACAGGTGATGTCATAAGCAGCAGACTCCACAGACATATTTAAAACACATTTTTCTCCTAATTTAGGCATTTGCTTGCAGTTTTGCTAACACAATGTATAGATCATTTTCAATTATTTCTTATGCTCTACATGCACAGTAAAAACAATGTTTGGGTGATACAGTCCCTTTAAATCTGCTAACACAATGTACCGGTACATAGATAATTTTCGATATTTTTTGGGGGGGCCATAAAAACAGCGTTCAGGGGGTTCAGTCTCTTTAATAGTTCCTCGAAGCCGTAGAAGTGTTGGGGGAATATTTTTGGTAAAGCATTGTTACATCATACGTTACCGTCTGCTATAACAGCGATTTACCAAACAGAAAGGGGGGGGGGGGGGGGCAGTCAAGGGTCTCACTTAGGTCAGTAACAAACTACTTTACTCTCCTACTGCAGTCCGTTAAAGGTGCTCCTATAAGACATGATTAATTCATGTTACAATTTCATATTAGTCAAAAAAATGTTTCTGTAGTATTTCAGTTTCCACCCTGCGTGCTTAAAAATTAATCACCCTGTTGAATAATGTGCCCAATTACTGTTAATTATTAATGTCATGGTCCTTGGTTAGAATCTCATTCTACTTTTTTTTTTCCTTCTTCTTTCTATCTATCTTTACTACTGCCTGGCTCCCCGTTTTTAATGAGTTGAGATCTGCTAAAACAGAATAAATTCTTATTCTAAAAAAAAAAAAAGTGTAGATTATCTAAGGACTCTACATATTAAAGACAGAAAGTTGAAAGAACTGTCCAGAAAAAAAAAAAATTGTGGTTGAAAAGCATCGTTCAGGATATACTTCATTTAGTTGCCCTTTTAATGTTTATAACATTTCTTAGACAAGCTGGTAAAAAAAAAAAAAAAAAATGAATATATTAAAAAAAAAAAATTCCATAGTTTTCTATGAGAAAACTCGAATTTATACATTTTCTGTGACTGTGTGATCTGTTTTATAAAGCGGGGAAGAAAAAAGCCAATATCTGTTCCACTTTGGAAAAGTTAGGACGGCCTCAAGAGTTGATTAATTCACTGTATAATTGCATGTAAAACCGTGGCCGGTAGGCTTTCAAGAGAGCTAACAAACGCCTAGATCTATCCATATCCTTGTCTCCCTGAAATGGAGGCATTTGGAGACCTTCGCGATGGTTAACGATCATTATTAGTGTCGTTATCGGAGTCTGGGGTTATTTTCAGGGGCACAGAAGAAAGAATTGGAAATTTTAGTTTCTGCTCTGATTTTAAATGTATTTTTTTATTTATATATATATATATATATATATATATATATATATATATATATATATATACATACAGCATTCCAACCCTAGACTAAGGATCTCATGTAATGAACGTGGTGGGGGTATGAAATGAGGGTGATGGGGGCATGTGATGGGGCATTTAGTGTGTATGCAATGTGGGTGATGGTGGCATGTAATGGGGTAATTGGGCATTTAATGTGGGTGATAGGGCATGTAATGGGGTGATGGGGCATGTCATGGGTGTGCAACGTTGGGGGGTGCCCGAATTTTGCCTGCCTAGGGCAGCACAAATCCAAGATACACCACTGCTGATGCCCCAGCCCAGTGATGGTGAACATTTGTGCCCAGCCTTCTGCAGCAAACCAAGATGAAGCTCTCAAAGTGCCTCTCATTTGAGGCATTTTTCTGCCTTTCCGTATCAGCCACCCTGCTCATCCCTTCCCATAATTTCTCTTGCACCAATGAGTTCAAGTAAAAATCTGTGCGCTAAAGTGCATTATATCCATAAATGTCAGCCTTGGACCATAACATTTACTGGGTCCTACATAATTGATGGTGAAACTGTAGGCTGAGTGCCATCTCCCAAGTCTCCGAGTTCCACTTGTGCCATAGGTTCACCATCACTGCCCAAGCCTAAGAAAGCCTAAGAAAAATCTTTTTAAGGACTACAGTCGCCCTTTTTACAAACAATGTTGTTGATACGTGATAACTTTGTTGCAAAAATAAAAAAGGCTTTATTCAATGCCGGGCAGTTTGATTTTATTATATTTGTATGGTACTTCATGATCTAATATTTGATTTTGCCAACTGTAAGTGTTTTTTTTTTTAAGGTTTGGTTTTTATTTGGGATACTAGCTGCGTGATAATTACGCCCCATGCAGAGTTTTGTACAGGAGACATTGGATGGCAACAATAGCCTTGGAGCTTGAAATATATATTGTGGAGTATAAAACGTTTATGAATGTTAACAGATGTTACATTTTAATCCTAGTAGGACGGTTCCGTGGGGTTGCGGGACATTTAAGGTGTCTGAATTGTGTACGTGTATGAGCATCCATTGAGATTGTGTAGAGTTCAGTTATATCTATAATTGTCAGAGAGGTATTAAGTGGGCCTGTCTTGATTAACCTTCTATCATTCTGTGCTCTTGTATTAATGCCTGCGGATTATTCGTGAGCGCTGCAGTCGGGGGGGGGGGGGGGGGGAAGTATTATTTAAATATGTGGCACATGTAGGCGTAGAGCGGTCGGTACAAAGACATTCAGTTATCTGAAATAGAAATTTTTACTGCGGTTACGTCTAATTGCCTTTTTGGCGTCCGCGTGGTACAAAGAAGTAGGGCTTGACAAATCCAAGGAGCCAGGATACTTAGAATTATGCCCTACTGGCTCCTAACCTTTTTTTTCTTTTTCTTTACCATTGCTTTACACACAACACACCATGTCCCTGTCTCCTAAAAATAACTTCTGACTTGGTCTGCTTGGCTCCTAAATCCCTGCTTTAAGAAGCTTGTGTAAATGTGAAGTGTCTACTCTGGGATAAGCAAGTTATACATGACTGCGCCCGTGTGGTAAGGAGCCAGTGGCCATGTTTAGGACTCATTGTTTAGGTAATGTATGCCTGCAATTCTGCCAGCACAATGTAAAGGTCATTTGTCATGATTTTATTTGTTCTCTGCCTCAATAGTGTAAACAGTGTTTAAATGAGTCTGATATTTCTCAATGGGAAATGTGTAATTTAGTATATCACGTGGTAAGGTAATATGATAAGCAGGAGGCCTCTTTTAAAGGACTGTAGCAAAAAATGATCTTATGTTTAATTAAAAGATTGTATCAGGTGTAGAGGGTTTATAAAGAAATTATTTAATGAAAGAATACAAATTACGGTAAGTGCCTTATTAAGCCTTCTTTACACCATACAGTTCTCTCAGGGGGCAGACATCTTGATTGGAATCTTGGGTCAGATCTTCACTCACCGTGGTTCAGATGAACAAAGATCTGACCCATGTGACCAAAGATTCTAAACAAAATGTCTGCCTCCTGGTGGAGCTATATGGGGTAAAGATGGCTCAATAAGGTACTTTATCTGTATTCTTTCATTAAAGCATTTCTATATAAAATGCCTACACTTGATGCAATCCTTTAATTAAACACAACTTAATTTTTTTGTTACAGTTGTCCCTTTTGCTTTCCATTCACAGTGTCCCTTTTAATCTTGTTTTGGTTTTTAAAAAATGTGGTGTTTTAATGGAAAATAAGACTCCTTGTTTGGAGAAAAGTTACCATACAAAATACTCTGCACTTGAGGTTCCAGATATGGCCCCAGATGTTTGGTCTGTATTGCTTCTCAGAGTATATTGCTTTGTGTTCTGGTGAAGCTTGTTTATTGTTGTCCATTGTGCAGTTAACAAAACTGGTCGTAATCTCTTGATGTTTATAGAAAGAACATTTGTATTTATGTATTTTGTGCCAAAGAGAGAAAGAAGGAGAGATACTTTGCCATCAGTCTCGGAATTGTTGGGATAGTCCTGAATTTTGATGTACTGTCCCATTAATTCTCGTCGACCACCCCTTGGGTCCCGTGGACAACACATTACATAAGCGGTTGCCCAAAATAATTTTTGGAACTTTTCAATAAGACTTATGTAGCTTATAGATGAGACCCAAGTACCGCCAACACGTGATGTCACGCAATGATATCTGGCTGGGAGGGGAGTCTACTGCATGCCGCGAGGGAAGTAAATGCACTTCCAAATTACGTAAAGGAAATGTTGAATATACGCTATTTGATTTTTGCACACTTTTTTTTTTTTCTTTTCACGAGTGAGCATGCAATTATCTAGGCAAGCTCCACCCCCCGGCCGGACTGGAAGTATTCTGAGCAGACAGCTGTATGCTGACAATTAGACATGTTCAATGTCTTTGCCACTAAAACTAATGAGTGGGAAAACTTGCATACCAAACACACGTACAACTTAGATCGTATTATTTATCAGCTAAATTCTATACTCCTGCCCATTTTTCCCGTCGATATAGGGACATCCATATTAAATGTTGCTTGTGCAGAAAGGAGTCTCTTGGTGAATCTATCTTAATGCTTTGTATTTGGTCTCATTAGACCGATGGACTACTCAATGTTGATATTGATGGCCGAGTATGACACATCTTAAGTCATTATTATTTCATTTAGTAGCTGTACGTATAGAACGAGTGGGATTCTGAGTATTGATTGGCTGAATGGTTTGTAGCATTGATTTATGAGTCAAGGATTTTGTGCGCAGAGCCAAACACCAGCTGAGATTGCATCTTATGTGACCATTGATTTTGTTTCATATTTCACTTCACAGTAATTAGACTATGATCTCACAGATGTTAACATTAAATTCATTTTCTGTATACAGGAATCGCAAATAGTTACTCGTGTGTGCCAAATTAACAAGAACCTTGTTATGTTCTCATATTCAGAGAAAATTCTTGATTTTTTTTTAAATTAAAAGTTTTTATTTTTGTGAAAATTGTTTTTTTTTTTTTTGTGTGTGCAGCTGTGGTGCCAAGTTTAAAGTCCTTCTCGTGTCAAACTGGAAAAGCCTAAGACTAACAAGATTGTTTGCTCTGGTGCTTCATCTGAAGATAGGATTAGTCTTGAAGGTTCCAGCATTCATCTCTCTGCCATTTGTATATCCTTGCTTCCTTCCTCTTGTTTTTACCAGGAGAGGTCGAAAATTAGATCAGTATGTAAAAAAAAAACAAAAAAAACTTAAGCCGATTGTTCGGAGTTGGGAGCAATCTATGTTTCAAGAGACACAGACATGTCTGATCATGGAGCACGTTCTTTGTTTGTTTAAACTTCAAAAAAATTCTTGCTAAAAATATTTGAAGGGGGGGGGGAATAAATAAATAAAAGCACAGACCGGCAATACTGACATAACCTTTTGAAGGGGAAATAGGTTTATGCGCAACGCCACCAAAACTGTGCAAAAAAACCCCCAAACAAACAAAATTTAGGTTTGAGCTCAGAGTTTCAGACATAATCGGATCAATGCGGTGATCCGTGTAGCTCACAAATTCGTGACTTCTATGGAGAGGACTTTGGCTTTTATCTGGGCTATTCCGTGAGGAACTCGGCTATTGCAGACATGGCCAAAGTGGCCCAAAATTAAATTTAAAAAAATCATCTGTAAGAAAAACAAAACAAAAACCTGACACATTAAATACATAAAAATAAATAAAATCGATATAAAAATGTTTTCATTAATTTTAAAATGCTTATTAATGTAAAAATACTATAATAATTTTATAATAATTGTACATGAATATTTTTTTGTGTTTCAAATTCTTTTACACTGCTCAATTCCCTAGCTAAAATCTGGATAGTTGAACTGCCAAAATTCTTGGAAATTGCCAATTCCGTGGCACATTCTGCCATATTGGGTAGCCGAACTGCGAATCTCTCCCCAGTTGGACTTTATGCATGATCTGGCTTGTGTTCGGACAAGATCGGGCATATTGAATATGTATTTATATATATATATTTTTTTTCCATCCTTCACCATGATGTCATTCTTGTCTAGGCTTTATTTTGGTAGTAAAAAAAAAAAAAACATGCATGTTATACGGAAAACTTCAAACTGAAGTCAGTGTAAAAATATACGTCATTTTATTTTGAGGGTGAGGTTGTTGTTTTTTTGCTGTGTTTTTTTTTTTTTTTTTTTAGAATGTTTGTTCGTTTACAAAAAAATAAATAAAAAATGTTTATATATTTTTCTCCAGTTGTCTCTTAAGATCTGCCGCAGTAAAGTATTTAAATTTGAAAATAAGAGCTATTTGTTAAGAATTTTCATCAGACAAGCTTTTCCTAATAGTTACAGCAGTAAAAAGCCTTGGAGTATGCCTCTGGTGCCCACAGCTATTAGCATGCCTAACATGCTGCTCAGCGTGACACTAGCATATAACAGTTGTAATTGACTTGTAGAATCTCTACATTTCCTTCTCTTACCCAAATTCAGGAGGGAAACTAATGCCCCGTTAGCAATAACCAGTCACGTGCCGCTTTTGGCTTTACCCGACGATCATGTTGAGCCGCCCATCTTCGTGGAACTATGGCGACCAGCGGCTAGAAAGGACGGGGAACTGTGTGTAAAAGATAGATACGAAACTCTCTGATTGCACCACCCATGATATGATGATAAACTATAATTTATTGGAGAGACATAAAGGGTTGAGATAGAAATCTATGTTAAAGGTTTGAGGAAAAATAACGCTTTTTAAATGTGCCATGATTGGTTCAGGGGCAGCTTGACAAAATCTTAATGGATTTTAGGAGCCAAGGAGACCGAGTCAGGAGCCATCCTATTGATTTTTAGGAGCCAGGAAAGTGCTACTTCCCCCAAAAAATGTTAGCAGCCCTCGCTCCTGGAATTTGTCCAGCCCTGAATCCAGTTGTCATTTATGAATCCATCGAAATAAAGCTTTATCTAGTGAGTGTGTAATTAAATAAATGCAAGGCCGAAATGATGTCCGGGTGTATTTTGGATTTTTTTTTTTTAAATAAAGTGTTGTTTTTGTTGACATTCATATTTGTCAATAAAGGTAATTGACATCTCTAATGGTTCGACCAGCGGAATCATTTTTTGTTTCGCGAGGCCAGTTTTTTTTTTTTTTTTTTTAATGTGTCCATGGCGGGGTGTTGAGGGTTGACACACTGTTGCAGCTGAATCAATAGAGCAGACGTAGCCCCGGAGAGATACACGTATGACTGATCTGTGCAGTGTACAAGGTGTTAATGCGCGAGTCTGAGTGTAGACATGTATGGAAGTCGCCCTGTCTCAGTTTAATGAAAATATGGAACATATGTCCTTTTGTTTGGTCTCAGTTTTCTGGGCTCTTCTTCAACTCTTTTTTTTTCCAGCAGTATTTTTTTTTTTAAAGAAATCTGCTTTTAATTAAATTGTCTTGTGTTTTTTTTTTGGGAGTTGGCCTCCCTCGGACCCATCCACATGTGAAGCCAAAAACAAAAGATCTATATTTAAATAATCTGAAGCCTGAGACCCTCTTTAATTTCAACACGTTGGGCTCTTCTCCTTAATAGAATCTGTTAGGATTTGGCCCGACGCGGATGGGACAGTGCAAGGTTTACAGATGAATGCTAATCTGTTTTTCACACGTGTGATGTACATGGATATGTGATGTAGCCCAAGTCATAGCACAGAAAGGCTAAAAATGTCTTTACTGGCAAACTATTAAGGGCTAGCTGTCAGGCGTACGGTACAGGGATTTATTCCGGGAATTCATTGCTCTACATGCATTAGCAGGCTTTTTATATATCAGCAATATGGCATGTTCCCTAGCCATTTTACTCGGCTCAGACTCCACCATGGATCCGTACTGCAGGAGAGCTGACTCTCCTTTTTCTCCTCCTTTCCAGGGAATGGGTGTTCGCAGGTAAGGGTGTCCGTTAAAAAGCGAGGGCACTGTAAGAGGGCCGCAGTCACTGGCGCGTTCCGCGTCTCTGTGTGGGGTTCTCTGGGGTTGATTGGGTCGCAGATCTGACTTGGTCACAAATTCAAAAGATAAAGTTTAGTTTAAAGTGATACCATGCTATTTTTTTTTTTGCATGACAGGGTCACTATAAGCAATATTGGCATCTGCGGTTATGTTCTCTGCTGAGCGAACCACTATAATAATAATCCGCATAATAATAGACACCAGCATCGGTCACAGTCGTATAGCGCAGATTCTATGGAATGTATAGAATTTTAATAGATTTAACTGTTTTTTGTCCTCTTTTGTAGCAAGTGTTGATATTTCTCCTTTCAACAGTCACCCTGTCCCATTTATAAGCTAGAAATACCTGTTTTACTAAAACTCTGCTATCGTCCGACTCAGACAGGTAGCACGTCAGCTGCAGTCTAATTTCTTCCCACCGCTTAAGGTCGTGTGCGCTAACTGTATTTATTTATTTATTTATTTTTCTTCTTTTCTCTAGATAAGATGATGAAAGAGATGGACCTCTCTGTTCAATGAAGCCGTTCCTTTCTGATCTCATTAAGGAATAGAAAGAAACCATCCCAAGGAATCCATAATGGTGGTGTCTGGCTGCAGAATGCAAACTCACTGGTTATTCTTGGTTATCTCTATCATGCAGTGTACGGAAGGTAAACTTTTTATTTTTTATTTGTTTGTACTACACAGTGGCCGTGGTCTTTGCATGGTTCAAAAAAGCTTTTTTTTTTTGTTTGTTTGTTTTTATTTATGGTTGTTTTTTGGGCTTTACCAGACTGTAAACATTTAATTGTGAATGTCGAGACTAAACAAATGATCCATGCAGATATCCAAACTTTTAAGCAAATGCATGAATTAAGAGAAATGTGCAATTTTTTTTATTTTTTTTTAGTGTGTAGTGTCTGCTGCTTATGACATCACCTTGTGTCTTCATATGCAAACTAACCACATTCAGTGGGGTGTTTGTAATTGGCATATAAGGCCGTGTCATGAATAGGACACAACGCAGACACAATTAAAACATAGCTTATTCGTAAATTAAGCATTTGTTTCCACTTTTGCTAACTTGGTGTTTTAGATAATTGTCTCTCTTTTTTTTATTGTCTACATTTACAGCATAAATGTTGCTTACTTGACACAGTCTCTCTAGTATTTGCGCTATGGGCTATTATTTGGGCGCTATGGGCTATTATTTGGGCGCTATGGGCTATTATTTGGCACCAAAACTGCACTTTTTGGAATGGAAATTCCCACCAGTACGAAATCAGGTGCCGCCATCACCTGGCCCTTTTGGCTTGCTTAGGAGTCGGTGCGGTTCTAATACCACCTTGAAGAGGGGCATTTTTAGTGTCCCTTTACATAAAAGTAAAAATATGAACTTTAATGTCATGTGATGAGGACAGAAGAGGGTTCCTTTCTTGTAAAATTTGGTTTCACCCCTTTTTTTGTGTGTTCTTGTTTATATTTTAACTGGTGTTTGCAGAATGAAAGTCTGTAAGTGAGTTTCTGTTTGCTCTATCTGCAGGCATTCTCTATAAATCACAGTGCAGTTTTTATTTCCCGTCTCTTGACAAATAGCAGTGTGTGGGATGTAACTTTCCAGCTCCCGTCTGCTAGTGACTCTGCGTCTGTGTGACATAGTGTTCACCTCTGGTTTTTTTCCTTTTTTTTTTGTGGGGGGGGGGGGAAAGCTTTTTCTCGGTGTAAAGATAGAAGTGCGGACTGACTTGATTGTAGAAGGCATACATGCATAATGACAATTTAAAAGAGCGCTGTATTTTTGCCTGAGGACTTTAGATTCTGAGACACTGAGGTTGTGTGTAATCATGGTTATAATGCATGTCTGTAAATGTGATCACTGCCTGGATCCTTCAAAAAAAAAAAAAAAAAATATATATATATATATATATATATAAATATATATATCTATGTATGCCAGAGTCAGATCAATATTTTTTTTCCTCTTATTTGACCGGCATGTATATAAATATCACTGTAGAAAGCATTAAGGTCTGTTACTTGGCCCTTTGCATAATTTGTTCATTTATATTATATTATATTCTCCAGCTCTGGGAAGCATAGAGATCTACGCACTCTGATTCCCACAAAATATGTTTTTTTCCCCCCACCCGTTGGCCGGTTATTCTCTTGTCGAATCCTGCAGGAATTTCCACGGAATAGATTCCGTGGCTTCCTATTGGCCGTGTGATAAAATGGTAGCCAATCAGAAGCTTTACACTAAGTGGGTACACACGAAAGAGCATTCTGATTCCTCGACATGTAGCAGAGAACCTGCCATTAGACGTATGTTAAATTGTTTCCAAATCTATGATTATATCTTTAAACGGCTATTTCAGTTTGTTTTTTTTAAATTTGCCCTGACCGCTGGTACTCTGACCTTATTAAGATGTTTACTGCTCCAGCCCTGTAAGAGGGGTAACACTGAAATGTGACCTGCAAACAGCTGATTGGGATGATACCTGGCCTGCCTGGGTTTATATATTTAGACTCCTCAGCTGTGTGATCCCTTCCTCGGACGTGCACAAGACTGGGAAGGAAACATTGAATGTGAACATCTAGCATCGCTACACAGCACTCACTTTAATTGTTCATGTGTTTTTAGATTTTAATAGTTAGAACTAACACTAACTGCTGGTTTCCATGACAACTGAAAAGGATGTAAAATAATTGACTCATTCCTCATTGTCCCCAGATCACTGCTCACATTTTACTACAGGGCATCGTCATTTGTACAGTTACTTTTTTTGTTTCTTTCATTTTCTTTCTTTTCTTTTTTTTTTTATTCTTTTATTTTTTTCCTCCTTTTTTTTTTTTTTTGTTTTTCTTTTTTTTTTTTCTTTCTTTCTTTCTCTCCTTCTTTCTTTTGTTCGTTTTACTTTTTTTTCTCTCTTTTGGCTTTGCTTTTCATTCTTGCTTTTCATTCTTGCTTTTGTTTCTTTTCTTTGATTCTGTCACCTTATCTTTCGTTCACATCTATCTATCTATCTTTCTGTTTCTTCCTTCCTTTCCGGCCATCCTGTATTGTAATTAGCTGGTTCTTTGAAACGTGCAGGCCAGTTAATTACAGAGTTTAGGTCGAGGTTGGTGGTTTATAGATATATTAGTTTTTGTTTTTTTACTCTGTGCTGTAATTATTTGACTTTAAAGCTCAAGGGTATTTATTCAGTTTGCCACCAGGATGTGCCCACGTTTCCATGTCTTGGAGAGAAATCCATACTCTTTAATTGCCAAAAATCTTTACAAAAATACCTTTTGGGAAAAAATGCCAAATAATAGACACCCAGTAACTTGATAGACATTTATATCATTGATGCTTTGTTGTCTTAAACATAGATTACTGTTCTGTCCTGAGTTTTTGACTTGGGAGCCAACCTAGTGTTATTAGGAGCCAGGGGGGATTGTGTAGTTTGCCGAGTCTCAAACCAACATGTCTCTAACTTGGGAATTTAGATATTGTTGGGAATATTTGGGGGTGGGAATAAAGATCATCCCTTTGGCTCATCTTAGAACACAGGACTCTTCTTTCCAAGAGGAACAAGGATGGGGTAATTATTTAATATTCCTCTGTCAAGCATACTTTTGACTGTAGTCAAAATCATTTGGCGGACTATATGTCCAGAGATGTACTGTCTGCCCAATGCAGGCTGAGCATCATGAGAAATGTAGTCCAGAACAGCGCAAAATAATATTCTTTATGGGGTTTTTTGGGGAAAAAATGTAGAAATAAAATGTGTAATAGTGAGATGAGGGAAAGGTTGCTTTTTTTTTTCTCCTTTTTCTTATTAAACACATTTCAAGGTCGGCGAATGTGCGACTCTGTGCTTTATGAGAGAGATAATTTGAGAAATGGAGATCATCCGTGCACTTGTTATATAGAAAGATGTTTTGAGAGCAATTTTCGAAAAGCTCTGGGAAGGGGTGAGGCAAGGTCTCTCCACCTTCACAGGGGGAAGGATGATCACGGTTAATTAAGCATCCGCACGTAAAAGTCTTCAATAACTTGACTTTTAGTAATTGTTGTGGTTCATGGAATTCTCCATTTTTTTTATTGCCAAGGAACACAAAAGGCCGTTGTCGAGGGGGAAAAAAAAAGTATTTAAAACAAAGCAGGTGCGAAGTGTGGTTTAAATTCACAAAGATTCCAATTAAGAGTTCACTGTGGCAGCTTTGAAACATGCAGTAAACATTTATGTGACCACCCATGTGACCACCATGCTTCGTATTCTTCCCGGATTCCCATTTTGTAAACTACGATAATGCGAAAAAAATATGGAAAGTCTGGGAAACAATTTTATTTTATTTTTTTTAAAGAACATTTCTGAGGTTCACCACAAAGATACCACCTATCTTAGTGAAGGCAGAGGGCAACTTCAACTAAGCCTATGATTTGAGGGTCTTCTCTGTAAAGAGAGAAGTGCAGAGAATTGAGATGGGACTTTCAACCTGAAGTAGCTGAGTTGGAAAAACACTCCCAGCTAGGGTTGCCACCTTTTCTTCAAAAAAATACCGGCCTTGGTACTGTCTCCAAAGACTTAACATTGGCCTGATGCCAATTTTTTACCGGCCTACTGTTAAAATACCGGCCAGGTGGCAACCCTACTCCCAGCTGCATTTTTCCCCATCTCAATGCCCTGCAGTTCTCTCTTTATTGCGTAGACGCTTGAATACATTTTTTTAGAGTAAGTTTAATAAAATACATTATAGCAGCTTCATTATTTCAGAGTGATACATTTTTTTTTAAAATTAATATATACCGGTAATAATAAATATTCTATATACACACACATATTCCCTCCCTTTTCTTAAAGGGACTGTATCACCTAAACATTGTTTTTACTGGCAATGTAGAGAATAAAAATGATTAAAATGATCTATACATTGTGTTAGCAGAATTGCAAGTAAATGCCTAAATTAGGAGGAAAATGTGTTTTAAAGGTGTCTGTGGAGTCTGCTGCTTATGACATCACCTGTGGCACAGTATGCAAATTACACATTTGCCATTGAAAAGCAGTTCATCTGCATGTTAGGCCACAGGTGATGTCATAAGCAGGAGGCTCCACAGACACCTTTAAAAACACTTTTTTCTCTGAATTTACACAATATATAGATCATTTTCAATCATTTTTTTTTTTTATTCTACACAATCACAGTAACAACTATTTTAGGTGATACAGTCCATTTAAACCTCCTACCCCCAGTAACCAAACAGGTTGCAAATATTTAAACAGACACAAAAGCAGCCAATCAGGGAGAGGAAATCAGGTGCATCCTGGGAAATATGTTCTAAGCACTAGGGAATATAACTTAAAGCAAATGCTTTTAATGGATATTTTTAAAACGGTTGAACCATTTAAAAAAGAAAAAAAGAATCGTACAGTCTTGTTTTGCGACCTTTTTATATCAGCGCAATTATTTCCAAACTGAGGGTAACCTGAAAATGCTTGTTTTTAATGTCTGTTTAAAAAACCACTATGGCACTATAGCAACACTTTAGCATATATCTGTATAGCATATATCTGTGTAAATTTGCATTTTAGCTGTAGTTTGCCGATAACGTGCAGCTTGTTTTATTACTTTTCCCCACCTAGTAACTATATCCGATAGCTTTTTCTGTCTGTACTGTAAATCATAGGGGCGAAATATTCGGATGAAGGATGACCCGTCAAGGGTAACAGCTTCCTGCTGGAGAACTTGGGAGCTGCTTCAAAAAAAAAAAAAATGAAAATGTTTGCTTTTCATATGTGGATATTGCATGGCTGGCAGCCACCAAAACCACGTGGGTCAGGTGGTACAATCCACGCACTGACTTGCTTCTCCGTGGCTGGTGGAATGGAAGGCGTTACTTTTTTTTGGGTGCCAAATATAACACGGCGCAAATTAGAAGCTCTTAATATGAATGAAAGAGTGCTAAATGTTGTGTCAGCCGTGCAACCCGGGGATGGGTCTTGGAAGCAGCAAGTAAACTTGGGAATGGAAAGCTTGCAGCTGTTGGAGAATGTGCAATTATTTCCCGGCTGTTAATCGTGTATGTTTCTGTACAGTTTTAAGAGGTTCCAGGTGTAAGCAAATTACTCATTAGTCCGTAATGAGCACCCCCCCCCCCCGAGCAAGACAGACATTTTGTCTTTCCCCGTTGTGGACGGTGGATTTGGCTTTATGTGAAGGAATTTGATAAAAAAAATCAGAGGCTCGACAAAAAAATAAAAATAAAAAAACATCACCATGGCGACTGGGAAAGGAGGCTCTTTGTGGTAATCGTCGGTGGTGTCCGCGGCGGGAGCACGGATGTGTACTTACGTTTTTTTATACAGAATGCCTCTATTATGACATCACACCTGCAACTCAAAGCGCGTGGGGGAGCTGTGCATTGTGTCAAGCCCTGTGTTATTAATATTATATATATATATATATAATGTATTTATGTATATGTAATGTATGTAGTTACACACACGCACACGTACCCGTTTTTGTTTATCAAGCAAAAAAAACAAATGGGGGAGTTTTTTTCGGAGTCTTTTGTGCAGCATAAGAGGTTAATTTAATTCCAGCCGTGTAGCTACACTGCAAAGCCCAGTGCTTTGAGTGGCAGATTGAAGGATAGTCTAAGACAGATCACACAGCCGGATGCTTGATAAACATCAGCAAGGTTTTCCTTGCTCCCAGGCAAGGAGCTGCATTACTTCCAGTGCTAACCGTCTCTCTCGCTTTGGGCTTTTCGCAGCCGAGTGTAAACTCTATAACCAGCAGAGGTAAAATAGATCCGGTCCGCGCCAGCAAACCTTTCCAGCGTCATTTCATCGATCTTTGGGCTCTTTAGTACCTTCAGAAAAAAGAAAAAAAAAAAAATGAAAGGGGAGAATCTCTCTTTTAAACACCGCTTCTGGCTGGAGAGGGGTCTATTCTTCAAGGGGCTCTATATCCTAAGCATCGTTTATACTGTAAATGTATAGGATAAAAAAAATGATCTGTACGTTGTGTTAGCAGAATTGCAAGCACGATGCGTGAATGAGGAGAAAAACGCGTTCTGTAGAGTCTCCTGCTTATGACATCACCTGTGACACGGTATGCAAATGACACATTTTCCCATTGAAAAGCTGTTCATTTGCAAATCAAGCCACAGGACATAGAGTAAAAACGATACTTAGGTGATACAATCCTTTAAATGAATGTCCACGGATTACACTATTTTTTTTTTTAACATAAAAGAGCGCTATGCTGGCGTTTGAAAGGATCTTAGTCTTTTTTTTTTTTTAGTTTTTTTATTTTTAAGTCCTCACCAGTCATTAACTTTCAGGGAATTCCCTCCCTCTTGGTACTTCTTATTTAAGTGATCGCTTGGCTCGAAATCTCAGGCAAAAAAAAGAACGGTGCTTTTATGCCATTAAGCAGACAATACTCCCAGAGACAGTAAAGCTGGCTTTACAGCCCAGTAAAATCACCAAGGAACATAATACTTGGTAATATTTACCCCCCCCCCCCCCCCCAAAAAAAGAAAAGGTTGTATATAAATTCCCCAGGGTCATCCAGTAAAGCACAAAAGGAAGTAGAGGTTGGATCAAAATAAATGTATATGCCACATTGTAACCAAACCAAAGAGAGCAGCCCCCAGTTAGAAAATTGCACATCTTTTTCGTTTTATATGGCCGTGGATTTTTGAAACAATCGAACCCATGATTTCGCCATGTTTTTTATTTTTCACCTGTAAAATACACACTCACTGATATAAATAAATATATATATATGTTTTTACCCCAAACACTATTAGGGGTGCGGCAACTCTCTTCATTTGTCAAGAGGCAATTATAACTACCATCCTATCGAGCAAGGGGCGAGAGAATTGAGTGCAGGCATTTTCGATATGACGTTTTATTCTAAACAAGGCCCCCTCATCATCATACATTGCCTTGGTTAACCGTCTGTCATGCTTGCCTACCGTGTGTTGCCACCAGGCCGGTATTGTACTGGCAGGCCAGTAAGAAAATGAGTTGGCCAACGTGAAGTCGCTATAACTACAAATACCCCTTTTCCGCACTGGCGTTCTAGAATGGTAGAGAATTATGGACGTTGTGGTCTAGAAACAGTTGGTTGGCCACTGTTGGCAGTTAGCGCCATATTGAATGGCCGAACGCATGCAACCAACAGAACGGAGGGATTGATTTTATTATTATTGCAAAAACTGACATTTAAAACCCCATGTCTTGGGAAACTAGCAGAAATGTACATTGGGAATTTTGGGATTTAAAAAAACAAACAAAAAAAAAAGCTTCCTAAATGGACCTCTTCCCTGACTCCTACGCTTGGCAGAGATTTAACACAATAATACAGTAGTGCTTTTCCTAAATACGGACCAATATGTAGAATTTCTCTTTTTTTTTTCCCCCCTCTGTTGTGCAATTTATTACAAATTAAACATATTATTATTTTGAGATATTTTTTCCCCTCTTTAATTGTCTTTTACGAAAAAGATGAGAAAGTTGCCAGGCGTATACATTCTAGAATTGGACAGTCAGATATTTTAGGGTTAAACGTGAGAGAGAAATACTTGACATTTGCATTTCTTTCTTTGGGTTCTTTATGGGCTGTTTCGGTATTTTTAGTTAGACATCTGGTAACCTTGAAGACAAGTGAGCATGCAATCTGTAGAACACGTAAGCATCCACTTGATACTGTACAATATTGAGATTAATAACAAGTTTTTTTTTTTTATCCAGAGCAATGAAAAAAAAATCAAACTGCATGAAAAGTAATTCTGCAAAAAGGGAGCAATCCGAAGGCACGTTGCATTGGTTGCCTTGGCAATTGCTCCCCTGTTTGTACTATGCCATAGACTTGCCGTATATTCAAGACTTAACAGTGTTTATAATTTCCCCACCGAATTACACAGCCCTTCAAAACAAATATGAATTAAGTTTTTTTTTTTTGACTTGGCAGTTGTAAAATTCACCTTTTGCAGAATTTCTCCCGGGGATTGACACTCTTGCATCAAGTTGTTTTTGAAAAGGGTTTCCCAGCACCTCTTGGGAGATAATCAGAGGGCTGCCATAGAGATAAATGGGGATGCCCAATGTACATGTACACCAATCAAGTGACGTATATGCATAGTCTGCGTGGTGATGTGACAATCGCCCCTCCCCATTATTTTTAGGGTGTGTGTGTTGGGGGCATGCTCATTTCCAAGTTCACCAAATATGAGATACACAGGTAGCCTGTCAGTGATGGATATTTAAAGTCTTAATCTCATGCATGTCTGGGTCTCTCCTCCCCTTTCTGGATTGCAGCCCCCCCACACCTCGGGGAGGGCGTAGAAGAAGAAAGGGTTAATGAAAGGCATTTCCTTAGAGGGATTGGCCATTCAACCATAATATTGTCTGCTTATTATCCTCCCACTTAATGCCTTTTTATTTGTTCTGGCTTTGAGTGCAGAGCACAATGAGTCTGTGGACTGTTGCTCAACAGATGAACCTGTTTCGTGTCTATGCAGGCAGGGCTGGCTGGAGGCTGAATAACTCACACTGAAAGGCTTTGTCTGCTAAAACCATCACTTCTCTGAACTTTCAGTCTTTAAAGCAAAACCTGCCTGGGGAGCAGACGGTGACCCCTCCCATCAGGCTGCTTGTAACCAGAGGAGGGTCCAATCATTATTACATTTATTATTGTTTTTTTCCCCTGTAAATTACAAGGTAATTCATTGCGAGCAGCGTTACAGGCAGTGGAAAGGTATTAACATATGTATGGAGCACATTCTAATACAGTATTAAGGCTCTCAGAGCTCACATTCTGCTGGAGAGCCAATAGAAGAGAAGTGCCCTTACTGTCCGCCAAGGACTGTGCATTTTTAAAACGAATAATATGTTTGCGCTGCGCGTACAACGCTGATCCCTACTCCAGTCTGAGGGTGCGGGGTTGGATTGTCCCCCTGTGAGTGCCAGAGCTGTTTGTCATTTGGCCTCAGACTGTAACCATCTGCTTTTTATATTCATTTTTAAGTGTATTATGCGTTTGGCATTTTTTAGTGCCAAAGGAGTGACCAATGCTTTGGGGCCCCTACTGCTGTCATTTTGGACTGTTTTGCCTTGAACTCTACGGAAGTTCCATTACCCTGGCTCCTGAACTGCTCGGCCTAGCTCCTAAAGGCTGCAGAATCATGGGTTAAACACTCAGGGCTCTAATGCTATAAGTAGCTGTAAAGGTTCTCTGTGGATTATAAAACCAGTTTGGATTGATTTTTTTTCTTTATTTCCCCTTTCCTTTTCTTTGTCTTTGCAGAGAGAAAGCTTTAGAAGCCCTGTACTGACATGAGTCTATAGACCTTGTTCCCAAAAACCATTTTAGCCTCTTGTTTTCGCTGCCAGTCGGCCCTCTGTGTTTTGTTGCCGTGACTGTAATTTGCATGTGCCGATTGAACCCTCCTTAGGGTGCCTGGCATCCCAGGGTCCTACATTTGGTCCTTCCCACACATGGCTTTGAAAAGAGTGTTCATTCGGAGGTCTGGCTGAAAACTCCCGAGGCAAAATCTCCAAAGAGACGATTGTTATAGTTGACAAGGATTAGAATGTCATCGTTTCAATTCCTTAATCCTCTTGCTAGCGCGAACGCACCTTTCAGATCACTAATTAGCCGTTTTCGCCCCTTTTAAAGACAAAACAGTCTGCGTTAAATGCTACTATTTCATTCCTCTGTAGTCCCCTTTTGTATTTCCCAAAAGGGTTTGTATTAAATATCATTTGTTTCCCGCTGGTTTGTCGATAGATATGCAATTACGCGCATTGCCTTAAATACAGATTTATAGCCAGCAAATCAACCCTCCTTCAGAGCACAAAGGAGCAGGTTTCTGTTGCGCAAATTTGTAGCCAAAAAGATTTGTGCCTTTCGGTTCTTTTCTGTAACTATGCAGTTCATATAAAGGAAAATTCAATGGGTCATAGTAAAGATCTGCAAAAAAAATAAATAATAATAATTTAATATGTGGAGTGTTCCCTAAAGAGTGGACTTTGTTGATTGGAAAAACAAGTTGCAAATACCATTTTTCATTTTTTTGGTCTGATTTTGTCGCCATTATTTTATGCATTAAGCAATTGCTCTCACTCTCTTTCTATCGCATTGTCTCTCTTAATCTCTTTCTCCCTCTGTCCACCCAGTATAAAATCTGGTCAGTCATCCGGGTTGCTGGTTTACTTTCCAATCGTTCAAATCGTTCCAATCGGTCATCTTTGCGATGTGGATAAAATGAGTACCATCAAAGTACAACTACACTTTGTTTAAACCCTTGCTTGCTTAGAGGTAGCAAGGGTTACAAAAAGGTTATTCCCCCCCCCCCTCCTCCTCCCAAGTATACCCAATGTATCTTTTAGAGATACACGCGAGTTTACTCTTTACCCTGCCATCCGGGTAGGATGGTCCGCCCCTGGGGCTGAAATGTGCAGAACTAGTTAGACCTAGCAGAGTCCCTCTGCTGATCCTATGTAAAAACAGGGGTCGCCAACTAGACCGGGCTTCCCGGGGATACATGGCAGCTGCCTGTTTAAGGATAAACTGGCGTGCAATGTCAAACTTACATGACCGTTTATTCTCACACCAGGGATTACTAACTCCTCACTTGGGTTTCTATATTAGAAGCACGATCCTCAGTACCCTCAAAACATGCTTAAAAACCAGACCGTATCTCCTGGTTAAATACTTTGTTGTTTTCCTTATAGCTGTGTATATGTGTGTGTGTTTCTTTGTTTGTTTTTGCTGTTAGTTGTATGTCCCTTTTCCTTGCAGGTCTGTTAACGAGGTAATACCTTTTTGGGCAGATCGTTTCAATGTTTACATCAACAAACATGCCTTTTGTTGGCTTTCTGCCTCACCTTCTGTTTGCGCCAGACATTCACAGACCACTTCCTTACCTGGCCTTTTATTTACCATGAGATCAGCCTCTCCCGGGCACATTCCCAACCCCCTCGGCGGCGTACTTAATTGGACCGGTCTTGGCTACGCATTCAGATAAGTACAACCTCGAGGCGACATTGCCGACCCCCGCTATCCACAGAAGCCTTTTCTTGTCGAAAAATCGGATTATGACATTTTAATTCACACTTTGGTGGACGGAGGAAAAGAGGACATTAAAATGTTGCAGCCATTTTATTGTCAGTAGCTAACTATCTGAATTAACTTTATGTTCGGAATAATTAGTACCCCCCCAAATTAAACCAATCGTACGTGAGTGGATTTCAATTACAGAAGACGGCGGGGATTTGTAACTAAGGCAACTGAAGGATCTGGGGACAGTATTGTTTTTGTGTTGGTTATCCCAATAAGTTCCAACTGGAATGTTAGAAAACTGAAACTCTTGTCAGATAAGAGCCAGACGGTAGATTTTTCTAGTGTCCATAAAAGGATCATTCTTTGGCATGGTTGTTTCACATAACCCCGTTCCTTGACTTCTACAGATGTGCCGATGATTTCTTTTATTTTTAAGTTTCGAATGATCCTGTAGACAATTAACAGCAGGTGAGAACGGGTCGGGCGCAAGGGAATCAATTCCTTGCTTGAGATGCAACTTTCCATCTCTCGACACAATGCACAAATGCATACCTCCCAACATTTCAAATGTCCAAAGAGGGACACTTGTATTTTTGTGGGAGTGGCTAAAGGCGTGGCCGTGTGTGTGTGTGGGGGGGGGGGGGGGGGCTTTAACGGAACATTTTCAGCAACTTTATGGCCAATTGGTATCCGTCTATTTAATTTGATAAGTCATTTAGAACAAAAATTGAACATTTTATTTACACGCGTTGGTGTACGCTTTCAGCTCACTTTACTGTGAGTTTTATTGCTGTGGAACAGTTATATAGACCAAAAATACTGAGCCCCAAGGAAAGAGGGACAAAAGAGGAGGAAAGAGGGACGGGGGATTTGGGTACAAAAAAAGTATGACAATGTCACCCAAACCAGGGAGCCAAGGCCTCCAAGATCCCTAGTGCCAACAATTCCACTTTTAGTTGTTTGTTCTACATAGGACTGTACCATTTTCCTATGTAATGCGAATGAATAGCAGGGCTAGCAGAATTGCACGCCAATGTATAGATTATGTATTAAATGTGTCTGTGGTGCCTTCTGTTGATGACATTTACCTTGTGGGCCTTTATGTGAATGACGCTTTTCCAGTTTCCAAAGTTAAGATTGTTGGTCCTTGTTTGTTTGTTTGTGAACAGTTTTCAACAGGAAGTTCAAGTTAATGAATGGAGCCATCATCAGGGTTGCCATCTTTTCTTCAGAAATATACCGGCCTTGAACCGTCCATAGACTTAACATTGGCCTGAAGCCAATGTATTACCGGCCTGCCGGTAAAATACCGGCCAGGTGGCAACCCTAGCCGCACGTGCAGTCTGATGTGCAGCCCCTACAATACACTAACGTTTTAACAATTTCTTTAGTTCTCCGTACTGCACAAAGATGGGAGTTCTAGACTATATACGTATAGATAGTTAGAAGAACACAAACTGAGAGAGGCCTTTTAGTTAATTACCAAATATACATTGATTCGTGTTTATGATCTTAGGAGCCAAACGGACCAATTCAGGAGCCAGCCAGACGCGTTTAACACTCCAAACTGCTTAATCATTGGCTTTTTGTCAAGCCCTCTATTAACTTATTATAACTGTTGTATATTGCTTTTTAAATCCAGAGCAGCTGCAAGAACCTTTCTTTAAAGGGTAGAGACTAAACAATTCTGAAAAAAATTAAGAGCTATACACTGTGTCAGAAGAATTGCATAAAATAAGAGCCAAATATGTTTTACATGTGTCTGTGGTGTCCCATGCTTATGACATCACCTTGTGCCTTGATACGAACAATTCCCGTTGAAAATTAGTTCATATGCATGTCAAGCCACAAGGTGATGTCCTAAGCATGGGACACAACAGACACATTTACAATATGTCTCTTACTTCATGCATTTCCATGCAATTTTTCTAACTCATTGAAGCAATTTGTCCTCACAAGCTATACGCTCTGTGTGTGGAAATTCTGTAATTATCTAGGGAGTCGGCAATAGGGGGGGGTAGACCAAACACTGCACATGTCATCCCCCAGAAGCATCCCGTTCGCTGCAACTGTGTCAAACCGTTTCAAGTGTCTCCGCTGTAATTCAGTAGTGCGTTGTGAAAATAGTTTATGATTTCGACTCGAGAGGTTGTTATTATTATAAGAAGGTCTCTGTTAATAAATTCTTTAGGAAAAAGTAAAATAGAATTGTCTGTGTTGGTATTGTGTCTCTTGTCTGAGCGACTCGTAGTTTCAGAAAGGTAACTATTATCAAAACCTTTAACAATAGTGATATTAAAAATAATATGCTTTGGGTATCCTGGGAGCCAGGGCTCTTAAAACTCCACCTGCTGGCTCCTAATTTTTTTTTTTTTTTTTTACAATTTGTTTTACATATAATTCTGTAGATAAACCATTTCTCTGGCTCCTACACTAGCTCCCAAATTGTTCTTTTTGGCTCCTAAAGTCATAAAATGTCCTTACATACCAATTCTACTGAGATGGAGAAATAATGGAATGTTATATTGATTAGAATTAGAAAGAAATTCGTATTTGGTTTGCCGACTTTGACACAGGGATGTGTTTACTAAACTGTGACTTGGCAACAGAACTGCTAAACTTCCGTGGAAATAGCAGAATTGGAGACGTTCTCTGCTATTTTAGCAACTCTGTTATCTATTACCCACAATTCACTGCCTTCAGATTACCGTCTGGGAATGTAATAACTGCCAGACCTGGCGATTATATATCCTTCGGCTGGTCCAGTAACTTGGCTATTAAATAGCAGTTTATTTAAAGACGAGCCAAGACCAAAATAAACCAGGTACAGATAAAACTGGAATGGAAATGTCTTTTGGATGTATTTGCATAGAAGGCATTTTCCTTTTATTCATTTTATATAGGCCTGAAAGGGACAAATACATAAAATGGAGGGGCAATTGCGCTAAAGGAAACATTTCCACAAATAATTCATTTATGTTGAATTGAAAGATTGCAATTTAAATTGGAACACTTTAATGAAAGAATACAAATAAAGTACCTTATTGAGCTCTGTATAGCTCTATCAGGGGGCAGCCATGTTTAGAATCTTGGGCCAGATGAAGGAAAATCTGACCCATCTGATTCAAGATGTCTGCTCCCTCATAGAATTCTACAAGCAGAGATGGCTCAATACGGTACTTTATTTGTATTCTTTCATTAAAACATGTCTTTTTTAAAAATGTTCTTTAAACTCAACATAACATAATTATTTGCTGATAGTTATCCTTTAATTTTTAGTTATAAAAGGCCTCTTTATGACCACTGTGCCTCGACTGAACCATTGGCATTATGGCAGGCAGTACAATGTAGGGTTTCCTGCGCCAGTCTCGGAAAGGGTCATTTGAAGCCAAGCTTTGCAAGGGATGTTTTCCCAGTTGCTCGGGTAAGTTACTAAATACCAGTCATTCTGATTAACATCCAGTCTAATCCCCCCCCCCCCCCCCCATCCACCCCCCCATTCTGAAAGTTCTAATTTTAATCAAATACGATGTTGAGCGGCCACCTTTCCGAGCACATAATCAACACAATCTCAGCCGGCCCAGCAGAACGGGACGCTTTTTATACATCAAATTATCATGTCAGCATCCGAGCACATCAGCCGCCTGTGATATACCCATTTTCACTGAATATAAAATTCCTTCCTATTGATAGACAACAAAATGCTGTGCTGAATGTGTAAATTTCAAAGCAGTGTTGGAGATCAGAAAGGCTTCCAGTCTCCCCGGTATACCAGGGCAGCAGCAGACAGCCTTTCATCGCTGAAGCCAAATAGTAAGGTCGTCTTGCCCAGAGGGGGTATATGGTCTCTCGTGTGCACCTTCCTTAGAATTCCTGGAGGATTAGTTGAGTAACAGATGTATAAAGACTGTGAGTTCCTTTTGTGGTCTTTAGTATCGTTGTTTGGATTAAAAAAAAAACTGATTTTTTTTTTTTAAATTCATGAAAAGGGAGACAGGAGGGTAATTACCTGATCAGAGATTACACCCATTACAGTGTCCATCTTCTCTTTTTCTGGTGTTGAGTATAACTTTATCAAAAAAGCTCCACAGCAATAATAATCACAATAATATGCAGAGTTCCACAGCAATACAATTCACAGTAATGTGCAGTATGTGAGTGTATCGCAGAGTTCCACAGCAATACAATTCACAGTAATGTGCAGTGTGTGAGTGTATCCTGGAGTTCCACAGTAATAACATTCACAGTAATGTGCAGTGTGTGAGTGTATCGTGGAGTTCCACACTAATAACATTCACAGTAATGTGCAGTGTGTGAGTGTATCGTGGAGTTCCACACTAATAACATTCACAGTAATGTGCAGTGTGTGAGTGTATCCTGGAGTTCCACACTAATAACATTCACAGTAATGTGCAGTGTGTGAGTGTATCGTGGAGTTCCACACTAATAACATTCACAGTAATGTGCAGTGTGTGAGTGTATCCTGGAGTTCCACACTAATAACATTCACAGTAATGTGCAGTATGTGAGTGTATCGTGGAGTTCCACACTAATAACATTCACAGTAATGTGCAGTGTGTGAGTGTATCCTGGAGTTCCACATTAATGTGCAGTGTGTGAGTGTATCCTGGAGTTCCACACTAATAACATTCACAGTAATGTGCAGTATGTGAGTGTATCGTGGAGTTCCACACTAATAACATTCACAGTAATGTGCAGTGTGTGAGTGTATCGTGGAGTTCCACACTAATAACATTCACAGTAATGTGCAGTGTGTGAGTGTATCCTGGAGTTCCACAGTAATGTGCAGTATGTGAGTGTATCCTGGAGTTCCACACTAATAACATTCACAGTAATGTGCAGTATGTGAGTGTATCCTGGAGTTCCACACTAATAACATTCACAGTAATGTGCAGTGTGTGAGTGTATCGTGGAGTTCCACACTAATAACATTCACAGTAATGTGCAGTGTGTGAGTGTATCCTGGAGTTCCACACTAATAACATTCACAGTAATGTGCAGTATGTGAGTGTATCCTGGAGTTCCACAGCAATACAATTCACAGTAATGTGCAGTGTGTGAGTGTATCCTGGAGTTCCACAGCAATACAATTCACAGTAATGTGCAGTGTGTGAGTGTATCGTGGAGTTCCACAGTAATAACATTCACAGTAATGTGCAGTGTGTGAGTGTATCCTGGAGTTTCACACTAATAACATTCACAGTAATGTGCAGTATGTGAGTGTATCCTGGAGTTCCACAGTAATGTGCAGTATGTGAGTGTATCCTGGAGTTCCACAGTAATGTGCAGTATGTGAGTGTATCCTGGAGTTCCACACTAATAACATTCACAGTAATGTGCAGTATGTGAGTGTATCCTGGAGTTCCACACTAATAACATTCACAGTAATGTGCAGTGTGTGAGTGTATCGTGGAGTTCCACACTAATAACATTCACAGTTATGTGCAGTGTGTGAGTGAATCCTGGAGTTCCACACTAATAACATTCACAGTAATGTGCAGTGTGTGAGTGTATCCTGGAGTTCCACACTAATAACATTCACAGTAATGTGCAGTATGTGAGTGTATCCTGGAGTTCCACACTAATAACATTCACAGTAATGTGCAGTGTGTGAGTGTATCCTGGAGTTCCACACTAATAACATTCACAGTAATGTGCAGTATGTGAGTGTATCCTGGAGTTCCACACTAATAACATTCACAGTAATGTGCAGTGTGTGAGTGTATCGCAGAGTTCCACAGTAATAACATTCACAGTAATGTGCAGTATGTGAGTGTATCCTGGAGTTCCACACTAATAACATTCACAGTAATGTGCAGTATGTGAGTGTATCCTGGAGTTCCACAGTAATAACATTCACAGTAATGTGCAGTATGTGAGTGTATCCTGGAGTTCCACAGTAATAACATTCACAGTAATGTGCAGTATGTGAGTGTATCCTGGAGTTCCACACTAATAACATTCACAGTAATGTGCAGTGTGTGAGTGTATCCTGGAGTTCCACAGTAATAACATTCACAGTAATGTGCAGTATGTGAGTGTATCGCAGAGTTCCACAGTACTAACATTCACAGTAATTTGCAGTGTCTGAGTGTATCCTGGAGTTCCACACTAATAACATTCACAGTAATGTGCAGTGTGTGAGTGTATCCTGGAGTTCCACAGTAATAACATTCACAGTAATGTGCAGTATGTGAGTGTATCGCAGAGTTCCACAGTACTAACATTCACAGTAATGTGCAGTGTGTGAGTGTATCCTGGAGGCGTGTATGAGTAGTTCCACAGCAACAAGGAACACCGAAGTGTGCGAGTGCATCTCATCGTTCCACAGCAATCTGACCCACAGTAAAATATTTTACGATTAATAAATACTAGCTGAAACTGAACCCAAATGCTTGGTGTCAGCTCAGCCAATCAGAATGATGCTTCCAACCTCTGATTAGCTGAGTTTGCTTGAGTGGGTGGGCAGAGTCAGTCCCCTTTTATTTACACAGGACCCACTTAATGTTTTATTTACTATATTGCTTGGGTACTCTATGTCAAAGTTGCAATTAGAGTTTCTCATGAGTCTGGAACTATTCTCCAAAATATCTGATTGACATAGGAGACAGACACACACACACACACACACTTTTGATCTACGTGCCATTCTCTATGAGCAGGAAGCTGCTGCCTGTCAGACACCACGCAGGATAGATTTTTTGTGCAGCATTAATATCTCATTATCACAGCTTTTTTAAAAATGATTATTAAGCCAAGCTGTTGAATAATTTAACACTTGACTATTGCTACGTTAGCGGCGAGAGTTTGAACCCCAAATCCCAGCGTTTTAATTCCTTTCTCTATTTCATATTTGCCCTGTTTCGGCGGGGAGAGCTGACTTCACGGAGCCGTACTCTCCACTCCTGTAGATTCCCGCGTGTCGCCCAGTTTAACGCTTGTTCTCCAACAGGTTTTGCAGACGGCTGTGTCTCAGGCAGCATGCATTAACCCAGCAGAGAGCACGCAGGTTGGAAACACAAAGGCATAAATCATTATTGAAATGTCTAGTAGGGAATACTTCATTATGGGACACGGGGTAAATACCAGGCAGCATATTCTACCTGTATATGTCGATATGTCACAGGCAGCCCCGCTTCTTTTGATCAAAGGTGGTGATATGGAGTTAAATCCCGATTAGCGGGGCATCTCAACGTGTATTGATTCCGTCAGCTTTCCTTCTATTTAGACAATAGAAAAAAAAAAACTTTTTTTTTTTTTTTTAGAGAGAAAAAAGACAAAAAAAAAAAAAGACACTTACAAGTGACATATAATGTGTCAGACAGCTGAAAGGCCAGACACACAATTTGGCCATCAGTCAAGGATAAAAAAAAATGTAACCTGCCTTGCAGTGTACTCTCTGGGCCTGTTTATTCTCCCAGTATAAGGCCGATTTTTTTTTTTTTTTTTATCACCGGCGCCGACGTCTCTATTATATAAATAGTACTATTTAGGAGACAAACCCACCCATTCAGGAGCCAGCCTAGTTATTCTTTTAAGGAGCCAGGGGATGTGATTTTTTTTTTCTTCTCCATATCGTTCTATTCGAAACAATCTCAAAAAAAAAAAAAATAGTTGGTTATTTTAGGAGATTTTGCTCCTGGGATCTGGCGCTTATGTTACCCGGTTTCAAAATACTAGTGTTTCATCCGAAATTTAAATAGCAATTATCCCTGATTTAAAAAAATAAATAAAATAAAAGTTTAAAAAAAAATTTGTTATTCTAGAGGGTTTTGTTTTGTATGGCGTTTGTTTCTTCATGGTACAAAATGTGCCTCGCTGAGATATAAGCAGGGAACCTGATCAGGTTGTTTAGACTAGTCCAAAATAAAAAGAGCGTCTGGCAGGTTTATATTAGTATACAAATATGTGTACAATGTGACTAAAACGAAGAAAGCAGAGAGGGAGGCTGTTATTTAGAAACCTTGAGCCATCAACAGAAAAATAAAAAATAAATGTTTTCTCCCCAGTGTATACTGCACTGACCTCCACAAGGCCGTGAGATTTAGACACTAGTGTTCATCCGATGAATTGTACCCAGGCACAGACATTAAAAAAAAAAGAATTTTCGCAGAACTCTGGGACCTAAAAATATATACAATTTATTTTCCTAGGCTGTAATAATTGTAATACATGGCACAAAAGAAATCACACAAAATAATCCCATTTTAATGAGGATTAAAACCTCAACCAGTGTTTTTGATGTTGTGTGTGTGTGTGTGTGTGTGTGTGTGTGTGTGTGTGCGCGCAATCATTTGGTAATATTCCCAGCTTGAAAAAAAAAGATCAGCCTCGTTTTACTTTTTTAGCAGACCGCAACTGTGGAAACAAAGGTGTCAGAACAGTAGAACTTCTAATGAGGCAAACATTGTGAGGGCCATATTCTCCATGCAAATAACCCTGAGTAGGGTTTGTTTTTGCTCAGATAATCTATCCACTTTATATTTATCTATAATTGAGTAATAATGTTCCCCCAGTGCACAATCACACCATATATATAACGTAAGATGCTGTGCCTGGCACAGAGATGGTCAATGTCTAACTTGCTCCGCAGGGGTCTCAGTGTCTGGTGGGGGGGGGGTTGGGGTTATAGACCCACCTTGTGTATCTCAGCACTGGATGTTTGAGTCAATGGCTGCCTGCATATAACCGCCATGTACATCTGTGTTTTAATTTCCATTGAAAAAGGGGGCCTGACGTACCCCGTGTAATCCCCCCTGTGGCTGTGTTCACAATGCTTTTTGATCAAACAAAATGTATATGAGTATTGTGTTGAGGAGCCGCATGTGATTATAAAAATGGCCTTTTATGATCGTGAATTGGAATAATGAGTTAAGTCACATAACAGTGGAGACCATTTAGTATTTCAAAACCACAGCAGGGGACTTTTAAAAAAAGACATAATTAAAATCAACGGAAGATGCAGAAGCCTGTTATAGAACTTAAGTCCCCGGCTTCCATAATGATTTAAACGTCTCCAGAGCCCTATCCGCCGAACACATTCTCTCCCATTTTATTAATATTATATTTTGCCATTTTCTAGTTTATTTATATCAACAGAGAAACTGCTGATCCGATGCCGTTTCTGCCACATTGTCTGTTCTTTTTTTTTTTTTTTTTGGTCTGAGTCAGCCCTTCTGATTTGTTTCCACCAACCCCACCAACAAATCCAACCAGAGAGGATATGTAGCTAAAAGTGTATAGTGCCCCATGCGTTTCGCGCCGTGGAATGCGGTTTGACTGAGCTGAGTTCGGCTGTGTGAAATGCATCACTGGCCAGTGTCTCTTTTATTTGGTTCTCCAGTGCTGCCTTGTGATTTTGGGCTTCAGACGAAGTACCATTGTGTTATGCGAAACGCGTCAAGCAAGCACTTATCTCTATTTGCGTCTCTAGTGCTGACCTGTGACCAATGACTGCAATAAGGATTTTTGCTTTACTTACACTTTAAGCAATTGATCGTCTCTCTCTCCTTGAGTGGCTGAACGTTGAAGAGGTATAGAGGTTTACCCATTAACACAGTTGCACCTGTGAGTTGCATATACCTGACGATAATAATTAACCTCATTATTTACTGCCTCCTCCAGTAATGGAAAAAAGGTGGTGCTCTGTGCAAAAATGTAATGGTAATATTAATGTTCCCCAAACTGCGGCATCTTTACTTTTTTTTTTTTTTTTTTTTACATTTTTTTTAAAGATCGCTATCCAAATAATATAATTTCTGTCATTGGTTGAATGCAAGCAGTAAACCAATCAGAACATTCCTTTCTGTGATTGACAGCAGCTCCTGCCAGTAATCACCTGGCACTGACCTGGCCCTCTGCAAATGTATATATATATTAAGTAAGGAGCCGCGCTCCTGATGCAAGCGGAATTGAATGAGACCCTTGTGTCGTCCACATTGGGCATAAAGAGGTCTTTTGTTTGCCTGAACTGTCAGCATTGACCCATATCGAATATTTCATTATTGAATGACTCGGACGGACTTATTAAAGGAAAGGAGACCTACATTGGCAAGCTTTCTCTTTATTTCTTTTCCCCACGTCTTACGGGCAGCTTTAATTTCACGTTTAGTTCGATAAAAGACCCTTGTTCCCAATCTTCGTAATGTAGGTATGTGCAGCGATCAGCCATAACATTATGACCACCTGCCTAATATTGTGTAGGTCCCCAATCTACGCCAAAACAGCCCTGACCCGTCGAGGCATGGACTCCACTAGACCTCTGAAGGAGTGCTGGGGTAACTGGCACCAAGGCGTTAGCAGCAGATCCTTTAAGTCCTGTAAGTTGCGCGGTGGGGCCTCCATGGATCGGACTTGTTTGTCCAGCACACCCCACAGATGCTCTATTGGATTGAGATCTGGGGAATTTGGAGGCCAAGTCAACACCTTGAACTCGTTGTTGTGTTCCTCAAACCATTCCTGAACCATTTTTGCTTTGTGGCAGGGGATATTATCTTGCTGAAAGAGGCCAATACCATCAGGGAATACCGTTTCCATGAAAGGGTGTACATGGTCTGTAACAATGCTTAGGTAGGTGGTACGTGTCAAAGTAACATCCACATGAATGGCAGGACCCAAGGTTTCCCAGCAGAACATTGCCCAAAGCATCACACTGCCTCCGCCGGCTTGCCACCTGTCAGTCCAAAGCATCACACTGCCTCCGCCGGCTTGCCACTGGTCAGTCCAAAGCATCACACTGCCTCCTCTGGCTTGCCACCTGTCACTGGTCATAATGTTATGGCTGATCGGTGTAGATTACCCTGGATATATCTGGTCAAACGTCCAAATACGTTGGTTTATCTAGCCCCCTATTCTGGATGCGACTTATTACTATTTTGTAGGTATATTAAAGTATCCTGCATCATTAGTACACCTAGCATGAAAAAAAAAATAAGAAAAGTATCTTTTCACATAGAATTTCTTTCAGAGCTTCCACAGCAATATGTTTTTGAAAGTATTCAGACAAGTTGTCGCCTTCCCCAATAAACACATCGTAGGCATTAATTGGTCTATTAGTGAGCTTATACATGTATCCAAGAGGGTAATTGAGCAGGGTTGGCTGGGGAGATTGTGTGATGTCATCATGGGGCTTGCGAGGGGCTCAGAGGAGTTCAGCCCACTGCGTGTTTGTATTGCAGAGCTGCGCCAAGCTGCAGATGTTCGAGGTGTGCTCCTACCTAGAGAATTAACATTGATATATATATATGTTTAAAGATTTGTTCGTGCCAGGGATGAAACGCCCGGCATTTATGAATGAAACTTGTTTGTCACATTCAGATTTTTTTTTTATCTTAATTATTTGTTGTTGTTTTTTTGCCTTAGGTGGTGAACAGTCCTGGATATAAAACAATAAAAAAAACCTGCTTGTCCGAAGCAATGGGATTTATTCAAGAAAGAGGGAAATGAGAAGGGAATGGCATATGTAAGGCCGAGCTGGAAACATGTTTCCAATTTAGCTACTCTCTGCTATTTTTGGTCTTAAGTTTGCAGTTCCCTTGTCAGTTTCCTACAGTTCTCTCTTGAATAAAGCGCTATGTCTTCTCCCTGTTTTGAATTTTAAAAATACATTTTTTATTATAACAAAAACGGTTTATTTAAAAAAAAAAAAAAATATATATACATTTAATCGGACCCAGTGCAAATCCCCTGCTGCTGTTTAATATCTAGATAATATCTATATATTAATATATATATTTTTTTTATTTTTTGATGCTATTTTTAAATAGTGGTTCAGCTAATGGAAGGATCAGACTTGGTTGTGACATTGTGTCACTATGAATTTGTGTCATTTAGTAGATTTTTGTTATTTAGATGTGACCCCCTCCCTGATTGTGGGGTGGCCCTATACAGAATAGAGTGTCACTGTAATAATCTGTTTAAAATAAAGATCTATATGAAGCTCAGGAAAATGACCCTGACTCATGCTCAATACTTTCACCAAACATAGAAATGCTTCCACTTCAGCTAGTAATGTCTGGTTTGGGTGGTACACTTGTGATTCACTTGTCAATTCAGTGTGAATGATCTGCTCCCTACGACTTGGCAGGGGAGGGAGTTAGGAAAGGATTTGCTAAGATGGCAGATGTGCCTTAGAGCAGAGTTTTGCAGAGCTAGGATTGGTCCCCAGCAATAATTCATTGGAATGCTCTGTTGTATGTATATTATGTAACTATCCTTTTTCTGTGTATATTGACCTTCACCCCCAAACGCACACACACACACACACGCACACGCACACGCACACACACACACACACACGCACATACACGCACACACACACACATGCACACACACACACACGCACATACACGCACACACACACAAACCCTTCAGTTCCTAGTGATGCTATTACTAGTGAACCGAGGTACAATAAGAATATAATTGGATGTGCTGATCTGAACAATAACATGACATTATAATGATCTGATGGTAATTGCAAGACTTTCTAGTTTCATGTATACAATTTGCTAAACCTTGAATGGAGTCGAGTGGGGGACAGATTAATTCAAGCAAGAGAAATATATGGAATTATTATTGTATTTCTAGTTTATATATATATATGCACATAATATTTTATTTCTAGTTTATTTAAAATAAAACGATGTAGTCCTCCAACAGCTCAACAGAGAGGCTGATGGGGGATTATGAACAAAGAGACTGACAGTTTGCATTATGAACAGAGAGGCTGAAAGTGGGGAGTATGGGATGATGTAGTCCTCCAACAGCTCAACAGAGAGGCAAACAGTGGGGAGTATGGGAGATGTAGTCCTCCAACAGCTCAACATAGAGGCTAACAGTGGGGATAATGGGCGATGTAGTCCTCCAACAGCTCAACAGAGAGGCTGACAGTGGGGCATATGGGAAATATAGTCCTCCAACAGCTCAGCATAGAGGCTGACAGTGGGGCATATGGGAAATATAGTCCTCCAACAGCTCAGCATAGAGGCTGACAGTAGGGCATATGGGAGATGTAGTCCTCCAACAGCTCAAAAGAGAAGCTGACAGTGGGGAGTATGAACAGAGAGGCTGACAGTGGGGATTATGAACAGAGAGTATGGGAGATGTAGTCCTCCAACAGCTCAACAGAGAGGCTGACATTGGGGAGCATAGGAGATGTAGTCCTTCAACAGCTGGAGAGCTGCAGTGTGACACCCCTGCTGCAGATAAAGCCATACATTTGTTTTGTTCATTTGTTTCCTTTTTCGGCAGCTGTGTGCACCATGTGTCTGGAATTCTTTCACCGTGCATTGAAGGATTATGCACGCCACATTTAATATATAGGTAGAAGAGACATCAGCATGTTGTATCCCTATTACCTTCTCCCACAGTATCCTTCTTCTACACATGTCTCGCTGCGCACATGCACGTATATAAATGGGCATGTGGTGTTTGACAACTTGCCTTCTATTTAAATTGGGCAGCAGTAGAAAGGCAATCACAGAATTAATGAAATAATGTCGTCTACGAGTGTATTGCATCCTGAAATGTTTTTTTTTTTGTGTAGGGAAGTTATTTATAAATTGATCAATAATTAAAACTGTATAAAAACTCCCGCAGTGTAGAGTGTCGGTAGAGGAAAAAAAAGGATTTTGCACCGGGATTGCGCCTTTCTATAACACACCCCCTATTTTTCAGCGTGGAAGAGTTTGGCGGGGATTCCCCGACAGTTACCAGGGGCTTTTCAGCTTCTGATTTTTTTTTTTTTTTTTTTTATAAATTGTCAAGAAGATCCGGCACAAACAAAAAGTACTTAGCCAGGCGGAAGCATCACAAACTCCTGAAATTTGACGGGAGTCTGCCTTATAAAGAGGTGCACGCACAGCGATGGCGCCATTATTTGGTGTTGCCGGTGTCTGCACCACGTTTATACATGACCCCAAATGTATAGATAATTTCCGTTCAATTCTTATTAATGTATATAATCATGCTATAAACAGCGGGGGTCATGTATAAAAACTCCCACACTCCAAAGTGTCGGGGGAAGGTATAAAAGGGCGCAATGGCTGTAAGTTATGTTTACTGGAGATTTTTATAACTCCAGACACTTTGCAGTGCGGGAGAGGGACCTTTGGCGGAGGTTGGGCTGAGCACCAGCACGGGCAGAAAGTACTTTTCTGGCATAAGCAGACGGGAGTCTGCTTTACACATCAGCGTGCATGTACCACTATTTGGCTCGTGTGCACGCCATGTTTATACACGCCCCTCCCACTGTTCACATCCCCTTTATGCTCTATTTCAGTAAGCGCATCTTTGGAAATAGTTGGCATATTCTTCAGAATAATAAACTTGCAAATAAAATGCTCCACGTCCACATTTCTAGCTCTGTATGTTTGGGAATTAAATAGGTTTAAACGTTTTTTTGTTTGTTTTGTTTTGTGTTTTTTTTTCTTCCCCACGCGGTGAAATTTTGCACTTGTGATGTTGTGGTTGTTTTCAAGCTGGGCCCAGGCCTCTAGAGCTGTTAAGGACACTCGGTGGACTGATCACTCCGTCGTGTGCCGCTCTGTTAATTAAGAGTCTAACTTGATTTACATTTGACACTAAGGAGGGGACTTGCTAGAGACTTAATCTCACAATGAGTTTCCAAGCGGATTGCTCCTAACTAGTTCAACCTCTCAGCGGTTGGTGATTAAAGGAAATTATTTGGACTAATCTCAATAAATAGGTTTTAATTCCAGTTACACCCAGCCTGGCTGTTTGTTTGTTTTTTGTTTTTTTTATATATCATTAACTAGGATTTTAGAGTCTTTTTGTTTTAATTTGTACAGTGACATACTTGTTTCAAAACAGTTTAATTCTCTTATGTGCTCCCTGTTGGAATCAGTTATACCTCTTGTACTATATTTAAAACCCTTTCCTCAATTATGTAATCCTTCGTTTATTTTAAGGAGCCTTTCCCCCTAGCTTATCTTCTTTAAGTTGTACATGTGTTTAATATATATGAAATACACTTATTTTTACTTTAAAACACGTTACGGTTCTCCTGTACTTTCCACTGAAAATAATTTATTCGGGCCCTATGAAATCCAGTGACATCCAATGAGGAGGGGCTTGGAGAGAGAGGACTTTTGACATAGCAACTGTAGTAATACGTTTAAACTTTATTTGCAGTTTATAATGGATAAGAAAGAACTGATAACGCATTTCTGTCTTTTTCTCCTTACACGATGCAGCTCTTAGCTACAAAAAAAATAAAAATAAATGAACACTGCACATTATGGGTCGAACTGCCTCTTCAAAGACGTCTCTAACGTATGGGTTTTATGCAACAGAATTTTGATTGCGATATATTTGTAGCCGTAAAGACATTATGCGTAATTTTTATTTTTTTTTAAAAGTGATTTCGTCGTCCAAACCGTGTTAATACTGTGAAAGTAGAGAATTAAAAATGATCTATATGTTGTGATAGTAGAATTACAAACAGATAAAAAAAAAAAAACCTGTTTAAATTGTGTCAGTGCTGTCTCTTGTGTATGTCTGGTTATACAAATGCCCCCTTTTATCATGGAGAAAAGCTAATTTGCATATCAACCCACACAATGATGTCATCAACAGGAGAAACCACTCTCATTATGCATTTGCTTGCAATTCTGCTTTAACAAATAAATAAATAAATATATATATATATATATTTTTTTTTTTTCTTCTTCTTTTTGAGTCACTTTAATCCTAAATCTTATTGTTTAAGGTACTCTCTTTCCTGCTACACTCCTGTACACTCTTGTTATGCAAATCGTTTGCAACTATTACTGATAGACAGACAACCTGGTCCCTCCACCCAGTAGATGAGAGGGAAAAATGCTAATGAGTTTTTCCCCAATAATTTACTTGCTTTCACATACAAATGATAGATCCCCCTCCATCCTGCTCCAAACAGTGCAATGCCCAGGGTGTGTTCAATGCATGCTGTCATACAAGATTACCATTATCCCTGCTTACGTGTGCATGCTGGCTACTCCCTGTTATTAGAAGAACTTAAAGCATTTCAACCAGAAT
Organism: Pelodytes ibericus; assembly: GCA_036172795.1. Classification (NCBI taxonomy): domain Eukaryota; kingdom Metazoa; phylum Chordata; class Amphibia; order Anura; family Pelodytidae; genus Pelodytes; species Pelodytes ibericus. The sequence continues at coordinate 11,809,798 of CM069865.1, forward strand.
TAATTTCTTAAACTTTTCTGCAGCCTATTGTCATAGTAACAAAGGATGACTTATCAAAGTCTTACTGTATATTGTCATTTTTTTTTTCTTTTTAAGCTGCCTCGGTTGAAGAGGGATATAACCTGGAGAAATCCTCTGTGTTAATAAGACATTTAACATAATGCAAATATATTGTTTCTGCCTGAAGAATTCCCTTCTACTGCTCAGGGAGCTAAAATTGATACCTGTAGCTTTATTATCCTGCAGTTAACCAATGCACATGTGGCGCACATGTGGCACACATCCATCCTCAAACCAACTACTTGGTACCACGGTTTCCTGTCCGTGGAAGACCAGAACCCAAAACACTATGTAACCTTTCTGACGAAACCCCTCATTACCAAACCAGTCACTATAGATACATATATAAACCATAATTTATAGGCAATATATATATATATATTACCTATAAATTATGTTAGCAGAAATGCAAGCGAAATGCATATATCAAATGAAAAAGAAAAGAAAAATGTGTCTCAGCCTTATGACATCACTGGTGGTTTGATAAACAAAAATACGACTTCAATAGGAGATATGCATGTCAAGCCACAAGGTGATGTCATAAGCAGGTGACACCACAATAGGATGACCAGATTTTATTCCTGCCATTCAGGTAGCGGATGATATTATGCAGGTAATTATCTGTATATCCTGTACACAGTCTACATTTATAGTATTAACATTATTTTTTAAAATGAAAGGGTATTTGGCTTAGTTATTTGTAGAACCGGTCACCCTCTTAGCTTTATTATTTATTTATTTTACTTCCCAGCCCACTTTTACGCTACTTAAGCCCCCCCCCCCCCTTTTTTTTTTTTCTTGCCTTAATCCACCTTCGTTTTTTAAATGTAAACCTTTTCTCAGCTGTTGGTCCCATTTGACCTTCGCAGAATCCCTCAACCTGCTGATTGATCCTCTCTGAGACTGTGACCTCGCTTTTTTTTTTTAGTAAACATTCCACTAACCCCATGGGGTTTACACCTCGCACCATAAGGGTCAAACCGTGTGACATCTTAATGAAATATCCCTGCTTTCGCACAGGTGTCGTAAAGTAAACATGCAGAGCCAATGAGATCCGCGTTGATTACCCTGCCTTTTATCTTTCTGTCTGGTTATGGCCCTCTCACAAAGAAAACAACAAAAACCCTGTTCATTTGCTTAAATGGAAATCCTGTCCCTGCTACTGGTTACTGAGCCACCTAAACATTGGATGGGCTGAGAATAAACAAAATAATCAAAATTGATCCATACATTGTGTTGACAGAAGTTCAAATTGCATAGAAACTGTGTTTTAAATGTAGAGGGGGGAGCTTTAGCGTTAGGCTCCAGTACCGGTCTCTTGTGAAATATGTCATGCCCACTCGCAAACATAGATTTAATCAGGGTCATCAATTGTAATGTGTAAATCTTCTTTAACCCTTTTGTGACGCATGATGCTTGCGTCCCAGAAGATGCCATTTTGTTGTTCCCGGACAAGATGATCGGTAGCCAGTGACACAATGGCAGCAACCTGAACAGGGTGTTAATAGACAAAATTTTTTTTTCGAGACCTCCTGACGTCACTTGTGACATCGCGGAGGAGTTCCCGAACCCAGAAGTTCGATGCATGGCTCAATTTATTAAAATGTAGCCGGTGCTCGCTTTGAGCGTCGGCTACATTTTCCCTGTCCGCCTGAGCCCACTCAAAGTCCCTGTGGCGGGATCCGAGCACAGCTCATCGCAGGGAGCCGCGATGACTGTTAACTGAAGAACGCTCTATGCCGTCCAAGCGTCTCTGGGGACCCAAAAAAAAAAAAAAGACGACATAGAAGGTCATAAAGTCACAAAGGGGTTAATCGGTTGGGTACTCTAAAACCACAAAAACTTAAATGGCGGTGCATTAAAAATGGTTCAAAGTGATATAGTAAGTATTGTACTTATAAATGGTAAGTAACACATAAGACTCCTGGTAACAGTCTGTTTTTATATTATTACCTTCCCTATACAATATTTTCTATGTTCTTGAAGATGGCTTTGTTACTTCTTACGCTATGTTTCGCGCGTTGTAACGTATTTTAATTTCCAAAGACGTAGAGCAAGTTGGGCGAAGTAAAGCGAGGTCTATAATGAAGTAGACCTGGTCCCCAACAAGGCCGCTGAATCTACAACCTGTGTGCGAGGTTTAAAGCGTTCTACCAGACGGTTTCTGTTTATCTGCGATTTAGCATTTCTTTCACACGTCTTCTCCCACCTGGGTGTGTTTATTGGTAACATGTTTATCTTGGAGAGCCCCCCAGAGGTGTCTGCCTAAGGGAAGTGTACTAGCGGCGTACGAGGAAGAGTTGTGTAAAATGTAACCGATCAGATGACAGCATACTAAGCGTGCAAGCACTTGAAGCGCCATTTCTGCCTAGTTTAAATTTTGCTGGATATATTAATATACGTGAAAGGCACTAATTTTTACTTTAAAACAATGTCCAGTTCCTGTAGTTTTTACATTGAAAATAATTTCATCGGGGCTTCTTAATTCCGTGACATCCAATGAAAAGGGTCTCGCAGAGAGAGAGGCAGGACTGTTGCAATGACTGTTACATTATTTTTGCAGTTTTTTTGGTGATAGGAATAAAAATAAAACCGTTAAGACAGATCTGTTTCCTTTTGTTTACTCTTAAGTAAACCTATTTTTCGGACTGTGTTCAACTGCCGGTTTTAAAGCACCGCTAGTCAAAAAAATAGGAAAAAAAACCCCAATATAAAATAGAAAAAAAAAGTGGAAAAAAGATTTCTCTGATGAGTTTCTCTTTCTGAAACGTGGGATCATATTTTGGAATTGAAGACTGCTTGCTCCCGTGTACAGTATAAGCAGCTGGCATATAGGATGGCTGTATACTTTACAGAGGGGGCACTGCTGTGCGCACAGAGGGGCTTCAGGGTGGGCTGTTTTCAGCTCGCTCCTAGTGCACACGACATATAACATGTTTAATGCAGCACACTCCACTAATTAAAACAGAGCAAAAAAATAAATAAAAATAAAAAAGGATGGGATGACCTTTAAATGTTAATAATTCCTTACCCTTTACATAATTATTAATTCTTGCGTATACCCTTTGTGCCCATTAATTTCATGTTGCTCTCGTCTAGCCAACAGTATGGGAGATTAATGGCTCCAGCCCCTTCCCATTCAAAACCCATTCCCTTTTTTTTTTTTTCGCTTTAATAGTACTCTTCAGATAATTGTAAAATACGTTTCAAAATGCCCTCCAAACAGCGATTATTTCAAATCGTATTACCACGAAGCATCCTCTGTGGGAATGTTTTATGGCATCTGCAGACATGCAGTGGGAAATAATCTGGTTTTTTTTGTTTTGTTTTTTTTTTTTTTTACTAATCCTGTATTGCAATTAAAACCATGCTTTATTCTACTCTCCACAAATTTGAATAATAATAAAACATTTAAATAAAAAAAAAAAACTTTTCTCAAAAAAAAAAAAAAAACTCGTTACAGGATGTATTGAGGATTATAAAATCTCACTTTTTCTTTTTCCGAAAGCCTGGCTATTGTTTTCCTTTTGGAAAAGAAAGATGCTGTCAGTGTTGTTCAATCCAAAACTCTGCCTGTCCTAATTTTTGCCCTAATATTGCCGGCTGCAAAACTTTTTTTTTTTTTTCTCCCCTCCCTCGAATCCCCCCAGCAAGTGACCTTGTAAGACAAAAGTGGAGAATAAAAGCATCCAGCCAGGAGACTATGGTTCATTTGCAAGCAGCTGTCAGTAAAAAAAAAGACAAATCTAAGTTGCATTAATAGTCTTTGACAAGCTCCGGGAGCAATTGTATACCCTCTTTGCTAAACCATGCTCGTCCCAAAACACACAGTTGGGCGACGCTTAAGCCCCGTTGCGGGTGGGGGGGTTGGGGGGTTGTGACCCTCTACCTCTTGATTATAGACTAATTTTTAGGAGGCCTGGACGTCTCCTCTGTGCCGACAGATAGATGTTAAAGGAAATCAATACCTGAAATATTGATTTGAAAGATAAGAAACTAGAGATCCAATGGATGGTAATGCAAAGATTGTCATCTTTTTGATGAAATATGTAGCTGAAACCTCTCCTGCGTCAAAACAAACATTGTGTCAGTGGACACATCTCCTTTCCTGTTGGTTTATCAATACTTGAAAGGATCACAAACTGCTTCAACCCACAGTGTGTCTCCGTATTGTGAATATATATAAAATGGGGGGGTTTATTTATAGAAGCAACGTTCTAAACGGGGTCTAACATCCCATTGGTGCTCCACTTTTCTAAGTGCACGCACAAGGCTAGGCACTCATGAGTAATTAGTAAATGTGTTAATTAGTCATGGGCGCAATATTTTATTTTTCAAGAGAATAAAGACTGAACAGAGGGTCACAATGGCCCTTAGTCAATATAATTGTTACCTCCTGTACCTATTATGTCTTGCCTGGTATACTTTACTTTCCTAAGAAATTGTGTGTGTGTGTGTAAGTGCCTTGAGTATATTTATATTGTATTTTATATATATATTTTTTATATATGTATAGTAAAAACTTCTGTGTCAAAACAAATGAGCTTGTAATTGTTGTTAATGTTGCATGTATTTTACATGTATTGAAATGAATAGAAAATATTCCCCCGATTTGGACAGATTGAATGCTGATTTGGCACAGTCTCAACCATTTTCTAGCAATCTGCTAAGCAAAACATGTTTATATATGTGATCAGTAACCGAGACGGGGATCTCATACTGTGGACAATAAGATTTATTTACACAGGGCTTTGTGCAGAAAATAATCCCAGGCCCGTAATGCCAGGCTTACCAGGGTACACGACAGTCTAGGTCGGGGGGTCCTCCGACTGCTGATGAACTACATCTCCCATAATGCTCTTTCAGCTTAGAGGCTGAGGGGTATGGGAAATTGCAACATCTGGAGGGCCCGCAGGTTTGCCCACCCCTGATCTAGAGAGAGGGAAAACACACAGGGAGCAGAATCCAACCTGTGGCATATTAAATACCATAAAAATGCAGCTCTTGATTAGGGGACCAGGCCTGGAGGCAAAAAAGGGGTAATCTTATATATCCTATATTGTGTCGCAAGCCATATAAGGCAGGAAGAGATGTTTCTTTAAATGAACTGTAATACAATAGTCTTAAAGGCACAGTAAGATTGTGTTTCGCATGATGCCGGCCCTGACCCTCTAAATGTTCAGGAATCATCCTGCAAATTATATATTATTTTAAATTGCCCCTGCAGATTGCTTTGTAGGAGGTAACCGTCCCATCAGCTCTTGCAGGTTTTCCCTTAACTCTCTGCACTCCCCCTCCCCCCTACTGGCTAAAAGGATCTATAGCAATAAAGGTCTTGTCTCCAAATAGGAGCACATTTATCAGCATTGGATCTAATGCTCCAGATAGTAGCTTTGTAATAGCTACAATTTGAACGTCACAGACAAGATTACGGATAATCTGTGTGTCACAGTATCCATCATACAAACATCGACCTGATACATTATACCCATCAGTATGACGCACTATACGGCACCCAAAAAAAACCCACCACGGATATACAGAAAGCTCTAGCAGAGAATAGCTGTCATTATGGATCACAGGATACCTTTCAGCAGGGCTTGACTAATATGTGTACATTTTAGGAGCCAGACCGATCAGTGTAGTTATGTTAGATGCCCTCAACTGTCTCTGCACCATTACCAGCCCCCCACACGGACATATTGGGAGCGTATTGTAAACTTGAAATGACCAAAACTATAAGAGCGACTGCTGTAGGGCTTACATTGTAACAATAATACACATCTCAATCATATTTGAGGCCTCTCCCGATTGAGCCAATTAATTTCCGCTGCACATTGTTACAGATACACGTCGGTGGAATCCTTCCGCCTCTCGGACTTCTTAAGTCGCCCTGGGCTGTTTTTTTTTTTTCCCCACTGTTGTGACCAATGGGGTTGAAACATTTATTAATCTGGCTAAATGATGCAATAAAACCCAACAGATGGTCATTTTAAACCCTAGTTTGTCAAGGAATTAAAAATGTAAAAAAATGAAACCGATTGTGCCAAAAGGTGTTATAAAGACGAGTTGTAATATTTATTGGTTTCGACGACCGTGCATGAGAGAGAACGCCAAACCGTCGCGCGTAAGACCGGTTTACCTTTTTTTTTTTTTATAGCGTGCTACTTTGTTTGGGGCGAGCCCCCCTGTTTACACAGTTTGCCATCCGAACCTCTTGGAAATAAAGCTTTGTGGTTTTTTTTGAGGTCATTGTTACCAGGAGCAGAGAAGAAAGAAGCTGCTTTGTATTCCTCCGCGTCTAAGTAGTACAACCTTTTAGTAAACACATCTGCCGGGACTCACCGGGGGCATTCTTTAAATAGCTCAGCTGTGTTTCCAGCAGAGGGCTTGATGTGCCTAGCTACCATCCTGGTTAATTGCTCTTGTGTAGGCTTGGGTAGCATGGCCTTGTACGAAGGTGTATATATATGTGTGTGTGTGTGTTAGAGAGAGTGTGTGTGAGTGTGTGTGTGTGTGTGTGTGTGTGTGTGTTAGAGAGAGTGTGTGTGTGTGTGTGTGTGAGAGAGAGTGAGTGCTCGCCTGTGCAGTCCGGCACTGTACACGCCAGATGAATGCCTGACATGGTTCGGGAATGCTGCCTGTGACCAGAATACACGATAAGGCGTTGTGTCAAAAAAAAAAAAGGGCAAAGTAAGGGGATCGCGGCAATTATGGCAGAGGCGCCCGCCGTTTCCATGGCTACAAGATCGAGGATTCTTTGTGATTTATTATTTACCACTTCAGACGCCTATTCTCTGATTTAATTAGGGGGAAATGAGTTCCATACGGCCTGTCGCTAACGGAAAAAAAATCTGAATAGCATTGTTACGGCTGCCGCAGAGCCGTCTCCGTTAACAGGCCGGGGCCTGGGCTTTCGCCACTTAGCACATCGGAATGCGACTATCGCCATGCGTCTCGGCCAGAGAGCAAAATAACCCAATTCTCACTTGATTAATTGCAGCTCTGGGAACAATAACAAATAACAAAGGTCACATTAGGGTAACGCAGCGATTCCTTGTAGCTGATGTAAACGCTAATTGAAGTGTGAAGTGGGCATTTGAGTGGTGCAGACCCTAATCACTAGTATATATATATATATTTTTAATATTTGATATGTTTTTTTTCTTTGTTTTTATTTTTATTATTTTTTTTTTATTATTATTTTTTTTTTAGGAGGTTTTCAAAATCCAGAGCGGGGTTGTTTCATTTTATTTAGAAATTCCCACACTATTTAGGGTGGCACAATGCCTCTTAACCTTTGCTTTAGGTCCAGGGTCTCAAAACTGCAGCACTACATCTCCCACCAGGCTATTGGGACGACAGAGAAGTATGGGAGATGTAGTCCGCCAGCTGTCGGAGGGCCTCCTGCTTTGAACCTATTCAGCTCTCCGATAACCCACTGTAAAGCTATCCATTGCTTTCGCTTTTATTCACTAGACTGGCTGGCCTCCTTTTGTGTGCTCCCTTTTCAGCAGTCACCAGCCTGTAAAGGGTTAATGTGCCCCTGTCCAAACTGTCACAATTGCTGCAGTAGCAGGGATTGTATACTGCATCACGCCCCATTGGTTTAGGTCAAGCCCAGCACAACACCTCCTCCCTCAACATGCACGTTGAACATTTATTTTTTATTTTTAGGTTAGTACACCTTTAAGACTGACAGTGCACCCCATAGATTGCACTGGGAAAGGCAATTATAGGGGCAAAGTTCAAAAAGAGGAGCTGTCTCCATGGAAACCGGTGGACTGCTCCTGCTCCTGCTCTTGTTTTAGAACTTGATACTAGCTTGGCCAGATCACCGTTTTATTCTAGGACACCTAAGAAGAATGCTGTAGGTGCCAACAGTCCTGGATTTTTCAGGGCAGTCTTTTTTATTTTTTTTTTTACAGTACTCTCCCGTCAAATTCAGGGCTGTTCCTCCATTGCTTATAATCTGAAAGTTTGGTTCGAGGTGCCATTTATTTAAATGTAACCGGCACTCGCTTTGAACGTCACACAGTATTTTAGGATGGCATAGAATGGGCTGAAAGGGGTTAATGAAGAAGAGGGTAAATCAAATTACCTTCGCTAGATCTCAAACTGATTTGTTTGCATAGTGGTTTGAATGGACGGGCTACTTCGAATGGGGCACATAAAACAGATCTTTAATGTTTAGCTCACCATTTTTCTGTTCCACTATAACTACATTTTATTAACTTTTTTTTTTTTTTTTAGGGAGAACAGAAATGGGGATGGGAAAACGTATACATATATATGCCAAAACCTTATTAAATAATACTATATTCAAAAATTAACACTATACACTATATATATTCACACTAAATTAATTATTTACATGGCGTACTAGTCTGCGGAATGCGTTGGCGATTTGTAAAGCAACAATATCTTTAATACTGATTTCATTTAGTTAATGTGACCGGGCGCGAACAATTAAATAAAACGGCACAGTCAAAACCCGAGCTTCCGAAATCACACATCCAATTGAAGAAGTGTGCAGCACCCCTCCCCGCCGGTAGTTACAGCAGGCGAGCGCCTGTTCCTTGCCAGGGTTATGCGTTGCGCCAATTAAATCTAAGACAAGGAACGCTGATTGTAGTTTTTTGATTGGTAATGAAAAAAATAAATAAAACGCGTATGGGGGAATCTAGAATCTCTGCATGAGCCGACGCAGGGAGTTAATTAGCATAAAATCGTTCGCCTGTCACCCTGCATTCAAAATCTTTACATTTGGATTTTGATTTCTATAAACATTTTTTTTCCCCATCTAATTGGTTTGTTAGAGGTAAAATTAATTCAGGGCTGGCGGTGTTTGTTTCTGCGTTTTTACGTTTCTCATTGTACCTACTGTACACATTGAATTAAAATGTTTTGTGGGTCATTATGCCCCAGCCAAGAGCTAGCTTTGAGGTGGATGGGGGGACTCGGGTAAAGCTGGGGCAACACAGGTGAAAGGGGGGGCCTTTCTTTCCCACCTGCAGATCTGAATTTGATTATTTTTCTAGATATGTGCTGTAGCATGGGACATAATTAAAGCAGCTTGGTCTTATCCATTGTTTCTTCAACACTTTCTGTCTCTTCGAAACTGTCAATTCCAGTTCTCTGCCTAGGTCGCCAAGCCCCTCCTTCTTTGAGGCCAACTGAATTATACAGCCCCGCTGAAATTATTTAGAATGTCAAACTACAGGAGAAGTGGACAATGTTTTAAAGTGCACGTTACATAAATGAAACAAATGGATAACAAGGAGAGGGGGGGAAATGATCCAGCTAGAGGGGGGGGGGAATGTTAGGGGGGGAGGGGGGGGGGGGGGAGGGAGTCGTTCGGTGGAACTGCTCCTTTAAACAGGAAGCCAGGAGCTCGACTACAAGTACAGAACAGCCTGAAATATGATCTCCAACCAAACCCCATGCCAAATATTGAGAAAGTAAGGTCATGGAAGGAGCTCAGAACAAATATGGATCTGATTCCGGTCATTGTATAAGATGTAAATTGACCGAAACCCAGGTCCACATTTACACTGTATAGGGACTGAAAATACTTATATGTTTATATGCATGCATGCATGGTGTGTGTGTGTGTGTGTGTGTGTGTGTGTGTGTGTGTATATATATATATATATATATATATATATATATATACATACATATATATATATATATGTGTGTATATATATATATATATATATGTGTATATATATATATATATATATGTATATATATATATATACACAAATATGTATATATATATATACACAAATATGTATATGTATATATATATATACACAAATATGTATATATATATATATATATATATATATATATGTGTATATATATATATATATATATATATATATATATACACACAAATATGTGTATATATATATACACAAATATGTGTATATATATATACACAAATATGTATATATATATATATATATATATATATATACACAAATATATTTATATATCTGTCACATTAGAGCACAGTCTCGTGGCATGCAATATGTAAAGATCTTTTATTTATTTATTTTAGTCCAGTTCAGGGTCAGATTCGGCAGATTTTCATGTTATGTAGATCTACATTGAATCATTTATGTTCTTCTTGTACCTGTGAGAGGCTGAATACGTAATGCTGGGGTCCCTACTGCTTTTTTTATTAAGCGCTTTCCGTAAATAAATGGTGAGCGTTGTGGCGGCGTAGTCGCCGTTTCATCCCCCGGCTTTACAGGATGGTTAAGTAAGGCGTCCAGCGGATGGGGTGGGTGAGAGTTAATACCTGCTATTTAGATGCAGCTCTGCGTACACCACTGAAAGCTGTAGAATCAATTTTTTTTTTTTCCTTTTTTCTTCCCTGTATCCCCCTTTCCGAGGCCTCCAACCAGCTTTCTCCATCTCGGAGTACCAGGACTGATTGAATTACACAGCTGTATGCTGAAATGCTTCAAAAGCAAAGAAAGTCTTATCCGAAACATTGCATTGGGGGGGCAAATATGGGTTGATTTCTATTATTTCTGTTAAAAAAATGTTTTATGGGTATAAGAAACTCATTTTAAAAAAAGTATAAGTTTAATTACAGCTGTAAGAAATCTATCTAAAATAGCAAATACATGCTGCATCTAATTTAATTTATAGTAAAATAATACAAATAATATGTAAAAGAAAAATCCAAGAAACCATTCAACTAATTTTTGGATACCTTCCAACTCTTAAATTTCTATATTCGGAACTGTCCAGAATCTCATGTGTTTGACGAGCAAAGAAAATATATATATATATACACACACACATAACCTATATCACTTTTATTTCCTAAATACATAGTGCGTTATGTATAAATAATGGTATTATTTCTATGTCTAGCCTCGAGTCCTTTTTTTTCCCGCTCCTGCTTCAAAATGCATGTAGAAAGTTGTTTGAATGTGTATTATACATCTGTACAAAAAAAAAAAAAAAATGTTTGTATGTATAATTGTGACGTTTTATTAGTTTGTTGCAATTTTTGTACAGTACATGTCAACACCAAAATAGGTTAATGGAGAATCGTACGTACAGGACTTTGCCAAGTTCATGAATAGTAATGCCATTGTTTTTTTTTTTTTTGGCCATCTCACTGCAATTATTTTATATATACGTTCAGGCATTCACTATAGTGCATCTGCAGAGACACCTTTATACATAGCCTGCTCATTGTAAAGAGGTGCAAGAAACAATGGCTTATTTATAAAAGTTATCACTCCAGAGCCAGTAAGAGAGCCGAGACTGTTGATAAATGCTTTATTTTTGTACTTTATGTTAGCTGTTTTTTTTAATTTTTTTATTAAGCCACAATGATTAGCCAGCTGAGTAGTGTGTGTTTTTAAACTGGTTGCCCCCCAAAGGCCATGGGAAATAACTGGTGATGTATGCTGTGCCTGTGTAGTGCTTCACTGGAACTAGAAAATTTATACTGCATTTAACGTTTAAAAAAAATCTAATTTTTTTTCACCCCCTGCTCCTTCTTTCAGCTTTTAGCCGGGCAGCGTTACCGTTTGGGCTGGTACGGAGGGAGCTGGCTTGCGAAGGGTATCCCATCGACTTACGATGTCCAGGAAGTGACGTCATAATGATCGAAAGTGCCAACTATGGTCGTACAGATGACAAGATCTGCGACGCCGATCCTTTCCAGATGGAGAACACGGACTGCCATCTTCCAGACGCATACAAGATCATGTCCCAAAGGTGAGGTACTCTTTGACGCGCTTGCGCTGCACCTGTACGGGGTTGGGCTTCGTGTGTTTGACCTAGCTGTACGGAATCTCCGTAAACAATACAGCGAGGTCATCCTCTGTGAATGTCCACTGTCTTCCGGTCAATCTCCCCAGTGAGTATGAAATATTCATAGCTCACTCCCCATCCCCTCTTCAAAATGCCAGAGCAACATGTGATAGGGAAACAATTCGACTTTAACAAGAGAAAATAAGAGTTTTAAAGAGCAGTCTGAAGTGCAACATGGTGGTGAGAAGCACACGTTTTTCCATGACTGAAGTGTCACTTTGTCCTTCCCTTTTCAGAAAAGGTCACTGTGAACTGCGATATCGATCGATGGTTTTTCTAAGGCTAAAACAGGCCTCTGAACGTGGTCCACGTATTTTTTTTGTTCCCCCTTTTATTTCAATTTTTTTTATTTTATGGCCTTCATATCTTAAAAAGAAAGAGAAATCGATTTTGTTATTATTTATTTTAAATTCTACTTTAGACACAAGTGACTTAGTAACACCGTTTTTTGTCCTTTTTTTTTTTTTTCCTTCCTTTTCATTTTTCCATCTCTACCCTTGTGCCAATTACTGCTCATCCGATCTAGCTGCCTATCTCCCATCTTTTCTGCCTCTAGCCTACACATCTCAGTTCCTATGGGAAATTGCTTCGTACGGTTGGTCGGCTGTCATGCCATCCTCCCTCACACTGCGAATTATGAGACTTTTAGTGTAAAAGTGTTTATAGCTATGAAAGGTAGCCCAGGATTTATATTGTTATATTTATTGTTTGTTTAATCTGGTCTGCGACGCAGATCACTTATATGACGTGCTTAAATGACGACTGTAGCTTACATTTAAATGTAACTTACATTTAATAGAAAGATTGCATCGAGTATAGATATTTTAAGTAGAAATCCTTTAATGTAAGAATACAAATAATGGATCTTTTGAGCCTTCTTAGATAGACCTATCGGGGGGCAGACATGTTTAGAATCTTCAGTGAGATCTTTATTCGCCTTGGGTCAGGTGACACAAGATTCTAAACAACATGTACGCTCTCCGCTAGAGCTAATTAGAACAAAGACGACTCGATAAGGTACTTTATTTGTAGTCTTTCATTATGGAATTATTTTATAAACTATTTACACTTAACGCAATTTTTCCATTAAACATAAATTCCTATTATTTTTGCTACAGTAGTCCTTTAAAACTAGCAGTTTTTACTCTTAAAATTAATAATATCCTTCGAGCATAGGGGGTGCTAAATCCAATTACAGACCAACTGCATGATAATTTTCGGTAATGGAGGCTAAACATCCTCCCGTCCTTTGATTGGGCAGGAGTTTGAATTTTTTGAGCCGTTCTCTTCGTTTACTGTTAATGAAACCCATTCCTCTGACCCTTAAATTACACACTGTTGTACAGACAATATTTAATTGATCTCGTCTTCAGTTTTTTTTTGTTGTTGTTGTTTTTTGTACAGTGTAAGCCAAAGAGATTTTTTTTTTATATTCTTTAAATCATGTAATAAGTTGCTGAATATTTACGGGGAATTGATTTGCAAAATTATTTACAAAAATAAATAAAAATGTAAAGCGTTTTTTTTATTTTTTTTTTAAAGCAGCGAGGCTGTTGATTCAGCCAGTGTTTGTTTATGTATGTGTTTGTTCTTGGTTGTGGTTGTTGAATTAGAATCGGCGGAACCTTCTTAAAAGCAAGTAAGAAAAATAATAGATATCGGCTGTGCTTTTAGACCCCTATCCCCCCCCCCCCCCCCCCCCATCCACTTTTTAATCAATATTTTTATTATTTGAAGAACAAAAAAAAACTCGAGTTTTAAAAAAAAACAACATAAAAAAAACAGCCACTGACATTTCTAGGGCTACATTTATATGGGTCCATCCAAACCATGAAAAACCCGGCACTCCTGGCGTCTTCCAAAAAATAGGTCCAATTTTTAATCCAAAATTTGTGATTCTGGCAGGCAAAAAAATCACAACGCGCTTCACGTCAAGGACACTGACTCATTATGTGGGTTTGTATAGATAAATCTAGTTGCTCGGTGTTTGGCTTTAATGGCGCTGAACATGGCAGATCCATGTCATTTATCCCTGGGTATTATAAACTGTAAGGATAAGATTCTAAAGCCGTATCTTTCAATATCTTACATTCACTCTGAAAGCAAAATGCATTGGTTGACAATTACCATTCAAACCCCACAGCGCCTGTTTATTTTTGTGTTCCGGCTCTGCGATTGTCGGTTTGTCCTTTTTTAGTATCCTTTGTCTCCCTGACGTTAGTCCCGGTGTTGGGATTGATGCAGGAGACATGCCGTGTCCGGGAGACCTGGGATATCGGCTGTATTGTCTGGCCTGCTGAGCTCTGTGCAAAGATACCAGCCGTACAGCTCAAACTTTTGTATTGACATCTAAAATTGGCCGCACAATCTTTCCACGGGATGAATAATATCTGTACCGTGTGAGCCCGGCCATTGTTATAGCACACCAAATGCGAGCCTGTGATATGGCACTGCTACATGGGGTGTATTATACATATGATAATCTGTGGCAGTGTATGAACATCTGCCGGTATTTTCCATGCAGTTATTTCCTAGCTGTGCAGTTTATAGGAATGCTAATTAAATGACCTGGACTTGCGCAACGGCAACCAATGCTGTGTCGGCACCCTTGAGATTAAGACCCATGTTCACCCTTTACACCAAGCCCGTCTTGGCATGCTCCTATTCATTCCGCTTTGCGGTGCTTCGCAGCCGTTGGGTGCTGTGGAGACTGTAGGGGGCAGCAGCACGCAAGTCCGGGGGAAGCTGAGGCATGCCAGTAAAAGCTCGTTTTTTTTTTTTTGTGTGCTAGTTTTCGAAAGATGCCAACTGACCTTAAAATGCTCTCTTATGTCAATATATGTGATGTTGGAATGCACACAGTTGGTTGTATTTTTATAAAGGACTAGTCTAATCCTGTCAACGTCAAATGCCTATCAGGGCTCGGCCTTAGAGCTCGTACCGTTCCAGTGAGTTTTTCTTTTTCTATGATGCTTAATATATAGAGTAGGTTTTAACTGTAGTGCAGTTTATTATATACCGTAAGTTAAAACTCGTTTTGTTTCTCTTCCAATAGACAAAACAACGCACTATCGCGCTATACTCTGCTGTACCAGATATATTCTAGCATATTTCTAAATGCTTCTTGACTAAAACTTCCTATTATTTTGGATAGCATGGGGTTTCTTTCCCCTCCAAGTGGGGGGCTATTTTCCAACACACTTGTAACTTCCTGTCTGCCACCAGCTGCCTGGCGCGGAAGTGATTCCCAGGTGCGTTGTTTGTAATGTCAAACTACGCTTTGTCGGGGTTTTTACAGATTTGGGATAAAAGGATGTGACATATTTACTAACCCTCTGTGAAAATATACTGTAACCCTATAAGATTTTTTTTTTTGGGGGGGAGGGCTGTCCAGTCCAGTTCAGTCACATTCAGGTCTGTCCCGGCGTCAATACCGCCTATGCTTTCCAAGGCAGCAGTGCGTTCATAAAGGCGTATGTCTTACCCCCGTACCGGGGAGCTTAATTTCTTACGGTCACGGAATGTCGAGTAACGTCATGTAGGGTAGTTTAGCTCCGCTCACTTGTACTTCTACTAGTACACAACTTGAGTCCTAGAATTTAATATTTTGCAAATATGCCTTCTAGAATAGCTACAGATTTCTCAGTATAGCTCTCTCGTGGTTACCAGTGTAGAGACGGCAAGCATATAGGTTCCGCACTCTGTTCTCTATACAGTGAATTGTAACATATCAGCTGTGACACGTTATCAATTTTATATATATATATATATATGTGTGTGTGTGTGTGTAGCCATTTATCTCGGAGTTGGCTGTGAAGACCTTTATTAAGCTGTGATTATTTCTGAATACGAAATGTAACCAAGATTATTTTTATTCAAATATGATTAAAATATTCATCAAAGAGGAGAAAAGCTTGAAACTGACAGAGACCATTAACATCAGAAAAAATATAATTAATTGCATTGGGTATCGCCAAGCAGAGTTAGCCAAATAGCTGCGAGGTGTACGAGCGCTATAGATCAGGAGCTTACGGTTTTTCTTTTTGCTGGAGCATTGATAGTGACGTGGTTTCCTATGTGGGGCCAATTAAAAAAAATTGTTGTTTAAGGTTCACAGATGTATCGAAGAATTAGTCAAATGTAGATTTTGTACACTTCACCCCCATACGTTAAATGGACTTTGTCAGTAAATCCCCTGGCTTTGGCCAGCCATGTCATTGTCATTAAAAGTAAATACTTTTTTATTTTTTATTTTAATTTTATGATTAACAGCTTGGGTATATACATGTATCCTATAAAGAAATATTGAGTGTTTATAGACACAGCTAAGAGCATTAAAATTCATGTACTCGTTATAACCCTGCAATAAACTTAAACTGCGCTGGCACCCTTTACGATAAGTTTGTCGGGGAGGGAGAGGAAGGGGCCAAACACTTGTTTGCGACTCCGAAAAAAAAACCTGAGCAAACACAGATGTTTTGATGGCACACGGTGGAAAAAAATGGCCACCTCACCCCATCTGTACGTGGTCGGCACACGTGAATAACCTCTCTAATGATGAGTGTAAAATTCCACGCTCTGGTTTTTTTTTTTTATGGGGTTATCAAATGAAAGAACTTTTATACGTGAAGTGCAGGTGGAGTGTTTTCATTTCACAGCTTTCAGACATGCACCTGAGTAATGGGCAATAGGAATGAGTGATCTCAATGCCAGACCAACTCAACTGGTCGACCTCCATAGATGCCAATTTCACTTTACTCTCTTTTATTAATCACCCCCCCGCGCCCCATCCCCCGTCTATGAGACGATCTAGACTTATTTCTTTACTAGTCTCGGGGTCCTCTGGGGGACTCAACTTGTTTGGAAATGCGGTCAGTCTAATTACGTCGGGAGAATTGTTTAATTAAATCATTTGGATATGAGAGGTTAAATTCACAATAGGGCTAGGTACTAAAATATCAGGTTTGAAAAGTTTTTTTTGTTGTTTTTTTTTTTTTTTTTAAAGGGTTTTATTGATCAGGAAATCCTGGTGTTAAGAAGTTTATTACATTTGTCTCTAGGTTTTGCTTTGTGCTACCTGTACGTAGGGTTGCCACCTGGCCGGTATTTTACCGGCAGGCCGGTAAAATATTGGCATCAGGCCAATGTTAAGTCTATGGAGACAGTACCAAGGCCGGTATTTTTTGGAAGAAAAGGTGGCAACCCTAGCCTGTACGGAATAAAGAGGGGTTCAAGTAGTGTGCCAGATCTAGACGCACATCATTTTTGCAGACTGTATTGTAGTCATGCGTGTCCAATGGAAGAACAGTTCATTTGTTTTATCTTATTGTTTAACGTCCTCATTTTGCTAGTGTGGATGTAAAGTATTCTTGTATATGCTTCTGATCTAATACTGATGGACTTTACACTGAAAGCAGCTCAGAGCTCGATCCTGATGGTGTTAATTCTCCCCCCCTTTAAATATTTAATTAAGGAGCTGGTTCTATACCAATTAGCAGTGCCCCCTTTTACAGATCTTACGCATGTTTTGATTTATACAAACTGGCTCAGGGAACATTTGGAATCCACCAAGCCGTAAGCTCATGGATGCAATTAAGGTGACAAGATGACCTTTGTAAATTCCCCTTTTCATCGAATCTCAAATAATATCGCCGGGCCTCAGAGAAGCTAAAAAAAAAATGGAAGAATAAAAAAAAAAACCCAGCAGCAGGGAGCTTTTCTCTGTTTCAGATCATAAATGCAGCCATTCAAACATTTTGTCTGGCTTGGAATAAACAATAAACATAATAAACCAGAGTATACAATATAAAAAAAACCTTTGACCCAGATCTATCGCCATTAATCTTCTTTCTCCATTCATTTCTATCCTTTCTATGTATGTGAATAAAAAATGCTTAAACTCATGTAGACAAAAATGAGGGGATTTAAAGAACGAGCGTTGTCAAAAAAAACCCAGAAAATGAAGTAATGTTTAATTGAAAGATTGCGTTAAGAGTATGCATTTTAAATACGCATTTTCTTATTGGAAATAAATAAAGTACTTTATTGGGCCCTCTTTGCTCTGAATAGTTGTAGCAAAGGTTTAAAATCTTAAGGAAAATGGATCGGATCTTCCTTCAGCTGACCCAAGATTCTAAACAACATGGCCGCCCTCCTGATAGAGTGCTCAGCAAGGCACTTGATTTATATTCTTATATTAAACCATTTCTGTATAAAATGCCTTTCTATTAAATATAACGTCATTTAAAATAAATAAATAAAGGCAGCCATGCCTGGATTTCTAGTGATCGAGTCTAACGCTCCATGTGTGGCAGGGTGCGTTCGCAGCAGTAAATTAAGACGCATTTGAAGCCCTTTTAGTGAATGATCTCCCTTTATATATTATTTAGCGTCCTCACCCTGTTTATATCAGTGACAGCCGTGTGCGTGCTAGTTTCTCCGAAGAGCACTGCGTTTGCTGCTTCACAGCACAATGGCTTGTAGTCCCAGGCACAGTGTTAGCAGATATTTAATGCATTCTAGCAATTTATAGGTCATCGTGACATAAACCTCGAACACAATCTGCTGCTAGGATCTAATGCGGCCTACTGAGGAACGGCGAATTACCGCTCGCTGGGGCTTAACCTCTTCCCTGCCAGCTATATGGCGCAACTGGCACTAGCAAAATGCAAGGAAAGCGCTGTCTAAAGGGTTTAAAACCCTTTCCTGAGCTCACCGCTGGTGAAATAATTTTTACCTGTGCGCAGACATGTTTAGAGGGTGGGGGGAGAGTGATACCTCTCCTCAAGATTCCCTCTATTTTTCATGCTGTCATGTAAGCGATGCTGGTTTTGATATAAAGAGATGATACTCGTCTGCCGTTACTTTGATGCTCTGTTGCACCTAGCGTTTTTACATAAACATCTCTTTTATGATACAAAATCCCGGCAGCCTTATTCTGTTCCATCAGTGTGGTAACGTGTAAAATGATGTTCAATCTAAAAAGTGAAAATCAGAGATACTGAGACATTTATCTCCATCTCCCTAGGCCCCCTGAAGATTAGAGTTTATTCCGGGCCTCGCTCCCTCTCGGTCGGCAGAGGACGGGCCTCGCTCCCTCTCGGTCGGCAGAGGCGGGCCTCGCTCCCTCTCGGTCGGCAGAGGACGGGCCTCGCTCCCTCTCGGTCGGCAGAGGACGGGCCTCGCTCCCTCTCGGTCGGCAGAGGACGGGCCTCGCTCCCTCTCGGTCGGCAGAGGGCGGGCCTCGCTCCCTCTCGGTCGGCAGAGGGCGGGCCTCGCTCCCTCTCGGTCGGCTGAGGGCGGGCCTCGCTCCCTCTCGGTCGGCAGAGGGCGGGCCTCGCTCCCTCTCGGTCGGCAGAGGGCGGGCCTCGCTCCCTCTCGG
Source organism: Pelodytes ibericus (assembly GCA_036172795.1). Taxonomy (NCBI): domain Eukaryota; kingdom Metazoa; phylum Chordata; class Amphibia; order Anura; family Pelodytidae; genus Pelodytes; species Pelodytes ibericus. Next base: position 11,829,089 of record CM069865.1, read on the forward strand.
TCGGCAGAGGGCGGGCCTCGCTCCCTCTCGGTCGGCAGAGGGCGGGCCTCGCTCCCTCTCGGTCGGCAGAGGGCGGGCCTCGCTCCCTCTCGGTCGGCAGAGGGCGGGCCTCGCTCCCTCTCGGTCGGCAGAGGGCGGGCCTCGCTCCCTCTCGGTCGGCAGAGGGCGGGCCTCGCTCCCTCTCGGTCGGCAGAGGCGGGCCTCGCTCCCTCTCCCTCTATTAACATGACAAGCAGTACATAAAGTAATGTTTCCAGTGTGTGACTTTATAGCCTTGAGCCTGCGGGAAGCTAACTTTTTATTAAGTTTTTATTTTAAGGCATACAGAAATCTTTGTCGCTCTTACACAAGGGAGAAACAATCTCTCAACTCTGCCTAACAAGACCTAGTTGTGACAATGTATTAAGGCTTCGAACAGCAGCAGTATTATCAGCTCCTCTTCTCTTTGTATGGATTTGCATATCAGCAAAACAACTAATCTTTTCATAAGCTGTGTCACAGATTGTATCTTTGTTTAATACCAGAAGGGGATTTGTTATGTCTGTTTTCGAAGCACAGATTTTTCACAGTCCTTTTTTTTGTTTTTTTGTTGAAATGGTAACATTTAACTGATGCTAACTTTGACCGTCTCTTTATGTTCCGGGCTCTTTCTCATGCTAAAATCTTCGATAAGGAAGCCTCAGTTTTCTTTGTCTAGTTATCGTTGCTGCAAAAGTGACTTGAGGTGAAAGCAGAGGATCCCCTCCTGGTGTACGTATTAAACGGATAGCGTATTGGGTAATGGAATTTTTTTCTTAAAAACTTTCCGCTCTCATTGTACAGACCACATTGTAAGGAACCTCATGTGGAATTTTTTTTAAACAGCTTCCTCCACCTCTTCTTTCCCCGCTGGCTCCCCCCGATATTATTTATTCCCCAACGCTAATCCACAATGGGAAATGTGGAAGGGCGCTGATTTTTGTAAACCCCTGAAATTTCTGTAGATTTAAGATGCCCATTAAAAGGATTAAACTATAAATGTATCTGACGGGGGGAATTCTGTTTATTTCTTTATTGCTGTACGTCGCGGGACAGTTCTAAGCTTTAACATAAACGGTTAATTATTTAAAAATGTGGTAACTATAAGGTTTGGGTCATTTTTTTTAGTGTTAGAATTGATGGAGAAACGCGACACAAATTAGGTTTTTTTTTTTTCCCCGTGTTGGAGCAGCTTGGCGTTCAAAGTTCCCCTTCGTTAAGCCCTGTTGTATTTGTATTTGTATTTTTTTTAAAACCCTTTTACAGTCCACAAACAAGAAATGTGCAGATGGTTATGTTACGAACCCCTAAATAAAAATAAAAAAAACCCCCCGAAACTAAAAATCTGTGTTGATAACGTGATAAAAGGCAAGGTCTAGATGCCTGACCACTGTTCACATCCGTAGAGGTCTGGTGTGTCCCACGGTGTCTCCTTGTAAAAAAACGAGGGTCTCTCGCTTGCGACCAGATCAGTCAGTGAATAAAATGGCACATACATTAAAAACAGGTAAGTTTGTGACAGGCAAATGAATGATGTTTTATGGAACCTTCACCGACCTTGACCACGGACACTGGTCTTCTTGTACCTTGCCTATCCCTTTAAAAAGTACACGCCGGTTTATCCCCACACTTGGACCACGGGACCGGTTGTTAGAGACCCTGGGCTCTATTCAACCACCTGAGAAATTTTATCTCTGATCTTTTATTACCATAGACACTACAAAAGAATATTTTTGGTCAAAAACTAGCTCTAACTAAGGTCACTGTGTCCTTTATCCTGGAAAGGTCATTCATTCTTTTGATGTGTATCTGTTGCAGTGAAACAATTCTAAAAAAAAAAAAAACCCAAACCTGTTAAATATCAGACAAACCTACGAGAGCGGTATTACCAACGTCGGATTTTTTTTTTTTGCTTTTAATGTGTTGGAAGAATTTGATGCTAGTTAGTTTTAGATGTTATAATTAATTCAGCTCTGGCTGTTCTTATCTCTTGTGGTTCGGTGAGTTACACAAATGAATCACCACTATTACCCTCTGGAATCAACACACATCTTGCCGTATAGTTTCTGTTGATTAAAAAAAAAAAAGTAAAAATCCGTGTCCTCTTGGGCAACTTTTACATAAAACTATTTATATATATATTCCCCCCCCTCTCCATAATGTAAAAGCAGGTTCCTTTACCTTACCAGCCAGCTCTAATCCTCTAAGTGCGTAATTAACGGATCAGAAATGCAATTTGTGAAACGTAGGAGACATAAAGGTGAAAAATATTTTCTCTTTTGAGTGATCTTTAAGGAGTAAATAATTATAAGAGAAAGGTGTTTTTTTTTCTCGTTTTTTTTTTTTTTAAGATGACCAATCTAAATCTGAATATAATTAGGAGGAAGAGTCTGAAAACTGAAGAGCATGTATATGTGCTCGGATTATTATATCATAACAAGTCTAATTAAATATTGAAAAGCTAAAAATCTCCCATCGCAAGAAATATTACCTGCCACAAAAGGCCTCTAACTTTGCAGATAATTAGCGAGGGTTATTGAGGAAAAAGTCAGAGATTACATCCAAGGTCATAGCTTATTATATTGCATCTCTTGTGTGTGGAGTGGTAGCCAGATCCTTGCTAATTTGAACTAAATAGAGCATCCTATTGCGATTTCCAATTTGCTTGCTTTAAAATGGGAAATGTATTCGCAAAAAAACAGCCGCCGTTTGGTGAACATTTCTCTAAGTAATTCCCCAATTTCATAGTCTCCTCCGAGACGCTCACATTGAAGGGGGAGGGGGGGGTTAAGTTAATGTACGTGCCGGGTACTGGCGCAGTACTTATGGCTGCTGATTAACCTTTCGCGAGATACGTGAACCGCATTGCAGCACTCTCTAATTGTCAAAGTGGCCGATGACCTAGTCTTGCCCTGGAAAAACATTTTAACAAACGTTGATTCGAGCCACTTTTTATCGATCTCAAATTATTCTTTATTTAACCAGCTTTATCCCTAGCTGTGATTACAATCCATCCACCGAACCCCCCCCCCCCCCCCCCCCCTTGGGATGCTTGTATTTTATATATTAATTACACTACATTTACTTTCTTAATTTCATGGTTACTTTGCATTTAAGATTTTTATTGAGTGTTCATTACTGTTAAATCACTTTAATTGAGCTATGCTGTTTTGTTGTCTTTTATATATATTTTTTTTTTCGTTCCTTTCACTCGTGTTATCCTAAGTGACATCTAGATTTCGGGAGCTTAGGGTGATCCCATTTAAAAAAACAAAACAATAATTGCTGAAACAATTTAAGTGGAAAGCGCTTCCCTGCTGTTTGATGAAGTGCAATATTATGTTATTAGATTGTTTTTATATATTGTTTACCTTATATGTAGCTTATCATGTCTGTGCAAAATTGGGCTTTACGGATGATTACAAATATAATCTCCCATCAATAGGCTCTACAAGATAGGACACAGCTTTCAAAGAAGCCTGCCCATTTTAATGTAAAATAGAAAATGTACCATTTTTCTTGACCAAGAGCCATGAACGTAATAAACCTGAATAGCTTTAGTTTTAAGGACAATGTCTAATTGAAAGATTGTATCAAGTGTACATGATTTATAAAGAAAATCTTTAATGAAATAATACAAACAAAGTTCCTCATTGGGCCATTTCTACTCCAAATCATTCTCTTAGGGAGCAGACATCTTGTTTAGAATCTTGGGTCAGATCTTCACTCACCTTGGTTCCGACGAAGAGAGATCTGACCCAAGATTCTAAACAAGATGTCTGCTCCCTAAGAGATTGATTTGGAGTAGATATATATAGGGTAAAGATGGCTCAATAAGCTACTTTATTTGTATTCTTTCATTAAAGCATTTCTATATAAAATGCCTACACTTGATCCAGTCCTTTAATGAAACACAACTTCATTTTTTGCTACAGCTGTAGTAGCCCTTTTCCCAGAAAATGAGTCTTGTATTTTATGTTTCTTTTCGTGTTAGTCTAAGCTTTTTCTATCGCTTCCATGCTGTATTTTGAATCTTTTTTCCCCCCTCTAATATGGCTAAATAATGCCCCATGGCAGAAGATAATGACATTTTCTTAATTTAAAATTTTGTAGCCGAAACCTCTATTTTGAAAATGGCATCCAGCGGCCCGGCGACACAACTCTAGAGGCAGTTTCAGGGGAGCAGGAGTAGAGATGAAGAGCGATAGACGAGTTAAGAAGTAATTTTAAGGAAGAAAGAGAATACACCATCTCTTATTGTAGCATATCTAATGATCGACTGAAGATTCCCAATAGTTTTTGGAGCATGACAAGAGAAAGTAATGTTATCTTGCCAAAACAGAAGCCCTAGATTAATCAGTAGAACAAGAATATTGATTAAAACACTTTACACAATAGATTGAGCACAGAATCCCCTCCTCCATCGTTCCACATTCGGTAACATGTAATAACAAAACAAGATAATCAACAGTCATCGCAATTTGTTTTGCTTTAGTGAAACTTGCAGGTTTAAAAAAAAAAAACTTGTAACTAAATGAACAATATGAAAGCTATGGGGCTTTATTTATAAAAGTCTCTCCTAGATTCAAAGTTCTAAGGGTGGTCTAAACATCAGGAACATTCCATTGGTGTCCATGGTGGCTTAGAACCTTATCCCAGAACGGACTTCGATAAATAACTCCCAATGATCTAGAAAGAATCTCTGGACCTCCAGAATGCTGGCAATTATAAACAAATACATAATTTGACTCAAATTTAAAATAAAAAATAAAAAAACACAACACTTTTACAGATCATTATGGCTTCAGCTCTATGTGGATTAACTAGATTGTATCTAGATTTTTTTAATCTTCTATCTGAGCTGTGTCTGGAGACCACGATTGAACTGTGAAGCAGCTAGGCATTTTAAGCAACTGGCTTTAATGGAAGCAAGTAGCACACTCCCAATGGTATCTCATAAAGTATTGAGCCTGTAGTGCATAGAGTGGTCGGTACCTACAACTCTTATTACGGGGCATGACGAATCCAGAGAACCACGGAGCAATACCCGCTAAATTCCCTATTTCTAGATCCTATTTTTTTTTATTAGCTATACATACAGATGTATGGAGGTGACTGGATTAAAAAAAAAAACTACACCAGATCCTAAATCGGCTTGTTTGGATCCTAAATTCGACAAATACCTGTCGAGCCCTTTATTAAAGTACCATCCCAAACCAGTCATCATTCTCTCCCCAACAGTCCAGGATTTAGTAATTACCCACTTGTGTCCAAATCAAACTATACTTTTTGTTTTTGGGGGGGGGGCTTAACACAATTTTGTAATCCCCAAATTCTGGACTGTCATGGGGGAGAGGACTGGATTGTTAACCACTGATTAATACACTTAGTTTTAAGTTGTTAACTGGAGGAGTTGCCATCTCTGTTATAGTTGCTTTGTTACCACAAACTGTTTTTCTTTTAATCTCTTTTATAGGTATTTATATTTCTACATAAACACCAGTGATAGGGAAATGTCATTTACATACCTTCCCCCGATCGGTTATTACGGAACAAATTGTAATTTCAGTTTTTGCTGTAAAGTATTTCCTTTGAACTTTGTTTAAATCATTAATGAATTGGTAGGTTTTTTTTTTTATACATGCAAGTGTTTAATTATATCATAAGTCTATGTGAATACTTTGAGCATCCTGACACTGCTATAAACATTATATATTATATTAATATTTTATATATAATTTGTTTTCAGAATTATTACACTAATGACATTCTGTGAAAAGCTTGTTTTTAGTGGTTGACAGATAATCTCCCAGTACCTGTCAATTTACACTAAATCTGACTGTTTGTATCTTTTAAAATCTTTCTTTTATGTGTCACCTAGCTGTGGGTAATGCTTCCCTCCCATCACTTTAAAGGGATAGTTAATTGGTAAAGACGCTGAAGTGACACCCCGTTTTTTCCCATCTCACCGTGCTCTTGTTCTCGCCGCCTCACGTAGGCCCTAGTTTAAAAAGACAATCTCCCAGAGGCCGTGGGAATGGGCCTCTGCCATTATTTCAGTAGCTGGGACGATGGCCTTTATAGATGATACTTTCACGCTCCAGACTTGATCAGAATATTCTTTTAAAAAAAAAAATAGGAATTTCCAGATACTTTGAAGCTCTGTTCTCTGGGAGTTTCTATGTAAAGGGCTGTAACGTGGTGTGAAAAGCATTTTTTTTTTTTTTTTACATTTTGTATACTTTTCTTGTAGAATTTTGCTGTATAGGCCTCATTTCATTGCACTTATGATTTATGGGGCACAGTGGGGGTTGTCTATCAAGGTCAGCAACATTCTAAAAGTGGAGCAGTCACTGTGGAAACCAATGGAATGTTCCTGACCATTCTACCCCGCTTTTTATTTTATTTATTTCTGAATGTTGCTCCAGGATTCCATTTTGTTTGTGATTTATTTGTACTCTGTATCCTCAGGTTTCCATTTTAACCATGCCTTGCTTTCTGAATTTACAGATGCAACAATCGGACGCAGTGCGTTGTCGTCACGGGGTCAGAGGTCTTTCCTGATCCGTGTCCTGGAACCTACAAATACTTGGAGGTTCAATACGAATGCGTCCCATACAGTAAGTATCCGACATTGTCTGTGTGTATAAAACGTGGTCTGTGTCTGCTCCCGGCACGGAATGAATAAACCTGCAAAAAAATGTTTTTCTTCTTTCCTTCATCCATTATACATTCAGGACAGAGTAGGTCCTTGAGTCAGACTCCCAAAATGTGGAAGAGAGCCATACGGGTACGCTGGCCAAGTGTCCTTCTGCATTCTCAAGTGTTTGCTTTCAGGGCTAGTGTTTTTCTAGAAAACACACCAGATTTTGCAGTTATGGGTGCCAGACAGAAATGTGTACATCTGCCCAGCGCTGGGGTCTGACAAATTGAATTGGCGCACACTTCCCTAAAGAAACTATTGACTTTGAATTTAATCAGGACTTGCTTGAACAGCTACCTGCTGCTGTCCTTCCACATGATGCATGTTATTAGACACAATCTCCATTATTGCTGGGATTTGCTTGTTCTCACAGCAAAACCACTGGCTGAGTAGCAGAAATACAAAGGATGGATGCGGAACTGTATTCAAGTCTGTATGGGCTGAATTCATTGTACTGACGGACTCCCCCAAGTGTGTGTACAGGAGGCACCCCAATAATCCCTTAATTCTCCCCCCCCCCCCCCCCACCCCCCTCTCTTTTGTGGTCTAAAAGACCTCGCAACGTTCTTGGACGGTTCTCTCATTGTATATTGGTTGCCCTAGAGATTCTGCTATTACGTTAAATAATATTTATTCCAGTTACATGTGAGATGGTTTCCTGCTAATCATAGCCGGTAATGACTTTAATTTTCCAATATACAGTATCTGGCCTTTAGTCGTTAAGCAGTTTACATTGTACCAACTGCATGTCTATTGATCAACCAGTGTTCCAGGAATGTAATCCTTACAGTAAAGTGACATGCACAGGGCTTTTGGGAACCCAAATGAATGAGAAGATAAAAGAGGAGACTTTGCCAGATACTGGCATGTGCTACTATTAGTCATTTAATTACAGGGCCATGCTCTGCATCCATTATCTCCAATGTCCTACTGGGTTTTAACCAATTATTATTTCTGTATTTGCAAAGCAGGTATATCCTATCCATCTGTCATCTTGCCTACCTTTTTTTTGTCAAACAGTCAGTCGATCTGTCTGTCTACCCACCTATCTATCACTTAACCTATTTAAACCCTTTACCTGTCTGTCTATTGACCGGTCTATCTTTTTTTTTTTTTTACCTGTCTGTGTACCTTGGTTGAACTAAAAGATTTGCCAGCCAGTGACCCTATGAGAGGAGGATCCGCATCATAGAGCTACGCCCTGCATTAGTTCCCAGTGACCGGAGGGTAGCACCGTAGCGCTTTATCCCTGTATTAATTCAACGTGATAGGAAGGTCTGCACTATAGTATACTTTTTGTCTTATTTCCCAATGACAATGTTGTAGAGTCCCTCCTACCATCGTAGACGTTGCGTGTGTGTATATGTTGGAAATTGAATCCTGTTTTAAATGCGTCTGTGGAGTCTCCTACTTATGACATCACCTGCGGCCTAATATGGAAATAAAGCTTTCCAATGGGAAATGTGTAATTTGCATATTAGGCCACAGGTGATGTCATAAGCTGGAGACTCCATAGACAAATATAAAACACATTATTATCCTAATTTAGGCATTTGCTTGCAGTTTTGCTAATACAATGAATAGCTCATTTTCTATAATTTTTTTAATCGCTACAGTAAAAACTATGTTTAGGTGATACAGTTCCTGTAAAATTCACTAAGAACCTGCAATTTCCCCACCGCTGACACCCACTGAGTCGATCAGGTTAACCCTATTAGTCACCAGGTCTGATGACGAGAATATAACCCAATTCCCCCAGTGTATTTCAAGATCCAGGACTACACAGTTCACTAATAATTCAGATTTATTCCCATTCCGCCATCACAGTGCAGACCATTCCCGCGTAGACAGAGCTTTCACTCTTGTTTGAAGTGTTTTGTCACATATTCTATAACTTTCTACCGTTAGAAGCCAAACAAAAGACTTCTCATTTATGTCTGATTTATTATATTCATGTTGAGAAGGCAATTAACATCTCTTATCACTTGTGCCCACTAATATTCTAATCAATACACTGATAATGAATTGCTCTAACAAGGGAAACCAGTCTATATTGCTTTATTTTTTTGATGGGTTTCACATTTTGAAAGATGTAATCTAATAACGATTGAATTAAATGTTTATCGTCACCACGCTCCATTCATTAAATGGTCATCCCATATGCTCATTATCAACCTCACTGCAAATTAATAAAATCCTATTTTCCCCCCTTCCTTCTCCTGAAATGTTCTTCGTACAGAGAAAGGTGAAACTGACGGAAGAAACCTTTATATTTTGAAAATCGCGACATTTTGCTTGTTTCCAAATATATATATATTTTTTCCTCTACACTATTTCAGTAAATCGCTTATCTTTAAACAATATGTAATATTTGTAATGATTTTTTTGTTAATAAAAACCCTTTTCAATATTGCAATACCCGCGAATGTTAAAAAATACAGTTTATTTGACCGAGATTTTGATTGCAAGCTTTTAAGACAACTAGTTATTTCCCTCCCTTAGGCAACATTTCTAATTACACATGCAAATGCGGTGGGTGGAGTTTCCAACAGATAATTTCTACATTTACAAGTCCTATGGTGACTCAGTAAGGATAGTATAACAGTTTACAGAGCATGAATCTACAACCTTTTAATCTTTTTTTCACTTTTAATGTATTACAGATAATGATAAAAATGGCTCATTATTTATTTAATTTATTGGATTCAACTATGCTATTTTAGATACATGAACTATCCTTTTCCACTATCTTAATTGCCTCTTCCACTCTTTCTTTAATGTATACTATTTTTACTTTCCTCCTCTTCCCTTCTCTCTCAATCTGTATTCCATCCTCACCCTCCTCTTCTCTAGTTATATCTACCCTACCTTTCTCTCCAAATCTGTATTCCATCCTCACCCTCCTCTTCTCTAGATATATCTACCCTACCTTTCTCTCCAAATCTGTATTCCATCCTCACCCTCCTCTTCTCTAGTTATATCTACCCTACCCTTCTCTCCAAATCTGTATTCCATCCTCACCCTCCTCTTCTCTAGTTATATCTACCCTACCTTTCTCTCCAAATCTGTATTCCATCCTCACCCTCCTCTTCTCTAGTTATCTCTACCCTTCCCTTCTCTCTCAATATGTATTCCATCCTCACCCTCCTCTTCTCTAGTTATCTCTACCCTTCCCTTCTCTCTCAATCTGTATTCCATCCTCACCCTCTTTTTATCTAGTTATCGCTACCCTTCCCTTCTCTCTCAATCCGTGTTCCATCCTCACCCTCCTCTTCTCTAGTTATCTCTACCCTTCCCTTCTCTCTCAATCTGTATTCCATCCTCACCCGCCTCTTCTCTAGTTATCTCTTCCCTTCCCTTCTCTCTCAATCTGTATTCCATCCTCACCCTCCTCTTCTCTAGTTATATCTACCCTTCCCTTCTCTCTCAATCTGTATTCCATCCTCACCCGCCTCTTCTCTAGTTATCTCTACCCTTCCCTTCTCTCTCAATATGTATTCCATCCTCACCCTCCTCTTCTCTAGTTATCTCTACCCTTCCCTTCTCTCTCAATCCGTGTTCCATCCTCACCCTCCTCTTCTCTAGTTATCTCTACCCGTCCCTTCTCTCTCAATCTGTATTCCATCCTCACCCGCCTCTTCTCTAGTTATCTCTTCCCTTCTCTCTCAATATGTATTCCATCCTCACCCTCCTCTTCTCTAGTTATCTCTACCCTTCCCTTCTCTCTCAATCTGTATTCCATCCTCACCCTCCTCTTCTCTAGTTATCTCTATCCTTCCCTTCTCTCTCAATCTGTATTCCATCCTCACCCTCCTCTTCTCTAGTTATCTCTACCCTTCCCTTCCCTTCTCTCTCAATCTGTATTCCATCCTCACCCGCCTCTTCTCTAGTTATCTCTACCCTTCCCTTCCCTTCTCTCTCAATCTGTATTCCATCCTCACCCTCCTCTTCTCTAGTTATCTCTACCCTTCTCTCTCAATCTGTATTCCATCCTCACCCTCCTCTTCTCTAGTTATATCTACCCTACCTTTCTCTCCAAATCTGTATTCCATCCTCACCCTCCTCTTCTCTAGTTATCTCTACCCTTCCCTTCTCTCTCAATCTGTATTCCATCCTCACCCTCCTCTTCTCTAGTTATCTCTACCCTTCCCTTCTCTCTCAATCTGTATTCCATCCTCACCCTCCTCTTCTCTAGTTATCTCTACCCTTCCCTTCCCTTCTCTCTCAATCTGTATTCCATCCTCACCCGCCTCTTCTCTAGTTATCTCTACCCTTCCCTTCCCTTCTCTCTCAATCTGTATTCCATCCTCACCCTCCTCTTCTCTAGTTATCTCTTCCCTTCCCTTCTCTCTCAATCTGTATTCCATCCTGACCCTCCTCTTCTCTAGTTATCTCTACCCTTCCCTTCTCTCTCAATCTGTATTCCATCCTCACCCTCCTCTTCTCTAGTTATCTCTTCCCTTCCCTTCTCTCTCAATCCGTGTTCCATCCTCACCCTCCTCTTCTCTAGTTATCTCTACCCTTCCCTTCTCTCTCAATCTGTATTCCATCCTCACCCGCCTCTTCTCTAGTTATCTCTACCCTTCCCTTCTCTCTCAATCTGTATTCCATCCTCACCCTCCTCTTCTCTAGTTATCTCTACCCTTCTCTCTCAATCTGTATTCCATCCTCACCCTCCTCTTCTCTAGTTATCTCTACCCTTCCCTTCTCTCTCAATCTGTATTCCATCCTCACCCTCCTCTTCTCTAGTTATCTCTACCCTTCCCTTCTCTCTCAATCTGTATTCCATCCTCACCCTCCTCTTCTCTAGTTATCTCTACCCTTCCCTTCCCTTCTCTCTCAATCTGTATTCCATCCTCACCCGCCTCTTCTCTAGTTATCTCTACCCTTCCCTTCCCTTCTCAATCTGTATTCCATCCTCACCCTCCTCTTCTCTAGTTATCTCTTCCCTTCCCTTCTCTCTCAATCTGTATTCCATCCTCACCCTCCTCTTCTCTAGTTATCTCTACCCTTCCCTTCTCTCTCAATCTGTATTCCATCCTCACCCTCCTCTTCTCTAGTTATCTCTACCCTTCCCTTCTCTCTCAATCTGTATTCCATCCTCACCCTCCTCTTCTCTAGTTATCTCTACCCTTCCCTTCTCTCTCAATCTGTATTCCATCCTCACCCGCCTCTTCTCTAGTTATCTCTACCCTTCCCTTCTCTCTCAATCTGTATTCCATCCTCACCCTCCTCTTCTCTAGTTATCTCTACCCTTCCCTTCTCTCTCAATCTGTATTCCATCCTCACCCTCCTCTTCTCTAGTTATCTCTACCCTTCCCTTCTCTCTCAATCTGTATTCCATCCTCACCCTCCTCTTCTCTAGTTATCTCTACCCTTCCCTTCTCTCTCAATCTGTATTCCATCCTCACCCTCCTCTTCTCTAGTTATCTCTACCCTTCCCTTCTCTCTCAATCTGTATTCCATCCTCACCCTCCTCTTCTCTAGTTATCTCTACCCTTCCCTTCCCTTCTCTCTCAACCTGTATTCCATCCTCACCCTCCTCTTCTCTAGTTATCTCTACCCTTCTCTCTCAATCTGTATTCCATCCTCACCCTCCTCTTCTCTAGTTATCTCTACCCTTCCCTTCTCTCTCAATCTGTATTCCATCCTCACCCTCCTCTTCTCTAGTTATCTCTACCCTTCCCTTCTCTCTCAATCTGTATTCCATCCTCACCCTCCTCTTCTCTAGTTATCTCTACCCTTCTCTCTCAATCTGTATTCCATCCTCACCCTCCTCTTCTCTAGTTATCTCTTCCCTTCCCTTCTCTCTCAATCTGTATTCCATCCTCACCCTCCTCTTCTCTAGTTATCTCTACCCTTCCCTTCTCTCTCAATCTGTATTCCATCCTCACCCTCCTCTTCTCTAGTTCTCTACCCTTCCCTTCTCTCTCAATCTGTATTCCATCCTCACCCGCCTCTTCTCTAGTTATCTCTACCCTTCCCTTCTCTCTCAATCTGTATTCCATCCTCACCCTCCTCTTCTCTAGTTATCTCTACCCTTCCCTTCTCTCTCAATCTGTATTCCATCCTCACCCTCCTCTTCTCTAGTTATCTCTACCCTTCTCTCTCAATCTGTATTCCATCCTCACCCTCCTCTTCTCTAGTTATCTCTTCCCTTCCCTTCTCTCTCAATCTGTATTCCATCCTCACCCTCCTCTTCTCTAGTTATCTCTACCCTTCCCTTCTCTCTCAATCTGTATTCCATCCTCACCCTCCTCTTCTCTAGTTATCTCTACCCTTCCCTTCTCTCTCAATCTGTATTCCATCCTCACCTTCCTCTTCTCTAGTTATCTCTACCCGTCCCTTCTCTCTCAATCCGTGTTCCATCCTCACCCGCCTCTTCTCTAGTTATCTCTACCCTTCCCTTCTCTCTCAATCTGTATTCCATCCTCACCTTCCTCTTCTCTAGTTATCTCTACCCTTCCCTTCCCTTCTCTCTCAATCTGTATTCCATCCTCACCCGCCTCTTCTCTAGTTATCTCTACCCTTCCCTTCTCTCTCAATCTGTATTCCATCCTCACCCTCCTCTTCTCTAGTTATCTCTACCCTTCCCTTCTCTCTCAATCTGTATTCCATCCTCACCCTCCTCTTCTCTAGTTATCTCTACCCTTCTCTCTCAATCTGTATTCCATCCTCACCCTCCTCTTCTCTAGTTATCTCTTCCCTTCCCTTCTCTCTCAATCTGTATTCCATCCTCACCCTCCTCTTCTCTAGTTATCTCTACCCTTCCCTTCTCTCTCAATCTGTATTCCATCCTCACCCGCCTCTTCTCTAGTTATCTCTACCCTTCCCTTCTCTCTCAATCTGTATTCCATCCTCACCCGCCTCTTCTCTAGTTCTCTACCCTTCCCTTCTCTCTCAATCTGTATTCCATCCTCACCCTCCTCTTCTCTAGTTATCTCTACCCTTCCCTTCCCTTCTCTCTCAATCTGTATTCCATCCTCACCCGCCTCTTCTCTAGTTATCTCTACCCGTCCCTTCTCTCTCAATCTGTATTCCATCCTCACCCGCCTCTTCTCTAGTTATCTCTACCCTTCCCTTCTCTCTCAATCTGTATTCCATCCTCACCCTCCTCTTCTCTAGTTATCTCTACCCTTCCCTTCTCTCTCAATCTGTATTCCATCCTCACCCTCCTCTTCTCTAGTTATATCTACCCTACCCTTCCCTTCTCTCTCAATCTGTATTCCATCCTCACCCTCCTCTTCTCTAGTTATATCTACCCTACCCTTCCCTTCTCTCTCAATCTGTATTCCATCCTCACCCTCCTCTTCTCTAGTTATATCTACCCTACCCTTCCCTTCTCTCTCAATCTGTATTCCATCCTCACCCTCCTCTTCTCTAGTTATATCTACCCTACCCTTCCCTTCTCTCTCAATATGTATTCCATCCTCACCCTCCTCTTCTCTAGTTATCTCTACCCTTCCCTTCTCTCTCAATCTGTATTCCATCCTCACCCTCCTCTTCTCTAGTTATCTCTACCCTTCCCTTCTCTCTCAATCCGTGTTCCATCCTCACCCTCCTCTTCTCTAGTTATCTCTACCCTTCCCTTCCCTTCTCTCTCAATCTGTATTCCATCCTCACCCTCCTCTTCTCTAGTTATATCTACCCTACCCTTCCCTTCTCTCTCAATCTGTGTTCCATCCTCACCCTCCTCTTCTCTAGTTATCTCTACCCTTCTCTCTCAATCTGTATTCCATCCTCACCCTCCTCTTCTCTAGTTATCTCTTCCCTTCCCTTCTCTCTCAATCTGTATTCCATCCTCACCCTCCTCTTCTCTAGTTATCTCTACCCTTCCCTTCTCTCTCAATCTGTATTCCATCCACACCCTCCTCTTCTCTAGTTATCTCTACCCTTCTCTCTCAATCTGTATTCCATCCTCACCCTCCTCTTCTCTAGTTATCTCTACCCTTCCCTTCTCTCTCAATCTGTATTCCATCCTCACCCGCCTCTTCTCTAGTTATCTCTTCCCTTCCCTTCTCTCTCAATCTGTATTCCATCCTCACCCGCCTCTTCTCTAGTTATCTCTACCCTACCCTTCTCTCTCAATCTGTATTCCATCCTCACCCTCCTCTTCTCTAGTTATCTCTACCCTTCCCTTCTCTCTCAATCTGTATTCCATCCTCACCCTCCTCTTCTCTAGTTATCTCTTCCCTTCCCTTCTCTCTCAATCTGTATTCCATCCTCACCCGCCTCTTCTCTAGTTATCTCTACCCTTCCCTTCTCTCTCAATCTGTATTCCATCCTCACCCGCCTCTTCTCTAGTTATCTCTACCCTTCTCTCTCAATATGTATTCCATCCTCACCCGCCTCTTCTCTAGTTATCTCTACCCTTCTCTCTCAATCTGTATTCCATCCTCACCCTCCTCTTCTCTAGTTATCTCTTCCCTTCCCTTCTCTCTCAATCTGTATTCCATCCTCACCCTCCTCTTCTCTAGTTATCTCTACCCTTCCCTTCTCTCTCAATCTGTATTCCATCCTGACCTTCCTCTTCTCTAGTTATCTCTACCCTTCCCTTCTCTCTCAATCCATGTTCCATCCTCACCCTCCTCTTCTCTCCTTACTGCTGCCCAGTTCGCACCTTAAAGCTTTTCTCTCGTTTCTGGTTAAATTGGAAGTGTGATTCTTTTTCCCTAAAGGACTTGTCTTGATGACAATGAAATTCTTGTCGAGCACCCTGATTTAAGCTCTAAGTAGTATGAATGTGTGTATGTATGGAATATAATGATGTGTAGTTTTGTGCTAATATGCAGTGTATCCCCTGATGTATAAGTGTTAAACCAGACCTGTCACCTGAAAACATTTGCATTACTCTCTCTGGTTTAAATACACTGATCTACAGTGATCTACAACATATAGAGCAAAAACAGATTGGCTTTCATTAAAGCCAATGTAACATTACTTGTTACTAGATCACAGAATAAAAAATATTTGCTTTCGTAGACATCATTTTCGTAATATATTTGACGTGTGGTCGTCCTCAGAGAAGTCCATTTTAGACATTACTTGAGGACCAGTGCAGTTTTTTTGCGTATACACTCTTAGAGATTGAGTAGGTACTTTATGCTAGAGGGTGCCCTCAAAAATACATAGATAAATCTTATTTACACTATCACATAGCACTTTTAAAACTGCTTTACTTAATCATGTTTTAATGTGTTGAGAAACGTTTTGGTAAAATAAGGTAGAAGACTTCGAACAAACCAATACGTCCTGCCGTTTTTTTTTGCCACAGTGGGCAAATTGCATCAATTTCTGATTGTCTTCTCAAAGCAGCTTTATTAAAAAGCAAGTGGGCTTGGATCTTAACATGGTAACGACAGATACATTTACTACAGCCTAGTTTCATATAAATGTTATCGATTTGTGGGTAATATTGTTTTAATATGACCTATGTAAAGAGCATTTCAGGTGACTGTTTTGCTTAATATGGCAGACTGAGCATGTGCTATGTTGGCACACTGAGCCACGTCACTCTGTGGCCCGTGTTTAAGTTGGGCCTCCAGGCTAGAAGACTAATGTGCCTTAGTGGGATAGCCACTCTCAGGAGTGCCTACAGGTCATTTTTAGCCGGGTGCCAGGCATTGGTAACTAGCCATGTGTTTCTCCCACTATGGAGCGAAACGCGTTCACAAAAAAAAGGTATCGTCAATGTGTCTGTAAACAATCTGTTTTTATTGCATTCCAGAGTCTTTCTTTCCTTAATAGGTGATTCCCGGATTCTCCATCGCTCTCTATCCCTGCATTAGTGTCTGTGCTAATTTAATTACCGAAGAATAGTCCATTCATGTTAATCTCTCTTCTTTTCTCCTTGCACCCCTTTCACTTTCTCTTCCAATGCTTAAAATAGAAGTGGAACAAAAAGGTAAATAATCTACACAGCCCAAACCCCTTCTGATCTCTACCCCCCCCCCCCCCCCCAGCTCCTTGTTATGTGCCATATGGATGTTAACCTTCTCTATCCCCTTACCCTCTAAACACTGATACTATTATAGCCAGCAGGATCTCATTCCTACACCTTACACAAGCTGAGTGCTGACCAAAAAAAAAAAAGTGCTCTGGATATGTCACATTAGGTGGACACATTCTCCGAACGCTGTGTGGGAAATGTACTCTTGCTTTCTCTTTCCTTACGCTTTTGTTTATTTAGTCATTCTATATCTCCCCTTCCTTTTTTTTTTTTTTTTTTTCCCCTTTTAAGTTTTCATTTTTGCCTGGCTCCTTTACCCCCCTCTCCCCATAGCATGCCAAATTTACAGGCCTCCCTGGTTTGTTTCAATCATTGCTTCAATTGTGTTTTATTTATTTATTTTTTTTCTCGTTTTGTTGGTTTGGTTTTTCTTTTTTCCAGCTCCCAGTTGCCGTATAAATGTTGTGGGTTTTTTTCCCCCCTAATTTTAAAAATGTTTTTTAGACTTTGTTTCCCTTCCCTGAAGTACTCAATGCATACAGGAATCATATCTATGGAAACCACCTCTGTATTTTAAAGGCTCCAAAAAAAAACAAAAAAAAATGGCCTGTGGTTTTCAATGACAACAACTACAAAAAAATTAACAAAAATCAGCTCATTCGCCATTATACATGCAATTAATTTTATTCTTTTCTAAATATATATGATTTTTTTTTCTTTTTTATCTTTGGAATGTTGCACACTCTCTATTTAGAAGAAACTTTCACAGTTTAAAGAAAAATAACCTAAAAAATAAAAAAAGAGAAATCTTTGAAAGTGATGTATACCGTAAAAGCAGTTACGGGACTGACGCTAAATATTTGTTGTGTGAAATAATTCTCTCTCTACTTTCCACTAGTTTTTGTTTGCCCGGGGGCACTGAAAGGTGTTGTGGACTCTCCGTATATTTTTGAAGCGGAACAGAAGGCAGGCTCCTGGTGTAAAGACCCCCTACAGGCGGCCGATAAAATTTACTTCATGCCGTGGACTCCATATCGCACGGATACTTTAATAGAATATGCCTCACTACAAGATTTCCAAAATGGCAGACAGACTACGACCTATAAACTTCCCAATCGCGTGGATGGCACTGGATTTGTGGTGTACGACGGGGCTGTGTTTTTTAATAAGGAAAGAACCAGGAATATTGTGAAATTTGACTTGAGGACTAGAATCAAGAGCGGAGAAGCCATTATTAATTATGCTAATTATCACGACACTTCTCCGTACCGGTGGGGAGGGAAGACTGATATTGACTTGGCGGTAGATGAAAATGGATTATGGGTCATCTACGCCACGGAGCAGAACAATGGTATGATCGTGATTAGCCAACTCAATCCGTACACACTCCGATTCGAGTCAACATGGGAAACGTCCTATGACAAGCGGGCGGCGTCCAACGCTTTTATGATCTGTGGTATCCTCTATGTTGTACGGTCGGTGTACCAAGACAATGAAAGTGAAAACGGGAAGAACGCAATTGACTATATCTTCAACACCAAGCTCAATCGAGGCGAATCTGTTGAGATTCCCTTCCCCAACCAATATCAGTATATTGCAGCTGTGGATTATAACCCCAGGGACAACCAGTTATACGTGTGGAATAATAACTTTATTTTGCGTTACTCCTTAGACTTTATCCTTCAGGACTTAGCCCAAGGTAAGAAAAATAAATACCTTTTTTTGTGTTTTTACGGTATCTTTCAGTCACGCTGTGTCCAGATTTAAATTTTGTTTTACGTTAAGACTTAAGTTCAGACTTCTTTGGTTCATTCCGATGTAGTATAATGTGTTTGTTATATAAAAAAAAATGGTTTCTATATGGTGCTCCAGGATCGCTCGAGGTATTGGTAAAATACGAGAAACTACATCTTTGAGATGTTAACAGAACCTTGTTAAATGTGTCCTTGTTTTATGTCTTCTAGTAGTTGTTTTTTTTATTTTTTTTTTACTTTCATGCCATAAGTGATTTAGATAGCACTGTGAAATAGTGTTACACCTTGTGCATTGATTTAGCTACTACGCATAGCATCATTCAGAGAGGCCTATTCAATAAAAGTGTAGCTGAGATGGAAGTGCAGGCAAACTGAGGAATATTTCCAACGCTACTCCTTTCTGAGCTTTGCAAATCATATGGGAAGTGATAAGTTTAAATTAAAATAATTTGGAAATTGTGTTATGATAACCATGCGGTAGGAAACGATTCAGTTTTAATACTGATCATCAAGATGTATTTTTTTTCCAAATAGAGCGACGTGGCAGTCTTCTTGGAGATGCTGCAAGCGGAGAGTGGTTCCAATACAATGGACTGCTTGGCCAGGCTTTTTCTCACATGGCATGCTGGGATGTAGGAGAATAAAAAAATACTTGTCATAGTTATGCAGACATATCCCATAAATATTTATTTTCCATGTGCTATATCTCTGTGAGAGGTGGCTTGGTGACATATCCTATATTTTCTTAATAATTGGTGCATACTGGTTTGGCAGTATAGTTTTTTTTTTTTTTAATGTATATGAACACTGTTATTTTTAGCTGGCAGTATGCCTTTATGATTTCCCCAATATAAATAGCCAGTGTATGTGTTAAATGCTTTACAACTAGAGCTTGACAAACTTCCAGGAGCCAGGGAGCCATAGCTCGCACTATCCCGATTACTGGCTCCTAACGCTTCTACTTGTTCCATATCTATAAAACTACCATTTCTCTGGCCTGGTCGAATGGCGGTGGCCAGTAATTTAAATTTAGTTGCTCAGTATTCACTTGGAGCAATTGAAAAAAAATACTGTTGTGCCCGGATTTAATGATATAGCAAGGGTCATCTATATGATCAGCTGTATAGTCTACTATGGAACCTCGAAAACTCCGCATTTAGGGGCATGGTAGTGCTAGGATTCTATGGAGTACATGGTAAGGAATCCCAGTAAATTTTAACCCATTACAGACCAATATGGACAATTAACAGCTTTACAATCTGGTCATATAGCATATAGCTTTATAGCATCAAGAGGCATAAATTCTATTTGTAATTGTGTACTGGAGAACCCCCTCATTTACTTAATGATTGTGAATTCCCCCATTCCCAGTATTCGTCTAAGGTCGTAAAATATCTATTTCTATACCCTCATCTGGCTGTGCTCACTCCCTTCAGCTCCTCTATACAGTTTTTCTCTGTGTCCAAGTTTTTGCAAAATGTAACTTTACTGTCCATTTTGGATGTTGGCACTCTTCTTTTTAAAGTCTGGACAGCGATGGCTAACCTGAGCACTGCTGACAGTTACCATAAGAATCTATCCCCCCCCCCCCCCACCCCCCCACAATGCAGGTGTTGAATAACTAGCAGTAGCCTCGGTCTGTTAAGGTGTTAAGCAATTTGACAAAAAAATTTGGGAGGGAGGGGGGGAGCGGAGGGCAGCTAGTTTCTCCCTTTGTGAAGGTGGTGCGCGTCAGGACATTTCCTAATCTTGCTTCTAGTAGCCTTTGTCCTGTTGACGCGGTTTGCCTAGTCAACATTCGTAGCGATACATTTAGTCTTCTAACTGGGGCACGCTATTAATAGGGTTTCCAAATTTACAGAACTTACAACCGTGCAAGGTTTCAGACTACTCCTTCCCCTCCTCAGAAATGCAGGTGATGATTCATCCACCTGCGGTAATGCAGGAAAAGAGAGTTGTAATGCGGTTAGTCCACAATAATTTAACTGTGGTGACCTCTGCCTTGTGCCTTGAAGATTCTGAGGGCAATTTGTCTCCCTTCTATAACTGCTGATATTTTCCAAACAAACCATGATATTAAGATAATTTAAAAGGGATTAAATTGGCAGAACAGGCATTAAATCCCTAAACCATGGTAGGAGTAATAAATTGTTTTGCTTCCTACATTGCCGGGGGCCCCGGTAAGTTATATATTGCTATTGGGTATGTACCTATAGAAATGGTGCTCGCCATTCTAATGTCAATCCATTCATCAAGCGGTATGTTTCATTATCGCCAGTGGAATTTTAATAAAATACCAATGTTTTCTAGAAGATCAATATATTTAATGCCGGTTTCACCGTTCTATGCATTGAATGTAAAGTAATTGAACTTGTGTGCAAAGAGAGATATTCCAGAAATTGAATATACACACTGATTGATGCAATCTGTATTTTTACATTTTTTTCGGTTTAATACATATGATATATCCCTTGGGTTGCTTATAGGGTGGTAGTAACACTTTTACATTAAAGGTGAGGCCTGCTCTGTTTTTCCTCCTTCATAGATTTATTGGTTACTTCTACTGCCAGGGTTTGGCCAGATCTCTGGGGAATGTGCCACTCACTCATGATATCTCATCTTTCAGAGAGAGTTTAGCTATATTTTATCTTAGAGTTTAAAATGAATCTTTTTGTTCTGTCTTTATTGCCTCTTTTCCGACCCCAGCACCCTGTATTCCACTAAATTGTCCTCTCTTGTGAGACATTTTCTGGCCGTCTCACCAGCCTGTATATAGTTTGCCTTAAAAGAGAGATTATTATTATTAAAGTATATATTAAATGACCACAATAATCCAGTTATCATAGTAGGCT
Organism: Pelodytes ibericus; assembly: GCA_036172795.1. NCBI lineage: Eukaryota > Metazoa > Chordata > Amphibia > Anura > Pelodytidae > Pelodytes > Pelodytes ibericus. The sequence continues at coordinate 11,850,365 of CM069865.1, forward strand.
GGTCAGGGTGTAGACTACCTGCCTCCACTGTGCTTAGGCCATCTACATTTGCTACAAAGTTTACCTGTGAGTGGTTGTGTCTTCCAAAATGATTCTTGTTTAATATTGCTGATGTTTAGATATATAAACATTTTGTATAACAGTTTCCACATTTCCTCCTTTTTATTTATTTCTTCCCTTTTGCTGCAGCTGTGACACCAAATTTCCTGTCGCAACTATTTTATATATAATTAAATGTGTGTTTGTGTGTGTGTGTGTGTGTATGTATATATATATATATATATATATATATATATATACACATACACATACACACACACACTCTCTGCTTTATGTGTGTGTGTGTGTGTGTATATATATATATATATATATATATATGTGTGTATGTATGTATGTATGTGTATATATATATATATATATATATATATATATATATATATATATATAGTTTATTATATTTTTATGTTAATCTGAATTGAACTTGCTGGCTCACATTTGCCCATGTGCTGGAGTTGATCTCAACATCCCAGCGAGAGGAGGTGTGTGTAAAGATACAAGGTATATCAGTAATCAGAGAGTTAGTATCTGTAGAGAGAGAGAGAGTGTGTGTGTGTGTGTAAAGATATAAGGTGTATCAGTAATCAGAGAGTTAGTATCTGTAGAGTGAGAGAGAGGATGTGTATGTGTAAAGATATAAGGTGTATCAGAAATCAGAGAGTTAGTATCTGTAGGGTGAGAGAGAGGATGTGTGTGTGTAAAGATACAAGGTGTATCTGTAGAGTGAGAGAGAGGATGTGTGTGTGTAAAGATATAAGGTGTATCAGTAATCAGAGAGTTAGTATCTGTAGTGTGAGAGAGAGGATGTGTGTGTGTAAAGATATAAGGTGTATCAGAAATCAGAGAGTAAGTATCTGTAGGGTGAGAGAGAGGATGTGTGTGTGTAAAGATATAAGGTGTATCAGTAATCAGAGAGTTAGTATCTGTAGCGTGAGAGAGAGGATGTGTGTGTGTAAAGATATAAGGTGTATCAGAAATCAGAGAGTAAGTATCTGTAGGGTGAGAGAGAGGATGTGTGTGTGTAACGATACCCATAAGTATCCAGCCAGAGAGAGGATGTATTTCTGGGATTGTAATGTACAGTAAGAGTCAGGCAGTATCTGGGAGACAGATCAATGTTTAATGCATCCAGTTCTAGAGGCGGCACTGAATATGGAGGGGGGGGGGGGGGGAATGATTCAGTCCCAACCCGCTCCAATTTATTACCATTAAATTAAAAAAATTAAAAAACAATTGGCAAAAATAATGCACTTCTCTCTGCTTTCTGGCTTCTTGCATTGTCCTCAAATTACCCTTTTTCCCATTCAGTTAGCAGTTTCTCTGGGGAATTTATAGCAACTTATAAAGTCTGGCGCCAATTTAATTGTAACTCTCGAAAACCACGTGACTCCTTTTGCAGTTTCTCACTCCCACCTGGCCTTCCAGGTGATTTTAATATTGTTTTTTTTTTTTTATTTTTTTTTTTTATACTACAATGCTGTGCAATGCCCCTTAATATAAACCGTAAGCTGGGTATTAATTACACTGCTGAAACAATACAGGTAAACAAAAAACATCCCAGCAACACGAAGGTAGAATTCATCATCATCTTTCAATTAGGACAAATCGCCCCAGGGAGAGATTAGTGATGATCATGGAGGTCTCAGATTTCTCCCAATCTTACTATATACTCGCAAATTGAAACAATAATAATAATAGTCTAGATTTTACATAATGCTTTTCTCCCCCAGGGGGCTCAGAGTGCTCTAACACACGCCATGAGACTTAGCTGATTATAGATGTTATTGCCCAACTTAATGGTACTCATTTAATCAACCTCAGAAAGACTAAAGGCTAAGTTGTCTCAGCTGGGTACTGGACAACCCAACGAGTTACCTCACTGTAGGCTTTGTGATCTGGGCCCTTTAATCTTTACAAAGCCGGTTAGAGTTTTTGTGCAGAATAAGGAACCTGATCGGGACACGTGGCCTATCCTTATCATCCTACGTTACTCTACAACTGCTTTAGATTTTGTGTATTTTTTTTTTACCTGTGACTATCCAGGGTGTTTCTTGCTTGGCGGATTGTATATATTATAGCGGGGTAGGCAACCGTCAACACCCCAGATGTCGTGGACTGCATTTCCCTTGCATTACGGCTGTAAGAGCACCATGGGAGATATGGTCCACAAGATCTGGAGTGCCGAAGGTTGCCTCAACCTGAACTATAGCACGAGTGCCAAGCGGCAATCCTCCAGCTGTTTATGAACTACATCTCTCGTACTGACCTACCGGTCTTAAGAGGAGAGACGGGTCATGGGACATAACCTTCATCAACATGACTGGTCCTTAATCATCCGACTGGTCCTTAATTATTAAAACAAGATAAAAAAAAAACAGCTAGCATCACTTCTCGCCTCTATGGTAAAAATAACCCCAAAGTTTCCAATGAGTAACCTGAAATCCGGGCTAATATAAGTGGACTCCTTTTCCTAAAGATTTCAGTGATTAAATATATGCTCATCAGAGCCAAGTATCCTGGGACATCTAACAAACGACAGGTCTTAATCAGTCTGTGCCAGATTCCATTAACGGCTTCTCCATCGCTCGGCTAAAAAACGTTAAATGCTCGACACTGTCCAAATGTTTGCGGAAAGTAATTGAGAACATGCACAAAAAATGTCGTCTGAATTAAAATGATTTAGCAAAAGTATCAAGTTAGCAATGAAAGGACACGTATTGTGGTTCATTCTCCTCCTGGCCACTAGACGGTTCAGTTTTTCTTGGTTTGCGATGCGGATTGGCTTTCGTGTTTTTGGGTTAACTACTTACAGCTTTCCGCCGCTCCCCACCTGACCTCCTCTTTTCTAGAGTCACGATGCAAGAGTTAGTTTTACCCTTCGATTTTTGGAGGCCGGTAGATTACCCCTAGCACTCGAAATCTGTATTCAGGTGACTGTTTAGCATGCTAGACTTCCCCACAAAGAAAATCCCTTCTGAAAGACACAATTTGAAATTCCCCAAAACAAATCAAGGGGAAAAGCTTTCTTTCTTCTACTCCTTTTTTTATTTTTTTTTATTTTTTTATTTTATGACTTTTATTTACTTTGTAGGTTATTATTATGGCAATTGAACAGTGCTGGTATAACTTGATATTATGTTGTGTGTATCTGTATATATACAAATACAAACAGTTTACTTTTTTGTTGTATTTGGCTGTGTTTTGTCTCTTTGTCTGAGAGAGATGTTCTTTTCTGCCTTATTTATCTGCAGATACCATGTCAGTTCATGAAAGGTTCACTCTCTAAATCTAGACTTGCATGCCAGGCTGTCCTCTGTCTCTGCCTAATCGGGCATGCCTCAATCTCAAGGCATGGTGGAAAGACGTTTCACTAATTATTTTCATGCAAGACCTAGATCGTTATCTGTGAAATAGATTTATATATTGAACGTACATCTATATGTTGATACATTTAAATGTGTGCGCTGTGTCGATCCAGCTCATCCTACAGCCACGGGAATAAGATAAAGGGGTTATCAGTTGCAGAAGACTTACCAATTTGCACAGAGCTGTCCATATAAACACTTCCATTTAATGAACAAGACTCGAAAAGGAACGACCTTCTCGGAGTGACAGCCAAGGTCACCAGATTTTGTCAAACTCTCTCTTGTATTTGGTGCACGGTACAATGGGTTTATTGTAGTGTCTCAATCCACAATATGTTTATTGTTTTATTATTCGCTGCTTTGATTGAATACGGAGTGAATAGTTAATTATAGTTTGTATTCCTTGTGGTGCACTGTGTTTTCTGTGTGTCCAACATATTGCCATAGATGGGCCGCTAGCCATGGCCTGCATATTACCAGCCATTCTCCTAGCCATGTCCTGCATATTACCAGCCATTCCCCTAGCCATGGCCAGCATATTACCAGCCATTCCCCTAGCCATGGCCTGCATATTACCAGCCATTCCCATAGCCATGCCACTCATATTACCAGCCATTCCCCCTAGCCATGCCATGCATATTACCAGCCATTCCCCTAGCCATGTCCTGCATATTACCAGCCATTCCCCCTAGCCATGTCCTGCATATTACCAGCCATTCCCCCTAGCCATGTCCTGCATATTACCAGCCATTCCCCTAGCCATGGCCTGCATATTACCAGCCATTTCCCTAGCCATGCCATGCATATTACCAGCCATTCCCCCTAGCCATGTCCTGCATATTACCAGCCATTCCCCCTAGCCATGTCCTGCATATTACCAGCCATTCCCCTAGCCATGGCCTGCATATTACCAGCCATTTCCCTAGCAATGCCATGCATATTACCAGCCATTCCTCCTTGCCATGTCCTGCATATTACCAGCCATTCTCCTAGCCATGGTCAGCATATTACCAGCCATTCTCCTAGCCATGGCCAGCATATTACCAGCCATTCCCCTAGCCATGTCCTGCATATTACCAGCCATTCTCCTAGCCATGTCCTGCATAATACCAGCCATTCTCCTAGCCATGTCCTGCATATTACCAGCCATTCTCCTAGCCATGTCCTGCATATTACCAGCCATTCCCCTAGCCATGGCCTGCATATTACCAGCCATTCCCCTAGCCATGTCCTGCATAATACCAGCCATTCTCCTAGCCATGTCCTGCATATTACCAGCCATTCCCCTAGCCATGGCCTGCATATTACCAGCCATTCCCCTAGCCATGTCCTGCATATTACCAGCCATTCCCCTAGCCATGTCCTGCATATTACCAGCCATTCTCCTAGCCATGTCCTGCATAATACCAGCCATTCTCCTAGCCATGTCCTGCATATTACCAGCCATTCTCCTAGCCATTGCCAGCATATTACCAGCCATTCTCCTAGCCATGTCCTGCATAATACCAGCCATTCTCCTAGCCATGTCCTGCATATTACCAGCCATTCTCCTAGCCATGTCCTGCATATTACCAGCCATTCCCCTAGCCATGGCCTGCATATTACCAGCCATTCCCCTAGCCATGTCCTGCATATTACCAGCCATTCCCCTAGCCATGGCCTGCATATTACACACATTAGATATACATCAAATTGGATCAAAGACCTGTCACTGCACATAGAAGTATGGTATAATAAGGGCTGGGTGTAAAATGCTGGTGATTCAAATCTTTTATGAGAAAGTTGCTGAAAACCAAAATTGACAAGTTTCTGATCTTCAAACCTGCTCCAATAGCCAAGTGTTGGGTAATAATTAGGAATTTTGCACTGGATTTTGTGGCCAGCAGGTGGCGTGGTAGAGCACCTGCACTGTATCTCTTCGTAATTCACTGATATCTCTATTTATTATATAGATGTACTTGTTACTTTTGTAGAGGAATTCACTTTAAAGATGCAGTAAGTTAATATTCAGTAATACTGCACAGAATATGTTGTTGTAACAACCTACTGGGTTACCTGTATTTGGCTGCCAGTGAGGTGTGTGTGATATTGTCTGTGCTTTGTTCAATGAAAGGTTAATTTTAGTAAATGTTTAGGTTTTTTTTTGGTAAAACATGTATCAGACAGTAATGGAAGCTATTATTTTAGTCCTATAAGCTCCCCTTATCAAGGGTGCAGCCTGAGGACGCCTGGGATTTTTAGGCGTGCTCAGTATTGAGTAGTGATGTATGAAGAGTTACAATCTCCCCCATACTCTGCAGTGCATGTGCTGACTTCATTGGTATAGATAGGAGCCTGGCAAGCCATATCCACATACAGGCATACCATATACACATACAGGCAGGCAAAGAATCATGATACTACCTGGCATAATCACACATGAATCATCCAGAGCAAAAATGCTTCTGGTGAAAGCTTATCTCAAGGCTTTACAAATCCCAGTAGCCAGGAAGACATGGATCGTAAAACCCCTACTGCTGGCTTCTAACTTTTTTTGGGATTGTTTTACTTTGAACTCTATGGTTCTATTTCCCCGGCTTCTACTGGGTTGGCTCCTGAACTGGTCTGTCTGGCTCCTAAAGTCTACAGAAATTAGTCAAGCCCTGTCCTATCTGATAAGTGCTACAGAACGTAGACTGAGCGCAAAAAAAAAAAAAGAATATAATGCTTGTGTTTGGAATTTCAACCACATTAAAGTATTGAAGAAGAGAAATGTGGCATATATGTTATAGCTTATGCATAATATAAAGGGGTTTACTATATGTGTACTGTTAATGCATGTGCTGTAATGTTTATGTATCTGTTGTGTAACATATTTATATTTACTGTTTCACTGGATATGTGGAAACGATATCAGCTTGTGTCCTATACAATTTCAGCGTTGCATGTTATAAATAGGTACACTTAAGGAGGCCTGATGTCTTTACTCTCTATCTAATCACACATTTCTCTGACTAGTGCCAACGACTGCGATGGCCGAAACCCGCTCTGTGGAGCAGGCCGAGACCACGTTATCAACCACAACATCTCAGAAGTCTGTAATTAGCACGACGGTAGCTGCCGGTACGAAAGAAGGGAGCCGGGGGTCCAAACCCCCACCGGTAATATCTACCACCAAGAATCCACCTCTGACCAGCATCTTCCCCCTCCCGGAGCGTTTCTGCGAAGCTAAGGAGGCCAGGGGAATTGTCTGGCCGCAGACGCAAAGAGGAATGATAGTGGAACGGCCTTGTCCGAAAGGAACCAGAGGTAACTTTCCTTATTTGACTTCAAGAGCAAGTTTAAATCCTTTAGTGATCTGACGCCGATTACAGCGGGTAATAGTGATTCGTAGATCACACCCGTGAAATATAGATGGAATGGACACATAACTTTTTTTTTTTATTTAAGTACTGTCTAAATTATTGTGCATTATATTTTTAGAGCAGTATAGATGTCCAATTGTAACTTATAAGCCATTTAAATCTCTTTTTCAATAAAATACTGCAAATCGTTATTTTAATCAGCAACATCACTTTCATAAGTTTCATAACTTATTGGAGGACTCTATCAACCCACGTCTCTGACTCACGGATGTCTGATTTGGATCTCTGCGGAATGAAAGCCGGATAGCTATCCCTCGTTTTGTTTTTTTGCCACTAAAGTAAACATTTAACATCTCTGCAAACAATTTCCAGAAGAAACTTACATGAAAGATGACAAATATGTTGCTCTTAAAGTGTCACTATTTAGGTTATGCTAAACATTAAAAGACCACTTTGGAAAACCGAACAAACTAATGTATTTTAAAACTGACAAAAATATGCATTTATTATTTTTTTTAAAGCTTTTGTAATACTTCTTTTTAACAGTTATTTTTCCTCTCATGTCAAATCCTCCTTTAATGCCTAAAGGTCCCCCATGGAGATGGATAAGGTTGGCCAGTGAACACATACCGAAAGTCAGAGACCCATAAATGTATTCATCCATGATGTTCAAACACTTACTGGGCTTGCTCGAGCCCAAATTCCATCACCTTCATGGGCGCCCCTTGCTCAGAATCAGTTTTAAGTAAAAAAAAAAAAATATCGGGTTTTATGCAACATGCTCCACAAAATGCTTAATTAAAAATATGCCGCTGGAGAAGTCCATTAGACGGGGTAACCCAACTTTTACATTGTAAAGTTAATGGCTTTTTTTTATCTGTGGTTACAGTAATAAACCGGTCCATGCTCGGTTTCCGCTGTGCACGTATGGTTTTTCGCCTGTAATAATATACTTCCAGATCCTCCGTCCAGCATATTTTGAATTATGAGTGTTAAGGATATTGCATCCTATGTATCTTTTGTGTTCATAATTTCGCGGTTCTCTTGACCTTGCTGTTTGCTCAGCCGTGACCGGTGCTGTCGTCTTTCCTTTTGCTGACCTTAAAATCCTAAATTAGGAGAAATGTGTTGTCATTATTTTTTTTTTTTTTTACATCTTCCAGGGACAGCATCCTACCTCTGCCTGATCTCCAGTGGAACATGGAGAATGAGTGGTCCGGACCTGAGTAACTGCACCTCACACTGGGTAAACCAGCTAGCGCAGAAGGTATGTTTAAAAAAAAAAAACAGTATGACTCACCCCTCCACCTCTCCCTTCTCACGATTCACTAGTTGGGGACAATATGTCGAGGTGGGCTGCCATTTGAAGATAATATGGAGATGGGGAGCCAGGTTTACAAACAGACGCTGGAAGCCAGCATTACTCCAAATGGCTTTGATATACTTCTAACTATACAGTGTTTATATATATATAAATATATGTATACGGTACTTCCTGCCCCTCACCCCCCCCAGCCTTGCCGTCTGTATAAGGTGCATCACAAAGAACGCCCTTAACCCCCAGTATATACTAACCCTGGGTAACTCCACTGCTGACCACATATTCACATTACAGATCAGGAGTGGGGAGAATGCTGCCAGCCTTGCCAACGAGCTGGCGAAACACACCAAAAGCCAAGTGTTTGCAGGTGACGTGAGCTCCTCGGTGAGACTGATGGAGCAGCTGGTGGATATACTTGACGCCCAGCTGCAAGAATTAAAGCCCAACGAGAAAGACACTGTTGGGCGCAGTTACACCAAGGTAATTTCTCAGACTGCGTAAGGCTGTTCTCAAGTGTGTGATTCAGCCGAGGCACGGTTTATTTGTAGTTAAGATGTCTAGAAATCGGTCCAGATTGGTTCCCCCCCCCCCCCCCCCCGTCTCTCAGAAAAACAGCAGGTTTATAAGAGTTTTGTGGAGTGATTTTGTGTTGAGTTCATACTGTTTTATGTTGGAGCAGTCCTTTCTTTGTACGGTGGCTGCAACCACCTGTGTGTCCCCCCCCCCCCCCCCCTTCCCTCTGTTTAGAGATGTCACAGCCGTTTGTATGCTGGGCGGGGCTCCTTAAAATTCACAGTCCATCGCTCTAACTCCCTTTAGGGCCATAAATGGTTAATGAAATGTTGAAAACTCATGCGTGCTACTAACCGAACCCTCCTTTTAATCTTTAACCTTCTGGTTTTCTTTTTTAAAAAGCTCCAAAAGCGAGAGAAGACATGCAGGGCTTACCTTAAGGTATCATTTCTCCTGTGCCGTCACCTTTCCTCTGCTTCCATGTCCTGCCACGCCTTCCCAAATTCATCCTGCATGCCCACCAGTCTTTGATACGTTAGCGGCACCTCACCTGCGATAGGCCTGTTTGGACCTCTTGTCAGAGCTTGACAAACCCCAGGGAGCCTTGGCTCCTTAAAATGCCTACTGCTGGCTCCAAACTCCCTCGATTTGTTTTACATTTATTTGGCTCCATAAACAAGAAAAAAAATCTAGGCTGGCTCCTGGATTGGTTTGTTTGGGTCCTTAAGGCTAGGAATATTTGTCAGGCTCTGCCTCTTGTTGTCTGAGGGTCTTCCAGCATAGGTAAAGACTTCAAACACCTTCTGTGGAAAAAAATATTGGTGAACGGTCTAGTTTTAAGACCTCCATATCAAAGACTGTGGTCATGGTGTATGTGCATGTTACTTCTAAGCAGTTCCTTTCACATACAATGTATTTACGGTCTTCCTTGCTTTAAAAAAATGGGTCCAATAAAATGGAAACGCAATCTTTGGGCCTATGGTCGTTTTAGTTTACTTCCGTCTACTCTACATATATATCTCTGTCATATATGGAACCAAAACGACTGCTTGCCATTTCGTTGCATAATGTATATATATTTACACATACTGCTTAGAGTTGCAACTTGCCTTTTTTTTTCTGGTATTATAGGTCTGTGACACAACTTTCACTTCTCACCAGTGTCATTTTTCTATTGGTCTTGAATGACTTGATTTTTGATAAGACAGTTAAAATGATCGGAATTTACAATTTCAAAATCTGGCTTTGCACTATGCGAGTTAGACTGTCACCCTTCACGGCAAGAGATGGTTACTCTTGCCATGAACTTCATTAAGCGGGCTACGCATTGTGTGCCTTTCAGCGACCAATGAAGCCAGTCTCTCCACTTAGCATCACGTGTCATATCTCTGGGACAGGGTCTGTAAGAGGCCACCCTGGTGCCTCAATACAAACACAGAAATGGGATATGAAGATAAATAAACCTAATTAAACTCCTTTCGTCTACCTTCCTTGCCTGGATCCCCCTCTCTCCCCCTGCATACATAGCAAAAACATAAGTCATTTTTAATTGAAAGAGTGCAGAAATTTTAAATAGGTTTTAATGTAAGAATATACATTATGTACCTTATTGAGCCCTCTTTGCTCTGTGATGCTCTAATAGGGAGCGGACATGTTGTTTAGAATCTTAGGACAGTTCTTCAGTGACCTTGGTTATGATGAAGGAAGATCTGACCCAAGATTCTAAACATGTCTGCCCTCTGTTAGAGCTAAACAGAGCCAATAGGTCTCAATAATGTATATTATTTATAGTCTTTCATTAAAGCACTCCTACACAAACTATCTACACTTGATGCAGTCTTTCAAATAAACATTAGTTAATTTTTTTGCTACAGTTGTCCATTAAAGACACATTAGAGGACGTTAAATAGGTGACGATCCCACAATAAAAACAACTGATCTAATGCAGTCAACATTATCTGTGCATTAAATAACCTCGTCAGTTGATTAAGCAATTAGCGTGATAGATGAGATTGTTTGGTGTGAGCTGATTTTAAACTCATCTCTTTGGAATCTTTATTTAGTTCGAGCTATTTCGGATGCTGGGCCCTTTGATGGTGACTCCCTGACCCCTGAGCTCAGAGTCTCCATAATATTCAGGGAAATCGCTAATAAATCTGTCATCAGGCGCAGATAAATGATATCAGAGAACGTTGCCTTTGCTAATCATTTTGACTGGGTCATTCCGCCATGCCGGGTAGGAAGTGGATAACCTCTGGATCCCGCTGTCCGTCTCGTTTATAAATTATAGACTTATTCCAGCCATTTAAAAAAAAAAGAAAAAAAAAATCCAGACAAAGATTTTAATGACAGCAAGAGACAATTTAAACCATAAATCTGCTCCGGATTCTCTATGATTCCAGCTACAGTAATACAAAATATATATAAATGACGAAAACAGAATTGTCGTACATAGTAATGCTACATAGTGTTGGCTTAAAAGAGGCGATTGGCCCATCTGGCCTTCCTGTAGTAAAAGCTCAGATTTTGTTTAGGTTCTTCAAATCCTTAGACACATTCCTTAGTCAATTCCATTGCCGAATAACTTTTACTACTTTTTACTGCAAAGATATTCCAGGTATCTACTTATTCAGTAAATTAATAGTTTAAAAGATGAAAATGAGGGGGGGGGGAGGGGGGTGGATTGGCTACTACTTCCGGTACAAACCAGAAGTCTCGGGAACTGGATGTCTGACTCCGAGAAGACTGCGAAACGCGTGGGCATTTGATCTAGGTATTTAGGCACCCACTATCCACGGGGGTCTGACTTAATGATCAAACCTACGTAATTACTCCTGAGTTAATCTTTGTGAATTCAATTTTTTCTTCATGCATGTTCCTCGTTGCAGCTTTTCTTTATATACCTTGGGTGTGGGGGGGGGGGGGGGGGTGTTTCTTCGTGACAAGTGTTTTTATTTCCTGATGGATGTGACTTGTAGTTTTGCAGTTAATAAACAACTTTGAGAAATGTCTCCAGCTGCCACGGAGCAGAAATCTGTAACCATGGCTTTATCCATGCACGCAGGCCATCGTGGATACAGTGGACAATCTACTAAGACCTGATGCTCTGCAGTCTTGGAGGGACATGAATTCTTCGGAGCAAGCTCACATCGCGACCATGTTGCTCGACACGCTAGAAGAAAGTGCCTTCATCTTGGCCGACAACCTTGTAGACCCAACGAGAGTCTCTATGCCTACAGAAAACATCAGTAAGTACTCTCTCCCACCTGGTATTGATTGGATGCTCCAGTATACCACATGTATGGTGTGGCTCATTGTTCTTAGTGGGGTCAGAGTTTGGCTTCATTGGCCCCTAGGAGGTATAGACAAACGGTCCGTACAAGGACACCAGTGTCTGTGGCAAGGTCTGGAAAAGCCCACAGAACTTAAATTGTTCACCATGAGCAATATTGGTGCCCCTTAGTCTATGTAAAAAATGAGCGAGCGGCTCTGTCCGCCATGTGTCCATCACGCTGCACACAACCAATAGTATTTCCGCCCACCGATCTGTGCTGGCATTTCATGGAGCCAGGACTCCGTAGCATGGCACCTGGGGAGTCACAACATTACCCCTTTTAACAGCTTCAATATTAAAATACGGGACTCTGCTAATCAATTCACTTGTCCTCCAACTGCAAATGGCCGTTAAATCCTATTGTGAGCAGCAGGTAAATTAAGCAATGCCTGGAAGTCGCCCCCCCCCCCCCCCCTTTTTTTTTTTCTAGCCGTCTCTGTGAGTTTGACATGTGACCTCTAGGGATTTAAATCTCACAGGTTTGCAGGTATATATAGTTCTCCCTAAGGATTGCAAGCTTAGCTAATACAGAGCGTCCAGCCACCGGTAATGTAACATTATAATGTCATTAAACAAGACTTTTGCTGTGGGTTAAAGCTTTTCCAATTCAATGCGCCTTTCATATAAGTCAAATGGTGTTATTCTGTTAACAGAACCGCTCTACTGTTTGCGACTACACATGTGGGACAGGCGTATAATGGCGCATTGTAATGGCTTCTCTCTCTCCCTCCTTTCTTCTTCCCCCGTCACTAGTCCTAGAGGTGGCCGTGCTGAGCACAGAGGGCCAGGTGCAGGAATTGAAGTTTCCTCAGGGCAATAAAGGGGGCAACTTGATCCAACTCTCAGCGAACACCGTCAAGCAGAACAGCCGGAATGGTAAGTCACCAGACGCGTGTTCCTGGCTCCTTTGTTTTAACCGTCCAGGCCTGAAACCTTAGTAAGCCCATTGTTTATTAGGAAAACCTGCCCGTTGCTCTCCCCCTCTTCAAAGCTGCATCCGTAACGCAGCTCTAGTTTTCTCTCATAAAAATATGTTTTAAATGTCAGTGGTGTCTCCTGTTTATGACATCACTGGGGCCAGATTGATAAGCACCGGACACTTCTAACTCATCAAGTGGCAGGTGATGTCATAAACAGGAGACGGACCCATTTTTTATTTTTTTTTAATTAGGCTTTGAAGCTTGCGAGCAGGGCTCTCTACCTCATGGATCAGTCTTGTTCGTCTAACTTGGTCTATGTAGTTCCACTTCTGAATGCTCTGCACCCAGCGCTAGGGGAATTGTTGGCGCTGTATAAATACATGGTTAAAGTGATGTTGTGCATTTACGTGGAAAGTGATATTTTTTGCAATTTTATTATTCTTTACATTCAAAGCATAAATCAGGAATTTTTTTTTCCGGAGTCAATCAGATGTTTAGGTAACAGAGTCCCTTTAAATCCATGCCTTAAATGTTCAACGTTTCACGATTTTTCCGATTATTTATTTGTTTATATTTTTTTTTTTCTTGCAGGCCACGCAAAGTTCGTATTCATTCTGTACAAAAGCCTGGGGCAGTTTCTTAGCACGGAGAACGCCACCATCAAGCTGGCACCGGAACTGGTCGGCCACAACAGTACCATTGCCGTGAACTCCCACATCATTGCCGCCTCCATCAACAAGGAATCCAGCCGGGTTTACCTAACGGATCCCGTGTTCTTCACCCTGGAACACATCGACGTGAGTTCCAGGAACACCTCTCAAACCGGTCCAGTGGGAGGGGGTGGGGGTGGGGGGGGGGGGGGGGAGAAAGAATTAAAGGAAAGGGGATAAAAGGAAATAAAGTTTTCATTAGAGCCGAAAAAAATGCTCTAGTAGGTCAAAGTAAGAGTTTATTTGAGTCAATGAACATAAAATTAAATGAGCTTGGTTCAGTGATTATTACAGCGTAAGTGTATTCTTAATGAAAGCTAATTCAGTAATCAAACGTGAAAATGGAAATGAGTGGGGTTCATTTGCGAAGGGAAAATTAACTCTTGATTTAGCAGCGGGGCAGCGAAATAGAAACTCCTATTACTCTGTGTAAATTAGCAGATTTAGGAGCTTTCCGAGGGGAATGAGAGAGGAGGTCATTTAAATTGCATTTGTTCCGCCATTTCCCTGGCTTTCCTCCCTTGAGCTGTTTGAGAAACTAATTTAACAAATAATGTTCGCTCCAGCGCATCCCATTTTGGGCGACGAGGTTGCGCCCCTTATCTTTCGGTTTCATTAAGTTGAAAGGGGCGGTGACCTAAAAAAATATTATTTTTTTAGATAAAAATGGCGTCCTGTAGAGTAAAGGCACAGCTCTGTCTTACCAGAATCCCCCCCCCGACGCTCTCTACCTCGTCAAGACACATTATAATGTGCAATAGAATTACAGCTGTTGCTAGGCAACAGCCTATTTTCCCAAATCCTGCATTCCAAGCACTTCGAGCAGCTTGGAGTTCAGCAGTGGCGAGGATGATAATAACAAAGGATAACAGTGAGAAGCATGGGACCGACCACTGTGTACATGCTCTCTGTCATAGTACTGAATTTAGAAGCCCCGAAATTATCTTCAGTGTAAAACTATAGGTGAACTGTAAATAAATTTGTTTTGACGTAAATATAAGTGCATGTAATATAAATTAAAAACATGTGCAACATGCAGAATATAAGCTAGTGTTTTTTTGTTATGTAATATAGCTGCTAACAGTCTGATTTTTTTTTTTATATATTTTTTTTTTGATCTCCCCTCAGCCTAATAATTATTTTAACGCCAATTGCTCTTTCTGGAACTATTCGGAGAGGACCATGATGGGCTATTGGTCAACGCAGGGCTGTCGGCTGGTAGAGACCAATAAAACACACACGACCTGCGCCTGCAGCCACCTAACCAACTTTGCTATCCTCATGGCACACAGAGAGATCACGGTGAGTACAAGGAAGTCACATTCCCGACGGTGATCTCTCTAGCGGTGGGTTTGAGTATAGTGGCGAGAGCTCCTCCATGTTAATCTGCCTGCTCAGTTTATAGATGTTGGTAGCTGGCAGTGGAGTCTTGGAGGCTGCCCTTCTGTGTTTGTATGTTTAAATATGTCACGCAGTTCAGTATTACAGCTAATTAACATTTTCAAATTGATCTGGAATCTCTGTCTCTACAACACTCTTATCCGTCTAGAACCAATCGGCCCATCTAGTCTGCTCAATTTTCTAAATACTTTTATTAGCCCTTGGTCCTATCTTATATCTAGGATAGCCTTGTGCCTACCCCATGCATGCTTACCACTGCTGCTGGAAGGCTATTCCATACATCCACTACCCTCTCAGTAAAGTAATACTTCCTGATATTAGTTTTAAGCCTTTGCCCCTCTAATGTAAGACCTTTGTCCTTTGTTGTGGTAGTTTTTCATCTTTTAAATATACTCTCTTCCTTTACTGTGTTGATTCCCTTTATGTATTTAAATGTTTCTATCATATCCCCCCTGTTACATCTTTCCTCCAAGCTATACATGTTAAGATGCTTTAACCTTTCCTGGGAAGCCTATACCCCAGTTATCTTTGAGAAAGCACTGCCTTTTGTTCTCCGACCTACAGCAACAAGATCACTGCTAATTATTAAAATATCCGTCCTTTTTATTGTCATTTTTTGTGGTTGCAGAGTTATGGAGGGTCGATAATCTTTGTGCCTTTACATTGAGTTTTTTATCTTTATAGTGTGATTTTTTTTTTTTTTTTACAATCTTTCTTTATGCTGATGTTAGATCTCGGTGTCTGAATGCTTATGTCTCCTTTTATTTTTTTTCCCCCCACCCCAGTTCAAAGACCACGTCCACGAGTTGCTGCTTACGGTCATCACGTGGGTCGGGATCGTAATCTCGCTGGTCTGCCTGGCGATTTGTATCTTCACGTTTTGCTTTTTCCGTGGCCTGCAGAATGACCGGAACACAATCCACAAGAACCTCTGCATCAACCTCTTCATAGCCGAGTTTCTGTTCCTTATCGGCATCGACAAGACGGACTACATGGTAAGGCTCGGGCCTTGTCTTAAACACCAGCAGATATCTCGGGTAGATTAAAGTAACCCCATCAAGTTACTTGCAGGTTTAGATTTGTGTTTTTTTTATTTCCTTCCATAGAAGGAATTCTAACCTTGGGTTATAGGGGTTTGCAATATACTCTGTATTGTCATTCAGAGCCTTTGTAACTAATCCGACTGTGCACATTAGTGTACCAGCACAGCAGCTATGTTCCAAATAAACTCATTGTTACTTTGACTTTTTAAATTAAAATGAAATGGCCCCCGAAGGAAGGGGGATCTCGGCCTAAGGACAGAGTCTGGCAAAAGTCTAAAATGTATATGTGAAGACATGTCGGGCAATTTCCTGATGCAACTGTTAACTGTTTTTGCGTGTCATGCTCTTATTAAAGATTTCTCATAGTTGAGCATATAATAAACTAGCACGATCCACCCACCCTAGACGTTGGTTTAATATTCCAAGTGTACAGCTGTATGCTCAGAATAGCACTTGCCCAACTCTTCATCGATTGAAAATAATGGGGGGCCATCACCAGATAGGCAAGGCAATGACAACTGGGTTCATGTGTTGTGCACTCAGACGTACGCACACTTGCAGTTCATCCCCATGTCGTTTCATAGGGATATTAAAATGGAGCATCCCTTTGTATCTTTAGGGGAGCTCTTTGATTGGCTCCCAAGACATAGTTGCAGCGGCTATTTCTTTGGAAAGGTAAAATCTCCGGGAATAGCCGTGAAAAGACAACACATATTTACTGGGAAAGCAAATGTTTGTTTTAATAAGCAAAATACCCTTCATTCCGCCTTAAAGGGCCTCTCTGGACAAAAACAAAGTAATATAGATTTGTATCAAAGAAAAAAAGTGTTTTGAGTGTTTTCTTTTTGTGCCTTGTAGTACGTATTTTCCAAATGACGACGTGGAAAATGTAACCGGCGATTCAAGGCGCTGTACTCAAATCATAAATCGAATGGTGTCTGTTAATGGCGGATCTCTCTCTCTCTCTCGCACCCTTCAGATCGCTTGTCCGATATTCGCTGGCCTTCTGCACTTTTTCTTCCTCGCTGCCTTTGCCTGGATGTGCCTGGAGGGGGTCCAGCTCTATCTCATGCTGGTTGAAGTATTTGAGAGCGAATACTCCAGGAAAAAATATTACTACGTGGCTGGTTACCTCTTTCCTGCTACCGTCGTTGGCGTCTCAGCCGCTATTGACTACAAAAGCTACGGAACTGAAAAGGCGTAAGTAATTGCTAGCGAGGCAGGTGTCGTAGCAAATTATTTTTTCTTTTTTTATATATAAATATATATATATATATAAAGCCTGTTAGCTGGTAAATGTTACCAACTTGACAAAAGCACTCTGAAGACATTTATTAGGGAGACATGGTGTTCTGTGCAAGTTGTAATCATCTCTGAAATGCTGGCTGAGATAAATTAACATAAATGGCTGTAGAAAGAAAATCAAGCTCAACTTCCCTGTAATGTCTGCTCATTTAATCTGCAGAATGTTTACTCTGGACACGTTTAATTGGAATTTAAAACGAGAGCAAGGTCTTATTTTATGGCTTTTATTCTGCAGAGGTTTTTTTTTGTACAGATGTCAGTTTCTCAGAGGTGCTCTGGCTGACTCATGCATTCAGTGTGTTATCAGAAAGATGTTGCTGATTAAATTGTTTAGGCCGTATCATTTCAGTTGCTTTTCTGTGAAAAAAGACATAAACAAGTCTAAAGTAATTTCAGAATGTTTTTGTTATTTGTATATTATTTACATTATGTGTACATAAAACAAAATATTACACAATATAGTGTACAGTACATGCTGGTACAAAAGGGGTATAGCTTTCAGGTCTTATGAGCTTGCAATCTATTGGGACATGGAACGTTCAGAGATCGGAATGTGTGACGGAAGGGTAGTTAGGGCCAGATAGGGCAATTAATCATATGGAGGGCAGATTTTTAAGTGGGCAGGATTCTCAAAACAGGAGAGTTTATTATTTATTTAGAAAATATTTAAAACTTTGTAGATTGAACAAGAGATACGGATTTCCATTGAGCAGGGAGCAATCCTAAATACAGAAAAGGAATTTATTAAATTTCTATGAAATCCAACGCCTATGTTGCTTTAAAAAAATCTTTACGATATTTTAGACTGTGCTTAAATGTAACTATAATATATAAAAAGATAAGATATTACCAATAGATTTTCATTTTATTATTTACTAATGGCATAGCTAGTTGTTGTTTTTTTTACATGGAATATTAGTCAGTGAAACAGATTCCATCTGTCACATTAGACCTCTAATTCCTATCCGTGTTGGAGAGCAGTATTACAGCCTGACATTATTTAGCGCATCCCGTTGTGACTTTGGCTGTAGCCGAGGAATACTTTATTGACAGCGGAGAAATGGATTTCTGTTAACGGTAAATATATTCCATGCAGAATCTCGAATTGTATAAGAACAGACAAATCCCGGCGTGAGGTCCAGCCTGATACACTTATGCATCATTTAGCCTGCTATAGAGCATTCTATTTTTTTTTTAATGCTCTTCAAGTCCCAATTGGGTTGTGTTTTAAAAAGGCTGGTCGTTTTGACAACGGAATGTTTCCCCCGGCAGTACCGCAGGGGCACCTGTTTTGCATACACGATAGAGATGAAAGGTTTGAAGATTACACAGCCTGCCCTGGAAAAAAAAAAATCTAAATTAATGTGTTTTACCGATTTGCACAGATCAGAGCACACCAGCTGAAGACCAAATAAATAAAACAAACCTTTTTTGATAAATGGATATATTAAATTCCTTACAACGTTTAGATAGAGTTTGGTTGCTTAAGTTCGCACTAGGAGATGTGCTGCTGATTTTTTTTAAATTTTTTTTTGGTCTGTTAAACTGTTTAGTGGAAGTCTAACCGAACGTTTTTTGTGTTTATTAAAGAGTTAAAAAACAAAATCGTAATGAACTTATATAAACTATCAACCGTTACTAATTACGCCATCTTCTTTCCTGTCTCAAGGTGTTGGTTGAGGATAGACAACAATTTCATTTGGAGTTTTCTCGGCCCCGTGGCGTTCATTATCCTGGTAAGAAATTCCTTTCCTTATTGTCTCGGAATATATTGTAATGTTTGCACTGTACGACATTCGTTCGACAAACCTTCAGAGCCAGGGGGTCATGGCTCCTAAAGCCCTTGCTCCTAGCTTTTTTGATTGGTTATAAACCTGTAAAATCCATTTTTTTTTAAAATAGCTTTTATAAACATATTATATTATATGCAGTTGTATTTTATGTTTTACTCATTAATAAAACAAACCCATAAATGTTCATAATGGAGAAATGCGTTGGTAGATACAATGGTTGAAGCTTGGCAGGGGGGCGGGGGGTTAGTATGGGAATACTGTGCTGGTGTTGGTGGAACCCTGTTCTGTGGTTTTATTAACAACTGTTTCACTTTACTTTAAACTCCGTTTTTTTAGCTGTATGCGAGACCTTCCATTTTTACCTAGGGCCCTCCTCATGGAACGGTTTTATATCCAGACAGGGACTTGGTTATACAGCAATGTTGTTAATCGGTAAAGAACTGTAGATGTTGCTGAATGAGGGCTATAAGATGGTGGCTCTCTCTTTTTTGAGTTTGCTGTAGCCAAATAATAAAAATCCCTGTCTGCGGTCCCTCTCCCTTTGCATCTGCGCTCTTTCTCTGTTATCCCCCTCTTTCAATATTTCAGCGTCCTGTCTCTTGTAGTCCTTCCCCCATCCTAGTCTTTCTGTCTGTATCACTGTGCTCCATTTCCCTTTTCTTTATAAGATCGGTCTCTTTTCAACCTACCTGTCTCTGTGCTACATTGCCCTACTAATTCCATCTGTCTGTCTCTGTGTGCTCCCTCTCTCCATATCCAGTCTGCACAGCTCTCTTGTCTCTTCTCACTCTTCCTTAGTCTCTCTCTCCCTTTCTTTCTCTCTCTCTTTCTCTCTCTCTC
Source organism: Pelodytes ibericus (assembly GCA_036172795.1). Classification (NCBI taxonomy): domain Eukaryota; kingdom Metazoa; phylum Chordata; class Amphibia; order Anura; family Pelodytidae; genus Pelodytes; species Pelodytes ibericus. The sequence goes on from CM069865.1 coordinate 11,870,311, forward strand.
TTTCTCTCTCTCTTTCTCTCTCTTTCTCTCTCTTACTCTCTCTTTCACTCTTTCTTTCACGCTCTCTCTCTTTCTTTCTCTATCTCTTTCTCTCTCGCGCTCTCTCTCTCTAACATGCTACACGGTATACATTTCTTTCTAGTATATACAATCTATGAATCAGTGGCTATAACAAAAAAAGGAGGAATTGCTTTCTATACAGCAAAAATGTCTTACAATTTAGCTAATTTATCTTCTGTGAAGTGTTAAGCCTTGTCTGTCTCCGATGACTAATGTATTTCAAGATAAAATATCAGTGTAGAAATGTTGAATTAATCTGCTCCTGAAAGGAGCTTGACAACAACTTGCTTTAATACATTTCTAAACATACAAGCCAAATCCGTTCTGCCAAGACACTTAAATATATCTAATTGCGTTGAATAAGGAGTACTGTCCGTCTCATCATGTCTTTATCCTCCACTTTGTTTTTTGATAATTTTTCTTCCAGAGGAATGTGCATGGGTTCCTTCTCCTACGAGGCTGGTCCAATTAGTCAATTAGTTTTCTCTCTCTCTTTTTTTTTCCCCTACCCCCACCACTCAAGTCCAGAAAGATAATACGCTATCGAGGCACAAGGGCGATGTATCTGTTTGTCCATGTCAACTTGGAATTCACTATTTTTTTTTATCAGCTGTGACATTATTATCCTCTAGCAAATTGTTTAGACTCCAAAAGTGTACGGCCTCTGGGAGCTGTTTTCCCAACTTCAGAAGCTGGAACAGCAGGTAGCAATCACTGCGCTGTCTCTGAGCGCAATTCCTCAATTACAATTGCTTTGCCCTCTAATCGTCCCGTATGGAAGAGCTCGAAAACAAAAACACTGCCTTTCTTCACCTGCTACAAGTGCTCTACTCTAGTAAGCACCAATTGGTGACCGACATCTGATGTCGTGGGGCCGCGCGTTCTGTTTCTCCGAGTTTAGAGTCCGTGTGTTGAGTCTGTCGTACTCTGGGGGGAAGGGGGGTTGTTGTTTTTTTTTTTTTCCTACTCCCAACCTATCACCATCGTTAGGCAGGGTTCTTCCTTTCGCAGTCAGCCCTTTCAGTCCTCTGGCTCCCGGGTTATTATATCTATGAAAAAGGGAACATGTTGGCAATGCTCGTCGGGGAACCATTAGTATGCCTGAAATGCCTTAATGAAAGCTTAGATCATGACACGTCAGGAGCTGTTCTTATCATGTGGACAGCTCCATCTGCATCGTTAATAATTAATTTGGTTCACAAGGAGTTCAAACCTGCGCACTCATTTAGAATCCTTCTTTGGAGGAACACCTCTTTTGGTTGTCGGTCCCAGAGAGGGCTGGTCTTCCGCATGACTTGCTGCGTAGATATCTAGACACAAGTGCAGTTTCAGGGACGCTAGGTAAGGAAAGCTCTAGGGAGGACAAATAGGGTCAGAACACAAGCAGTTCAGCTAGGTTACTTTAGAATGGTGTTTTTGTTCTTCTGTCTTATCATATCCGTGTCAGCACCATAGGCTTTGTGGAATGAATTTTTAAATGCGAAGCTCAGGCAGACATGATTCAATTGAGCAGGTGGATGGCTGTAAAATACATGGCAGGCTTGTACTGTACGCGGACGGAGAAGGAAAAAAAACACACACACACACTCGCTAGAACTTAAATTTTTAAAATAGTGGAGAAGATCGGAGAAAACAAAACTGGTTGCATCTGAAAATGTAGACCCAAGAATTATTTAAATATAGTTTTCTAAATTGGGAACAGCTTTTTGAACAACATGGAATCTGAGAACTTAGTGTCAACTCTCTTAAACAGATAATAATTAAACATGAGGTTGGCTAATTTGGAAGGACATATTTAGTGAAGTCAGGTTATGGGGCTTGCCTAGTTAATCTTTGTATTAATCCAGGAAATTTGACATTTTCGAGAAGATAGGGTGGCGGCCATTAGTTTGGTTTTATCTGTGCATTTTCTGGTCAGTGACCATGATTTGAATTTCAACTGTATTCTTACTGGTTTCTATGTGTTCTAAGCCAATCAGAATGAAAACATTCTTTGTACTGGGCATGTAGAGGATAACATAAAGTTTGAAAATGATCTATAAACATTGTGCAAGTTGAATTGTTAAGAGAACATAGTGTTCTAGTTATTGTCTATTGACTCCTGTTTATGACATCAGCCGTGGCCAAATATGCAAATGAACCACTTTCGATTTGAGATTTACTTTTGAAGCCACAGGTAATGCAAATTATAAAGCCTGCCAACAAGGCCCTCCCACTTCCTTGCATATTGCTGGGTGTTTATTTGTCCAGTGGTACAGCAATGTCAACCGGGTTTCAGTTATTTGTCAAGATTCCAAATCACGTAGTTGTGTTATTTTTTTGTGTGTTATTTTGTAATGCAAGGTTGTCATTTTACAATACAGTCGTCTGTAAGTGCAGAAAAAAAATCCCAAATGAACACTTAAATGCAATTGAAAATATTGTTTTATGATTATTGTGATTGTTCGATCAGGGTTTGCTAGTGTACCAGTCAGGGAAAACATAAATTGCTGATCTACGCAATATTACGCATGTAAAACAGCTTTTTTTCTTTTCCTTTGTGACATGTTTATATGTTATTTCAACACAGATATTTTTATACTTTGATTTAAAGAAATGGCCATGACAATAAAGCAAAATCTACTGCAACCAGATCATTTATTTCACCCAATCAGAGTGCTCCCCCAGTCATTCTGCATTGGGTCCAGCTCAATTTATACAATGCAGATAACCTCTTATATTTATTTTTTCTGAGGTTTCCAGGAATAGTTTAGAAAGTTTAAAACTGACAGCAGTAACTGGTGATTTCATTCAATAATTCCACCATACAGGTAGTTTGCTTAATGTCCCATCTTCAGACTGTCTGACTGGATATCGATGTTAAAGAACAACTGTCGGTGTTGGGGGGGGGGGGGGGGGGGAGTTACGTTTATTGAGAGACTGGATTAAGTGCAAGCATGTAAGTAGAAATGCTTTAATGAAAGAATACAAATAAAGTTCATTATTGAGCCCTCTTCACTTCTACAGCACTGTCAGGGGGTGGACACCTTGGGTCAGATGGGTCAGATTATCCTTCATCTGACCCAAGATTCTAAACAACATCTGAGATTCTAAACAACATCCGAGATTCTAAACAACATGTCTCACCCCTTGATAGAGCAAAGATACTGCACAACATGTCTGCCCCCTGATAGTGCTATACAAATCAAAGAGGTACTTTATTTGTATTCGTTCCATTTAAAATGTCTACACTTCATGCAAACCTTCAACTAAAAAGAATGGTTTTTTTGTCGCCAGTTGTCCTTTAACAAGTACAAACTGTATATAAAATCCTCGGACATATGGATATCTGTTCAGCTGAACGCCTTCACACAGTTAAACCTTGTTCATGTTTACCCTGTCTTTGAATGATTCATTTGATCCCATGGTATATACTTCTGGTCTATATATAACCAGAGAAGTTACCTATTGTTCCACAGACAATAAAACAAAATACATATTGAAAGGAAATAATAATACAAAATAAAAAAATAAATCACAATTCTTCATACTTTTTACATGGGAAGATTAGTCATCAGTAATCCTGTAAAGCCTAAAACCGCATATTTTAGTTATGTTGGGTGTGGGGAGGGAGGTTTGGTTCTTTACCAAATGTTTACCCTGCAAATTTCCTGGAATTGTGTACAAGTCAAGTTCCATTGTTTTCGACCAACAGAGAAATGATCTATTGTGTTGTTATTTTGTTGTTACTGTGTTGGAATCTTAGATTATTATCCTCTGTTATCCTTCCAGAATTCTGACTTATCGTTCTTTGTATAGGTCGATCATTTTTCTAAGGGTGGAGTAGTCACCAAGGAAACCAATCGTTGTTCCTGCTGATTGCTCCATTTTTTATTTTTAAAGTCGCCCCACAATGGGGGCAAAAAAAGTGAACGATGTTAAACTTATTTACAAATAGGATTGTCACCTTTCCTTGAAAACAATAAATACCGGCCTTGGTTTTGCCTACATAGATTGAACCCTGGCCTCCAAAATGCCAGCTGGGTGGCAACCTAATTTGCACATGGAGTCTAAGAATCTCATGTGGTAGTGACACCTCTATAATTGGGGATTACAGACGCGGCTCTGCTACTTACTGTTACATTTATCCCAGAAATTCTAGAACCATCAGTTTGTTTTCTAGACTAGCCTTTTCTAAAAGGTTCTAGGCACTCTTCGTTTGTTAGAATGTCCCCCTTCACACCCACTGAAAACTCCGTAAGATGGTTAAAATGTTCAGTTTCTCCATTTTGTCAGCAAACTGTGTTTGAACCTAATTAATAATGAAACATACTGGCGAGAGACATGATTCACAGTGCTAGTTCTGATGTCAATCTGATGTGCATTTTTAGATTTCCCAAATGAATTTGATTGTTCTCTCTTTTTGTCAACTTTTTATTTGAAGTCATTGTTTTGTATGTTCCCTTTTGTTTTTTTAGCATTCCTAACGGCACCTGTTTACATTTCCTGTTTGATAAATATGCCCCTCTTGATTTTAGTCTTAGTTAAAATCGGTATTTGTTTTACCGTAAGCGGTTTGTGTACTAAACTAAGAGGGAAAAAAAAAATAGGTATAACATACGTACAGATCAGTTTGCAAATATTTCTAACATTTTGGGTTTTTCTTTCTGCCTTGCTCCTTTTTTTTTTAATTTAGTGTGCATTTTTATAGCTGTCCTATATATATTGTAATTATTTTTAAAGACTTTTTGAAAAATAATCCATATTCCATGTGTGAAAATGACATGCTAGTTTTTATTCACAATTTGCTTATCTTTACTATCTGTGTGTCAGTACATTTCAAAAAAAGAGCAAAAATAATTTTTGTACATACAATGTACTTGCTTTTTATGTATGTTTAGTACATGCCTCCATACATGTTTTATCTATTAGCATAGTCAGAAGTGATTTTTTTTTTTTTTAGGGGAGGGAGTGAGTCCCAGCTCAAGTAATGCACAGTTTTGGGGCGTTTTTACATTTTATTTTTTACTTAAATATTTATTTATTTTGTAACTTATAAAAAAAATTTATTTAACTTATATATATTTTACTTAAATATTTTTTTTTTAGCGTATAATTTTTTTTTTTTTTTAACTAATATGTATATTTTATTTATTTATTTATTTTTACTTATATATTTTTCCTTTTTTTTTCCCCCTCCACGCAGCTGAATCTCGTATTTCTGGTGATCACACTGTGTAAAATGGTGAAGCACTCTAACACTTTGAAACCTGACTCCAGCCGTTTGGAAAACATTAAGTAAGTGCCATTACACGTAATTCATCTACTGACTGTAAACATTTAGCGTTCTGCGACTATTTATTAATAACATATTGTCCAGCGTTGGAAACATCACGTCCAAACATTTCAGAACGGCTTTAATCCCCTTTCACAAGAGGAAACCGCAATGTCATACGCACTGGTCCAAGCTTAGATTATTTGTTCCGGGGAAATGATGCTAGCAAATTGCATAAATGAATTAAAGTACTCTATAGCAATAGGGTAATTTCATTTGCATTTAAAATTCAGTTGGAAATGATGTCCTCGTTCACAAGGCTGATATGATTATGTTAGGTTTGTTTTGTTAAATGACTTTGCGATGTAGGGATTGCAAGTCTTTTCGCTTGTAATCCTTCTGTCCTGAGAGATTTCACTCTATTACTATTGTTAACTTGCAGATTATCCTTTTGTATTCATATTAATTAAACAAATGTTTGCTTTAATCCTGATGCCACATAGCAAATCTACATAACCCCATTAATAATCAGAATTTAAAAAACAAAACCCTCTCCCATTGCCCAGTAAAGAACATTTTGGCAATCTAGGCATACCGCGTTTGACCGTATAGAGAGGGCTAGCTGTGTTAGCGTTGGGCACCATCCAAACCGTCGAAATAGCCGCACGGCTCCTGTTCATTGCATGCTGCATGACGGGAATAACCTTATTTTTAGCATCTTTCTCTCTCTCTCTTCCTTTTTCTCTCCTTTCCCCCGCCTCTTCACGGCGCCAGTAATTACCGTGTTTGTGATGGCTACTATAATACCGACTTACCTGGGTAAGGTCAACCCTTACATTAACAGTTTAAACTATTTAAATCCCTCCCCCCATTATTCTTTTGTAGTCAAACTTAAATTACTTTTAAAGTTTTTTTTTTTTTATTTCTCAATTTTCCACTTAGTTTAACAAATGCCTTTTCTTTCTGTTCAACTTTGGTCTCTAACAGTTTTATTTCTCTCTCTTGCTTATAATGCTTTTCTAGATATGAGGATAAAAAGCCTTTTATCAAGTAAGATTACTAGTTAGATGTGCCATTTCTTAAGTTAACTCCCCTCCTACTTTCACCCATTTTGGAACCCCAATTTATTTTGGAACAAAATCACACATGCATGCAGTTCCCCTGGATTATTGATGTGTTGACCATTGTTTCTTTATTACGGCCATTTTGTCTGGTCCTGCCAACATTAGTCATTCATTTTATATATCTATTTTATTTATTGTAATTTCTTTTTTTTTTTTAAACATTCATTTCAGCTTTTGTGATGAGACATCATGATAATGGAGTAAACTACTAGTCTTTTCCTTTCTTTCTATTGACATTGTGTGCCAGTGATGTCACCAGTTGCGATTTATCATGCTCTACAGACCGTGCTAAAGCGTGTTTCTAGATAACCGAACAGTAGGGGAAATATTTTTTTAAAAAAATCTTTAAATAAATCTGACACTTGCCATATAGTTTGTTAAACAGTTTGTTTGTTTGTTTTTTTTATTTCTATGAAAAAAGATCAATTCTGAGTAAAGTTCTAAAAATGGAGCAATCAGTAGGGACACCAACTATATATTTACAT